>JBBMOI010000011.1:9417500-9480000 GCA_038088405.1 Porites divaricata
GGAAATGCAGGGATGCAAAGTACCAGAAATGTCTCAGTTTCTGGAAAAGTCAGAGTTGATGAGTTAATTTTTTTCTTCTTCAAGTCTTTCAAGTACAATAATTATTGTTAGTAAAATCCAACTAGTGGTCTATCATCAATGCTGCATTCTGATTGGTTGAGCTACTACTAGGCTATATGTTATAGCCTACTAGTAGCGAAAAGCGCGGGCTTTTTGGCGGCAAAAAAGGATTATAGTCTCGCTTTAACTAGCTAAAGTTTATTTTATTCTCGATATTTTTGACCAACTAGTTGGATTTTACTAAAACAATTATTCCTCTCGCCCTCATGGCCTCTGAGTCGAAGGCCGAATGGGCTATTGACTCAGAGCCCATTCAGGCTCGAGGAATAATTGTTAATTATTTTGGTTTTGGTAGAAAAAAACAGTGGAACAGAAGAAGAAAGAGCAAGATGACATGAACCAGCTGTTTAAGCCAGTCATTGGACAGAAAGTGTCAGCAGGTATGCTATGTGCAAAGGGCTGTAAATGCTGGCACACACCAAGTGACTGGTTGAGGTGACCTGCAGTCATAGTGGTAATATCAGGCCATCTGATAGAGTGCGATTAAAAATCAGAAAGTGTGTGATATTTTCAGTGTTAATTGTGCGATAAGTTAGGACTATTATGTGATAAATTGTGCGCTTTTTCAGGGCTAATTTACATTGTTTTACCAGGTTTCAAAGAAGAAAAACCACTTTAATGTTGTTTAACAGGCAATTTGAATGTAAAGGAATGATAAAACATCTATTTATTAAATTGTAAACAAAATAGTTTAATTTGTCAGATAATTAATTTTTTTTACGTGGAAAAGAAAAAGGGTACTTGTTTAATATTACATGTACACGACGCCATTACACCGCTGACCACACTGCGTGTCTCTGAAATCAAAATGGCTGCCCAGATACTGCGATCGAAGGTTTCAGATGTCTTGCAAGGCTTTCTTTTGTGGTAAATCACCTTAAATAACGTTAAGATTGGGAAAAATGATGTTTAATTACAGTTAGAATTCATTGTTTATTTTTACTTGAATTTACCATTTTTTAAAGAATTATGCGATTTTCCTCAAATTGTGCGAAATCGCACCATCGTGTAATATCAGATGGCCTGTAATATAATGAGCAGTGGTTAAATAGACTTATTTCTTTCTTTTGCTGTTGTTTTTTGTGGGATCACAGTTTTCAGTCTCAACAAAATCAATGTGTATACAAAAATAGGGTGCATTTACCCATTGGGTGGGATAAGCATACTTAAGCAACGACAACAGCGACGGCTATGAAAACATCATTTAAAGAGTGAAGTCACGCTGCCTCAAACTTTATCAAGCTTATTCCATCTCGTATTATTCGTCAAATATTGGCAAATTTTTTCGGAGTTGAATTCGAAAGGATTGTCTGAAAGTTTGAGAGGAAAAGAAAAAGAAAATTGTTGTTTTGTGTTCCCATCCTCGACAAAATGTGAAATTAGGCACTTTGACGTTGTAGTCGTGCAACGACAGCTAAGAAATGTACAAAAAAGCATGATGCATTTGCATAGTTGTTGTTTTGCCAATCTCAACCGCTCCTTAATTTCAGTGAAAACAGGAGTTGGTAGACCTACTTAACTGTTTTGGGCTAGTAAACTTCAGCAACAGCTTGCAACAAAGGGTGAACAGTTTATTTATTTTCATCTCACCCTGCAAAGAGATTCTGACTGTAAATTGCTACTGATTAGCACTTCATTAAATTTTAGACCAGTTTGAATTTGTGTCCTTGATAAAGCATTATTCCATTCCATTCCTGATGAACAAAATAATGTTGTCCAATCTATTTTGATTTCAGGGGCTGATCCAAAGTCTGTGGTCTGTGCATTTTTTAAGCAAGGCCAGTGCTCCAAGGGAGATAAATGCAAGTTTTCACATGACATTGCGTTGGACAGAAAAGGAGAAAAGAGGAGTATTTATGTTGATGCCAGGGATGCTGATGAAGATCTTAAAAATGGTAAACATTGTTAAAGAACATAACTTCATTATTGAAAACACAACAACAACAAAAGATTATGGCTATAGCAGATTGCAAGAAAGAGGAATCAATGAGCACTACCAGAAACTCATAAGGGGTTGAAACGTGTAACTCTCATATGTTTGCTTTGTCCGATGCTCGTGATTATTCAATTTCGAAAGTACCATATTTGGAACAAGAAGAAAAGATAACTGACCAATCAAACTTCGTAAACAACGTGACGTAATTTTCCTTCAGGTTCCCGCGCCGGCTTAAAAAAATGGCCGAGAAACGGGGGAAAAACTCCTGTTTGCCGAGAAAGCTTTCAAAGGTTGAAACCAGGAATATTACCGAAACACTGAGCAGGATATTATTGCCTTACCACCCGGGCCAAACGTAACATTATGAAACCCATTGAAGGCCTCGCAACTTCTTGAAGTTGTCACTTCAAAAAACGATGCCTCGTTGACCCTCTGCACAGTAAACTTATACTGCAAGTAGGCTTTTAAAATTCTTATGTTAAAAGTCTAGAATAAACATTGCAAAATATTTTTGAGTAAAATTCATTAGCTGCATATCGAAAGTGTCCAAAACCTGAACCTGACATCTTCGCAAAAAGTGATGAATGTGAGAATGTTGTAGTCACGATCGTGTTTTGAGCTAATTTTATGAATGAACAAACTCAAAACAACAGACAGAGAAACCGTTTCTTGAAAATTTTTATTCAAAGTCCAAAAAGTTAATCCTTTAAAGCAATTCGGAAAACACTATCTGGATAGTGGATCCGTTCACGCAAGTGACATAGGCTAAGCACATGGCAAAATTCAACAAAAAATCCATCTCAAATCAGGGCACATTTTGCAATTTTTCTTTAGTGCCGAAGATAAAAATTTATAAAACGTCTATGAAACATTTAAAAATACATAAATTCCCTTTCAAAAACGTAATTGTCTTGGCCATAGAGTGCAAAATGTACCCGAAAATTCAGCAAAAACTTCGCTGACTTGGTTGCATTTCAAAACAGACCATGGGCTCCACCGTGAAGAAAACAAGGTTGATGAAAAACTTCCCTTTCTCCACAAAAAGAAAGCTGAGCATTCTTTTGAACTTTCTCTTTCCATTTTTTGTCCTTTAACGGTGTATTTTTAACCTTGAAATGCATAGCTCTTGTCTTAAAACATCTGCATGGTGATCGCGCAGCAGCCATTTTGTTGAAAATGGATATCCATCACTAAGATTTCCAAATATGGTCAAAATGAATATTCACGAGCATTGAACGCGAGTTACACATTTCAACCCCTTATGGGTTTCTGGCACTACCTAATCATCTAAAAATTGCAAATGTTAAAAAATTGTGAACTTTTACCCTGCATGATACCGTAAGTCATGAAAATGGACCCTGCCCCTGTGAGCAATACGGCAATTTTTTTTTGCCCCATTAGTTACTGTATTAACAGGATTTTTTCTTTTAGATACAATGGATAAATGGGACCAGAGCAAATTGGAAGAGGTTATTGAAAAGAAACATGGCGAGAAGGAGAAATCAATGCCTAAAACAGAAATTGTAAGTTCTTTATTGGGACATGGTAGCAATTTAGTAGACCCCAAATACACCTCTATAATCTACGTGAGTTATAAGTGACTGTGCATAACAAATATCTCATTGTATTGGTTAAAATACCTTCACTGACATAGATAAGTAAATATTATGATGTTTTTGAGTGTTTATTTCTGACTAACATAATAAATTATACAATGAAATTCTGATTATAACTTTATTACAAAAATAATATTCTAAGGCCTTTTGATAAGGGCTATATTAATTTGTGCCAGTTTGCATGTACCATATTTATTGGATTAAATGCCACCCTCATATTAACTCCGCCCTCGAATAAACGCTGCATTTTAAACCAAAGTATTAATAAACGCTGACTTCGACATTTACTCAAGGGTAATAGAAAAAACCTTGGTACATCTTGGTAATTTACACCATCCAGACATTGCCGATTCTATGTCAGCGAAATAAGAGAGACATTGGAACCTTTAAATTACATAATATTTACAAATGATTTACAATAACTGTTGTCATTGATTTAAGAAAAGTGATTTCAAAATAAACGTCGCCTTTGAATAAAATAATGCCTCATTGGAAACGCTAAAAATTTAATAAACACTGCAGCGTTAAATCAAATAAATACGGTATGTGCACTATCCCTCTGGGAGTGACAACATCAAACACAACAATAATTATAGTAAAATAAAGACAATCAAAGAGAAATGTTAATGAAATTTTAGCTAGCAGTTTTTTCTGGCATAGACAAGTCTCCATAATATTTTGTTCATAATGTGTATAATGTAAGTAGTATGTGTGTTACTGAGTTTGCCTATCTCAAGAGGCCTTTGACAGTGGATGTTCAACTTGTGCTGAGTCACGTAACAAATGGTATTTTAGGTCCATCTTTATCACATTGCAACTTGAGTGTTATATCTCAATGTAAATTCCATAATGTCATATTTTTCAATGCTTATTCATGCCATTTGAAACTTACTCCAAAAAATGGAAGGAGTGCAGGTGGTGTGCACTTTCTGCAGCTCTACTGTAAAAAGAGGTATGGTGACCCCCACTTTTATTTCATGATTTTAATACAAAAGGTTAGACTTCCTTTCAATGAGAAAAGTTACGAAAAAAACCACTGTTCATTTTTTATTGCAATTTTGCTTAATTGTGCATATGGGACCACAGCTGCACAGCTCCAGCCCAATTGCTCGTTCTCCCAAACAGAAGAGGAGGAAGCTGAAGGTCATATCGCTGAATTGTAATGGCATAAAGAGCCCAACTAAAAAAGCTGAATTCCAGGCACTCATCGATCAGCACAAGCCTGACATCGTCGTGGGGTGCGAATCTAAACTGGATTCCACAATGCCCACTTACTTTGTATTTCCAAGTACGTACGAAATATTTAGGAAGGACAGATCCTCGCATGGTGGGGGAGTTTTTATTGGCATTCGTAATGACATTATCGCTACCAAACAAGTCAACCTCTCCCCTCTCCAGTTATTATCGTCCACCAACTCCTGATACTAATACATTGGACTTATCGGAGGATGTCTTGAGCAGGATTTATAGCTCTAACCCCCCTTGGTCATCCTTACTGGTGACTTCAACTGTGGGGGCATAGATTGGTCATCTCAAAAACCTTATGCCTTGTATTGCTCATTGTATTGGATCTTTCAAACAAATACGGTTTAACTCAGCATGTGTCTAGGAATCCCTAGGAATCCCGGCCTTAGTATCTAACAACTGCGTATGCTCTTCAGATAAAGCCAAAGCTGAGGCTTTATGAGAACAATATGACAGTGTTTTCATAGAAGAAGATCTCAGCAACTTACCATTAATGCCCCCCTCCTCCCCCCCCCCCCCCCCCCCAGCCTTATGAGTGTATGCCTGATATAAAATATGATTCAGGAACTCTGCCATATGCTTGGAAACTAGCCAATATTTGCACCATCCTTAAAAAGGGCTGCAAAGCAGATCCCAAAAACTATTTTCGGTGTCTCTAACATCCCTTACATCTAAAGTCAAGGAACATGTAGTATCCTGCCAAATATCACGACAGCTTTCTACAAATCGCATCATCTCTCTGCACCATTATGGCTTCCAGTGGGGCCTGTCTTGTGAGACTCAACTCATTACCGTCATTTATGAATGGGCATCAGTCCTAAACATACATGGTCAGGTTGACAATGTGTTCCTAGACTTTGCTAAAGCTTTTGACTCCGTCCCCCATGAACGGCTTTTACTTAAGGCCGACTACTACAGAATTCATAATTGCACTAACATCTGGCTTCGAACCTTTTTAACTGGGCATACCAACGAGTTGTGATTAATGGTTCTGCCTCTTCGTGGTCACCTGTAGTTCCGGGGTGCCTCAGGGAACCGTATTGGGTCCCATTCTCTTTTTAATGTATATTAGCGATCTACCTACCAACACTACATCTGGTATTGAGCTTTTTGCCGACGACTGTGTTCTTTACCGTACAATTAATTCCGTAAGCGACGATTTTGCCCTCCAGCCAGACCTTGATCAACTAGAGAAGTGGCCCTACACATGGCACATTAAATTTTTTCTCCTACAAAGTGTTTTGTCATGTCCGTCACTTTGAAGAATTCTCCTTCCTGGTTTAGTTACTCTCTTTGTGATGCGCAACTCGACGGTGCTTGCCACCAAAAGTACGTCAGCATCCACATAACATGTATGTTAAGTTGGCAGTTGCAGTGTGACAAAGCTAAAAAGAAGGCTATGAGAGTTTGGGTATCCTTCAAAGGAATCTCTCATCGTGTGATCGATCGGTTAAGGCAAGCTCATACCTATCCTTAGTGCGTTCAATTGTTGAATACGCCACGGTTGCTTGGTCTCCGCATACAAATAAGGGGATTGACCGTATCGAATCTGTTCAATGCTGCACAGCACGTTTTGTTAACAGCGACTACAGCCGCTATAGTAGTGTTTCATCTATGCTTACTGATTTGAACTGGCCTTCACTGCAGTCATGGCGCAGGATATGCAATCTCGGCATGTTTATAAGATACATAGAGGTCAAGTCAACGTCTCCCTTCCCGATGACATTTCCTCCATGCCTCCGTATGGCCGTACAAGGGCGAGTCACGACTTTAAGATCAGGCTCCCTTCCTCTTCAGTCGACGCTTACAAACACTCTTTCTATGTGAGATCAATCCCCGCGTGGAACGCGTTATCAGCTGATGTTGTTAGTTTGGCATCTTATTCAGAATTTATCCGAAGAGTGTCCACTACTTTAACATATTAACTTGGTCACATCGTTAATTTTCATACCATGTATTTCAATACCATGTAATGTTTCATTGTAATTTCATACTATGTATTTGAGCAACCACTGGCCGCTCCATTGCCGGATTAGCATAAGCACTATTGGCAATTACCGTGATTAAAGATTGAAGATAACAAATCAAATAGTGTCTTTACAAATAAAGTCTACTTTTGGGTATAAAGTGTAAAAAGGAAAGGTATTTGAAAGCATTAACGAGGGATGAGTACAGGTCATCTGAAAACAATAAGAGGCTGGAAGGAAGGGACAGTCATTATTATTGTGGTAATAATAATAATAATAATAATAATAATGATCGTTTATTCAACCTTTTTGCAGCATAAGCTGAATTACAAGGCGGGTCATTAATTACATACAAATACCTTGGAATTATGACACATAAATATAACTGATTATGATAAGATATATCCCATTTCGCTAATTCAATACATAATTGAAGAAGGCCTGGTTCACTATACACACACATAATTATGTACAAGTAAGGAGAAACAATTTATAACTAAGGATGCCAGTATTGAATACAGTTAAAACAGAGGGCCAGAAAAACTAATTTGTTTCATCTTCATGTTTACAATCAAAAAGCTTTATATCTAGAATGTGCCCGATTTGTTCTTGCGTTTGGGAATGCATAAGTTATTCTGCAGGAGAATAAAGCAAATACAGCCAAGTTTTACATCACAATGACCAGTAGCTTAAAATAAAATAATAATGTATTATTATAAGAAGGGTAAAGAGAATTCAGCAAAATTTGACATTTGTTCTTAACTTTGCTTGTTATAAAATTATTTAAATACACCAAGAGTTTTTAAGAATAGATGTCTTGATTTTTTTGTCAGACTTAATGCTCTTTGTTGGTGCCATAATAATTGTATGAGAGTATGGAGAATAAACTCTTCTTATGTATTAAAATGGTTGAGTCAAGGGGTGACAGCCACAGTAACAAGCATTATAAGCTGCAAGGAATAATGCATATTTTTCCTTCAGGTCTGCAAGTATTTCTTGGAGGCTGTAGAAAAAGGACTCTATGGTTGGTTCTGGAGTTGCCCTAATGGCCCTAAGTGTATATACAGACATGCACTGCCTCCTGGATTTGTATTAAAAAAGAAGCAGGAAAAAGAATCCAAAGAACAGATCTCATTTGAAGAGTTTATAGAAACAGAGGTATGGACCACTAACTTTACAATGTACGGTAATAAGGAAGTATTAATAAAATGGATGGGTGAGGTTTTTGTGACACCAGCCGAGGCAAAAATCAAGGCTGATAACACTTATAGAGACCTTCGATTATTCTGGACATCTCAAAATTTTAGTCTAATAATAATAAAATATTAGTAAAACATTTTCATCTCAGTGTCCTTTGCTAGGAGTGGATATTTATATTACTAAAACTCTGAAATAATTGAGCACAAAAATGATAGTTTTTAACTTATTCACTGCTGCCAATGATTACAAGTTTGGTGCACAAAATTAATGACTGAATGGCCATCACGTTTTCTTACCAAGAAATAAAACTTTTGAATGCATTAATTTAGCTCTTGTGAGGAAATTTCTTCAACAGGGTTGTAAATTCTTTTTGTATTTGAAGCCAATCTGTAAAACAACTATTAAATTTAGTTTTAGGCTTATTTATGAACATGTTAGCTGAATGAAGTAATGCAATACTTAATTTGCATTTGTAAACAAAAAACGTTTTCACCGGTTTCATCAATTAATTCAAGGCAAACAGACAAAGCTTTACTTGTTAAAACTTCCAAACCAAATTTCGTCGACCTTTGTGTATTTGTTTCATTTGTGAAATTTCTTTGCCTGTAATGGCAGCAAACCAAAAAGCCATTTTGGAGGATCAGGAGGTGAATCAGTGAATAGCACTGGATATCCTGAGTTTGAGTAGCCAATCAGAGCATGCAAAAAACACTCTCCAATGTTTTAGTATAATAAGAACTAAATTGTTTTATTTTACATTGTTTTGAATTTTAAAAAAATGACACACACCACTGCACAGAACACAGTTTGACAAAGAAAATCATGCGTTGTGCATGCACGTACAGATTAGACAGCTACCTGCTAGAAGGTAACCAACTAAACTGTTGGTAGCACTGATGTTCAAAATAATTTGGTTGTAGGTTCTTAGCCTATGAGAAGGCAGATTGCATATTGTTTGAGCAGATGAATACAGTTCAGAGTGTATTACATGTTATTTGTGTGTTAACTGTTTTGCGGTGTCTTGCGTGTGGTGGTCCTAATTACATAATATTGTGATGTCTCAGGACTTTGGGCCTGTAGACCTGTCAACTTAAGAGAGGTCACTCTCCTGTGCCTGTCTTTTCTCAACAGTAGTGCCAAGATCCTTGTCCTTGTTCTGGTCCCCGAATTACTGAAAATGGGTGTAGAATATCTCTTCAACCTGATTGGCATCTAAACAATGTCATTTTTAACAAGCCAATCATAGTGCACATTCAAATCGTGGTTACACAGCTGGGGGCCTGAAACAAGGATTTTGTTAGTGACTTGTAGGTGGACTTAACCAAAGGTTTAGTTTGGTCAGTAGCCCAGGCTATAATTTTATAAGCTGGTCTATGCCCCTGGAGATGTTACTGTTACTTTTGACTTACACTGTTTGCATTTCCTCTTGTAGAGAGCAAAGCTTGGTGGAAACCTGACTAAGTTGACATTAGAAACATTCTTGGAGTGGAAGAAAAGAAAAGTGAGTACAATAAATATATTGTTATATATTATAACATGCAGTCAGGATCTTGAAAAGTCCTTGAATTTTAGGGGAAGTCCGTGGAAAGTCCTTGAATTTTCTTCTTCTTTGAATGTAGTGGCCTGGAAAGTGTTTTTTGATGCTTTTTGGTTCCCCAAGACAAAATATGAATCATAGCTCAGAAAATTTAAAGGTTATTTACACAAAGTGCTCCATTATGTTTTATTCAATAATTACATGTAACTATCAATGTAACACAAGTGAACTGCAAAATGTAGAAAAGTTGGTGAAGCAAACAGTTCAAGCCTTAAAGCCTTATTAGAACAGACTGGGAATGTGCATTTTCATAGAATCTGTGAAATTATATTCCTAGTAGGTGGTCCTTGAAAATCTAATGTGGTCCTTGAGATGTCCTTGAAAAATGGTTGCAGTTAATTGTATGAACCCTGGCAGTAGCTTGTGTGCTAGTCCAATATTTCTTATTGATACACCATCATATTTATAACTCTACATAATGTTATGCAAGGCCATGTGTATAGAAGTTAACGTTGTCATTAATTATGTGAAAATTTGACTCCCATTTCTGTTCCTTTCCTTTAGTAATGTCACTTAGCAATGTAAGAAAATATCAAAAGACCTTTCAACATTCGTGAAATTGAAGCCCTAGCCTCAAATGAAGAGCAAAGGCAGCAAAACAAACTAGTTAATCAATCACAAATTGGTTCGAGCTTCAAGTTGTACGTGCAGGTTCAGTTGGGAAGTGTAGGATTTCTAGACCCCATGCCTTTATTGCTCCTATTTCAGCTAGTGATACTTGGTTAACCAACCAGTATTAAACGTAAAAGCCAGTTTACCTTGGTGTAACATAGAAACCTACTGAAAAACATTTTGAGATTTTTTTTATTTCCTAATTTATTTTTAAGTTAATGTTGAAGTGGAATAATTACATGGTTTCTAATCTGTATCCTTTACAGTTAAAAGAAAAGAAAGAAAAATTTGAAACAGAGCAGGCAAAGAAAAAGGAGGATTTCAAATCTGGAAGAATTGTTGGAAAGGCGAGTGTGAATGCAGCATACATTAACAGTTTGCAGCATACATTAACAGTTTACAGCATACATACAGTAGTGTTATTGTTCACCATATATCCATAGTGGATATATCATATATGTGTATCAAGCATGAGATGCAGCGTTTCATCACCAGATGAGAGTTGAAAATACAACGCGCAGAAGAGTATTTTTGACGAACTTCGAGGTGTCATATGATGATGAAACACTGTGTCGAAAGCTTGATATTACTTCTCAAACAAATTGATTTAAAAAGAGAAATTAAGGATGCAAAAATGAGCAGTTTTTCATCTGATTTCCAAACATTCATTAAACATTAATTTTGTTTGTATTTTTAATGAATTATTAATGAGTTTGAGAAGTTACATTCAGGTTAAATTTTTTTACACCGAGGTTGATTCTCAGTTTCCTTTGTCTCCTAGGACTAATTATTCATGAATTTGGGCTAGGAGGGAAAGGAAATTGAGAATCAACCTAGGTTAGAAAAATGTTAAGCTGAGTGTTATTTTGACCTGTAACATGTACAACAGAGTTTAAAAGTAGTTTCCTAATCCTCTTGGGATTATCTTCGTGATATACAGGTCAGTGGACGAGAGGTGTTCATGTTTAAACCTGAGCTGGTGGAAGCTGATGCTGATGATGATGAAGCCACAGAAGATATCAGTATATACAGACGAGTGGATGATGTAAGTTAAGAGTAATAATCCATACATTGAGAAATAAAGTAGCCATACAAGTGTATTACTACCTCTGCTCTAAAGTGTGTACGATTTCATTGGAGGTTTATACTCACATTTCCACATAAGTAAATGAATTTAATTTCAACGAACAATTCTCCAGACCCCGGTTGTTCAAACACCGAATAGCACTATCCATCAAATAAATTACTATCCAGCGGATAAATCTTACGGAAACCAATTCCGTTATCCACTAGATAGTGATTTATCCAGTGGGTAGCGCTATCAACTTTTTGAGGAACTGGGGCTAGAATGCTAATGTGTAATTGTACTGTTTATATGAGAATTCTGTGAAAACTCACGATGAAATTGCTCTTGTTCGTATAATGTATTTTTTATGTCCTTTTGGAAGGATGATGAGGACATAAGAACCACAACAAAAGAAATCACATTAGAAGAAATGCATAGTGCTGCAGTCGAAGTTGATGGTACTGGCACTGTCGATCAATCAAGTAGCGCCGCCGAGAGATTACAACATAATCAAACTACAAGTTCAACTGACGAAAATTCACATGAACAGGTACATTGAGGCTACATCAGATACACCCTCCCTCTCCTCTGCCCGGCACAGCCCTCATCATTGTATAAAACGTCCAGTCATGCTGTTCGATTGTCATTTTCAAATTGAGGCCAATACATTGCCAGATACAAGGGCCTCAAATTTTTGTCACTGTCGTGAAGAATTGTTGCTCATTTTTGAGAAGCTATATCATAACACGACCATTCGTCCGAGTATTCCACCGGTGCTGTGGTGGTTGGTGATGAGCCAAGGTATGGTTTTGATACTGAAGTCTTCAAACCATTTAGATTTAATCCTAGATTTTACAGGTTATCGGTCGTTTTACCTTGTTCGTGTCAGTTCTTTTTTCCGTCACCAAAACCAGTAGAAAGTTGTTCAATTATCTAACTCAAGTTGCCTGTGTGAAATTACAGTCCTCAACAAGTTATAAAAATTATGCTCCACAAGGCAGAAAGATCAAGTTAGTTACTTCGTAATTGCAACTGTTATTCGCAGTTAGTATAATCTGTCATTTTATACTTCAGATCCCAAACACAAAAGACGCCGATGAAAATGGTCTGGAGGAAGCCTGCGGAGGAGTCAGTGTACCTGACGAAGATACAGAGGACGCTTTAGTAAATGGTATACCTATCGAAGAAAGTCTTTTTGAAGATGACATCGACGACTTGGAACTTGAAGATCTCGAAATTGTTGATTAGCCTCAGTAACTGCTAAATGAAAAGGGAATCTGTCAAAAATTGAATAGTGCTGCAACATCATTCCAGTAATGTTCAAGAGAACGGAATGGTCACACGCGCGGAACCCCGGTGTGGCCTTGAATACTAGTCTGTTGCTGTTAATACAGTGAGGACATTGACTAAAGTAATAAATCCTTACCTGACTGTGGCGTTATTTACACAATGCTGAAAGTGATGAGATATTCGTATGACGTAATGAGATCATATGAAGAAAATAGTTCTGAAGCTTATGATTGTTGCAACATGTTACACTCGAAGGATGAGACGCTCTTCTCATTTACTAACTAGTGTACCTTTCTGAAATCTTAGGTGAACTTGAGCCTTCAGCAACCAAAACAAAAAGGTGACAGGCCCTTGCAGCAGTCTTGCAAGCGATACATTGCGTACATATTAAAGCGGACTACGTGCAAATAAATTTTTACATGGGTTTTACTCGCCAGCTGAACGAACTCCCCACAATAAAGCGTTGACAAATAATGGCTTTAAGGAAGATCAAAACACCCCTACAACCTGTTTGTATCTGAGAGATACCTATGAGCGGGTGCTTCTACTTAAACCCCTCGGAATTCTAACTCTTTACACTGTATTGTCAGCGAAGATGGGCTCTGTCGAGTTACGGACAGCAGCAAAGTTAAAAGATTTTATTTTCTTGTTGGTGAACGGGCTCCTTGCGGGAAAGACTTTGAAGAAAGAGGGGCACAGGAGACTTCCCCTCCCCATACACCTTTATTTCTTCCCTCTTTTTCCTGACCATGGCCACCCCTGAAGTAAAATAAATGAAGAACACAAGAATTACATCAGATTTTTTAATTTTCTATATGAATAGACGCAATAGGCTCCTATGTGATATTGGCAATAAATTCTCCAAGGAAAATGGATGTCTTACTTTGTCTTTAATTTTCTCCAGTCTTCTATACATTTAACAGCTAGTTATCATCACTGTAGGAATAAGTAACGAAGGACTCTCTTCTCGCTCCCTCTCTTCCTCGCTATTCTTCACTAAGTGTTCATTCTCCGACTTAAGTGGCATGTTTTCATTGCTGTCTTCGGAAATGCTGCCGCGAACGTTTTTTGTGTGAGATGAAAAAGTATTTCCTTCAAGGAAGACTTCCCTCGCGGACGCTTTGCGTGCGAGGATTTTGTCCATTCCATAGGGGCTTTCTAACTTTGAGCGAAGATTCTCCGTAGAGTTATTCTCGAAACTAATGCTTATAGAATCAGATTCCCTTTGCTGACTTAAGTCGTAATTTCTCTTGTGAGTCAAAGGAATAGACAAGAAACTACACGAAGAGCAGGAGGGGCTGTTCTTTGGCGAGCGCGCTTGTTGGGGAATGTTAATATTACTTCTAACACTCCCGTTGTGGCTTTTACAGCTATCTCCGCGATATTCTGAGAAATTGCAGTTTTCTTTCATTGACACGAGAGGGGTCTGGTTTGGAGACCGTAAAGAGCTGAGGCTTATTCTGCTTTCGGTGGTTACTCGGGACGTAGTCGGGAGAGGGTCGAGCTGATCACGAATCCTGTTGCGAAGAGTGTTTGTAGCCGAGCTACAAATTCCTAGACGCTCTATGATTTCCAAGGCGTCTAGCTGAAAGTGTTTTGTGCCTATGGCGTAGAGATAAGGGTTCGTAAAAGAGTTAATTGGATAAACGAAAACGAGAAAGAATTGGGCGGCGGGAATTCCAATGAGGGTTGTACCATATATGGCGATGAGACTTACAAGTGCTATTGGAAACCAACAAGCAAAGTTTGTAATCACAAGCATCGCCATTCGCTTGGCAACTCTTCTTTCTACACGGTTTATACTATCACTAGATCCCGCTCCCCCAAGACTGCAGTACATTCGACCATAACAAAATAGCACAAAGAAGAACGCCAAACCATTGGTTGCTAGCAGGCAAGTGACATACGTTTTGGAACCTGTGCTTTCTACTTCAAAAGGAAGGCATATGGCGACCTTCTGATAGCTGCTTACTCCGTACGGTAGAAGGGGTAGAACAGCCATTGTTAAAGAAAACACCCATCCTAAAACCATTAGTATTATGATTTGATTAATTCTTAAGTGTTTGTTTGGTTTCAAAGGATGCACTATGGTGTAGTATCTCTCGACCGTGATGACTGTTAGAACAAAAACAGACAGCTCTGTGGAGAAGATTGACGTGAAACCCGCAATCCTGCACCCAACTCTGTACTGCCATCGAACAGCAAAATTTTGATACACTCCCAGCGAGTAGAGATCAGCGCTGGCTAACATGCACAGAAACAGACCCATGCAGAGATTTGCCATTGCTAAGTTGCACATCAAAATCTTAGCGATGGTGATCTTACGCTTGCTCATGACAAGAACAAACATTTTCACCGAGTTTCCTAACAGGGCTAATATCAGCACGATCCACGAGCACACGCGTAGAGCGTCAGAACCCAATAAATCACCGCAAGGGTTAAACGCATCTGCTTCAGGCTTGCAAGTCACTGTTTTCCCATGTGCTGGTGGCGGATGCGTGATCACTGACGCACTAGTGTCCACGCAGCCGTTCGGATTTAGCGTCAGCACTGGTATCCCTGTGTTGCCGACTTGCACGTGAGGGTCTGTTGTTTTTATTAAAGGAGGGCTGGTAGATGGTATACTGGTAGTTGTTACACTGGTTGTTGTTTGGGGGCAATATGGTACACTGGTATTTTGCGAACTGGGCGGTTTAGTGCCAATATCTCCTATGTTGGGCCAATAAGCGTGGATTAGACAGCAGTGAAACGGATACTCCACTGTAGCATTCCTAAGGCTCTTGAAAGAAACAATCGGGATTTCCCACAAGTTTTTCACTCCCTCTATGGAGACGTCTTCAAGGCTCTCTAGGCTCGCGCCAGGAAGATAAGAGATCTTTGTCCATGATAGGTCTCTGAAAAACCATAAAAGATGGTAACCACTCGAACTAAATCTAACCTAACCATGCAGGGACCCGTTTCATGAAAGTCCCGCTAACTTAACTGGCCCAAAATCAAATCAGCATCTAAAGAAAAAAAACTTAGAAAAAAAAATGAAATCAAACTTTGTTTATTGATAGGTTTAATATTTCCTTAACTTTTGGACCTATATCTTGAAGGTAAACAAAAAATGCTTTCTGGACCCGTTAATAACTGAGACTTTCAAGAAACAGGCCACAGACCCAATCACGGGATTAACCATTTGGCGACTGCTAGCTTGAAGCCAAAAGACCGAATTTTTTCCACATCTTCCTTGATGGGCTAAGTTTTGGCCAATAAGCGTAAAAATCACTATGAATGAGACCAGAAGCAAGTTATATGCTTCTGATGAGACTTGCAACACTGATAGTATTGATATTTTCAGGCTTGTTGGTTTTCGTGCATGCACATAAGCCTTTTAGGATTTGGCAGTGGACCTTCCCCTAGAATGTTGAAGTACTCTGAAAGGCTAGAATTGGTCAAATTTTTCAAAATGAGATCTAGATACCAGTGCAACGGTCTGGCTTGCTGAATTCGGTGCTCGACAACTTAAATGCTTAAACTGAAGGCTAAATGGGTTTAGAAAGGAACAAAAACGACCGAAAGGCTGTTCACGGTCAAAAGTTTTAAAAGTTCGGTTTAGTAAGTTAAGTCAAACTTATTCGACTTAATAATACTTACAAAACTGTCAGTTCAGTTCCTTGAAAAGCTTTTGGTTGTATTGTTTCAAGGTCACTTCTCCGTAAAGATCTATAAGCAAAAAAGTACTTGATTTTATCATTTGAACTTGTAGCCAAGTTTCACAATCAAACTATATATGCAGAAAACAAACCTGCATTTTGGCACGTCACTGCGTTTGTAAATACGGCGGAGTACTGAAGAAGAGAGGACTACTGCATCTTTCTCCCAACAGTAAAACCCCATGCTGACCCGCCAAAAGATGCTATTTTTGCCTGAATTGTGGAATTGCACTGTGGGATACTGTTGGGTGCATACAAAGTAAACGACAACTAACGACTACAATCACAGACAATAGTAGTTGGGAAGGTTGTGCAACTTAACAGTAGTCCATTTTAACCCTGAAAAAAGGGAGTTTTCTCTTTTGCTAAATATCCCCCGTCCCCCCTATTCAATGTTGGGATATAACAGAAAAATTACTCGCACAAACATTAACGTTTTGATCAACATTGGGCCAGGGGTGGGGGGAGGAAGGAAAAGAAGAGGTAAAAAGGGCAACCTTCCCAACACTTTTGACGATGATTGTAGCTTGCCTGCGTTACAGACGCTCTAAACCTTTTGTATGGTTTAGACGAGTGCGTGGGCCGGCTAGTGCCGGCGGCCCTAACTAACCGCTTATCACGCTACTCATACTATCTATTACAGCTCAGACTACTGTTCTGACCGGCACTTTACTTAAATTTTAGGTTCCTAGATACTTCACTTATCGGCGTATAATTAAAATTCGAAAGTCGTGCAATATAGTGACTCCTTACAATCGCCGAAGTTTCGTGTTATTCCTGAAAACCATGTTCGGTAAGTCTTGGATCGTTGTTTCCCTGAGCAATCTGCAAAATGACATTATATACTCATAAATTGTTTTGGGGAAACAATGATTACTTTCAGGAAGATAAAATCTCTATTATGACTTGCAAGTGAGCTGCGGGACAAAACTGAAACAAAACAAAAACTTAAAGAAAACTGAACCCATGACTACTCAGCCAGATACCGGTTAGGCGTTCGAAGGAATCTTGACTGAAGGTAGATAGTAGTTCATCTGTTCATTTACCTTGTGTATTGTCCTATTAACTGCCTGGAATTCAGTCTATGCTCGGTCTAAAGTTCCCGTGTTTTTATTTTTCAATCACTTTATAGAACTCTTTATGTAAAGGAATCTGGATTCCGGAATCCGAAAACTCATTTCGCTTACAGTCAGTTACTTACAGTGATTCGAGCTCCGTGTACTTTGCTATAGATCTTGGATCTATCTTCTTTATTGGATTGAAAGAGACATCCCTGAAAGAGATTAGAACTGTTTAACAAGGTGTTTCATACTCTTTTTGTAACCTCGAGGCGAAGTAGAAAGTTAGAAACCCAACAATTAAATCAACAGATGCTTTTGATGCGTATGTAAGTGGTGTAATAATATTCTGACGTTGTAAATAAATCGTTGATAGTGGAAGAGCACGTTAACAAAGTATGTCACAGTTTGCATAAAAAGTACTGTAGCCACGTTTCGACTGCAACTGATAACTAATGCAAGACTGAACATCCCCTACTTGAGAATGTGATTATAGGCTTTAAATTTAGTCTTCTAATATAAACCAAACCGAGAGAAATAAAGAAAGAAAATCTTCGTAACTTGAATTTAAATTCGCCATTTGACGGTGTTTTCTTGCAGAAAACAGCACAGCTATTCAGCAAATGGTAAATGGACGCGCCGGTAGAAGTATTGCTTTCGATATTTTGTGACGTCATAGCTGCAAGTAAAATACTCCCCGTCAGAAGATTTTTAAATTCTCTGCTCAAGATCTTTCCCGTCATGGTACCTAGGAGTTCCCTTCCAGCTTTTCTCCGCCCACAAGTATTTAGCGCTCTATAGTAGCATCACAAAATTATTCGTTCCCAGGACCACGAAGAGTGGAGCCAGCTTTGAACTGGAGACACTCGCCAACAAATCAAATTACCATTCTAATCTTGCGTGGCCGAGAAAAGTTGTAGTAGCGAGTTCGACTGCGAAATCAAACATACTTACAGAGTCGTAATTTTCGAGGGTTTTTTTAACACGGGAATCTCTTCAAGCACATTATAGTCCAGTTCCCTGTATGAAAGTATTAAAAAGATAATGAGCCCAAGTTAATGAACCAATAGGAGCTTTCCATGCTGTACAAGGTGGATCTAACTTCTGAATCAGTAGATAAAATCCTAAATTGTGATCATTCTAATGAAGAGCTTCCTATCACTAAGTCTTCTTTGCTGTGTTGTTGTGCCAGTTATTAATGATACTGTGTAAGGTGTCCTAGGCTTTTAAGTTAGCAGATGAACTCCATCCAAAAGAAATTTGCTGAACAATATGTGGTTCTGTATACATTGTTGTACGTAATATATTATGACTCAATATGCAGTTATCCCGAGACACATCAATTGGGTTTAAACAGAAGCAACTATAAGTGGCTTCTAGTTTAAAAACGAAGTGATCTTATACTTTTGATTTTTACATCTGCGCACATACACCACTTGCACGCCGAGTGAGCTAAATTTTTAGATTTGCGTATTTTGTTGTTTCAGATAAATTGATGCAGAGGCTCTACTGCTAGTTCACCGAACTGAAAAGGATGAGACAATCTCGGTACTTACAAGTTTACCAACTTAAGATGATCTAAAGCTCCATGAGCAATCTTTTCTAGACTGTTTTTGCCCAGTTTCCTTTGGAAGAAAGAAGGGCAAAATATTATTTTGCGTGCTTGCCGGATCAGTACATCTATTCATCAAATTAAAAAAAAATCTGGTATAAAAAATGCAAACATCTGAACTGTTACTGTACTTACAGCTGCGTCAAGGACGCCAACTCAGAAAATGAATTCTCCTCTATCTGTGTTAGCGAATTACTCCTTAAATCTCTGAAAAATAAAAGATCAATTTAAAAATACATACGAAACCTCCCTATTTTTTAAAATTTTGTTTTGGTAGTGAATTGCGGGGGCTAGATAGCATGTACGAGGTCGAAACAGGTTCCAATAGTGAGGACGTATTTCACCCGTATAAATCTCGACCACAAACCGGTTCGACTCAGTTAGGAGAGCCCGGTCTGCTGAGCGGGAGGTCACGGGTTCGAACCCCGGCCGGACCAACACTCAGGGTCTTTAAATAACTGAGAAGAAAGTACTGCCTTTGTAATAACATTTGCGAACGATTAGACTTTCTAGTCTTCTCGGATAAACACGAAAAACCGTGGATCCCGTCTCACAGCACTTAAACTTATCTGGTTCTTTTTGGACGACACTTGTGGGACGTAAAAGAACCCACACCACTGTTGGAAAAGAGTAGGGGACGTATACCCCGGTGGTGTGGCTAACCTTCGCTCATCACATCAGCATGTAGGGCTGAAACAGGAAGATTCCCAATGAAAATCGAAGCACAATATAGGAATTTTAAGTTTTGGCTAACTCTAACCAAACACCCAAAACACAAATTATCACAGGTGGTTTATAATGATGTGAAGTCGAGAATGAACAAGGAATTATGGAGCCAAAAAATTCAAACGCATATTAGACCAAATAGGGCTGGGATACCTCTGGACCAAAACACATGAAAATGACATAGGAATCTTGAACATTATCAAACAAAGACTGAAAGACATCGAATTACAAAGATGGTTAAGTGACGTAAACAATGACGTCAGAAAAGACGCCAACCAAAAGAGTAAACTAAGAACCTTCCGAAAATTTAAAGCAATAGAAGATTATAAATGTGAAGATTATCTCTGTCAGGTCACCAACATCCAACACCGGATAACTCTAACTAAACTCCGTCTAAGTAATCACAAATTGGTGATAGAGACAGGTCGGTATGTAAGACCTTATAAGAAACCGGAAGAGAGGATCTGTCCTATCTGTAAAAAAGACGTAGAAGATGAAATACACTTTTTAATTCTGTGCCCTGCGTATCAAGAAAAAAGAAGTACTTTATTTGAATACTTAAACAAAGAATACAGAATATCAGTAAACAGAATGGCACAAGATAATGTTTTTCTGTTGTTAATAAACCCTCCGAGCAAGAACAAACCGGTGCAAAAGTTAATTGCAAAATGCGTATTCGACTGCTATGAGAAAAGAAGATCATTAGTTGTTTAGGTTAACATTGACTATAGTTCCACTAGTGTGCAATTATAATTTTAAATTATTTGGATAAAGGCGATATACATAGGACTGTATAAGACTCCAAATAAAACATTGTCTTGTCTTGTCACATCATTCACATCATGGGTTGGGTGTGTAGAGTAAGCTCACAAATGGACTGAGAGTGGCTGCCAGTGGAGCCTTTGTATGATGACGTCCGAGCACTGTTATTGTAAGAGGGCACGTCTGTTGTCCTTTCATCCACGACTCGTCACTCATTTGAATATGGTCTAGTAGCTACCAATGTATGCGGCACTACTGAGTTATTTGAGATGCGTCACATATGTCCCT
Organism: Porites divaricata; assembly: GCA_038088405.1. Taxonomy (NCBI): domain Eukaryota; kingdom Metazoa; phylum Cnidaria; class Anthozoa; order Scleractinia; family Poritidae; genus Porites; species Porites divaricata. The sequence continues at coordinate 9,438,294 of JBBMOI010000011.1, forward strand.
GCTTTCCCTCTCTTAATAATAAATTTTGCAAATGCCTTGCGAAATTAATGCATAAACTTGTATTCAATAAATAAACCACTTTTAACTATAACTTACAATATCTTTAGTTTCTTTAAACAAGTAAACATCCTCCGTGATATTGCTCCTATTTTGTTGTGGGAGAGCAGTCTACAAAGAAAATTACGGGACACATCACAGAAGGTATTAGGTTAATCAGTGGCGGATCCAGGGGGAGGGTCCGGATTCCCACCCCCCCCCCCCCCCCCCCATCAGAATTGACGCTTGTTTGAGACTGAAATTTTTACATAGACAGGATCTTATATCACTTTTTAACTGGCTGATTTGTTTAATGAAAAGCGCGTGGGATTTTGCCACTAAACTAAATTCCAGGGACATTAAAAAAAATGTAATTGTTTTTGGGTCCCCTGCCTCGTATGATCTGTTCGCCTCCGCTCGCAAAACAGTAAAGACCTTACGATCCGACAACGGCGACGTCCATTAAAAGGTCGCTGAAAATAGACTCTGCGTCCTTTCAAACCATTTTGCCATTATCCCAAGTAGCTCAGGTACTTAAGAGAAGGAAATTTTTGTTGGAGCTAAAGAGAGGGGGTCGCGCCCGAGTTCAGACAGTAATGGTAGAATTTATCGCCTTGCCGTTCCCGTCCTCGAAAAAAACTTAAAATGTCGTCATTTTACGTTGTAGTAGTGCAGTGACGGCAAAGAAATGCACAAAAATGCGTGATGGACGTGCAGAGTTGTTGCTTTGCTGGCTAAAACTATTGATTTTTGACGTTGCCGTTGCCGTTGCCGTTGTCGTCGTCGTCGTCGTCGTAGTTTCGTAAGGTCTCTATTATTTCCCGCGCCAAGGGCGACCTGCGTTCACAGATTGAGAAAAAAGTAATTTGCCACAAAATGTTCAACAGCACTTTCTGAACCAAAGTTTTGACCCCCCCCCCCCCCCCCCAATCGAAAATTCCTGGTTCCGCCCCGTTAATTACTAAAAAAATATAACCTAATATCTTATAAGGCAAGAGAGACTATAAATAAAGTTTGTTGGTTTTGATGTAGTTGTTACAGATTCACTGCGCGAAGCCACAATAGTTGAGGTCAGGCAGCTTATTATAATTCTTTGTGCTAACTACAAACAATACGAATCACACTACATCTAGACTACAAGGATAAAGACCCGTACACGGTTGACACAGTACAACGCAACTTGTAAATTGGAAACACTACAAACACTATAGATCGTAACTTCCCAGAATGTGGATGGGCGGGAAAGCTAAATAAAAACTTATGTAAAACTAATTGCAATATGCACTGCTTGCTGTAAAAACGATATGTGAAATAAGCACCGAGAACCTAGCTCGGCTTGCATGCCGTGATAATTTTACTAGACAGATTATTGAGAAAGACCTAGTAGTTTTACTACAAATATACAATTCTGTTGGCTGTATTTAATCCTATGACTTACATGTGGTCAGTAGCTAAACATAGATTATGATTTCTGCCTGATCCCCAACAGTACCCAAAGCTAGAATCCCTTTGTGCCTAGATTCAAGGATTAATATTGAACATAAAATTGCCAGATAAAGCCAAAGACGTGCAACAAATGATTTCAAATTGCACGCAACTCCGATAATGTCCTTTTGCGACATTAGTTGCGGCTGTTGCTGGTATTTCTTGGTCTTGAGCAACCTGCAGCACTGGACGTCAGAGCAATAGGGATGAGAGAGACTAAGTACTATAGCTACAGTTCCATTGCAATGCACCGCGTCTGCCTAATTTATTGTATAACTTTTCGCTGGATTTTTATCTTACCAGTAAAGCACTTTTCGTTAAAACAAGGATCCGTACGAGAAGAAATATTTTTTTCATTTTACTCACAATTCGGTGATGTCTCCTGTCTTGTTGCATGGTTCCGACCAAAAAGTGTGGCAGTCTCTATTTCTCAAGTCACTGCAAAAAAAATCAAGTGACCAGGAAAAATTGAATCTTACGACTCAGACAAACAACATGGTGTTAAAAGTGCCTTCCTCTTCTTGGCTGCTGCTTAATGCAACTACTAGTGGGTGGGGGGGGGAGGTTGGGCAACGAATGAGTGACTCCTAATACGTCAGAAGTGTTTCAAATGACTTTCTCTATGATTTAGAAGCATGTTTGGTTAATTTGAAGCTACCCCATGTAAGTCTGTTTATCTGTTCTGTTTTTATCTGCATGTCGTAGGGGAACTTTGCTCGTATCGAAAGTCTTACGTGACTTTTTGGTCCCATTCAAAACTGTTAGAGGCTCTACCCAAAGATGGAGTAGCCGTCTTTCATTAGAAGGTTCATGGGGAAGTTTTGTCTAACTTATACCGAAATTTTAAGGAGACCCTTTATAACAATAATGGCATATCTTGTCAACAAAATGTGAAAAAGTCAACCTCTAAATACTTTAGACGAGTGGAACGGTTATCCAGAAACTTTTAGCCTTCCCCGAGCCTTAGAAATTTCTAGGCAATAATTGCTTTCTTGAACCAGTTCTTCCAAAAAAGAAAATCGTTGGGTGCCCTTGATCGCTTTCAGTTTAAACTTTTCAGATTGGGTGAGGGACGAAAATTCTTTATATTTTTGTGGGTGCACAGTCGTAGCCATGCAGACTTCAGAACGAGCACGCCGAAGGCGCGAGCCGCTAGGGGGGTGTGGAGGCATGCCCCCCCAGAAAATGTTTAAATCTTGAGGCTCAGAAATGCTCTTGTAAGCATTTTCCGTGGCATTTTTCTTCAGAAAAGTCAATCTGGGGTAAGTGTAGAGGTTCACTTTTTTATTGCTTAGCGCTATTGGTGCCAAGTTAATGACCATCTGCATTTTAAAGCATTCGAGTGTTGTAAATAAAATGAATCCACGAGAGTAGCCAACGTTTATGGACTTTATACGGTAGATGATTAGGAGAAGTCTTAGGTAAAACATTTTTTTGAAGTTAGTTCTTAGATAATATACAGAATCACGCTCACTTATCAATTATCTGTTTCGATACACTCTTGCTAAATTATATTCTTCAACTTTGAGACAGCCATGTCATAATATTGCCATCTCTTATACTTGTAGGACTAAGAAAAAAAAAAGCCCAAAATCAAGACGAGGCAACTGTCTCGTCTTGCCTCATGCTGGCTACGGCCCTGGGGTGGAACACCAGACGCCTTGAACACACTTTTCCCATCCTTCCGTGTTGCTTTTTAAGGCACAGTATGAAGGAAGATCCCTAAACCGGCATGGCGGACAAATCTCTAGACAATTTGAATCGAATCTGCACTGTTGAGCTATTGTTGCACATAAGGGCGAGGAAAATAAAACAATAACAAAATTCATATTAATATTTCCCTTTTCTTTCTCACCCGTTTAGTGAATTATTTATCGAATGGTTTTCATGTGATTATTACCAAATTATACATATAGGTGATCAATATGAAACAAATAAAAAATAGTTAATTTTTTGGCCGGTATATTAGGCAAAGTTGTATTTTATACCCTACCTCTAATTAGGATAAATCCAAATCAATTTCGTTTAGACATAAAACGTCTTGCGTACGGCCTCTTGACAGTTTCAGTGTAATCAATAATTTCCATTCTGATCTCTGATTTGTTCTGAGCTACATATAGTTCCGACTTATCAACAAGTTTAGTAATTTCAGTATTACAGATCAAAATATGAATTAAAAAAAAAGCCGGCCAAAGTATCTTCACATGACTTTCCCTACCTTCAGGTTTTTAACTTCAAGGTTTCAGGCACGAGGATTTAATCTGCCATGAAATTTATCAGCTTAAGACTAATAAATAATTTTAAAAAAAGGCAAAATGAAAATGCGATAGAACCACAAAAAATAAAAACAAAGACGTAAAACGGATTTGTTTCACTCATTGTGACGCTGAAACCGACTGCAGAGTATTTAAGTATAATTTAAATGTGTAAAAGCCTGAGAAACGTTCTTTTCAACAGTTTTTTATTTGATTAATGGCTGTTCTAACTGTAGCAAGGATATCTGATTATCATTTCGAGAACGTCACAAAGTATGACATGATATGCACGAAACACTTACTTGACCCTAGCTACAGTCAAAACCTGAAAGCGTTCATTATGGCAAGGAGCCTCTTTTGGCCATTAATATTTTATATGCAGATCTCTAAAGTCAAGCAGCGATAGGTACCAGCAGCTCGACCGACTGAGGGAGCTGGTTCTGATATAGTCTGAACAGAACCAAGCTTGTCTATGATGGTAATCAAATTAGTATTCTAAATAAGGAGAGCCAGTTTTCTTCATAGCCTTTCTATGCAAACGGAAAATGAAGTAGATTCTAAAATGCCGCGGGGTGATCATTGCACTGACTTTAGAATTCGCTTCCGAGTAAATATGTTTGGTACGGACATAGTTTTAGGCACGTCTCATAGCACGCGACTAAAAATTACAAGATAAACAAAGTATTTGCCGACAATTGAAAAAACTAAGGAACAAATATTTAGTTTTTTAAACAAACGACAAAGGCTGATATGGCTTTGAAATCACTATAGATTAGTAAATTACTTCACTAATATTAAATTAAAAGTATTAAAGAAGAGTTACTTACGCGGTTGTCGAGTTTGCTTGAACGTGCTCAGCGATTGAGCAGTTTTTGGCAGTAGATAACCGCAAAAACGCCAAAGAGAGAAATGGGAAAAGAAGCAGCATTATCTTCTTGCAGAAGGGTCCAGTTTTTGGTGAAAATTGGGGATTAACGAAGCCACCTGGAAAATAAACAGAATGAAAGGGTGGCGAGCTTTAACCTTAAAAGAACAAAAATAATTCAACGTGTTTACTTACGCAAGATCATTTTCAAGTTTAGTGGTAAATGGATTTCGAATCAAAGTGTAAGTAAGCAGAACTATCAACGCTAGGCAACCTACTAACGAGCCTTAGAATTTGACGACCAAATCTCTCATCACTACGCCAGTGCCAACGTCTGTTTGAAATGAATAATATATTCATTTTTTCTTCAATACACCGTAATAAGTGCGCTTTCTTTAAGACTCTTAACAAGACAAAGAAAATTTCATTATCACGTTAAGTTTGCCAAATGCACGTACGGTTTTCGCTGTAATCAAAGTTCTTATCTTGTAGCTTATTTCCGAACTACGCGGTAGTTATCACTATTTCTGGACCTGCTAATCGGTCGCCATAGGAAATTAATTTCTTCACCGAAAGGCGTTATTACCGTTGCAAAAATTGTTCGCTGATAGTCTTTGTTCTTTGAATTAAAATGCAAATCAAATGTTTTGGCCCTAATTTCGAAGAGACGATTAAAGTGCTATTGAATTCTCTTTACTGTTTACCATAAGAAATATTTCGTCTTCTTTCTCGCAATGAAGCAAAGAGTAGATGGAGGTTTAAAGAGAAACTTTCAATACATCTTTCCCGGAATGTCTCGTGCGCATGGCAGTCAGTCTTGACTAAAAAAAATGCTATAAAAGGATCACGGGCCGGTTGGCCGTCAAAAATAAACTACATTAGTAAAATCCAACTAGTGGTCTAATATCAATGCTGCGTTCTGATTGGTTGAGCTACTACTAGGCTATATGTTATAGCCCACTAGTAGTAAAAAGGGCCGACTTTGAAAACAAAAACAATGGCGGCTGAATCGCGTTTTGCAAGCCAAAGTTGTTTTGTGTGGATATTTTTTGTTCAACTAGTTGGATTTTACTAAAAAAATTATCCCTCTCGCCCTCATGGACTCTGAGTCAATAGCCAATTCGGGCTCGAGGAATAGTTGTTAAATAGACTTTACTCACGATACGCGCCATCTTTGCACGATTTTAGGATTGATGGGATAAAAGCAATGTCACGTGGTATTTCAGGGGGGCAAACAAAAGATAAAATTTGCCAAGGCAAGAAATAGTGGTCGACTTTACTTATTCTCTAAACGCGAAACGATGATTTAATAGTCATGCAAAATGTACTGTTTGAGTTTCGACAAAATTAACGTTTACGTCATTACTGCTTGCTGCGAGGACGCTACTGCATCCAAAAAGTAAAAATGATCACTCCCACCCATAATTTGCCATCATCGTCTTTACTATAAAAAGTTATTCATTTTCTGTTGTGAAGAATAAGCAAACTCGACCACGATATCTTGTATTGGAAAAATTTATCACTTGTTCACTTGTTTGACCCCTGAGAAACCACGTGACATCACTTTTATCCCATCAGTCCTAAGCGCGTGCACAGATGGCGAGCATCGTGAATACGGTCTATTACAACATTTACAACAATGGAGAACATTTAAATAATTCAAGATATGCCATGTAAGCATATTAAATACGCGACGTTAAAACAAAGTCGTCTCCTAGCAACAAGCTTGTAATTACATATTTGTTACTCGCCAAAAATCTGAAAGGATGGTGTTACCTTTTCTATGTCGTCAATTTTTGCCTTTTGTGTCTACGTTCAGAGAAAAACTAATGTATTAGAGGCTCTTTCTGGTTTCTATTTTCTATTATGGTTATTATTGTTATTATTCTCTTTTGTAATGACTTGATTTAAAACTCTGGACCGCATCTGAGCTGCAAGGAATGTATTTGCGAAATCGTTATTGACACAGTGATTGCTATTTTTATGATATTCTTAATGTTATATAGTGCCTAATTCTTACTTCAAATATTTCTGTAAATTATGTACATATTTTATTATTATTATCATTGATGTTGTTGTTGTTGTTGTTGTTATAATTGCTGTTGGTATTAGAGCCGCTTTAGGTTGTATTCCTCTTAGCCAAACTTTTTTCGGATTTCATTCCTTCATAATGCGTATAATAAAGTCTGAAACTTTCATTAAGATTGATTCTCTACAACACCTTGAAATTTCAAGACAAGCCTATCTTTCGAACCGGTCAAAAATCCACGCTATAATATTCACTGTTTTGAAGATATGCTAATTTTTACAAATTAATGGGGACAATACATATATCCATAACTACAACATTTCAGTGCGAGTATTGTCAATGTTTTACTTTCAAAAGATGCGATAAATTCAAACTAAAATGTACTAGTCATGGAGGTATGTATAGTGCGCATTATTTTGGAAATTAGCATAACATCAAAACAGTCAATGTTTGTAACGCAGATTTTTGACAGGTTTGTAGGACAAATGTGTCTTGAAATTTTAAGATGTTGCAGTGAATCAATCTCAACAAAAGTTCAGAGCTTATAATATACATTATGAAGGTTATTTGAAGATATTTTTAACTGAAAAAAATTCGTTCGAGTCGTTTCAGATATATACAAAAAAGCGCTAAAAGTCCAAATTTTGAATGAGGTTGCACTTATACAGGTGGTGAAAAAACGGGTTAGTTTTCAAGATCGCAAGAACAAAAATTCACCAAAATTTCCTTGCATCAAAATATGATATTAAGCAGCATTCTGACACTACCTAACAAAAATTTGAGTCATTTATAACGTTTTTATTACAAAAACTAACATGGCTATTGAAAATTTAAGGTTTGAAATATATTTTCGTTTTAGTCAAATTCAAACATACAGAATTTTTAACTTCTTACGGAGCGGTTTGTTTGCTGAACACCAAACTTTAAGTCCCTAGTGTTGGATTTTCAGTAGCTGGTCTAGATCACTCAAAATTCGGCTTTAGTCAATTTCAAAGTTTTTTGTTTATTGTTGTCAACTACTGGTAAAAATGTTATAGCGATCGGAAAAGGAAAAAACCCCTTTTAAGGCGATTGAAAAATATCGGTATGGCTTCTGAAAAACTATATCGAAACACCTTAAGAGCAGTTGTCTGTAAGATTCGTACTATATTGAAAAGTCGCTGCCACGCTATCTCACCGAATTGGCTAAAAATTGGCATGTAGACTTGAATTGGGGTCTTTAATAAGGAATAAGTAACTTTAGGTTCTAATTCCTCCTATTTCGGAAATTACCGACACGGCCGGTTTTGGGGTGCTTCGGACCGGCGCCATATTGGTTAATAGAAGATGTTTTTGAGCCTTCAACTACAACCCTGTCTTCAAAGCTTATCTTCCTTTGCCGATACACATTGAAAGAACTATCCCTCTTCATTGTAGTTTTAGAAACTACTTCGAAATTGACAACATTTTCGCAACGATCGATTAAACTTTTGGTGGGTATATATTTTGAATTTTTTACACCCGTAAAATTAACAGAAATTCAAAGGCGTATATCTCTCTTGCCACATCGCTTTGAAGATTGCCACTCAACCTGAATACTCATCGTTTGTAGTTAAATCTAGTTCGTTAATAAAAAAATTGGGCAAATTTAATGGAGCAGAAACAAAAGTAATGAATGGAAGAGTGTTCTAGCGACTTTGTCAATGAGCTTTACACCGATTACTCGCCAGGTTTTGTCAAAATCACAATCGATCATAGAAATTCTGTCACTAAATCTGAGTGGTCTATACAACAAAATTAGCCTCTGTAATATAAGCGATAGCTCTGCTGCGAAAAACAGTATAAAAAGGCAGATTGTATGAGGAAAAGGAAAATGAATTTATTATATTTATGCTACGACGCGTAAGTAAAATGCAGCCATCACAGTCAAACTGGAATTTTCCTGATTTTCTTCCAGTTCCTTTATCAAAAACAGAGCTTTTAAAATTAACCATAATAATGAAAATTGAAATGTATTACCTTACTCGACGACAAAGATGCCAATTTCCACCTTGATCGAAAAAAAGTAATATTTTCCCACGCATATCGCGGGTCAATCGTCGCGTTCCTTGCATGGCGTTACAACTCATGTGAAACCGCCTGGTTTCAAACAACTGAACTGAAGAATCCGTGAAAATCGTAGCCAGGCAATAAATAATGGCATTGATATAAGTTATTATTATTAGTGAGCGAGGATGCGATGATAGTTCCAGCTATATGTATTTACAGCGTTTGAAGATTCAGTCAAACTCATGAGACATGAGCCCTTGAAATAAACATCATTACTTCCGGTTTTGCAAATTGGGCGTAGCAAAGTAATAAATAGACTCATTCTGTCTTGTACACCATTAACAGCAGTTTCAGTTATTTTGCTTCAATCACGCAACTCGTTTTGAGGAGATTCTTGGTCTTTCCATAAAGTGTTTTGTGATAAACGGGAAAATTGGTTTGCAAGAGGTTGAGAAGAATGAGGGATGATCACAGGAGATAAGAAAAGTACCCAGTCACCCCACCGAGGGGCTTCAAAACTGTGCACAAATGCCCCACCCTTGGAACAATTCCAGACTTTAGTTTTCTTGAAAAAGCTTAAAATCGCTAGTCCATGTATGGATAACTCAAGAGAGTCCTAATTCTAAATAAAGGAAACAGCAAAGAAAATTCAGTTAGCGACCAGAGTGTTTATCCGATATCGCGAATAGTAAGGGTGTTCTTTCACGGAGTGACTGAAGATGTGTCTGCAGTTTAATGTAAAATAATTCACCATGCTCACGGACCTTTCGACAATATAAGTGTACCGATTGATAATATCAGAGGTAAAAACGAACGCTTTTTACTGTAGGACGATGACGTCATCATACAAAAGGCATCCTCATTTTCTAACGATCAAAAACTAATTTTCTCTGCTCGTAAACTCAAAGCGCCTCTGAAGACAAGAAGTAGTAATGTGCTTGTTAGTAAGACGTCCACCAAGCTGTGCCCATCGTACATAACCCATTGCATTTTCCATGTTAAAGGTGCGGCGCTTATTTCAACTACGGGTAAAAACACTAAGGGGAATATAGAGAGAACTCAGACTTCGGCAAGAAAAAGGACAAATATGCACACCTCGAACTGCTATATGAACCTGGTTTCGAAAGTTCCCGTACATTAAAACTTTAGAACTCACTAGTAGGTCGTGGTCTTGTTTGTCAAGCAATGTGGTTTTGGTATCTTTTTATATCAAGCGCCGTAGCAAAGGTAGGACGTTTATTTGTATATGAAATTAGCGCTACGGCGCCTATTCCGTAGCGGCGTTTATTCGAGAAGCAGTGCTTAATCGATCATTTACGGTAACTGCTTGGAAAAAAAGAAAAAATGAAAGATATATTCTGTCACTTGGGAAGATAACCTTGATTTCATAGGTTCGTTGGTGTCAAACAGGTAACGTAATGCTTTCGTCATTTGAAAAACTGGAAATTTTTGCTCTATTTTCCCTTGGCTTGGTGCCTTCGTGGTATATGCTTCTTTGGTCTTTATGTGAGCTCGGCTGAATTCATTATAGCTTTTCTTTCAAATATATACTAGAAAAAAAAACGTTGCTCAGTTTCTATTTTTAGAGCACTGTCCAGTCAATTAAGTTTTTTTTAGTCAGGGAGAAGATCGTTTTTTGTTAACCTTTATAGATTTTTTTACGCATGTACGGGCCTGAGGAAATGTTACCTGAAAAGAAGCTACGATCCTAACTTTCTACCTTCGAATCTCGACCTTTTCCCTAGCCATAAGTTTTTCCCTCGAGGAATTTTTCTTTGTTTTACATAATGATTGATCTTGCATGCTTATCCTGCGATTTTTAAGGCTTAGTCCTGTGCCGTATTCTGATGAGATCTACTTTATGTCGCTTTCCCCGATCTAACAGCTCCTCACTGAACAAAAACGGTTTTAATTGTGTCTATTCAGGGAACTAGCTAATATTTTTCCAGCGGTACGCACGTTGTTCCCAATTCCCCATAGTCCCTGTCTTAAGCGCTTTCATTTGCATTGGTTAAATTTCTATTCATAAGCCTACTATGGTTGTAATCGCGCGCGCATTCTGGCGTCATTTATCCTTAAAAAATTAGTTTATTGAAGAAAGGCTGAAGTAAAGGTGTCATGAGGCGTTTGTGTTTTTATGAACTATTTAACGTGGTCCTCTTTTTACGGCTTATGTCCGTTGGTGAAACTGCTACTTGGGTTTTCTTTGATTGAAGAGGGCGGGCTCTTTCTAAACGCTGCCGTTGTTCATGGGACCTTAGTATTCGGAACAGAATCAGTCGATGGCAAACAACGAAAATACTTTTATGTGGTAAGTTACAGTGATGAACTTTGCCTTGAGATGGTCATTTTTTGTTTGTACCTTCAGTGTTGATCCGAAAATTTTTTGTTATGGATGGGGGAGGGAGGGGGGCAGAGATCAGAACATGCACCACGTGTTGTTTACCAGACATTAAAGATATGGAAACTGTTAAACAGTCTTCTATATACAAATCAGAATAGTTGCAAATGCTTAAGGGAGGCCCTAACTATACAATGATTAGAAGGGCAATATTTGGAAAGGTGCATGGTCATGGAGTTTAGGAGATTTGACTAAGCAGCCAATTTCCCGCCAAACATACTGGCGAGGAGTGGCGCCAAAATTGTGTTCGCTCGCCCCGGGCTGGCTCGACTTTTAGGATACGGTCATAGAGTTTAATATAAACAATGAGTTCGTCATCTATATAGCCTGCTCGTACTCGCCCCAAGGTGATTGCATTTTGCTTTTCAGAGACCCATCAGTTACTTTTTGACCCTCTCCGGAATCAGAATTTATGTCCGTGTGGTGTAATACTGGTGGTGAGGTCAGTCTACAAGCCGAGTCGTGAAAAACACCGACACTTTAGCCTTTACGTTCAAAACATTTCTGGCTATCGGGAAAAAAAAAGAAGGAGCTTAATATACCAAAATAAAATTTCATTTCAAATTTCACTTTGTGACCGTTCAAAAATTATTGTGAATCAGACTGAGTGAAAGTTCACTCAAATAGGGGGGCGAGGGGGTGGGGGAAGGAATTCTTAACAGTTCTAGTTTGCTACAAAATTAAAAGGTACGAGAAAAAACTGGGCGAAATGCAGAATACACGCAAGAAGGAGAAAGAGAATAAAAAAAACTTTCTGTTCAAAGTCGGGTGAAACGTTTAATAGCGTCTCAAGAAGGCTGACTTGGATTAAGGTTGTTCATTTCACTTCCGTTCCAGCGTGCAGTTGCGCTTGACCTCCTAAAAATAGCTTCGTTTCCCACCGATCATTCCATGTCATATTTTTCCGACTTTTATTCAGTAATGACGGCACGATCACGTAATTTAACTTGATGAGTTCTTTAACTTCATTTCATGGACTAGTTTTATATCTTACGCCGGAAAGATCTGCCAAATGTGCATAGAAGGAAAGGTAGGTTCCTGTTTACACGTGTAATATCGAATAACATATAATTCGCGTAAAGCCGCAGTGCTCGGTTTGTTTTTCTAGCCTTTTGATAAAAATTGACAAAGTTTACGTTATCTTTGCCCGAGAAAATATGTAAGTTGTAGCTTTATACAGCGAAATACTACAGAGAAAATTGTAACTGTGCACACGAGCGGCTCCCGATTGGACTGGCAAATCGAAGAGCGAACTTGAGCTAGTACTGTGTGTAACAAAATGTATAATTTTCATTTTAGCGCATATTTCAAGCTCTTCGCAAGATCAGAAACAAAAGATCATCTTTTTACATTACAAGTGAAGGTTTTTTAAGCGATAGATAGGCTTTAAAGAGGCACGATCAATTTTTAAGAATTTTCTTTTCAAATATTCACCGAATTTCGTTTGGGAGTTTAAGCGGCCAAATGGCTGAACCATTGCGCATTCATGCAATTATAGTTCTGCTACATTACATTTGCCCAATTATTTTATTCAGCAGTCTAACTTATCTATAAACAAACTATGTTTAGTTAAAATGGCTTAGTCTAAATCGATGTGGCATGGGTGATATTGACCTTCCAATTTCTACCAAATTTGTGTACCTTTTAAGTACCGAAAAAGTGCCGTGAGAAGCTATAGCCGTTCGTAGCTCAGGCTTAACCATTTTCAGATAAGGGTAGGTAAATGAAAGGAGGAAGGATAGTTCTTTGTGACTGTATGAGTCACGATTAAGTTATTTCAATGATAAGGCTAGAATTAATTATAGCAAACCTCTTTCAGTTCACCAACATGGCGGCCCCTCGAGGCCTCGTCAAAACTGTCATTCCTGTATCTTTGAAACCAAAGAGAATTCGAACCTTAGAATATGCATTCAGTATTTAGGACACCATTCTAAGACTACATGCCAAAAATCAGCCAAATCGATGAGGTACCGTGTCAGGCCGAAGTTCGAATTTTACAGACAATCACTCTTAAGGACGAGAAAAATTACGAGTACATGTGTGTGTACAAGATTTAACTTGATGTTTTTGGGCGTGTTCTAAAAAAAAAAAGAAGAAGACACCCCGGAAACCTTCATTTTACTTTTTTTTAATCGAAAAAGTTAGTACGGTTAGTTACAGTGAAGGAGGTTAAGCCCTCTCCGGAAAGCAAAATGAAAAAACTTCTTACATTTGATAACTTGTTCCCGCCACTACGACATTCTCGCTAAAACCAGTTGTAGTTTGACGGCGGCCATCAAGTTTTCCCGCCAAAATGACGCTGTTTCACGCGTGAGTAATACCCAGTATTGAGAGAAAGTAGTCGTCCTTGTCTCAAAATCTAAATAGGTCGCGTTTCTTTTGACCAATCTAAATCTGGAGTTTGCAATCTGAAATTTGATTTTTCATCCCATTAAGGACTAAACCAATCTAGCATTGCAATCTGAACGATCCACCTCCGCAATTGGATCGTTCAAATTGGTATCTCAATCTGATTTAGGATTTAAACTGCTTTTCGATCGCAAGAACTTGCTTGTTCATCGATAAACACGGCAGGTCAAGGTTAGTTCGGGCAAAAGTTATTTACACTCTCCGTTGTTCTACGCCGCTAAAGGGCTCACGTAATTGTAATCAAATATTAAACTCAAGTTCCACTATAATTATTAATCCGTAAGGAAGCGAAAACGCTTGGATTTTCTCACCGTAAAACTATAGTGTCCAATATGTGGGCGTGTTTAGAGCAAGCTTATTCTCAGCACTTGAGAATTCATAATTTGTCTTCTGAATATTTTGGAATCTGATTCCAGATAATTTTAAGTTGACGAGTCCCAGCATGAACCACCACTAGTTAAAGAGCAACTTTTCTTTCCATTTCTCGACGAGAAGACGCTTAATTTAGCGAAAAGAAATACAAAACGACGTGTTGGAATTGAGAAGAAGATCGGAGCATTTCTTCATAATGTATATAATAATCTTACGGAGGTTATTTGCTAAACACCAAACTTTAAGTTCCTAATGTTGGATTTTCAGTAGCTGGTCTAGATGGCGAAAAATTAGGCGTTTATCAATTTCAAATATTTTTGTTTATTGTTGTCATAGTAATATTGATTTTACTAAAACCTGCATTTGACAAATTTTAATCTATAGTCAATCATTGGTGAAAATTATAGCGATCAGACAAGGATAAAATCACCTTTAAAGCGATTGAAAAATATCGGTATGGCCTCTGAAAAACTATATCAAAACACCTTAAATCTAAAGCTCTTATTGTTGCTATTGTTGTCGTTGCTGTTGTAGTTGTTTCTTTTTTACATTTGTCTTCGTTCTTGCAACACAGAGCACCGGGAAGCCACCAGTTTTCTACATAAGGCGCTAATTGAAACCGTTAATTGAAGAATAAAATCCAACGTTTTGTCAATGCTACCTTAATCTGGGAAAAATATATCGACTTGCGAGAATTTTAAGTTTTCAAATTGCTCGAGTAAAAACAAAAGAGTGCGCGTTTATAGAGTATGAGTTTTTAAAGGTCTGCTTTACATTCTCGAAACGAGAGTGTATATATTGCAAATTAATCTTCGCTAAACAGCAAGCAGGGGAAAGATTGTAACTCGCAATAAGTTTTTCGTGCAGTGCCATGAAAAGTCAAAGCTTCAAAATCACTACTAGTTTTAACATAAAAGGTAAAAAATTCTAATATTTCTATTTCTTGATTAACTAAATAGTTTGCTGAGTAAATTTTAAAAGAAAATAATTTATTGACGGTGATTGACGTTGCACGCAGAGGTAATGTCCACGGCCGATACATTAAGAAGACTAGTCTTCTCTTATAAGCAAATATGGATCGAGATATATCATTGCTTTTCCCCAAAAATGGGCTATGTGAAAGGAGGTGGTACCGAAGACAAGAAAAAAGCAAGCTGAACAAACAGGTATAGTGAATAAAATATGTCACACTGCGTGAAACTAATGTAGCGTTATACAAACTAAAGGCGCCAATCTAATTAAAAGTTTCAGATGTGAGGCAATCGACCAATCAATTTAACAATGCACTATCGACGCATACGGTTGATTTGCACATTACATTTTGACAGGACAAATGGGATTCTATTAAAAAAAATCCCTCCCTACATAAACTTGCTATGCTTCTAACATGCCCCATTTTTAGTTCTTTTAACTAGTATTTGCAAATCGTATCTCACAGACTCGCAAATCATTTTGACTTTCGTATCTGTATTGATCTATTTAATTTCTTCATGCTGATAGTCAGTTTTGGTATTTTTACTAAATGGGCTAGTAAAAAGAAAAAGACCGATGTCAGGTCTTGCACCTAGCCAAAGAGATAATCTCACCAAGTTACTTTGGTAGCCGAGTGTCCTAAACGGTAGAATAGCGAGAACAATACGACAAAAATGTTTTAGGGAATTAACTTCTGTTTGAATGACGCGCGAGATTTTCAAAAACGTTACGAATTGATGAGCGTTCGGGAGAACTATCGGTGATTTACGATTGCTAATGTCGTTAATACCTGACGTCTACCGAGCCATGCAACTGTAATAGTCTATCAGAAATTGCATCTTTATCTGCGATATGTGCAAAAGTTAAGGAACAAAATTCAGTGAAGCACAAAAGATGAATTACAGTCTAGAAAGTAACAGCCTAGGAAACCTAGTTAATTACCTGCAATCATGATAACCAAAGAAGTGGAAAAAACGTACACCTTTCTCGCTCAAGTGTTAGTCCCAAATAAGAAATTGCTTTCAGTTTCTCTCTTAGCCCACGTTTGCCCGCGCAATGCATGTCAGAAGTATATTTGCTCCCCTCCATGGCATCAGTTCTCAATTAACATTAGCCTTCTGACTGGTGCAAATTTGAACGCAGGAGAAACAGTGTAAGTTTTAACTTAAACAAATGGCAGCTGCTCAAATGTGTCAAATGAAAGAAAAAATAACAAATTTTTATAAAGCAAATGAAGACTTTTCTGAATCTGACAAGTCCATCTAAAGGTCTGTCCAAACTGTAGCGACATTATTCAGATATGGAATATCAATCAGGTCGAACGGTGCGTTAGTCACGTCTCGATCAAAGAGACTGTCAGTACAACTCTGCTTTGTATTTCGTTAGACAGTTTTCAGTGACCGCTACCATCTTGACTATGCTAACAGCTGGAATTCTCCTTGTCAATAAAACGAAACGAAAAATTTGAAGCTTAAATAGCGATTGCCACCGTTGGCGAAAAGACAAGCAACAGAATAACATAGTCAATAATTGATAATGCAAATTTTATTCTTCTGTAACTGAATATGCCGGATTTTCTTAAGACGGAAATCGTTTTCTTTCTACTCAGTATATGACTGATTGGGGTTTTCAAACCAATTACCGGAAGATCAAAGCAAATTTCATATAAAGCCCATCAAAGGAGTCAGCAGATGTACGAGAGATAATCTTCAGGGGCACCCAACGACTGTTTTCCATAAAATATCTGTTCGGAGAAGCAAATATTGCCTAGAATTTTCTATTACTTGAGGACGGCTAAAGATTTGTTCCATTCATGTACAATTGACTAAATTCCCTACGATTTTCTGAAGTTTAATTTTCGCATTTTACCTCCCTGGATAGGCAACTTTTTGTAGAAAGAAAGGAAACGTACAAGTTTTGAATTCAAAAATGTGGTGAAGAGAGGAACTAGAAAATGTCGCACTTTCGTAATACGTACGTCAAATTTCATCTAAAAATTTCGGGAAAATAATACTTAAGCCCTTGTAATTTCGAATAAACTCAAGTTCTCCGGATGACCGAACAGATAGAAATTTTACAGCGTCCCTTAGAATGCGTTTTTAGAGATCTAAACTTACTTTGGATAGCCAAAACAGTGTTTTCAATGCATTTAACAGGAAACCGTCGCTGGGTGCCCCTGAATCTTCGGCTAGGAAAAGGGAAAGTTTTGTAAGCACGTTAACAAAAAACATACTATCAGGCGGGCATAGAAAGTCTCCGTATTAATGGGGTGTCCGTATTATAAAAGGGGGGCCGTAAAACGGGGTTTGACTGTAAGAAGGTCTCTGGAAGAATGATATTGCACTTTTTCCGATCCAGTACCTTATTTTGTTATATGGCTCAATCCCCAGACAGGAGAGATGAAGCGAATCCTGAGTTCTCATTGGCTACTCGATTGGGCAAGATGGGCTATTCACCATTTCCACATAGACCATAATGCACTTTGTTTAACCCCCAAAATTTTAGGACGACTTTTATACCCAGGAGAAATTGGAAGCACTGGTTATCCAAAAACTTTTCTTCTTTGGCGGGGGGGGGGGGGGGGGGGGGGGGGCAGGGAAGAGATGCATTATGGTCCATGTGCGAAAATGGTAAGTTGACCACTACAGAAAATACCATAACATACCATAATACTCTTTGTTTGTCACCCCAGAATTTTGCATAAGCATTGTTTACAGTTTCTCTTGGGGCCATTTTAACTCCCAAAAGAAACTGAAGACAATGCTTATGCAAAATTTTGGGGTGGAAAACAAAGAGCATTATGGTAGTTCAATATCAAGAGTAGCCTGAGAAAACAGCCGACATTTGGCGACGCTACCGCTGGTTTCCTCAACAAATAACGTCTGAGAAACGAGCCCAGAAATTCCATACTTATGACGAGTCACTACCCAGAACTGGGTAGTGCTTCTGATTGGCTGAATCAAATTTACCACACGGCTCGACCAATCAGAAGCACTACCCAGATCTGGGTAGTGACACGTCATCAGTATGGAATTTCTACGCTCCTTTCTCAGACGTCATTTGGCGGGGAAATCAGTAGTAGCGTCGCCAAATGTCGGCTGTTTTCTCAGGCTATATCGAGAGCCAAAATGGTCCCATTATGGCTCTTGTGAGTATTCAAAAGTTGTTGCTGTAGTAACCACTAAATGAATTTATTAAAGACTGAATCATTAGAGAACGCAATTCTAGAGCTCCGATTGGCTTAGCCATCACGGTATATGAGCCATTATTAGTCATTCAAAATATTTCCCCGATTCTGATAGGCTAAAAGTACAAGCATAATTCACCATAACCAGTTACTGATGACCAAATTTGAAAGAATTTTGCGATTAATGAACCGGTGACATCAAAAGTGCAGCCTTTTTGCAGGTTAATGCACCGTTAACCGAGAAGACCTGGTGACGAGGTTGAATTGTTTTGATTGTGAAAACAAAAATGGCGCACATTTCACTCGTTTCAACAGCTAATAGGCAAAAAGATGGCAATAACAGCAAGAAGGCAACTCGAAGGGCGGCATGTTCAGTCGTGAATTGTAATACCTGTCGTAAATTGTAATAACGGTTGTCGAGAATTGTAATAACCAAGCTATCACAAATTGTAATAAGACGTTGTCGTAAATTGTAATAAGCCTAGCTGTCGTGAATTGTAAAAACACATTTTCGTATTTTGTGATAAGCCTTGAAAATTAATTCACCAAGAACTCCTTTAGATAACCAGGATTGTTCTGTTCGACAGGAATCCCACAATGCGGCTCATTATGAGCTCATTGCTCAATAGGCCACTTCCAAGTTCCAAACACCGTAACTTTCAAAACGAGGCTTTTTGTGCTAATGAAGTTCATTTTCATCAGAAAATAAAATCATTTTCATATCACTTGCTTTGCATTTAGCCTTGCATTTAGCCTTGCTCGGAACTCTCGGAAATGGCCCAGCCACTCAACCGTGACAGGTTCTTTTTACCAATAAAATTCAATACTATGCTAGCCGTTTACTTCTTCTGGTTCACTTTTTGAGGTAGGAGTTCAGTAATAAAGTTCACTAACTGGATGTATCTTTTTCTGATGAATAAATCAGCGTCGTGTTTACCTTCTCGAACAATCCGAATCAACCTCACTACAGCTACAGCTAATTATTGCGTCGCGCAAATACACAAATGAGGACGAACGGACACTTTGTTTCACACAAAAACTCTTATACGTCTTTGCAATCAATAGCTCTAATAGTTCAAACCATCAAATTAACTCCAACCAAAGTCTAAGCAAAGGTTACGGTACAAAAGGTTATACACTGTAATCCATGGCGTTTTTAAGTTTCCTTTTTCTTTCTTTTTTTTTTTTTTTTTACCCAAGGAACTTGGTGAGCACTGAGCAACATATCACAGTGGCGCCTTATTCGTGGCCATATTCTCTGGCCTTGTGTTAATTTAGTTACCACGGGGACATAAAAATAAAAAAAATGACAAAAGTCAAACAAACATTTCCAATTAGTCTCACCGAAGTCAATTGTGTGTGTGCTATTTTTGCAGTTCGAACTACCTCTAACCCCCAACACCCCCCCCCCCCCCCCGCCCCGCCTCCCACAATATTTCTAATGGCCCCTATGATCAATATGTGGTTGAAGTAACAGGCAGCAGTTGCTCGCTTTAAGTTGGTTGGTTGACTGTTTCGGATACGTTTATCACGCCATAATGCTGGCTACATAATAGCTTAAATGCTTTTGATTAACAAGAAAATGTCAGTAGATAAACCCTTGACATTAAGAAGTATTAAAAAATACGGCAATGTGTTGTTATAATTCACTGCAGCTAGGCTTATTACAAATCAACCTCGTTCCCAGGTTCTCTCGCTCCGTAGGGACAGGTAGGAGAGAACCCTGGGAACGAGGTTGATTACAAATTACGACAACGTGTTATTACAATTCTCGACAACTGTTATCACAATTTGTATAGGTAATAGCATGATTTGTAGTGATATTTGGCATAAATACCACGAGTGATATTTCAAAATTGTTATATGTAATTTCACGAGCCATTAGGCGAGTGAAATTTGAGACAATTTTGAAATATCACGAGTGGTATTCATGCCAAACATCACGTACAAATCATGCTATTATTTGTTTATACTACTACCCGCAAAAGGTTTGTAATTTTCACATGTAGGTATTTCAAATTAAGCTGAAATACCACTGCTCTAAGCCAATCAGATTGCAGAAATTTCTCATGTAGTTGTATAAATGACAGGTATTACAATTCACGACGTTATTACAATTCACGACAGAACACGGCATCTGTTATTTGGAGAATATCTGCGGAGCTGAACAACCCTAAACGTAGGTAAGCATGTTTTAGCTATGTTTTTAAACTAGGAATTATTTTGAATGAATAATAAAACAATTATTGAATTCTGCTTTCGTATCCTATGGAGAATTATGGAGATCTCGGAGGGTGTAATCTCCATAATTCTTCATAAGATACTCAGCATTATTCATTAATTGTTAATTATACCATGCTCTCCAAATATGGTAACTGTACGTGTCTGTTCAAAATTAAAAACAAGCTAAAAATCGGTTGTTTTACAAATAAAGTCGGAAAGAATTCTCGATATTTAATGAGCGTTTTTAATAAAACAATTATTCCACTCGCGCTTGTTGGATATGAGACGGATTATAGCCAACTCGACGCTATGTACCATCTAATGTCCAACAAATAATTGTAAAATAACCATTCTTCCCGTAGTATGTGCCAGTAAAACTGGATTTTCTGCTTCAAGCTCAGTACGCGTTTTTAAAAAGAATTCGAATATATAAGGCATATCATGTTCATTTTTCAAAGCTATGCCCGCTTTTTTTCCTGACGAAAAACTACTTACAATACAACATCTTGCCGTACAGTTGTCACAACGATAATCCAGCTGCTTCGGTTCCTGTTCCAATAAATAACAATTACAGAGTATTTGAGTTTCTTGGACGGTTTAAACCAGTATTAACACAACGTTGTAAGTTGTCTCATCTCCTGCCTCCACTCCAATTTTTTCTTAACTGGTGGGGGGGCGGGGGCTGGGAGGGAACACACCCAGTTCCCTTGCAAGGATGTTTGTCAACAGAGGAGAGTTGAGGAGAGTAACGCGGTGTGGTGAAATCGAAATACTACTCGCGAGACTGACGTCAGTGCATGCATATTGGTTGTTGACATCTAAAAATACCCAGTTCGCACATGGTTTTTAACAGATTTTGTTACAGTTCAACTTGAGTTTAAAGAATAATAATAATTCTAAGATTATGTTCTTCTAAAACTACAGTTTTCAAAGAGTTAAGTTTTCAAAAAATACGCTCCATTGGGTTAGTAAATGGGAAGTATTTGCTCACAGGTAACTCCACCTGCTTTGGATGGAAACAAAGCCTTTCGAATGGAATCTGTTTTTTGTTATTTTATCTGAGTCTTAAACCATGTTTTTCATGTTGCAGAGAAATCTAGAGACAGCTGCGACAACGCTGTTTTACCATAATAATAAGCACATTTTAGGCAATATGATATATAGAAATATTGGGTATTTCAAACACAATTGAAAAGGGCTTTAAGCTGACGCGAATATTAAAAAGAGATATGGAATGATATGGAGAAAACCGCAAATTTATATTATTGCCAGAACTGACTTGGTCTGTATGTAGGCCGCAAACGGAGTAGCCAGTTAAGCTGCTACGAAACGCTAGGAAATGACGACAATCAAACCTAAACTGTGAATAGAAATTTTCTCTTTATATCGTCTCGTTTTATACACAGTATTATTAAAGAAATTAATTTTCATACTTTTATTGATTCTAATATATTCGTATCCCTTTTTCCGTTCCATTTATCTTCGAGTATACCGAATTCCTTTCATTTTACCAAGTTGTGAGCCTGTGGCAGTTTTTACTGTTAAAAGAATTTTCTGATATGTATAAAATTTAACTCAATATCTGCGACATCTAGCTATTTGTAGGTTATGTTGAACATTTTGTTATGTTTTCTTTCCTCGAGAATGAAACAAAACTTGAAATTATATCACGCAGTTTTATTTTTGAAAGGAGTTTGCAGATTTTGTACAAGAAGAAGTTTAAGTATCTAGTACAATGTTATCCTGGAAAGCTGAAAAGAGCAAATGTGCGTATTTTTAAAGAGAAAAAAGCAGATCTCTGCCACCAAAATGTTGTTTACATAATGTTAGTTACAGGATTCCCTTTTTTGAAATTGTTTGAACTTTGGACATTTGGAAAAAATGATAGTTAGGAAGTTTAAATCAATTTCAAAAAGTACTCGGCACACCTACTGCATGAGATACGATCTTCGAATTCATTAAAAGGGCGCTGAATTTGTTTACATTATAGAAAAATGTAAATAGCACATATTGACCCTGTCTGTTTTTTCCAAGGTGAATAGCAGAATATGAAAAGATTAATACCTCAGGGAAGTTTGTGAAGAAAAGTTTTATAAATAAATCTGATGAGAATGGAACGAAAGCGATTGGCTGGGCGTGAAGCTACTTTCTGAGCGCGAGATGGAAAGGAAACTAATAGTAGCAATATCCATCTGCAAATAAATCAGTGGCAATTTTGAAAAACGTATTGGCTCTGAAGAAGCAGAGACGTTTCAGCGGATGGGAAATTCTGTATAAGCTAACCTGAATTTCATGTAGCCGTCTTCTCGAATGCAACAAACTCTCTAGAAAGACGTCTGAATCAACAATCCGCTATGCCGTCTAGTACATGCGTCTCACTTTATGTAAAAGGTAAAACACGATTTTTAACTTGCAAACAAAGAAATATCGTCCGGAAGGGTCTACATTGTACAGAATTGTTTTTGTAGCGAGTCTGCGACTCGAGACAGCTGAAATTCATTCTACTTTAATGCGGTCTTGGAAGAAAGTCGAACGGACGTAGAAAGAGGAGGGAATTTGAACGGATAGAGACCTGACTAAACTGCGACCGAGAAGCATAATTTTTAAATACATTTTGCTGTGATTAATATCATTTCTTTGCATCTCAGGCATCAGGCATAATGTCTTGAAAGATAAAGGATCAAGAGCCCGGTAAGATCGATGATACACTCTGGTAATCGTTGAGCTGATCAAAGGTTGGCTTCTCGAGCGAGGAAAGCATGAGCGTTTGTAACAATGTTTCTGGTCTATTATTTTTGTGCATATTTTTGGTAAAAATGAACTTACTGAAGTTTCTGTTGTCCACTCGTCTAAACATAAACTATGGAAAATGCCGACTAATGTCAATATCGTGCCTTAATTTGCGAACGTCGAAGACTGTTATAAAAGAACAAGTGACCGTTCCGTTTATCTAGAATCAAAAACCAAACCGTATTGAGTGGATTTCATAAACTTGGATAGTTCGGGTACACAGAGTCTTTTAATAGAGAACTCGGATCAAGCCAAATACACTTTGTATCTTTCGACCAAATCTTTTGCCTTCAGAAGCTGATTGAATAGCGGATTGCATATTGCAAAGTACTTTCGGTGATTTGCTTTGAGTTCTTTAATATTTCTACGAATTCTCTGATCCGCAAAACAATCCAAAAGTAAGCTCACATGTTGTCCAACCGACCTTCTAATACGAAAACAGGTTTAACTGCATACAATATTCCTGTACGAATCAACCGTGACCAAATGTAGGATGAGGTTTAATAATTAAGAGCCAGTCTCTGTAAGATCCTCATATCGAGTTTTGCCCACAAAATAGATTTCGCTCATAATTTTTCTGTAGACTTCTTTTAATAAGTATATAACAAATATGAAACTAGATTGGAGAAATTCGCTTCTATAAAATTTTTTTAACGAATTTTCTTCCGGCACCACATGAGGGCCAGAGATGCTTGTGAAATATGCGAATTTTGTCAAAATTCAACCGATTGTTCCGGGTAAAAGAGTGCGACCCAAAGCTTCCAATTTACTGGTTATTTTAACTGAGCCTTTATCTTTAAAATGATACAGGTCAGAATCATCTACACCTTTTCGTTTAGAAAATCTGAGGAAAAACACTTGGCCTCTTTGACCTATTTAGCGAAACATGCGATTTTAGCCAAATTCTGTGGATTAAATCTCAAAAGTGGCTCACACTTACTAGCTCTCCTGCATATCACTGTGTAGTTCAATCCTTCAGCTACTTAATCGTGTTAAAAGTTTTGGCGGCCATTCAGTTTTGGTCGAGGGGTGAGTGACGAAACTTGCCTTACTTGGCCATTTCGCCGGCGTTTCTTCATCGCGAAGTCCAGAAGAATTGTCAGAATAGAAAGCGAGAAATCGGGTAAATACCACTCGAAAATTGTCCATTCCTAAAGAATGCATACTTTAAATCACTGTTTTCCATGTGGCTATGGTTCTAACCCAACGAAGAAGGGGTAGAAGACGGTAGAACGTGAACTTACTGTCCGCCATGTTTTTGTAGGGCAGCACTAAAACAAGGAATCCGGAATCCGGAATCCGGAAACGGAAACGGAATACAGAATCCGTGAAAGAAGGTTCCAAGCGATCGATTTGAAAAAACAACGTTAGCAATGACAATAAAATAACTAAACAGATAAAAAAAAAAGTCATAGATGAATAAATTAGCTCAGTAGAGGAGTCAATTCCGGTGAAAAGACTCTTGATACCACTTCCGGGAAAGAATCCAAATTCTCATGGGACAGCAAAGCGAGGAGAAAAACGGCAATGACAAACACTAGTTCCTTAAGAAAAAGGTAAGTTATATGGAGACAGACTTCGTTTAAATCGACAGAGGCGTCGTTTATATAACTGAAAGGCGTCGCCGTCAAGTTTTTCCTGAGTGTCTTTTCTGGGTTGTCTTCAACAGCGTTCAGCTTTATTTATCAAGACAACTTACTCAAGAGAACCATGGCATTGTGGATTCCAAAGAGAAGAGAGAATTGTGCATGCATTTGCTTGATTCCGCAACTGATTACATCAAAATAATGCACCATGTTTAATAAGCCTCGTCAACAAAAGTACGGACGTCAACGTAACTCAATTACTGGTACACCAGTATTCCATCGATCAGTATTCAGCTTGGCGAAAAAGTTGACCTTATTGCTAAACACCAGAACTGTGGTCATGTCAGGGGTTGGTCATGTGTTGAGCATTCAGTTGGGGACAAGCACGTGGTGTGGTCTGAGGCCAACTACTACTATTCTTGACATTTAGCTACAAAGGCAATATTTAACTGTATTATCCAACCCATGGACTCGTGAATAAAAATTAATCGTAAAATTACTTTCATCGGCCTTGCAGTGCAATAACTCACACTTCGGCAAACCTTAGCAAGACACAATAACAAGAATATATTTAAGGAAACTGCTAAGAAAACTAAAAAAAATTCTCTTTGGATTGTACTAAATTATGCAATGTGAAATTCTTTAATTTTCTATCATTGATATTTAATTCCGTATTCCGTTTCTGTTTCCGTGATTCCGTGTTTTAGTGCTGCCGTCTTTGTAGGGTTTGTGGAAGGTAAGGAATCTGGAATCAAGAATCCAGAATGCGGAATTTGCAACCCGTTCAAATGTCACCTGTTGGAGCAGTATTGTACGGTTTTATAGTTTTTTTTTTCGTTAGCCAAAGCTCAATTCGCATTACAATAATTATTTAATCTTTAACTTTACAGGATATTGAACAGAATGTCTCAGAAATCTTGGCTGATCAAGGCATTAAGGAACCCCTATCGAGCTTAGCTTTTTGCTGCTATTCAAACGTGTCCTCAGCTGTTACATAAAATAATAATTAAAGAAAATTAGTTGTCAAAACAGCAAACAACTATGTATAGTTCCATTCTTCAGCTACTGAATCATTCTCAGACATTTAGCGGTCATCCAGTTTCGACAGTTTCGTCTGAAACCGAGGGTTGAAAGTTGCGATACTTAGCACGTGACAGCTGTCCCGCTTAGATTACAAACTTAGCCTTAAACTTCTTCAAAGCGGTCCATAGCCCACTGACCACCTAAATCGCATTTTACGCCACTTGCAAACAACCAAAATGGCACATGTACCTGCGAAGTGTTCCTTTGCCGGAATGGCAAATATTGTTTGTGCTTCCTCGCGCTGTTAAGACAATTTTTTTCCTCTAAATAAGTGCGCTGTCCAAGTAAGAACCCTCTAAGAAGCTGTAGCCGTTCACCTACGAAGATCACCTAATATGACCTAATATTGGCAAGGGCGGGAAAGTTTAATCGTTCGCATGAATAAGTAGAAAAGATGGTGGTTTGCCTTGTCTGTAAGCACAGTCTCGGTATAGTTATACTGGCGGCCAGGTAAAACTGTCCGTATCCTTATCCTGGCCATGAAGGAAAAAAGATTGACCCTCACTGTAAAAAAAACAATTAACTGGCAAATAGCGCATTCAAGAAATCCGCGAGATTTTTGTTAACCTTGTTCATGTGAAGTTACGTAAGTATCTTCAGTTGTTCTGTTTTTACCCCTGTCCTTTATTTTATTAAAGAAGTCGTTGGGCATAAATAAATGGGGAAAAAGGATAAATTAAGTGTAAGGAAGATTCAAATTTTGCTTCGTTTTCTATGTCAAGTAGCCAGAGGAGTCGCGTGTCACCCAATGTTTACTACAAAGTGACTATTCCACACCTGACATTCCTAAAATAAATATATGCAAATAAAAGAAACCAAGTAAAGAAAAGTGTACAGAATTAAAAAAACAGACTGTTTCTAAGAACGTAGAATTATTTCATAAATGGAACTGGCTGATGTAAAAGCTTATTTGCATTTTTTCATGTCTAAGGTTTATTTGTGCTGTAGTAATTCAATTAACATTCTGTGAATGCATTAAAAGCAAATGAAGAGCCTGACTATCTGCCAGGCTTAATGTTCTAATATGACATAACATAACACTTTATGTTATGTTAGAACATCTAAATTGTATCTTTTTTTCATTGCAATTGTGAAAATTCCGTTTTATTTGCTTTGTGTGAGAAATATACATCTGCACTTATTTATTAAGCATATCATAAACTGCTCAGTTAAAGAAACTCTCTGTATTTGAACCATCTGGTAGATTCTATTTATCGTAGCTGTGAAAACGTGTTGTATTTATTTAGGCTCTCACCCTTACAAAGAAGATTATCAAGTATCAAGAATAAGTCATAAAGGGTGTCGAGGACATTTACCCAGCCCTCTTGCAAAGTTTTCCAGTGTTCGAAAATTGAAGATTTCAGAGTCGTATCATCGAATGAACTTCATGCGAGAATAGCTAGGCCACTAAGCTCATTTTAGATTTTTGCATGACGTTAACCTGCGCAGCTGGCGGTATTGTGAGATTAAAGTTTTGGCGGCGGAGCCGCGATCCAAAAAAGGAGTGGGGACGAGGCGTTTGAAATACCGCCTGCCAGAAAAACCCCGGTATTTTGAATAGCCCGCACACCAGTGTGCGGGAAAACTGATTGGTCGAGGACTATACATGTGTCAATCATAGTAGATGATCCTTCGCATATATTTCCCAATTAAGAGAGCAGATGGCAAACTGGAAAAGACGTAAGTGATTGTGGTTTCCCTTAAAAAAAGAGCATAGTTGATGACCAAATTGCCGAAATGGCGTCTTTAAACTTCACAGCGCTGGAATTGTCTTTATTTAGCCGTAAGAAACAAAGGTCAAAGAAAATTAAAACACTTTACAACTGCATCTGAGATCAATTCCTATCAGGAACGCCTACAGAAGAATAAACCACAGGAAATGGTTACTCAGTATGCATGTGACATTATTAAGCCTAGTGTGGCAAAAAAAGATTTACTCAGTCAAAGTTTAGAGTGATACATGCACTGTGTAGTACTAGTAACCTTCGCGCGAGAGCCGAGAATATAAATAAAACCTCTGTTCAAGCAAACCTACAAGGTCACGTTTCACATTATCACGACTCGCTTTAGGAGTCGTGTTTAGCCTGTCAACGATTATTTCTAAACTGTCTCGCGCGAAAATAATCGGAAGTTTCAAATTGCAGGTTTCTCTTTGATTGGTTGATTTAATTGGGATCAGCTAAGGTGATAAAAGTGGGCGGCATTCGAAAAATCATGGTTCTCTGGCAGGCGGTATTTCTCGCTCCGCCGTCAAATCTCACTCGACTTTATTACAACGGCTCCGCCGCCAAATCTCACTCGACTGCTACACAATACCGCCAGCTACGCAGGCTAGCATGACGTGAAAAAAAAACAACTGTCTGCCTAATCACCTACTTGCCTTTTGAAGGCGACCTCATGTGAGAGACTTAATGCTTCAATTCAGTTTGTTGAAATGTTTTCCACAGCAAAGAAAGTTTGCTAAAAAAACACGGTATATAAGAGCTGAGACATCAGCGGGAGTAAGGGCACAGCGAGGGAAAGAGGGCGTTCCCTATCACATGCTAGAGCTTGTTTACAGTCATCCCCGTTAACTTTGTGAGCCCGATTTGTTCTAAACTCCAGAAAAGTCATTCTCAGGCTATTCAAAGACATTCACAAACCGATTTCTTGGAGTGCAAAGAAGTAACAACTTACAGGTAATATTGTTTTTAGGCCAAGAAGGTTCGTTTCTCACTGAGCACGAAAATCACGCACTTAGAAAGGAAAAGAAGAGGAAAAATAGCGAGAGCGAGGAAAATAATATAAGTTTAAAATGATGTATTTACACTTCACATCTGCAATGTTCAGCTGTTCTTTAATGAGAAGTAAGATATTTAAATTGAGACATCTTTCAACAGCAGCGACAGTTTGGATAGGGAATTCCCCTAGTGCCTAGAGCAGGCTAAGGATACTTCTGAGACTTCCTGCTTAATATTCTATGGTTAAAAATAAGAGATACAAAAAATATTGTAAATGCGAAATGATTTTCCACGAATAACAAAAGGAAAAGGGTTGCGAATTCCGCATTCCGGATTCCAGATTCCTTACCTTCCTAAACACTACAAAAACATGGCGGACAGTAATTACAAAGCTCACGTTCACCGCCTTCTCCCCCTTCTTCGTTGGGTTAGAACCATAGCCACATGGAAAACAATGATTTAAAGGATGCAGTCTTTAGGAATGGACAATTTTCGAGTGGCATATACCCGATTTCTCGCTTTCTATTCTAACAATCCTTCTGGACTTCGCGATGGTAAAACGTTGGCGAAATGGCCAAGTAAGGCAAGTTTCGTCACTCACCCCTCGACCAAAACTGAATGGCCGCCAAAACTTTTAACAGGATTCAGCAGCTGAAGAATTGAACTACACAGTGATATGCAGGAGAGCCAGTAAGTGTGAGCCACTTTTGAGATTTAATCCACTGAATTTGGCTAAAATCGCATGTTTCGCTAAATGGGTCAAAGGGGCTAAGTGTGTTTCCTCAGATTTTCTAAACGAAAAGGTGTCGATGATTCTGACCTTTATTATTTTAAAGATAAAGGCTCAATTAAAGTAACTAGTAAATTGGAAGCTTTGGGTCGCACTCTTTTATCCGGAACAATCGGTTGAATTTTGACAAAATTTGCATATTTCACAAGCATCTCGGGTCCTCATGTGGTGCCGACAGAAAATTCGTTAAAAAAAATTTACAGAAGCTAATTTCTCCAATCTAGTTTCATATTTGTTATATACTTATTAAAAGAAGTCTACAGAAAAATTATGAGCGAAATCCATTTCGTGGGCAAAACTGGATATGAGGATCTTACAGAGACTGGCTCTTAATACTGTTGGTCCAGACCTAGATTTTTCAAGAAGGATTCGAGGTCTTGCCATACCACTTGCCGTTGCACAGCGCGGGTTTTAAACGCACACAAATGTGTACAGGTTTAAGTGTAGCAAAATGGCCCGTTTCATCACGAAAGCAAAGCACATGTCTTATGACGTTTGTCCTTGGATAATATCAACGAGTAATATGCATGATACAACATCATCCAATAAGCTGTTCAAACAGATCAATATAGCTATAGTGGCTTGAATATAAAAACAAATAAAAGTCCAAACGTCAGTTTACTTTGAATTCCCAATATCTCTGTGTGCCATTAAGCAAGCGAATACCATTTAACTTCACTTAAAGCACGGAAACCTACTATCTACCGCTCTCTAAACAACCTAAATCTAACAAAATCTCTAAACAAAGCTCTTGGAACAAAGCTTCACTAGAATCGGCAATTTTTTAAAAGCAATGTCAAAAACCTGCGTGAAAATAAGCGGGTTAGAAACCTCATGCTAAAGTTTTGACAAAACAATTAGCACCATATATAACATATATAACAACCACTTTTTCTTCCACTGGCGACTAATTTTCGTTGGCTTGTCTTTGAAAGTTAAAAGTGCTTTTTTGCTTCCTACTGCGGTTTCTCTAGTTATGTGCTTAGCTTTTATGTCTGAATAGACAGAGTATTTTCTGAAACTACAGGGAAATATATTTTCAGTTCGTCCCGGCCAAAACAACCAACCAACAACAAAGCCCTTATAGACAAAGTTCTTGAAACTATCCAGTCAATGCCTGATCTATACACGGAAAATATCAATTCCGAATGAACAATACGACGCTACCAGCACAAACCGAAACGATGAGGAAAGGAATAAACAAACACTTTCAGGCCCTTCTATGCAAATAGATGTCTAACGTTTTAAAGTTTCGTAAGCGACAGTTACTCTTGAGTGAATCATTTTTCTTTTATATAGCGTAAGAGCTCCCGTTGAGTAGTTGGTCATAAGCCTGGCATCGAGGTTATAAGAGGTTTTAACCACCTGATGTAAGAGGTTATAACCTCTGATGACGATTGGTTGACTTAACTGGCTCAACACAATAGCTAAAATTATGGTTTACTGAGGGGTGATTTGAGTGTGGATGTATCCCAAATAAATGTTCAGGTCTAGTTGTAGAGTAAACGTACAATAAAAGAAAATAAAATACTGCATGCTCTAGGTATACATATCAGCTGAAGAGTTCTAAGTAGTCGATGGAACAAAATAGCTCAGATCACCCAAATTTTTTGTCATCGAACTTCTAATGGATAATAGATCCCACAAGATAAGATAAAGGAAGTTTTAGTACAAAAGATCTGGTGAAGAATTCATAAGGTGGGAGTCGCACGGTAAGCTCGCGTGAAAATCTTCACAGGAGATCAACTCCTCCGTAGTGTTAAATATAGAAGCAAAGAACACGCTCGGGAGGCCGAGCAGTAATCACGGAATGAAATATAATCTTTAATCCCTATATGATGGATAAACAAACTCTTCATATACGATAATTTCTTATAATACCGGCGCTTTTTCGAATAAACTGATATAGACGAAAACCCGAATGGACAGTTTTTATTTCCTTAAAACAAAGACTTGAAAGTAAAAGTTCAAGTTAGAATGCAAAAATGATGCGCAAAAAAAAAAACAGTCGGTTAGTAATAGGTATGGAAAGAAATTCATACCTGTATGAAGAAGCGGATTAGTGAAACCTCGAGTTGTTTGGCCCTGCGCGAACGGTCGTTGCTGTTTACTTGCACCTTTCAACCTGTCTAGAAATTAATCAAACCAGTCAAGAATAATTCATAAATTTATGGGGTGTCCCTTCGCACTTTAAATTGACAATGAACTGTCTTCTTCACCTTCTTATTTAAGGCTGGATGTTAGTTAGCGCGTTTTATACTTTTGCAGACTAAAACGAAAACAGCAATGAATGAACCGACAAAGTTGGGACTAATAAATATAAAATGTAAATGTTATACATCTCGCGTGACCATCACTAATTTTGAACATATTTATTCTATACACGTAACCTGTCAGTTTTAAGGAAAGCTTTTATAATCAGTTAACTGCACGAAGAGCAATTACACAGTGTTATTAGCTCAGTTCACTTAAAAATTATGCAGATGTATTGAATTTCTCAGAAATTTTGGACAAGGAGGCCAGCGGGGGTGATATCGACCGTCCAAACACATTTCTCTAGATATCTGGCTTGACGGCAAACCATAGTACATCTACAGTGAATAAACCATAAACCTTATGAGGACCCTAGGAAACTGTACACGACGGCACCGGAATGTCAAAAAAAGGAAAAATCAAACTCGAAGAGCGACATCTGCTATTTGGAGAATATTTGCGGAGCTGAACAACCCTAAACGTGTACTATCAAAGATGAACACTGATGAACTTTATAATTAACATCGATGGATCGATGGAAGTAAGCATGTTTTAACTATGTTTTTAAACCTAAGAATTATTTTGAATGAATAATAAAGCAATTAATGAATTCGGCTTTCGTAGGATATGAAGAATTAAGCAGCCTCAGCCTCATTCATTAATTGCTAATTAATTTCTCGAACGTCATTAACGTTAGACTGTTCACCGTTCCCTATTTCTTCATGAGATCCTCGAGATATAGACCTTCTTACTATGAATACGGCGGCCATATTGAATTAATTAGATTTAAGGAGTATTATGGGATGCCCAGGGGGGCATGAGCAAGATCCGATATACCCACTCAATATTTACGCGCGCTTTTCGGGCCAATTTTTCTTTAAGTTTTCCTAGAAAAAGATTGTAATGGGAAAAAAAGATCGTTGTGCTGCGTTTGGATTCCCGAGAAATATACAGTGAAGTTCTCTTTTTGCCCGAAAAGCGTGCGTAAATACTGAGCGAGTGCTCCCTGGGCATCCGATAATACTACTTAAATCTGGACGCCGTAACGGTAAAAAGGTCTATTCAATCGAGTTCGGCACGGCACGACGTTTGAAACAGGCCTTAGCCACCCGGGCCCTCAACGCCCCATCACTACGTACCAGTCAAATCGCAGATCCGCCTCAGCGGAGAAGTCCCGGTGTCTAAAAAGGTGTCGGAAATCGAGCCCCTATCGGAGCATTAATAACCCCTATATTAAAAAAACACAACATAAAAAAATCAAGTCAATTATTCTGTCAATATTTTGCACTGAAGGAGCAATCCACCTACTTCTATACTGAACAAAATAAGTTGTCTAAAGCTTTGCTGTTACCGTAATTGTCGTTTTTCTATTAAACATCTGAAATTATAGCTACATCAGACGCCATTGTTACGGACGGGCGTCACAGAGCACGAACAAGTAGTGATGAAAATCGACTTTTTTAGAGTTTCGAGTTTTCTGGTTAGCTTTAATTGCCGTTTCTCGTAAGTGCCGGTAGCCTCTCTAACCTAAAAAGTAATAGTTTTCATTTGCACAGAATTTTCACTAAATATTTCTTTC
The DNA here is from genome assembly GCA_038088405.1 of Porites divaricata. NCBI lineage: Eukaryota > Metazoa > Cnidaria > Anthozoa > Scleractinia > Poritidae > Porites > Porites divaricata. The sequence continues at coordinate 9,471,357 of JBBMOI010000011.1, forward strand.
TTGTCTTACTGCCTGTTTTGAGAGCCGTGTAATAAATTAAAATTCCAAGATGATGAATTTACCAGTTCCATTAGATTTTAATTTTAAAATGTCGATTCGGACTCTCAGAGATCTAATATAGGAATGTTCATAAAGAAAGAAACTCTTATTCTACTTTCATGGTGAATTCGGCTCTAAACCGCGTTTTTACAGACCTTTACAGAGTAGAATCTTTATTTTCTCAGCTAATGTGTGATGAACAGAGATGATAGGCCATTGAATTCTACCACTGGTGATATTGCGCGTTAACTATTTTTGTCATCAGTTCGCGGGAAGGTCTGAACTTGTTTTAGTACGGGAACTTACCAGAACCGCACAGCTGCCCGAGAATTCGCAACTTAATATACTTTAACTGTATTTCTCTTCAAATAAAGCTTCACAACTGAAAAACGGTAAAAAAAATGTTAATCCTGGCTAATGTGCGGAATAAGCCGCAAATATTTGTCAACAGACTTTTCTATTTAAAACAGTCATATGACTATGAATAACATCTTAAGTTTTTCTGATTTTCCAATACAATGGAGAAAAATCGACCGTTCTGCCAACGAGAGCAGATCACTTCGTGACGCGAGAGCTAGAATTTAGGGGAAAAACTCTTCCTGACTTATTCTCGAGCAACCTATTTCTTTTTGTCGAAATCCTTACAATTTTTCGCGGAAAACGTGCTTACCCGATCAAGCTCACTGTAGCTTAACTCATTTTGTTGTAGATAAATAGAAGGAGGTTGAAATCATTTTCAGCTGGGGTTTAATTCTGAAAGTATTCTTATGTTTCTACCCGGCCACAAGACATACAGAAAAACTTTTATATACAACAAAACGAAGTGATGTCTCATTCGCTCTCACACTTTAATCCGAGATCCTAAAACGACATTGAAAAATTGTACAGAGCCAAACATTCGACATGTAATTTTGAAGACGAACAAATAAAACTTATATGCATTGTGTATCTGTTACGGCGTGTATCATATTTTACATTACCTCATTTTATAACCCGCGTCTTTCCAGGTCTTTAAAATAACCCGTCGCTTGGCAGGCCTGAATTTTTTAACTGCAATATCGCATAGTTTTTTTAATGTGGTAAAACTTAACCGTACCTTTTATCCGATCAATCATCCAAAAAGAAGAAAAAACGGAATGAACAGGTGGCTTTTTTAACTTCGCTTATCCCCTCAAGCAGTATAATTTCCCTGTTGCGAAGTTATAAACATGGTTCTTAATATATTTTTTCTTACTAAGAGTAAAGGTTCGATACCAATGAATATGGAATAATGTCCCTTTATGGCCCTTGGGAAAGTTTATCAAAGAGATATGATAACAAATAGGTAGCTGCTATCAAGAAAGAAATGTTTGAGTATAAATCTTGGTCTTCCACGCAACCACGTTTATCCTTAAGATCGTGTCTTATTAAGGCAAGTAATAAATAAGTAATTCCTACCTCAATTTTGCACTGCAGATAAGAGATAAGCCTCGAGCTTGTTTAGTGGTTGTCGCTAATAAAACACAGTGGAAACTCAGTTCTTCCGGTGTCATCGCCTTTATCGATTGAGTCAAATTTCATATTGTTTCGTAACAAAGATTCAAATTAAAAGTGGTTAGCTGACAGATCGCGAGTTATATGTTCGGTCTATAAGCGTTAATAACAAGCTGAATAAACAGAAAATACTCAGTTGAATCTTCTTTATGGCTCATGGAGACCGCAGAATACATGCAGGTGCTTATAAAGGTCTGACACGCAAAATTATCTACGGGATGAAATAACTGATATGTGGTCGAATTGCATGAAATACTTTTGCAGCACCGTGATCAGTTTTCTCTTCCAAAATAAAACGCGCAAAATAATTATATTGGATCCATTTTTTTACCAAAACAAATTAGCATATTATCTAATTGATTATGGCATGCTAATTTTGAAAATTACAAACTCTTGAAAGACAGCATTTTAAACCACCATGTGGCACAGCTTATGATGCGAAAAAAATTAGAATTGACATGAAGGCTTTAGAAGTCATTTAGTCAAGTAATGCCCATTCCATTTATATTATTGAATTTTCCTGAATTGAATACCAATTGCCCGCAACATTTCGACAAAAATAAGTTCAATTAACAAGTAAGCCTTCAAGGCGTCAAATTTGTTTCGGTTTATAATTAGATTCGTTTTTAAATGAAACTACCACCATATAGGCCGATAACTATTAGCTTAAATTTATCCAAAGATCCAGTAGAAACATTGGAAAAACATTACAATTTTGAAATATATAAATATCAAGCGACTTGTCGAGTAATTAACGATGGTTGGCTCATGAAACTCCAAACATGTAAGTGTTAAATTTAACCAATAACCAGTCCTCATTATTTTCTTGGATTCGTCACATCCGTCACCGGAATGAATGATCGAGAGGGCCTGGATAGGCTCAAAATCGACCGTCTATTAGCAAATCTAATTTAACAACCGCTAAAAGCGGGCAATACCTATTTCAGGACTGAAGCTCACGTGCATGCAGGCAGCTCCGCGGTTCACGAAGCTCAGCGGTATGGCCAGTGTCTTACGCAGGTCAAGGTGGCACATTCCTCAAAAATCACTATTTTTTTATATGTTCTTTTGCAAAAGTATTCCCAGGTATTCTTAAACTATAGCATGAGATGAGTATATTTTTATACTTTTTGTCTTGTTTAGTTATCATGGCAACCAATAATGCTAAAAATAAACCCCCTGGGATAACCGGTACAAAAACACTTCTATCTCCAAGACATTACAAGGAAAACTGCTGAAACTTTTGGAATTTCATCTACTTATATACCTCTTATTAGCCGAGTTTTCGGTCCGTACTGTAAATTACGGACCGACTTTTTTCCCATCGATTTATATAAGTATATTCGGTCAAAACTAGGAGCATTGTAAGTATTCACTCGCCAACGTGACGCTGGAGTCTTTTGAAAACTGGACATTGTGTCTGGCTCGGAGTCGCTTCTATCTTTCTTTCGTTGGTCTTTGGAAAAACACTGCAAATGACAAAGAAGCTCGTCAAGATGATCAGGAGCAGGCCTGTTTGTTATCATATTTGTCGAAGGAATTACTCATTTTCTCTTAGGCAAAACATCTCGAATCTCTGCCAGTCGATTTTCGTCTTCTTAACTGTGTACTACGATAAAATTTTCCAACACTGTCTAGAATCGTCTTCGATAAGATTACGAGTTAGTTTCTTCATCGCCTTCGTTCACAAATAAACACAGTTTAAAATAAATGTTGAAGGACAAAGTCAAAATCTAAGTCCTCAAGGTTGATAGACGTCTTGAAACTTAATTTCAACCTTTTTTCCGAGGTAAAGAGATTTAGAGCTCCGAAATGAGCATTTTCGTTGAAATTTTGGTCCGTATAGCAAGTTACGACCGCAAATTGACCAATCGCATGGCGAAAACAGACTCAGCCATATAATAATATTTTTTATGTAATGAACTAAAGGCATTCTTATCAGGCTAATAGATACAGAATTATTGCAATAAACATATTGACATTCAAAATAAACTGAATTAGGGATCCAATTTTGGGCCCTCAGACAACAAAGATTACACCAAGATAAATGACTGTAGTTCATTGCATGTAAAAACATACAAAGATTTCTCACTCCAAAAATGAGAAGAATTGGATAAAATCATGAAAAGTTATGGTTGCTAGAGTGTTCATAGCTCCGCGAAATATAAAATTATGAGAAAAAATGGTTTAAAGTTTGAGAAATAGAATTCGTAATGACTGTAAGAGTTTCCACATAGACAACTCTCTAGAACTGTCCTGAGGCATAGTTCACACCCTCTCTTTGTTTGCTTTTGTCCTCTTTTCTTTTCTTTAGTCCTCTTATGACTTTTCTTCTCTTTTTGGTGCTTGCCTTGCTTTTATATTCTGCACCATCCACGCGTAGCTGATCAAGAAGCTTACAACCCTCTTCTGTATATTTTCCAGGGGGAATGTTTAAGGCTTGCAAAATTCTTATAACAGTAACTGCTCCAATATTAAAATGAGCAACTATATCATACAGTCCTAGTTCTAGTGTTTCCCTTCCAACTGTTACATAAACTTCTTTTGGGACTCTCTGCCAGATCATTCCATTTAACGATTCATTCTGATTTTGCGTCTTACCATGCAAGCATTTTTCCAGTAAAATGTCATTGCTGAGTCTAACATATTCTGGCTTTAACTTTGCAATTACCTCAAGAGGTAAGCCAGGTCCATGTTTGTACAGCTTGGTCTGATTTGCCTTATCTTGTTGATAACGGCACCAACTTGCACTGCCCGTTGGGCAGTGGTCATGAAGGGGGCGTTGCTTAGTGGATGCACAATGCATTAGGCTAGCATGAATTGCTTTCTTCATGCCAGCAAGATTTCCAACATTTGATCTTATGGCTATGCCATAGTGGTTTTGAAGTTTGTCTATTTGACTATTAGTCAGTTTACCCTTGCCTCCTAAGCCTGGGTTCTCTCGCTTTAATTTACGAAGTGCAGTTCCCACTCTCTTCTGGACATGACCAATGCTTTCCTTCTTTTCCATTTCTATTCCATCATCTTTATAAACTCCTTTCACCCTTGTCAAACTCTTACTGTCACCATCACCATAAAATTCAGTGTATCTGAGGTTGTGTTTTTCAACAGACCTCCGAAATATGCGATCTGTTCCCTCCGGCTCCATGGCTGTTACTGATCCCCGGAAGTTTGCTTTGTCCTTGGTATGCTCAGCTCTCCAAGTCTGGTATTCGAGGGAAGCATTATCCAAGTGTTCATGGCGCTCACACTGTTTGCATCCTTGACTAACGGCTTCTACATCAAGCACCCTTCCTGTGTCCATGGATATTACAGTGACACAGCCATTACGTGAGGAATAACCTCTCTTTTGCCATGTGCCATCACATGAAATGCCACAATTAACTGGTCCAGTTGCAGATGAAGTTCCTTGGCTTTTGAGAGCACAAACATCTTGACCAGCTTTCTTCATACTCTCTTCTGCTATTATTTTGACGTGTCGGCCGATGACTCGTGAATTGAAAATGAAAGCTTTCTCAGTTGGAGGTGAAGGCATGTTCATTATAGCACAGAATTTTCTTGCTCCAGCATAACCTTTGCCAATAGTTCTCATGCCATACACAAGACGTCGATTTACTTCATAGCTCTTTCCTTGCTTTCTTGAAGTACAAAAAGAAAATTTCCAGCCACAGTGTTCACACAACAAGCGCAAAGTCGAGGCACATCCCTCCCACTTTGTGCTATCTTCCATCAACACAAGGCTGAAACTGCCACAATCGCCACACCGTAGCTGCTCAAAAACAGATGACGGCACCTCCATATCGAAAAATCTAAATCCAGTGATAGTGGGACTATCTTCCTCTGAATATTTATCGTGTACCTTTGGTTTAGGCTTCTCGTATTCGGCATTTGTCACGAGCTTTTGATACGACACTGAACATTCCTTCGCTTCCTCTTGACCATGCGAAGAACTCACTGCCGATCCACTTGAAGTGCTTTCTACCGGCACTAACTCTTCTTCATTCACTCCTTGCCTACTAGTAAACCGATTTCCATAAAATTTTCTTTTCTTGCGTCTTTGAGATGAAAATTTCGGCATTTTGTAGGTCAAACTATTACTAGTGTTCACTTGCGAAGATCTACAACTTGACGATTGCAAAATGGCTGATTGTTTACCGCATGCAAATGAAGGTCAGCACTTTTTAACATCTGTCGAAAGGCCCTTAGACACCTTATGAAGTTTGCACAAAGTAGTATTCCGTATCGTTTTGGATTAGCCGGTTAAGCACTGCGTTTTACAGATTAGGGTTAAGCACTACCTTTACTGATTAGGATTAAGCACTGCCTTTACTGATTAGGGTTAAGCACTTCCTTTACTGATTAGGGTTAAGCACTGTTTCGTATGTGTACTTTAATCTACATTGTGTAAACTTCATAAGGTGTCCAAGGGCCTTTCGACGAATGTTAACGAGTGCTGACCGCACATAAAATCGAGACTGTTGGGTACCAGTCTTCCAATAGATGATCCTCGGTCAAAAAACTCGTTTTTGGCCCAATTTTGGCCCACGAAACAAACATTTTTCGGCTCCAAAACGACGCGTAAACAAACCCGTTACCATGACAACCAAGCAACAGTGTTTAGGAAATTACAGTTTTTTTCTCTATACCAATTAAATACTGACAAAAAAATTATGTTGGATGAAAAATAAATCATTGAAGATGTTAAAACGAGCAAAAACATTTTCGGACAATTTCTCCAAAAACTCGCATTTTTTTTGTATAGTACACCTTAAGGTGGTAACGTCCTGATTTCGCCCACGATTTCGTGTTTTATTTGAGTTGATCTATACATGGTTATCTTCTGACCTGGTGATCAGAAAAGTATTTAGATTTGTTTCTGACTTAAACAATTCAAATTCGATTCTAGTCTTGCAATGCAAGCATTCGCTCTAAAAGGTAAGAAACACACCCAAATAAACGAATAGAGACTCAGTACGAAAGCTTGCGAGATTTCGAGATCAAATAAAACAATTTTTATAGCAAAGGCACAATTTGCCAACTTAATGGTGATTCAAGACTTCGGCCGCATTCTGGGGTTAATTTATTTAAATTTTTACAAGTAGCGTAATTTACAAGTATATACAGCTATAGAGTGTTTTCACTCACGTGGCCATCTATGTAAATTTATTGGAACAAAAGAACGCGTTTGCATAAGAAGAGAATTCAACTCCCACAGGATTAGCTTGGGACACCAACATGGCCGCCGTTTCATTGTTTTGGGACACCAATATGGCCGCCGTGACGTCATGTGAAAACACTCTATTGTTTCCGCCTCTGAATACAGTCTATTTCAAAGCGAGAATCAGTGCGAAACCAGTGTTATGAAAATAACAAAAAAAAACTCATTTTCACCAGAAAGAGTTTGCGCCTAGCCTCGTTTTGAAAGTGAGAATTTTTGGAACTCGGAAATGGCCTCATGCATGAGTGAAATCAGGATGCACAAAAGCATACTGGGATGGTTTTTGCCAGAGACTTCGAATTCATTGTGATCCCCCGTAAGGCCGTAGCCGGCGCTCAGCTCAAAAATAATAAAAAATTCTAGCAGGCAAATGCAACAGCTATGCGCGTAAGGGTTTATATTTATTTATTTGTTTATTTACGTATTTACTCACTTTTAAAAATTTCCCGGAAGCATGAAAACATAAATTTCCCCTCCCGCGGCTGTTAAGTCTTAATGATTTCTTTTTCTTTTCGAGCTGTATCGAGCTCATCTAGACTACGCCAAGTCAATAAAAAAATACTTCCCTCAGAGTTTCTTGTTTTTCTAGCCCTTTCTTTCTATTAGCTTCCTCATCAAACATTATGTCTAATATATTAGTCACTAGTCATCAGTGACAAAGTTTTTTTGAGTGTTTATTTTTCAGTGTTTATTTTTCAGTTTCATGGCGTATGCAAACCTTGTTACGTTTCCAACGTACCTGTAACTTCACTGATGAAGGGCCAGGCCCGAAACCTTTGGAGAGGAACTCAAACCACAAGACGGCACTTTTGTTCATTATTTTTTGTTGAATATTCCCTTACTTACTGTCTAATATATTGACGTACATTATTTACGAGCTGTATTGTTGGTTTTCACATGACGTCACTAAAAGGACAATGATAAATGACAATAAACTTTATTTGACTTCGAATTTACGATAGCAAATACATGCTAATATATTCAAACTAAAAAACTATCGATCCTACTGAGATTTTAACTTGCTAGTGAAACGCAAGACTACTTATAATTTAAGGAAATCCTTTAATTTTGAGATCGATAGACCAAGAACAGAAATGGGAAGATCTTCCTTTAAACACCGTGCTGCGCTAACCTGGAATCTCCTTCCCGGTGATGTTAAGACCTGCTCTAACTTGGGTTCCTTCAAGAAAAAGCTTAAGGCAAACAAGAACCTTCTAAAATCTATCAGCTTTACAAAACGTCCTGCTGTATTTCAAACAAATCCTTAGACTTTAATTACTTTTAAAAATTTTATTGTATACTCTTACTACTTATCTAGTTTAGCTGATACTATTTATTCAGCTATCGTCTTAATTATGTAGGATTAAGTATTACGTAGGATTTTATTAATTTATAATTTTAGATAGTGCAGGTCCACATCAGGACTTAGTGTCTTGCCTATTTTAATCTCCAACCTGCTTTACCAAATAAATTATGTATGTATGTATGTATGTATGTATTTTACTTTCACGATGCATTAGGGCAGCTGAAAACTAATTTTCATAGAGTACGATTGAATTTATAAGCTTTTGCGTGACGCGGCATTTACATGACGGCCAAGAGAGCTGTCATGTAGGTTAAAAAAATGACTTATTTCAGGAAATTTCGCTATCTAAACAGTTCATGTATTAGAAAAAGTATTACTTTAATGTTTATGAGTTTCTCGAAGAATAAATTCACGCTTTTGTAGAAAAACTCGGTAACAGATGTTTCTGTTGGTTTCCGTCCGCCAAGTTGGAGCTCATCCAGGTGAGCACCAGCATGGAGTCTCCATACAAATCTCTACAAGTTTGGGTAAAACATTTCTTCGGATAT
>JBBMOI010000011.1:9485000-9542500 GCA_038088405.1 Porites divaricata
TACAAACTCCCTTAAGCGATTTCTCAAAAAAACTCCTGGTACAGAGAAACACAAAGATAAATAAAATACGTAATGGCGTCGTTACGTTGCCATGGGGACTCCAATTGCAATAAAACCCAAATCATAAGAAATTTTCATCTTTATATAATACAGTTGTGGTAACCTTTCTTCCCTATCTTTACTCATGGCGACGTAGTTAATGCTGAAACTTGGGAGGTATTCCCCCAAAAAAATCCAGTCGAGCCACCTTAAAAGACGTTCTTGACTGCGACGTACGTCAACCGGAAGTGGATCTTTTTTCATTCATGGGCAGTGGTTTAGCTCAAATTTTCGGGCAAATCATCTAGACACTTAGCAATACGTATTTGGTAGCGTCAAGTCATATTTTAAAGGAAAAGGCCTCACTTACGTTTGGCGTTCGTCGCTCAAAAACGCCTTTGCTTAAGCTCCCTAATATGTATCTTGGTGCCCCCCTCCCCTACCCGGCAACAACGATAGCGAGGTCAATTTATTAAGACCACGGTTAATAAGTGGTATGTATGTGATACGCGGTCATGGCGGCGGCAATGACCGAGGCGAGCACAACGCAATCCGGAACCTCTCTAAAATTGGTTTTCAATCCCACAAAGAGACAATTTAAATGGAACGGTGATTTAACTTCCTTAAAAGACTTCTGGATTACCAATCTTGAGGGAGGAAATATTATAAACAGCCTACTGAATGTGAGTTCCAACGGTTCTACCGAAGTGCTTAGATTTGAATCAGTAACCATTAACTTTTATGTCAGCACCAAGACACTCCAAATACAAGGGGCATCGAAAGACCACTACGTAAAAAAACTGAAGGATATCATAGAGAATGGCATCACACATAAAGAGCAGGATCAACACACTTTAAAGGAATTAACAATCAACGCTGAAAATGTAGAAGATACAAGTGAAATAGGCGTAATGTCCAATCTAGAATCCCTACACGATGATCGTTACGAAGAATTTGAATTGTTTATGAAAACGCAACGCGACTTTAACCAGAAGATTGAGAGCCAGATTTCAACAAACTGTATCGAAATAAGCGAATGAGTTGAAAGATCTAGAACAAAAGTTCAAGAACGGTATAAAAGAAGTGAAACTCTCTTGCGAAGAAAGCATCCAAGCAGTGAAGTTAGAAATCGGTACCGAGGTACAAAAATTGGCCAAACAAATTGCAAATCTAAGTTCAAAACTATCGTCCGAATTTAAGGCACTCGGGACTAAAACTTCATCGACAGAGGAGTCAATAAAACTTATCTTACAACAACTGGATGAGATTAAGAGTCAAGTTTGTATGACGGAACAATCGCTTCTCGCTCACATGCAAGATAATGTTAGCTCATCTCCGATACTAAACAGCCCGGAAAATTCTCCATTAACAGCACAAGAAGATGCGGCAACCACAAATGAGCGGTATACGTTCTCTGTAGTAACATCAAATAGATACGAATCATTAGTTGAAGAAAACCACACGATCACTGAATCATCTCCTACAGGAATGCACGAAATTATTTCCCAACCCAGTAATCAACCAACCACTACGTCAAGCTCTATTCCGACCGAAATGCAGCCGCCCATCCTGCAATCTAATAATCAGCCGACATCAAATATAAATCAAAATCAAGATCAGCAGCGCATTCCTGTTTCAAAAGGCCCTGTCTTACTATTAGGCGACTCAATCCTAAGAGGAATTCAACAACGTAAATTTGCACCAAATCGTTATGTAAATAAACAAACAGTTGCTGGAGGAACAAAAGAGATGAAACAGTATATAAACAACATAGAAGAGAAAAACGATTATGATTACATTGTTATCCACACTGGCACAAATGACGTCGGAAATCTGAGCACAGGTGAAATAGTAAAAAACATGGAAAATTGTTTAGGCAAAATAAAAAATAGATGGCTGGATGCAAGAATAGGACTCTCAGGCCTAACCTATGTCCCACGGGATGAAGCTAAAAATACACTAATTGATGAAGTTAACTGTTTCTACGAAAGTATTTGTTCGAATTTGGACCTGATTTACATCGACAACAAAAGAGTTACATGCGATATGTATGGGAATTTAAATGATCAAGTATTTTATGACGATGTCCATCTAAATAACAGAATCGGCACCAGAAAACTTGTAACGAATATCAAACATCAGTTAGGACTGCGTGGCAGAAACTTTTAGAGCCGGCCGACATCCCTAGATGTAAGAAGAAATCGACGAGAGATTCGAGTCCAAGCCGGACCGCAAACTTTCAACCATCGAGCGAGTAATAGGATCAGCCAACCACTACAAGCACTTAACCTCCTTGCAGAATACTTAAGAGAAAGTGAACTGAGGTTAACCAGATAAGTAACTATTTAGTCATGATTTTCCTTCTGTATTCTTCCTTTCATGTCACGGCCTTTACGATTAGGATTTTGAAACCTTAATGGGTACAACAGCAGAACATTAGGAAATAAGCTAAAAACAAAGGAGTTTTTAAACATTATTAACAAGCACGATATTTTTGCATTAGTTGAAACGCATGCAAATTATGACTCAGAGCTTGCCGTTGATAACTTCAAACACTTTGTCAAATGTAGAAACAAGTTAGGAAAACGCACTTTTGGGGGTTTATCTTTGTACATAAACCAGAAATTCGCTAACGGAGTCTCGTACATTCCAACAGAAAACAAAAACACCATCTGGTGTAAACTTAATAGGAACTATTTTGGATTTGACAACGATGTATACTTAGGAACAGTCTATTTAAGCCCGCCTAACTAAGAAAGAAATAATAATGATGATTTCATTTCGGAAATAGAGGCAGAAATGCTTTCTTTTTCGCCAAAGGGTGGCATCATCGTACAAGGTGATTATAATGCAAGAACAGGTGAAATTCAAGAAGTAGTAATGAATGACGATAATACTTTCTTGCCTGTCCCTGAAGATTACGAAATTGATTCCCAATTCTTTAGGCATTCGCAGGATTCCGGCACAGTAAACTCCAGGGGCAGAAACTTATTAGAAATATGTACCGCATTAAATTTGCGAATTTTCAACGGCAGGATTGTTGGTGACCTGGAAGGTAAAAAGATCTGCTTTCACTACAATGGCAGCAGTGTCGTGGATTATGTCATAGGCTCTAAAGCTATACTTCAAAATATGCGATACTTAATCGTCAACCCCCTAATGCCACATTTGTCGGATCATTGTCATGTGACTTATATAAAGCTACTCTAACCGGCAGTCGCAGTTTCCTCTAGCTGCTCGAACGGATGCACCTTGTCTGAACATTATAGACTATTATGGGATACCAAATTGAAGAATAAGTTAAAAGAATGTCTGGAATCGCAAATAGTTCAGTCTAACCTACAAGCGACCTTAAAAAACGATAATGTTGACACTGCGGCTGAACTATTTAGTGAAACTCTGGTCGAAGTATGTAAAAAAGCCGGCTTGAAAGTCCAACGTAACAAAACCAAGGCCATGTCACAAAATAACTGGTTCGATCTGGAATGCGAAACTGAAAAAGAAAACCTGAAATCCCTTGGGGAACAAATTTCTCAGCAGCCAAATAATTCCCAGCTGAGGCACCTCTTACAAGATAACAAGAAAAAGTTTAAACGGACATGCAGACGGAAAAAACGAGAGTTTATCAGTAAGAGTATAGGCGATATTGACCTCCGTAATCCTAAAGATAACTGGAAACAGATAGGTAAAATCTTTAACATTAGAAAACGGCAACCACATGGAACCGAAACCGTAAGTGCCGGACAGTTTTACGAATACTTCAAACAACAAAACGCAGCTCCAACGAACGGCGACCAGACAGATCTAGAAGATACTGGAGTTACTGAGGAAGAGGCAGGCCCCCTAGACTATGCAATATCGGTAGAAGAAATTGATTTTGCAATCAAAAAACTTAAATTAAACAAAGCCCCAGGGTATGATAAAATATTAAATGAAGTGCTAAAAACAGGGAAAGATATCATAAAAGGTCATCTACTAGAGTTATTCAATCGTATTTTAAGTTCAGGTAAATATCCCACGCTCTGGAGTTTTGGCCTCATCGTCCCTATACATAAAAAGGATGATCGATCAAAAGCTGAAAACTACCGAGGCATCACGTTGCCATCTGCATTAGGTAAACTCTTCACATCTATCCTCAATGATCGATTGTATGATTACATGACCAAAAAAGGAATTCTAAAAGCAGAACAAGGCGGGTTTAAAAAAAGGCACGGTACAGTAGATAGCATCTTCATCTTAAAAACACTCATAGATAAGTTTGTTAAATCTAAACCACAAAAACGCAGAAACTTGCTTTTCTCGTGTTTTGTAGATTTTAGAAAAGCTTTTGATTGCATACCCAGGCAAAAATTATTCGAAAAACTCAGAAAAGAAGGAATTAAAGGGCGTTTTTTAGAAATAGTAATGTTCATGTACTTAAAAGATAAATCAGCAGTCAAAATCAACAACAAAATGACCGAAGCTTTTCCGTGTTACATTGGAGTTAAGCAAGGCTGTATGTTATCACCCACCCTTTTTAATCTCTATCTAAGTGATCTACCTGAATTTCTAAATTCATCAAGCTCAACCGATATTCTGCTTGATGACTCTGAAAAACCTATAAACTGTTTATTATATGCGGATGACTTAGTGATCTTTTCGCGGTCAGCAAATGGCCTACAAACACTTCTCAACAAGTTGGAATCCTACTGTGAGAAAACTGAACTAACTGTAAATCTAGACAAAACAAAAGTCATGATCTTTAATAATTGCGGCAAGTCCTTAAAATAACTACTCGTTTAAGTATGGAGTAAATATACTAAACAATGTTAAATCTTATAAATATCTGGGAATGACACTGAACCCGTATGGAAATTTTAGTTTAGCTAGAGAAGAGTTAAAAAAAGTTGGGCTTAAGGCACTTTATAAACTAAGAAGAGAGATGGGTGACAACTTTAGAGAAAATATTATGCTGACGATTAAGCTATTCGATGCTCTGATATCCCCCATACTTCTCTACGGAAGTGAAATTTGGGGTGTTGATTGTAACGACCAAATAGAAAAAGATCCCGCAGAACTAGTTCAAATTAAATTCTTGAAATGGTTGCTAGGTGTAAATAAATACTGCAGCAACAATGCATGTAGGGCTGAAACAGGAAGATTCCCAATGAAAATCGAAGCACAATATAGGAATTTTAAGTTTTGGCTAACTTTAACCAAACACCCAAAACACAAATTATCACAGGTGGTTTATAATGATGTGAAGTCGAGAATGAACAAAGAATTATGGAGCCAAAAAATCAAACGCGTATTAGACCAAATAGGGCTGGGATACCTCTGGACAAAAGCACATGAAAATGGCATAGGAATCTTGAACATTATCAAATAAAGACTGAAAGACATCGAATTACAAAGATGGTTAAGTGACGTAAACAATGACGTAAGAAAAGATGCCAACCAAAAGAATAAACTAAGAACCTTCCGAAAATTTAAAACAATAGAAACTTATAAATGTGAAGATTATCTCCGTCAGGTCACCAACGTCCAACACCGGATAACTCTAACTAAACTCCGTCTAAGTAATCACAATTTGGCGATAGAGACAGGTCGGTATGTAAGACCTTATAAGAAACCGGAAGAGAGGATCTGTCCTATCTGTAAAAAAGACGTAGAAGATGAAAGACACTTTTTAACTCTGTGCCCTGCGTATCAAGAAAAAAGAAGTACTTTATTTGAATACCTAAACAAAAAATATAGAATATCAGTAGACAGAATGGCACCAGATGATGTTTTTCTGTTGTTAATAAACCCCCCGAGCAAGAACAAACCAGTGCAAAAGCTAATTGCAAAATATGTATTCGACTGCTATGAGAAGAGAAGATCATTAGTTGTTTAAGTTAACTTTGACTATAACAGTAAGTGTGCAATACAAACATTGCTTGATGTTTGGAGTTGTTGCGCACAGTTTGAAATCGGTCAAACTTCTAGCTAGGTGTAAACGGACACAACTGCTCTCAACAATGTTGGGAGTTGTTGCATCCGTTTGCACGTAACTTTAAGATACAAAACAAAAGCTTTGATTAAGCTATTCCGGAAGTCATTTGTTACAGCAGGTAAAGCGGATCTCTTTATGACCTGAATTTGCCGAGGAACAGACATGCGAATCGATGGAAAGTGAATACTATAAGGCGTAATTAATTATTAACTTATTGGCCTAAGCCATATACAGTTATAAATTTTTGTTGTGTGTAACTTTTATTAGTTATTTGGAATTAGTCAATGTACTATATATTGTATACGACTCCAAATAAAAATATGTCTATGTCTATGTCTATGTAATAAATGATACAGCGTATTGTGCTGTTGCAATGACACAAAAACCCTCTTGAAGAGAATGACCTCTATTCAGATTTTCTGAAAGTTATCCAGTTTAGTAATAACTGTTTATCAGAGAATATTATATTAAACGTACACAAAGTTAAATCTGACATTTTACAATTATCTGATCCAGCTTTTTCCTGAGTTTCATTCACATCTAATACTCCCCCACCCCCACCCCCCCCCCCCCCCCCATCAACATACTGTACACGAAGAGCCATATTATGGCTCTTGTTTACATAGCTATAAACCGTAAATTTCCTTTTATAAGCCCCCCCCCCTACCCCCCCTTAACCAAAAAAACACATCCGGATTTAAGCCCCCTCTAGCTTGTATTGCTGGTTTTCAGTGTCACGTCATTCAAAATAGATTAAAATAAAAATCAAAACCACTCGACAGATAAAGTCCAGAATCTTGGAAAAGAAAGGAGGTAAATATACAAAGACCCTTGCCAAGATTTGGGTCGAAGGAATAATTCGTATACGAGATATCCGAAGAAATGTTTTACCCAAATTTATAGAGCTTTGTATGGAGAAGCCATGCTGGAGCTCATTCGGATGAGCTCCAACATGGCGGACGGAAACCAACAGAAACATCTGTTACCGAGTTTTGCTACAAAAGCGTGAATTTATTCTTCGAGAAACTCATAAACATTAAAGTAATACTTTTTCTAATACATGAACTGTTTAGATAGCAAAATTTCCCAAAATAAGTCATTTTTTTAACCTACATGACAGCTAGTTTGGCCGTCATGTAAATGTCGCGTCACGCAAAAGCTTTGAAATTCAAGCGTACTCTATCACAAAACCAAGAATCCTTTTGAAGCGAAAATTTGTATGAAAATTAGTTTTCAGCTGTTCTAATGCATCGTGAAAGTAAAATCTCGGTAGGATCGATAGTTTTTTAGTTTGCATTTTGGTGACGTCATGTGAAAACCAACAATTGAAATGAATTCGATATTTTACGACCTTTTGAAGTTTAAAAGAGCGTGTAAATTCAAAAAGTATATTAATCAGCACTGCTATGTAGCTTGTTTTGAAATGTTTTGTTTTGGCCCGGCTCTAAACACCCCCCCCCCCCCCCCCCCTCTCTCTCTTTTTTTAAGCTTTACTAAAACACCTTACGAAGTTGTATAAGCCCAGGGATTACAAGCGGAAGTTTACGGTAGTCCGCAAACTCCCATGCCGGCAGTCCAGATCGTTTTTTTGTACTTTTTCAACACCCCTAAGTGACTGATATCCTCTAAATATCCTATGCATACTATTGGCTTGCCACCTAATTTCACCCACATACAAGCCACCCATCAACCTAAAAAACGCCTACGGGAAATGTACTGACCCACATCAAACGCCACTGTGCTTCATGCTGGTGTGACAGAGGCACACACAAACGGTCTCGTCTCCTGTCGCTTTTTGGGGGATTTTTTTTTTTGGTTTAAAAGTTTAGAGGAGAGCGGGACATTAGCTGAACTAAAGACTCCCCGCTTAGCTTTGGAAAAGCGCGCACGGGAGGAGTCAGAATCAGAAAAGCGTGGATTTCTCATCCTGTTAGCTTATGTTTGAAAAAAAAATGCGATTAGAAAGAAGGAATACGGTGTGGGCGAATTAAACTATTTCAAAAGACGTAATTCGACTAGCCTGCGTAGCATAGCAAGTGTTTCCGTTTGGTTTCGGAGTGAAGAAAGACCGAGCGAGAAATGAAACGAGAGCCAAGCTACTTGTGCCATTTTTCGCGCGGTCTTTGACTCTCGTCTTTCGTTCTTCATGTTCTTTGCTCCTAAACCGCACGGAAACGCTTGCTACGCAGGCTATAATTCGACCAAATACATTAACGGAACTATTTATTAATATATTTCTCAATATTTCAGAGGCAATGATCTCAGATGTTTTTGTAAGAATTGCTTTACATCGGCACATTTTTTTCGCGCTTTTATCGTAACGTTTGAGTTTTTTGACGAAATTCTGTGGCTGTCAGAAAAAGAAAAATTTTTTTCTTAAATTTTGATTTTTTTGGTACTCTTGAAAGGAAAAAGTGAAAGTTTTGGTATTAGTTCCGAAATTAGATGTCAGAACATTAAAGTGACGTATAATAAACCATGTATGCACGCAAAGGTAGATTAAAACACCATCGGCTGAAATTCGGCAACTATTAACGCCTGATAAAAATTAGTTCGATTCCTTTTACAACATTTCTCGTTATTCCCACAGACAAACTTCAACAAACTTGTTCAGCAGATGAGAAGAAACTTGTAATTAATTATCATATAAATCACCAAACGTTATTTTGCGCGCCAGAATTGTTTAAAAGAAATTATTAATCATACAACGCTGATACAAGCCTTCAGTTATTTAAGACGTTTGATTTCTGCTGAAAACATCCAAGAAAATCCAAAGAATATTACAAAATGGACAAAAATCGCTGTAGTGGACCAAAAAGATCATCATTTCATCATCAACTACGTAAATCTGCCGTCTGTATTTGATGTTAATTGAAAATCCCTCAAGCGTCCAATCAACAATAGTAGAGTTGTTAAGAGAATTCAGTTATGCAAATTTCCGTAGAGTTCCTGTTGTTTTCAAAGAGAATAATTAATTTGCATTGAGCTCATAGAAATTGCGCCTAATAGACTTTTCAGTGACTCGAGGTTCCCAAGCTGTTTTGAATAGTTTGTCCTCATAAGGACGTAAATACCGACGGAATAGCTCTCTTCAAGTGATTAAGGCGTAGCTGAAAACTCCTAAAGACAATCCGTGCCGAGGAAGAAGAATATTCTGCCTTCCCGCCAACTTTAGGCCAAAGATAATGAAATGCGTTCTGATAACTTTACTGCTCATTGCAGTACAACTTTCACAAAGCCTCAGAAACCATGGATATGAAAAGGAACTTCGCCAAAGAAAGCATCATTACTTTTCTGACGACCAGAAGTGTGCCCAAGATGTACCGGACTGCGAAAAGTGTTTGTCTAGTAGTGAAAATTGTGAGTGGTGTAGCGATGGGTCGCAGAGGAGAGAGTGCATTAGGCAAGGGAGTGTGACCTGCCCGACAGAACATCGAAAGACTGCTTGTGAATCTCAAACAGCCTTAGAAGAAAACAAGAAAACCTTGATGAATTACTACGACAAATCGCTGGACGAACTAGCGAAGGTAAATGCACCGGTTATGGATCCCCCTTCTCAGAATGCAAGCGTAGTAACAGTTAATGCCAGTGTTCTATGCGGGAATCAAAGCGAATGTCACAATTGCACCAGAAATTATTTCTGCTTCTGGTGCCAGTCAAAGGGAGAATGTCATGTTCATTATAACATGACTACAGCACAAGAGTCTTGTCCCGGATTTCAGACAGCATATCATGAACGCTGTTTTTTCCCAAGTAAGTGTATTTTATTAGACTAGCTGGACAGTAGATAGCTTTAGTGTTGCACGGTTGGGTAACTTCCAAAGGAATTCCTCGCCTCTTATTGGAGTTTAACAGAGGCTTCTTACCGAGAGAAACTAGCTTATCTGTAGCTTAGAACAATAATTGAGAAAAAACCTCTCTTGTTTAAAGTTATTTCCCTGTTCTCTACTAAAAGAATACGGCCTTTTCGGTTCGTTTCGTTTACCGTACGCCTGCTACGTCAAAATGTGGTGAATTAACGTGCACAATGGAACAAAACATTTCGCCTTGGTAACTCCATTCTTTGTTTGCTCACGAAAATGTTCCAGGTCACTTTTATCGCTTTAGACACCAAAGTAAGAAGATTCGAAAGGTTAATATCTTTTTGAGATTAAAGCGATAAGAAGACGAAAAAGGCAGCAAAACTCTCTCGAGAAATAAGCTACTTTCTAATTGCTATGCGTGGCATTTAAAGTCATTATTTTTTATGAGTATCCCCCGGCAATTAATGGAATTAAAGAACATTCTGTCACTGTGTTGTTTTTACAAGAGAAGGAAATTAGGTTTTCATCCGTCCCAAATGTAACTAAATGGCCTTGCAACACTAGACTCGTGGATCGAACAGGTTTTAAAGAAAAAAATTCTCATTGCAACTCCTTGAAAGAATACCTTTGGAAACGCCTGGTTGAACCCGTATGCAAATAATACCTCGAAATACCGACTAGAAGAATCGAACAAAGCACACCTTTGTTAGCATGTTGTGTTATTGAAGTTGTCGATTCTTCACAACTCTCGCCATTAATTACTCCGGCCGGGAAAAATACGATCTTTTGACAAAGCATTATCCCACCCAAAAAGGCAGAATGTATATCGATATTGGAACACCTATCAGGGTGTTGCTTTGCCCAAAAGAAGAAGTACAGACCATCAAAGTTCACTGTAACAGAAAATAGCTTTATCATAAATAAATTAAAATGTTAAAGCAAATAGGCCAGTTGAGTTTCGAATCCGTTAAACCTCATACTTGTCTCAAAGCCTGAAGAGTATAAACAAAAGAAAAGTGGCATTTAGACTCATGAAAAATAATTTATATGTTTTTGTTTTAAAACCCCAGCACTCAGGCCATCCTTGGTTAACCAATTATGAATTTGAAAATTAGAAACTAGGCAATTGAAGGAAAGTCACATGTGAGGAATATTGCATGACCCCCATGGGTCAAAACGGTTCGAAAAAAAAGCAGGAACACTAGCCAGTTTAAGACCATTTAAATAATCTCTAGCGAAAATTAAACATGCTTTTTCGTTTTTCAGTGGGAGTAACGCCGTGTCGCAAACGAAATTCTAGCTGTGAAGAGTGTCTTGAGGATGGTCTATGCTATTGGTGCCCTTCAACCAAAGTCTGTCGGTTTTACGAAGAAGCTGACTTAAATCCTAATGATTGCCTTAACGATACATGGTATCATGAAGACTGCGGTGTTGTGAATAGTCTGTTCTGGGTTCTCTTTCCTATACTAGCCATTATTCTGATACCGGTAATTATTTACCTGATAATATGGTTGATATGTTGCTGTATGCGAGCTGCCGGATACGAACCCCTGGAACCCGCTGGTTCCGAGCTTGCAAAGAAGCATCCGAAGAGTATCAGATTAAAACCCAGTACACCCTCAAACAAGACCGATCAACTCAGAAAAAAGTACGATCTCGACAATCCGTAAACCAGTCAAAATGGAGATCTGTAAATCTTATTTAACTGATGAACGGGAAATCGGGTGCTTGATGTTTGCAATAAACTCCTTTATAATTAAAACTGCCAAAAAAAATTACCTCAACCGTGGTCATCAGATAGTTTCAACACTAGGTATAGTATTATCGATAAAGAATCTCGGTTTTCTTGGTTTTAGCTCATACGTTAAGCAAAACGTATACCTTTTACAACATTTCAGTACATCGTTTAGGCCAACGAGTGACTCGCGTGCAGGAACTGAATCAGATTTACGCGACGCCTGCTCCATGCGTGTCCCGGTTTTAAATAACACTGTATATCGTCCAAATTTCTAGCAAGAATATCGATCATAATCATCCGTAACAAAACTACCGCGTGAATCGCACTATAAGCATAAAATAGACATCACGTCGCAACCTTAATAATTCATTACACACAACAGCTGTTACAATTTATGCAGAGGCAACCAACGATTATAGTTACGACACTAACACGTTAAATCAGGTTCCCGGGTGAACTGTTTTTTTTTTTCTCAGAGCTCTTAAGAGTGAGGACAGTAACATGATTTTTTATCAAAAATATCTTCTTAAGTGTTAGAGAAGGAAAAAATATGTCGCGGCAAGTTTCTCATTCCGTTTATAGCAAGTGAACAATAGATACACAAAGCCTACAGAGGAGATGTAATTAGCCTCTCTAGTTGGAGTTAGCTACGGAGTGGTAAGAGATTTCCTTAAAGATGCCCCGCCCAGCTAACCCTGGATTTACGCAAAATTGCTTTAGAACAACTTGGGCCAGCAGTGTATTTCTTGAAAGTTCCTCTAAATACTGGGCCCATACAGCTTTGATGTTTGCTCGTTAATCATTCAAGATCGAGGTTATAATAGTTTTAAAAGTGGTGCAATAAAACTATTAGTTGGCAGCCGTAATTTTTTTATTCCATGATATGTCCTTGGGCCAGTAAAATTATCGAGACTTTCGAGAAACCGGCCGCTGATTCCTGAGATTAATCAAGACACATGAAAAAAAGGTCTTCTGATTTTACTCAATCTTCTAGGAAGAGTTATTATGCACCCTGTTGATACAACTTGACTGTAAATGAACACAACTAGAATAACTTCTATTTTAATGGGAGTGGGAGGGGGAGAAAAATTGTTATTTTTGTTTACTTAATACTACAAGCCACATGCGTTGAATAAACGAAATAAGGGGAAAAGTTGTCTCCCTTTCATAACATTCCCCTGAATATTGTCACCAATGAATCTATAACAAACTTTGCACACTTAAAGCACGGTCATAGTTATTTTAAACGAGCGCAAATACCGAAAAGCGAGAGAGTTCGTGAAAATCGCCCCAGCGCTCGCGACGACGATAACCCACCTTAGCGTGAGAGGGAATGAGTTACCATCCTTGCGGGAATCCTTGCGGGAAGTGACTTTCCCGCGCGCTGGGCGCGTACAGTCGAACCTCCACTAACGACTACCTCTCCACAACGGTCACCTCTCTACATTGGCTACTTTTTTTTTGGTCCCGGCGGACGGTTCATACATTGACTCTTGTTTAAGCTTCTCTACAACGGCAACGGCCACTAAAGGTAATGTTACACGGGACGATTTGCGACGACAGAACGTTGCAACATTGTTTCGAATAGTTACAGCGTTGATCCAACATTGCAACGCTGTGTTGCACGAAACATCGTCGTTTTGAATCGTTCTATGTAACATCACCTTAAAGAGTGTTCCCAACAATAACCTCTCGACAACGGCCAGTTTTTTTCATCAGCAAAATACGAGCTCCCTAAGAACGCCTACGTGGGAGGCTAGTGTAACATCACATAAAACGAGGATAAACGTTGTCACAACGCTGTCTCAACTTTATATTCAAGTTTTTGTTCTTTGTTCTTGAAATGCAGGACCTTTTTGAGTCCAACGCTCGAAATTGGTAAGCGTCAAAGGGGGTAGACCATGGAGGTAGTGAAGTAGCGGGGGGGGGGGGGGGGGGGGTTGAGAAGAGAGGAAAAAGACCTCTCCCTTGTCCCTACTATGCTACAGAGAATGTTGTACTCGAACACGCACAGTATCACAAGCCTTTTCTTTTCCGATAATAAACATTAAAACCATTTCTGTTGAGACCATAGTTCCCAGCGGGGTCTAAACATCTTAACATATTCTCTTAAAAAGTGTTTTGAGAGTGTCGAATGTCAGCCTCACCCCTCTATAACACCATCAAAGTAATCTAACGTAAGGTTCATTACTTTTTTATTACGTTGTCTACTTTTCCCGATTGGTCGTCACAGTGTCTTGGCGTTTTCTTTCTATTTTTTACATCAGTTAAATTTGCTTGGTTTATATTAAAACCGAACGCACAACGTCTTTTAATCCTACGGTTTTTGCCCCTGCTGTTTGTCGTTTACCAGCGAGTTCTAAAAGGAAGTAAAGAAAATGAAATATTAAAAATAGGATTTCTATGAGGACGAGTTGGATCGAGTTAGGAAGGTTAACATTGTCATGGTGATAGGCCTCCCCAAGAACAAAAGACAAACTTATGTGGCCACCTCAAAAATGTATTAATTGTATTCTGAAGTTATGCCAAACTTAGTGGCAGTGTTGACAGGTTTTTTCGCCTCATGAAGTACAACGTTAAACCAGCCCTTTTTGTTTGATAACTGAGGGCAGAATTTAACTTGATGTCCGCAGCTTCTACGAATTAAAAACATTTTTCTCCCTTTAATTTGTAATTTGAACAGCAACCAATTCTCAAAGAGGCGTTGCAGATTTTACAGCAATTCTTAATACTGGTTATTTTCTGTGCCACTTTTTATCTTCTACTGGTGACACCATACTTTCTTGAGGTTGATGATGTTCTCACAATGTAAATGCGTCCGTTTAACCGAGTCGTGCATTTCTTCGTTCGCATGTAGGCTAATTGCTGTCTTTTTTACTGGAAACCGGTCGTTTTGATACAAAGTCGTTTCGCTACAATTGCCACTTTGTTAATAAGTTTCCCGGGGGTACTCCATCAATTTTTGGGTATAGGTAAGCCGCAGAGGGCTTGAAACCCTGACAGCGTTTAGGACAAAAAAAAATGCTAAAATACATACCCTGTTTAGAACAACACCCTCAATTTTACTATTGTCTTGAGAGCTATGTCAAAGCACCCCGGATACGCTTGATGAACTTGTTAACAGCTATAACATGACCTTGGGACAAGCTTTTGACCGGCATGCAACATTGCGTACGAAGGTGATTCGCTCTAGGCCACTTGTCCCTTGGTTCAACGAGGAAATCAAGGCTGCAAGGCGGAAGAAGCGAAAGGCCGAGAGAAAGTGGCGTCGCACGGGCTTTAGGGAAGATATGCTGGCGCATTAAGCTAAAAAGAACAATGCTAACGCTTTGATTAATGAAGCTTGATGCAAATTCTATCATGACTTCGTTGAGGATAATAGTAGTAATCAGTACAGTCTCTATTCGGCAGCGAAGAAGCTCCTCAGCCAGGGAGGCAACAGGAAAGTGCACTCCCCTGTGGATGATAACGTCTACCTGGCGAATCAAATGGGGACTTTCTTTGTTCACAATATCGAGACCATTGTTTCCAAGCTCGACAACATGGTTTAGGGGCTACCATCTCCTACTGATGACTACACCCCAGCATCACCTCGCCCGCTCAGCAATTCGACCTCCTTCTAGAGGATGAGGTTCGCAAACTTATCAGCAGCAGTGCAAAGAAAAGTTGCACTTTGGACCCTATGCCGACATCCCTAATGATGGATTGTTTTGACGTGCTTTTACCGACCATGACGAAAATAATTAATTTATTACTAGAGCAAGGGTAGTATGCCCTCGTCCTTTCACTATTGAAAAAGCTTGGGCTAGACTTCCTATATAAGAACTACAGACCTGTCAGTAACTTGCAATATATCTCTATGCTGGCTGAGAAGGCGGCGTTTGAACAGATACACAACCACATGATAACTCATTCACTTTATCCTGAGTTTCAGTCATCATGTCGTCAAAATCATTGCACCGAAACGGCTCTTGTCAAAGTCACGAATGATACTCTCAGGAAAAAAACATAAAGAGGTGACCGTGCTTGATCTCAGCGCTGTTTTTGATACAGTCAATCTCAACATCCTGCTGACACGTCTGAATGAGGAGATTGGGACATGCGGAGTTGCCTTGGAATGGTTCAAATCATACTTGACCAACAGAGTGTCCATCGACGGATCTCTCTCAGAGTGCTTTAGTTTGAACTGTGGTGTTCCACAAATGCCGTATCTGGGCCCCCTTCTTTTTATTTTCTATGCATCCACGCTATTTAAGGTGGTTGAGGATCTTGAGCTTCCACACAAGCACTGCTACGCGGACAACACACAGATTTATCTGAGTTTAAAGCCTAACAGCAGCATATCCCAGGGTGCAATTCGAGTGATGGAATGTTGCATTGAGAAGATTAGGCAATGGCTGATCCAGGACAGACTCCTTGTTAATGACGATAAGACCGAGTTTATGGTCATTGGAACTCGGCAGTAACTTTGCACATTGCCGGCTGTGAACATCAAAGTAGGTAGCTCAGAGATAAAACCTACCTCGCAAGTTACAAATCTAAGCTATCTTGACTTGCATGATATTAGACACATAAGGAGGTGTTTATCGAGTGACAGCTCAAGTACTCTCGTGCACGCATTCACCACGAGCAGGTTAGATTACTGCAATGCCTGGCTATAAGGCCTCCCTAAAGAACAAACAGCTAAGTTGTAAGCTGCCGCTAGACTAGTAATAGGTAGCACGAAGTTTTCCTCAATCTTTCCTGTACTTTATGAATTACACTGGCTACGGTGCAGGCGCTCATATATTTTAAGATTCTATAATTAGTTTTCAAAGCCATTCATGGTCTCGCACCTACGTAAATATAGTATCAGTAATCTTCTAGCCATTAAATGCAAATCCTCCGATAGTCTTAGATCCAACTCGGGCATATTATTAGAGGCGTTGAAGGGTAAGATGCTAGAAACTCTGGGCAAGCGTGCATTTCAGGCGGCGGCGCAACATTTACTCTGTTTATAATTACATTCGCACGAAATTATAAACTTTGGTTACAACAATGAGGTCAAAAACCATACCCTGTCCGGCGGCACATCTCCGTATAGGCCATATAAGGGAATTTGAGTACCCCGTGGATAAGTTTGGATGGAACCGGCGACCAAAACGACTTTGCATCGAAACCACTGGTAAGCTTTTCAACACTTTTCTGCGCGACGGTTGCCTTTTGAACGCTTTTCCGTACAGTTTTACTTGTTACCCCTTTTCTGTATGGCAACTAGTTCGAACGTTATCACTGTACGCCTTTTTCACATTTTCATACTTCTCCAAACCACAGTTTGTTCGTAAGGTATTTATTGTTTGTTTCTAACGTCTTCTCCTTCCGTCAGTTCATTCTTGTTGTAGTGGTTGTGTTTACTTATGGTAACCAGTGTACAGTCGTAAAGTTTTGACCGGTTAGTTACATGTACTTCAAGCCCTGTAATAGGGATTTAGGATGTCTACACACCTATAGCAGACTAAGCAGATTGTTGGCCAGACTGCAGCTCAATCCTGTACCATCTGGTTCCAGCTGAAGCTGTTTAACTACTCCGTCTTCAATCAGCATAGAGTAACGCTTGGATCGCACATTGCCCAGGAATGGTGTCGCGTCAAGCTCCAGGTCAACCTCCTGAAACAGATATTTAGATTTCCCTGATTTTAGGCACGGCTATTATAAAAAACACAATTCAATGTGTAGTTCCAGAAAATATCCATACCCCCACCCCCCCCCCCCCCCTCCAAAGGAGGGCGACGGAAATTCCGAGAGGAAGGGGGGTCCAAAAGGAGGCAATTTCCGAGGGGCTTGGGGGGTTGCTTACAGAGGTTATTTCTAGGAGGTCTGAGTAAGATTGGTGAGTTATTAATAAATAACAGCTTCTCTGTTGAGCAAGCTATCAGTTATTTTACTGTTCCCGATGTTTCAAAACAAGTATCATAGTTTGCATTGATCATCTTTTATCTACAGTCGCGATAGTTTTCGTTAATACAATTGTCATCTGCTAATGAACAAACTTCCGGTTATCTAGCTGTTGCTTTATTACACATTTGATTCACCGTAATGTAGTCGTTTTCTAATTCTTCTTGTACCATGTTCTAACTGAAATGAAGTAATGAAAGTTCACGTGGTGTTTAGTTTGAATGTAAATGGTTCTCTTGCAGATGACATTATTCGTGTAGAAAGCCGTATAACCTCTATGGTTTGTATTAGCTAAGAACGTCCTTGAGATTATTAGACACCGTATTAACATGAATGAAAAGATTTTTTCTCATTTTATCGCAGAAAAAAATAAGTTCACAAAAGAAAATAGTGCAACAACATTTTTGACACAAATATTCTTTCCACAGGGAACCCAATCAAGTTGAAAATGACGGAAATTGGGGGTATGACAAGCACCCCCTGGAATGGAAGTTCCGGGGGGGATGGGGGTCTAAAGCAAAAGTGCCGTCTGTTGGGGGGGTATGGACATCTTCTGGAACTACACTATCTGAAATCTCTCAGCCCCCCTCCCACTTACATAACACCAGCCACCCATCCCCCACCCTAACACACACCAAGACTCTCCTAGAAACACCTTCATTTTTGGCAGGGATCTTCTTTTCTAAGTGAGAGCTTTTGACAGGTGCTTGTGTGGCTGCCCACTCACCCATCCCTGGGATAATCATCTATTACATTCCCTGGGGAATGCTCCTCTCTTACGGCCTGTTTATATGAGGTCAGCCATCCCGCTTGCAGAGTTCTCAGCTCGAACAACTGTGATCTTGGCAAGCAGGTTAGCCCGTCTTCTTCTTAGGAAGAAACAAGGCACAAGCCGCGTCTGGTTCACCTCATATACAGCTATTTCAAGAAAATTTAATGTTGTCAGAAAAAGTGCACAGGACAATCCCGAAAGGTATTGTGGGTGGTTTTGAGTTCACTGTTTTTCAAAGAAATTTAAAAGAATGGCACGAGAGACCATGGACATATGTTTGCAAGTGCTAAAGGGAAGCAACGAAAGTAGATTAGACAGCTTCTGTCAGTGTCAGCAACAGTGTATTGATCATATCCCATGTTTACCTTTTGGGATTGTCGCGTGCACATTATTTCTGACAACCTTTCTAGAAATAGCCATAAACATGAGGTGATATGAGAAGCTGTGAAATTCAACTCGGAAGCTATAAAATAAACAATAGAATTTTTCAAGTGAACTGGTACATTTTAGATGGCAAAAAATATTTATAAAAGTAAAGGATTTCTTTATCTTGAATTAATGATTATTATGGCACATTATTAAAATTTGATTTGAAAAAGGAAATGATCGTCGAATTAGGTTGGGCATATGGAATATATATAAGCATTTGAAAAGCAACACATACCTTTGTAAATTCACCTGCTGTGTCAGCCAACATGCGTATCTAACACAAAAAAAAGCAAGCCAAATAGAAATTATAGCCTCTATCTAATAACAAGCTGCTACAAAAGAGACACCACTTTCAAGACAAATGTTATGCCCAAAGCTGGAAGTATCGTGGTACTTTTGTTGTAGCAGGGAGTAATATAAAGACCTCTTCAAGGTTTGACAATTTTCTGCTCCAAAGATTAGCCTGTATGCAGAAGTTGTTTTCTTTTCCTTTTCAAAAATTGACGAGCATGCAAGTTCCTCGTGGTTATTATTTACATACGTGTGCTCGATGATCTCTGGAGAGAAAATAGAGGGTCTGTGGTTTCCTCCTTGCTCTAGTGGTCAACAAATTCCCTGCTGCTTTTATTTTCAAATGCACGCTTGACAATAATAATAACAATAGAGGGTCTGTGAAAAGGATAGTTACAAACTTGTCTTAAAGAACTTTTTGGGGAGAACTCATTATTCTGAAGAAAAAAATGACAATTTATTTTAGGTTCATATTTCTGGTCAGTAGAGTTTATCACGTATATGTTACAAGTCAAAATTAAATTCAGGTTAAATAATATTAACCCGGGTTGATTCTCAATTTCCTTTGTCTCCTAGTCCTAATAACAGGTAACCTGGCCAGGCTCTGTGATAGTACCACAGTACGGTTCCAGTAAAATGACAGTGTTTGTATGGGGTAAAAATACAATCCTAAAATTTGAAGGAAAATAAAAGCAAATGGAACTTACTCTGCAGTTAGTTGTTGTTGTTGTTGTCCTTCAAGTTCAAATAAAGTTTCATCATAATTTTCTCAAATTCACCCTCCACACAATATCATAATACACAAGGTAGGAGACATGATATGGCATCTCAGCCACCATGCTTCCTTTCCAACACAACTTTTTGCACGAAATTCGAACCCCAAGGGTAAATATGGTAAACATGCTAGGATCATGGAAAAATTTATAGGATAGCATCAGATATAGAAACCAATGAAGCTTTCCCAGCTTGAGAAATGAATCCAGCAGACCTTGACAAACTTGAAGGATATAATCCAAAAAGGCTGAAATCACTTGTGCAGAAGTGGCCGGACCAGATGCAAGCAAATGAGGCCTGGGCACTGTACAAATTAAATCCATCCTGGGTGTCCTGGGGTGACCTTTCTAGGAACTGATACATAACTTGCCCAAAAGTTAGCCTCCCCTGCTGGAAATACATTTTCTCGAGGGTTTTTGTTCACTTCAGCACAAGTAGTTTAGGCCTTTTTGGAATATACCCTCCAAGTTTGCCAAAGTCTGCTGATTTATTTTGGGAAAGCTTCATTGGTCTCTACATCTGATGCTATCCTACCTCTACAATCCTAGCATGTTTATTTATTGTTGGAGTTCAAATTTTCTGGAAAAAAATTGCATTAAAAAGGGAGCAGGGCAGCTGAGATGCCATCTCGTGCATCCTACCTGGTATGGAGAGTGAATTTGAGCAAATTATCATGAAAGTTCATTTGACCTTTAAGGACAACAACAACTAATGCAGAGTAAGTTCCATTGACCTTTATTTAGTATTTCCTACAAATTTTAGAACTGTATTTTTACTCTGTTCAAAATACTACTGTAATTTTACTGGAACCATACTGTGGTAGTATCACAGAGCCTGGGTTACCTGTGGCCCTAATTCATGAATACTTAGGGATAGGAGACAAAGGAAATTGAGAATCAACCCTGGTTAAAATAATTTCAACCTGAATTTAATTTTGACCTGTAATGTATACAAAAAGGCATCTCCAAAAAATGTACTTCAAAGTTTTATAACATACTAAAAAATTTCCAGTCCATCAACTTTAGTCCATTGCATTTTTGGATGATTAAAAATATTATTGGAGGATTACATTTTGAGTATGATTTTTTTTTCAAAGTATATAAATCATTTAAAAGTTGTTTTGCAAGTAGTGTGTATTGTAACCTTTCAATACTAAAGCTTTACTAAACACAAACCTTGCCTTCACACTTGTGCGCCTCTCCCCATGCTGCCATTACAAAAGGATCATTGACAGAAATGCAAGCAAGAACTTCTACTCCCTTGGCCTGCAAAACAAAGATATATACATTCAATTATTGGATAAGGTTTTTTGATAACAAGTAAGCAAGATAACGATTATTCTGCAGATCACAAAAGCTGAATCTTATAATAATGTTTTATTATATAAATTACATTTTGTAGAAAATTACAACAAAATAATGCACCGTAGCACAGAGCACAATTTGACATTTTCTCTTAAACGAAGAAATCATGCATTTTGCACAGAATCTACAGAATAGCAGATTAGTTAGTTATCTGCTAGCAGATAACTAACAACAGTGTACTCTGTAGGTTGCACCGATTTCCAAAATTAACTGTTAGGCTCTTCTGAGCCAATGAGAAGACAGATAGTGAGTAAAGTGTATAATAATATGGGATACATATGCACTCACCTTTGAACATAATCAAATACATTATAGGATCAAAAAAGAAATAAGTTCATACTGTAATTACTTGCCTTAAATTTGTCAAAATCATCTACATATCCTGGCAGATGGGTCTGTTTTTAAGACAAAGAACAAAGAAATTTGAATTCATTCCATTTACAATACATTAACTTTTTTTGTTTTTTTCTCAATCAAAGGAAACAGTCAAGAAAGTAAAAAAATTAAAACTTTTAATCAGAAACCATTTCTGAAAAAGTATGAGCTTTGATAAAACATAATTCAAGACGCCCATAATGGGGGTTCATCGGTCTGCTTATAACTGCTCATTTTTAACTTATTAACTTCTACCATTATGGATCAAAAATAGGTAAGTTCGCCTTTTGAAACAAGAAACGACTTTCCACAATGCACCCCCTCTCCAAAATATAGCAATGACAGTCTAACATGACTAATTTGTGTGGGTTGATGTTGTGACCCGTTGCCTGGCAGTGCTTGAAAACAGCAGAAGTGTCACGGGGCTGGTATTTCTTTGATCCAGGTACAAAGGGATCTGGCATTCTCACTGATTTATGTGATGAAAACAACACCATCAAGCACAGAGTCAAGGAAGCCATTGCTATTAAAGAAAGGAAACCCTCCCTACATAGTTACATACATACATACATACATACATATATTTTTGATGAGGCAGGTCAGAGTCTGGCAACCCAAAGGGCTGATGTGGACCTGCCATAAAATATATACCTAAACTAAAATCTAAAATTATCAGAAATGCATCCTTAGGATTCAAGAACTACTAAAAGATAATCTAAGATGACTTAAAATTTAAATTTCTATTAAAATTTAGTATAAAGAAGAGTGTTTTAAAAATATAAAAATGCACTATCCTTAGATTTAATAAGGCACGCCTCTTTCTCGGACTGTATTTGGTCCAATGTTTTTTAGGCTAGTTTAAGTTTTTCTTTAAAAAGCTGAAGAGAAGTAACATTTCTTATGAATTTTGGGATGGAATTCCACACTACAGGGCCTCTATACCTTATGCTATTTCTTCCTAGTTCACTATGATAACGTACTAGCGAAAAGTCGTTCGAGCGCCTTAATTGGTAACTAGTCTCATTTGAGCGAGTTCCAAGTAGGGCAGTAAGCTGAACCGGTAGAATATCATTATGCACCTGATACATTATCAATGCGAGCCTCCGCTTGTAGATGTAACTCAGTGGCCTCCATTTAGCCCTTTTAAGGGTGTCACAATCAGGAGTCCCACTGGGGAGTTTATGGATTAGTTTTGCAGCTTTTATGTGTAAATGCTCTAGGTCATTGAATAAAGACAATGAACAGGATCCCCATACAGCAATGCAGTAAGTTATGCTTGGAACAATGCCTTTGTAATAGATTTCTTAAAGAACACAGGTAGGCAGTCCTTTCATAGACTTTAGGAATTTAAGTTTTCCTCCAAATTTGGAGTGGAGCATTTTAATTTGAGGTTTCCAGTTCAAGTTGTGGTCAATTACTACACCCAAGCAGGCAGATTTGGAGGTGAAATATATGTATGGGTTGCCAAATATCAGTGGTCTCATAGGGCCGACAAATGCCTGAATAGGGATGTATGCCTGGACTAGCTACCACCAATTTACAATCCTCTCTTGGAAATTCGAAAATTTTCTGTTATGCACCTGTCACCTCACGACACTGATGAAGTCTGAGTGATTCAAATGAAATATTTGTTTCGTTTTCTTATTTTTTTGCTCTATTCTACACGTAAGTATGGAAAAGTCTTTCTACCGGTAATTTCCCTTCTTCTAATGCTAAACTCTGCTAAACAAAACATAATCACATTTTATAATAACTTTCAACAAACCTTTGAGCAGCCTGGAGTAAAGGCTCCTGGCACAGCAAACAGAACTCCTTTCTTACCAGCAAACAATTCTGCAATGTTGACTTTGCCATTTGGAGTTCCCTCCATAACTTGAACAGATGGCAGCTTATCACCAACCTGTTATATCATAGACAACTTTCTTTTTACCATCAACCTCACATACATTTGTATCCTCCCCGGTTGTACGGAAAACTATTAAAGACCAAAGACCTATGACCTCAGACTTAAGTTCTGAAAAACTAAGACCTGAAAAGCTATAACCCAGAAAATTAAGACCCTTTCAGGATGCTTATTAGGCACTGGAGATCGGAGAACTCTCCATTAACTATGCCGAATTCTTCAGCTAATGTTCGGTAGCAGATGAATATTCTTATTCAGATGCGGAGTCTCTTTCAAAATAAAAATTATTCTGTGACGTTACATCTTTCTCCTGCTAAGTACTAGAATTCTTAATGAAAATCCTGCCAGAGGTTTCATTAAGCATCGCAGATCAGAGAATTCCCCACCTACTACGCATAATTCTCCAGTTAAATTTCTATGAAGTATGGCTATTTTTTATTGAGACGAATCAGATGTGGATACGTTATGTTAATCTAAAAAGAATATTATTGCCAGAAATGCGTAATTTTAGTGTTTAGCCACTTGCTTTACATTCCTAAATAAATAACAATAATACGTAAAAGATCTTATTTAAATGCTAGCAGTTTTAAGCCCAACAAAACTAACAGGGGATGTGTATAAAAATATTTGATGGTTTACTGAAGCATGGAGAGTTGACAGTATGCTCAACACTTTTTTATTTGCACATGAAAAAACACTAATAAATACCAATGTAACAAAATGTGAAACAAAATGAAGTACATGATGAACAAATCATAGTAGCAAAGTTATGACAAGAAAAGTTTAAGCAATAAGAATCAAGTACCTTTATGAACAAAAAGAACGATTTCTTTTTGTGAACTGCTATGGAAATAAACTTGGCGATGTATACTGTATATGAATGACAGAGTATCAGATTACTAATATATAGATTTAGCCAGAGCTAAAAGTGAAGCTGCCATTAATAAATTTATAATTTAAATCAAACAATAAACTTGTAATCTACAAATCAGTTAACTTAAGGGTACATTCATCTGACTTTTGAGGAAAAGGCTAAGTGATTTTAGAGTGAAACATCTTACATCGAGTTGATAGCCTAGTTATATGCACACCCAAAAAATACATTATAGGCTCAATCATCTTCGATCACATTCAAGAGCCACAATATTTATGGTTCTTGATCACAGTAGACTAGGCCTGAAAAACAAAGCAGGCCAAATTTTTTGCTTTCGACAAGTTTACTGTACAAAATCTTGCCAACAAATCTGGAGGTGTATAAAACAACCTTTTACTGACTTTTTATAGTCATCACATCTGAGGTGAAACAGTACTATTTATCATACAGACCTCGGACAGAATGCAGTATTTCACAGTTTTTCAAGACAAATTGCACTCAGTCAACATTCAGGATGATCAATATTATTGTGGGCTTTTCGTGAAACCGTTCAAAAAATTTCCAAAATCAGTCACCTAAAATTCTCACTTTTGATGAGTGCCAAATTTGCAGTGAACTTTAATAGAGTTAAGCTTCAACATAATAAAGAATTTGTTATGTTTTTTTGTATTCAATGGTTTTATAATGATGTGTAATCTTAAAAAACGTTTGATACGTGCGGCATTTTGAGTACTCCTGCAGGCAATGTTCATGAATGACTGAAAACAAACAGCACAGCAATTAAAATTATTGCAAGAGAGACTGCTAACAATCAATAAAGGAAACATAATTCGGTGAAACATTTACAGAGACAACAATTTTCATTCACAAAGACAAGTATTAAAGTTTTTCTAAAAATCCTGAGTCTCAAAGCTTAAAGCTTAAGTTTATGTTTTAAGCTGGCCTCCCGGTGTTTGCTCTTTTCAAATATGAACTCAAGGCAAGAAGTTTTCTTTCTACAACCAAATTTATAATTACATGTAAATATTCTTCGAAAAATTTTCTTTCTAGAAAACATATCTAAAGGCTTTTTAAAGTTCTGTAAGCTTATATCAAACCTGATACTAGGTCAGGTCATTGTCTCAAATCTTGTGCATAAACTTGCCACACAAACTGTGCTCGACTTCATGAAATTAGATATAAAAAAAACAAACATCAAATACAATGCTTACTCAGGCTTACCATTCAAGATGCAGCTCCTGAAAGCCTTCAAGTAAGGCCAGAATCACTTGAGACTTTGGAACCCTCTTACACATCAAGCAAGGTGAAAAACGAAAACGATGCCATCCGAAACGGATTTCCGACTTTGACAAGCGACACATCTCTCAACCAAAAATTAATAAATAATAAATAACAGAAGACTCTAGATAGCAGCTGTATTTCATTTTGTATATCCAGTGGAAAAAGACTGTTAAAAACATCACAAGTTGACACAAAACTCTGTCAGCTTCAGCTGTCAAAGTAAACAAGTTTCAAGATGCTGCATAAATTTTCCACATGAACTCACCTGTCAAAATTTGACCAATCAGAGCATAAAAACTGTACACAAAACATGACCAATGAGTGACCTTTGTAGGAAAAGGTCTTCCCCGCCTGCATTTCTAAATAACTGGCTGAATTTTCCAGTCCGAGGTTAGTTTGAAATCAAAATCTTAAGAGTGCGGGGCCATAGTGACATAAACACAGCATATTTCATATGAATTTTTAAACAAATAAACTTGAGCCTGCGATCATTTGAAAACAAGTAACTTGTCTGCTGAAAACTTCAAAAAAGTACTCGTCCTCAATGGGTTGACACCTGAGCCCGTGATACGGTCAGGTGATACTGGTCCGTGGATACCTTGTTTTGACAGCCGTCAATTGATCCATGGATTGATCACAACATTGATGTGCCATCAGTTTTCTCCTGGGCTCCCAAAGTAGGAAGAAAGTGTGAAAGTAAACATTGGTTTTCCTGTTGTGCGGACAAACGGTTGGTCAGTTGGTGTACGGTCACCTGATTACCAAATTTTCTGGGATGGGTAGATTTACTTTGCTAAGGGGCTCTGCCCACACGCGTGCAAAGCGTGTGCGTAGGTGTGGAGTTCCGCTCTGAAGCAAATGCAAAATTCAATTTTGGAGATTAAAGATGACTTCTAAAACAGCACATTATAAAAATAATGTAAGTTCTGCAGAGGAAACAAAGAAGAAATATTCATTCATGCACCCTTCGGCATCAAAGTCTTGTGAACTTGACACTGTCCCCTCTAGAATACTCCTTGGTTGTCTTGATCTCCTTTGCCCCGTGATCTGGAAAATTGTTAAGCTGTCTTTGGAGCACTCTGTCATGCCCACTGAACTTAAACAAGCTGTAATTCGTCCTTTGTTGAAAAAGCCGAGTCTTGATTATCAAGAATTTAAGAACTTTCAGCCGATCTCTAACCTCACCTTCTTGTCCAAAGTCATTGAGAAAGTAGTGGCTTTGCACTTTGTTGACTACATTGACAACAATGGTCTGTGTGAGGTCTTTCAATCTGCCTACCGTGCTCACCATAGCACCGAAATGGCTCTTCTCAAAGTCTACAATGACATTGCTATGTCCATTGACAATCAAAAATCTGTTGTTTTGGGTTTACTGGACCTGTCTGCTGCTTTCGATACAGTTGATCATTCTCTTCTCCTTGCTCGACTATCTACCTGTTTTGGCATTTGTGACCAGGCACTGGACTGGTTTCGTTCATATCTATCTGATCGCACTCAGTATGTCAGAATCCAAGATGTCTCTTCTGATGTGCATGCCTTACCTTATGGTGTACCTCAGGGTTTGGTGTTGGGCCCCTTGCTATATTCTTTGTACACTTCCCCCTTAGGTGATATTGCAAGATCTCATGGTCTATCTTTAGTTATCACTTTTATGCTGATGATACACAGCTATATTTATCTTTTGAAATGTCATCACCTGAGGATTTGTCCACATGTACATCTGCTCTTGAAGATTGTGTTAAAGATATTGACCTTCAGATGTTAAATAACAAGCTGAAGCTGAACAGTGGGAAGACTGAAATTATAGTTTTTTCATCCTCCTATCGCACACATCCTGCGTTAAAAAACCTGGTGATTGCGTCTGACACTGTTGACTGTTCAACTACTGCTAAAAATATTGGGGTTATTTTTAATAACTCTCTATCGATGTTGCCGCACGTTACAGCTGTTTGCAAATCTTCGCTTTTTCATTTATGCAATATTTTTAAGATTCGCAAGTTTCTTTCTCACGATACATGTAAAACTCTAATTCATGCCTTTGTTACTGCAAGGATCGACTATTGTAACTCATTGCTCTACAGTCAGCCTAATTGTATCTTGAAACGTTTACAGAGTGTCCTAAATAGTGCTTCTAGGCTTATTCACCTTACTAGTAGATATGAGCATGTTACGCCGTTGCTTATTCAACTTCATTGGCTACCAATTGAACAAAGGATAACTTTCAAAATTGCAGTAATTACATTTAAGGCACTTCATGGTGCTGCACCTAGCTATGTCACTGATCTCATCAAGCCTTTTACACCTGGTAGACTTCTTAGATCCTCCAATCAATTTTTACTTTCTACGCCTAAATTTTATCTTAAAACTTATGGTGGCTGGTCTTTTACTATTGCTGCACCTTCTGTTTGGAATGCACTTCCATTCGAACTTAGATCTTGTAATTCCCTTTCTTCTTTTAAATCTAAGCTCAAGACTTGGCTTTTTAAAATTGGTTATGATGTTGCCGTATAGAATGATGATATTTTTATAGGATAACAATGTAGTTTTGTAGTTTTGTAGGTTTAGGATTTTGTTGTTATTTCTATTATGTAAAGCGCTTTTGGACCATTGGGAATTTTTATAGGATGACAATGTAGTTTTGTAGTTTTGTAGGTTTAGGACTTTGTTGTTATTTTTATTAATATGTAAAGCGCTTTTGGACCATTGGGATTTTTTATAGGATGACAATGTAGTTTTGTAGGTTTAGGATTATTATGCTGGGCTTCTGATATTTCGCGCGGTTGCGGACCCGCGAAATTCAGGTTTTTCGAAATCCCGTGAAATTCCAAAAAAAAAAAATGCGAAATACCATGAAATCCACCACAAATATTTCCAAATACATGTCAGCAAAACATATTTCATACTTATCTTGGTTATTAGACCTGTTTTATTCACCCCAAACATCCAAATTTATCTTGAAACTTCGTCACTGCAACGAGTAAACAACGTCCCAAAACTACCAGGCGTTTTTAGATGAACGTTGCGAAAAACTGGGCACTAACCATAATCTTAATAGCTTTAGCATTCGCTCATTTTTCGAGCGAACTGTTGTTGAAAGAGCAAATTATTATCCCTGTTAAAAAAACGGTAAACAATGCTGGTCATATCGACGCAAAAATTGAGTCGATTTTAGCGAAATTTGCCCAAAAAAATCCAGCGAAATCGGCTGTTTTTTACTGATTGTTTCTTGGCGAAGTTTCCCCACGAAATTTCCCGTGAAATCGGCCGATTTTTCTAAGAATTTGCCCGTGAAAATCCTTCGCAATTTGAATTTTTTCTGCGAAAATCCCGCAAATTTGCTCCTGAAAATCCTGCAAAATTTTGATTTTTTTTTCCGCGAAATATCAGAAGCCCCGATTATGTAAAGCACTTTTGGACCATTGGGAATTAGCGCTCTATAAATATCGTATATTATAAAAAAAATTATATTATATTATTATTATTATTCATTGATATTCAACAAACGGTCTATTAAACCAGACAAGCAAAGTTTTGAGCTGAGAGCGAATTTGTTTAATGTTGTGTTCCATCTAGTGCAAGCACATGTGTCACCAACAAATGCAGGAAAAGTTTCTCACGTCTTGTGCTTTCACTATTGAAAACATCCTAAAAATATTGAATTGAAGTTAACTTATCGAGAATAATTTTATTTTCACTCTTTGGTATGTTTGGTATTTAATAAGATAAAGCCACGATGAGAAGTCAATCATAATTTAACAATATATGCCTGTTAAGGCCATCCTCTTTTTTTTCTCCATTTAGCGTCATCCGACAATCTCGTTCCCAGAGGCCATGATCCTTTTGTACAGCGACGGGGATCACTAACCTCTGGAAGAATCCGTAAAAAACCATCTCTGATTGGCCGATAAAATCGTATTCATCACATGCAAATTTCTTTGCTAATCAAAAACAGTGAGCACGTTGATTTGATTTTGACAGGCCACTTGTGTACACATAAATCTCATACGACCTGGAACCGTTAAGAAAAACGTTAACGTCACTCGATAATTCCTTTTCCTTATTTTTGAAAGTCATTCCAATGCTTTTTTTAAAGAGATGATATACATTTATGCCACTGAACCTTTAAAATTTGCATACACCTGTGTTCATTCCGTGCACGAAAGAAAGTGTCGTCGTGACTAACAAATGTTCATTCGCAGAGTCTAAATAAATAGACACTTTTGATCCCCTTACTTGTCTTTCTTCACTAAAAACATCCATCAAAGGTCACAGAAGAAAAACTGCTTTGGAAAGAGGAAATTGCAGCAATGTGCGAGCAAGGAAAATTTCCCTTGCATTTGAGACCTTCTCTTGGTCAAATGGGTAGACAATTTCACGCAGGCGCAGTTAAACCAGAACCAGGATTTTGTGGTTCCGGTTTTGGATTCTTCCAGAGCGTTCATTGCCCCATCCGCTGGACAAAAGTAACGGATGCTCTGGGAACGAGATTGCGTCATCCGATTGACCCAAATTTTTGGCAATTTTAAAAAAAAAAAAATAAGTAACGTCTTAGTTAAACCATTTTTCACTTGAAATAATTCTTTTAATCTGAAAAATGAGCATAGTAACAGCATTGAGAAAACTGGAACAAAAACAGGAATATTTTTTACAGTATATTGTGCATTTTGTTCATCCTGAGGTACCAGGGCCTCCTATTCCGAGACATGTGATTTTTCTCTTTTTAACGTTTTTTTTTTTTTCATTCCGACCGACCGACCTAATATCAGGAAACGCATTCGACACGTAAAAAATGGGGGGTAGAGTAATTCGAAGAAAAAATGTTTTGAAACCATCTAGAGTATGCAGTGTCTTTTGTTCGACAGCTACGAGAAAAAACATTTGCTATCAGACAATAGGAAAAGCCATCTCAGCAGGGTTTAAAACGCAAAATTTCTAGGCTTGTTTTCAAGCTCTTTCCTGGAAAAAGCTTCGCTCTTTCAAAATATTCTCCTGTTACTTTACAGTATTCTCCCGCTTCTGCAATTCTTAATGAAACCCCTGAACACAATGTTCACAAACAAAAAATATAACTATATAATCTTCTATGTTCTGCATTTAATATCTAACAGTATCAAATTCTGGGGAGCATGCATATTAAATGCAGTAGCCTGAAAATGCCTAGTCATGAAACAGCATAATTATGGACCCACATCTTAAATTTGAGCTAGCACATGTTCATGTTCATGTTCATGTTCACGTTATTGATCTGAAACAAATTTTGCAGGGTATTGATCAAGGATTCTACAGCTGTCAGAATTAATGATACCTTGTGCTTAAAAGAATCAAAAGTCACATCGCAAAAGGGCCTCTGTAATACTGAAACAAACTTCTTCCGTGACTGCACATCCAGTCAGTTCACTCTGTTAACTCTGTCACTACAGTATTCACCTTTCATGCATCGTGTTACCGTGAATAAGTTCTGTAAGGCCCCAATACTTGTATTGGCAAGAAACTGGGGATATACCGATATAGCAAACGATCTTACCTTGATCGGCATTGCTACGAACGCTGTCGAGTGGAAACCTCGAGTAAATGTGCTTGCTATCCCACTCAAACGAGTAACGGAGCGATTCATTTCCTCCTTCTTATCATCGACTCTTGTCGATTTTCGTTCAATCTTCGTGCCTCCTTCGGATTGTCAACGTTCGGAGAAGGCGAGAAGGCGTATATGGAAACTGAGCCCGCCCTTTCACATCAGCGGTGTATGACATTTGCAGACTGCAGACTGCAGACTGCAGACCGCAGACTGCAGACCGCAGACTGCAGACTGCAGATTGCAGACCGCAGACTGCAGACTGCAGACCGCAGACCGTAGACTGCAGACCACAGATTGCAGATTGTAAATTAAAAGACACCAAAAATCTTCCTAATAAAGGTGACACCATAAAAAATATAACATCGTGTGAAAGTGAGAAAGTAGCCTGGGAACAAGGTTGATGTTTTTGCGCAAAGTTACATTGGCCTCATTTCCAAGATGCTGTTGGCTATTCTTCACCGACGCGACTCTTTATTGACTCACCCGGCATATCACTAATTGCGTTGATTCTTTATTCTTTTTTGATTATTGTGAATTGATAATGACAAGTAGCAATGCCCATTAATGCCTGTCTAAATAGTAGTCTTCTGTAAAAAAAAGTGTTTAGATTGCGAGCACTTCGTGCTCACTACAGTTACGTCTACAAAAACAACTAGGATAGATCATGGACATTTAACACCTTCTAAATTAAATGACGTATTTCATCTTAGTAGTATTTAAGGATAATTTATGTCAGACAATCTAAACCGAACAGATCCTACCTGGACTCGATGAATTACCGGAAGTGCATTTTGAATTTCTAAATAGGCAAATCGACAATGGCTTTTTTAACAGGCCAATCATTGCTCATGCTCAAATCCTAGTACACAGTTGGGGCCCCTGTAGAATAAGGATTCCGGCACTGTTTCACAGACAGACTTATATAACCAGAGTTTAGTTTCGTCTGTGGTGCGGGTTAAATTGCTAGCCTGTTGCTATGGATTCATGAGCGAGTTTGTGACATCGGCAGACATTATTCTGCTCTAATTCAATACGAGACGAACAGCCAACAACTCCTTCAGGAATCAGGTCGGTGTAATTTGCGTGAAAAAACTTCGCTTCTAGGCCTTACATGTACTTCTCGGAACAAGGTAATGTTGATGATGACGCCACCTTGATTACGATATTTTTGGTTTCATTCAATTTACAGTCTTGCTGCCTCATGCAGTCTGCAGTCTGCAATCTGCGGTCTGCAGTCTGCAGTCTGCAGTCTGCGGTCTGCGGTCTGCAGTCTGCAGTCTGCAGTCTGCAGTCTGCGGTCTGCAGTCTGCAAATGTCATACACCGTCACATCAGCCGCTACCCACTACTGGAAGGTAGATACCTCATACATGATTCCTATAATAAATCATATATGAAGTACCTACCTACCAGACGATTCAAAATGGCGGACATCACTGAAGACATAAACTTCGATGACCTTTGTTCAACCTGTGAGCAGATGGAATTGGATGTAAGTGAAGTGTAGATTTCTTTTCAATGAAAATGATAAATTCTTTCTTGTTTTTCCTCACGTATTCCTTTTTCAAAAATCATGATCCATTGATTGATTTTAGCTTTGGTTTCACTCTGACAGTCCCGGGGTAGTCATTCGATAATATCGATAATCGATAACATTCGAGGCTTAACTGCAGAATACCCTGCCACTTAGTTGAATATTCTGCGTAGCCGGCTACGCGGACTAAGTGAAGAATAAATTAAAAACTCTATCCTTTGTTACACAATGGCTACGCGGTTTGCAGAAACTGATTGTGTAGAATAAATTAACAACTCAATAACTCGTTCTTTCAACCACTGACCCGCGTTTTATATAGCTCAATAACAGATAGACTACGAGTAGTCCCCCATTTTTCCTCAGGGATAGCAGAGCGAGCGAAACGCAAGCGTGCATGAAAATCACCCCACGCGAGAAAAGGCGACACGCGGTGTGGAGAGAGGAAAATGAGGGACTACAGACAAAGCCCAAGCTTTTGAACTAATGCGTTGCTCTCACAACGCAAAACTCTGATTGGCTCTTCCATGGAAATCTGTCAACATCTATCAAAAATGCGCCAGCCGCTATCAACACTCGACATAATCACAATTACAGAACAAATAACTAGAGTTGCTCTTGTAGAAGCAACTAAGAAGAAAGCCAACCCGGCAACTGATGAGGTTCGCGTGGAAAACCAAAACCATGGTCTTGCCTGATCACAAAGTGAGAATAACAGAACAGTCGCAAAGCTATTAAGCTTATTCAAAAGTTATCACCACGGGAGAAACTACGCACTCCCGTGCAAAGACTGACATTATCTTCAGAAAAACAAGCGGCAGTTAAAATTCATGATTAGTCATGACTGAGTCACATCGCAATTCTCCATAGTTGATGTAATTTTAGTTTAAGCTACAATCCATTCTTCGAGATTTGGATATCAATATCCGTCCTGCTAAAAGCGCTAACGAGCTGGGCCCAGTGTGACAAAAAATTGCAGGAAATCGTCACATTTACGGCCAAAAAGAAAATCGCTTTAAAATTATTCAGATCCAGAAGGCAATTGCCAGAGAAATTAAACAACCCAAAACCTTTATTTAGCCGCATTGAAGAGCTTTACTTTTCAAAAGAGGACAAAGAAAGTGCTCTTGCATCAGAGGGCAAATCATGCCATAAACAATAACCGCAGAAAATTAATATTCGTGTCACGACCTCTCAGTATGAAATAAGCGGCAAAAATCACACTTGCTGAGTCAAAACGTTTTCCTCCAGAGTATAAACTACCCGTCAGAGTAAAAGAATTCATTGGAACAAGCAGCATTTTAGCATGAGTAAAAGTCGTGTGTTGCCTACACTATCAAGTTCTGCACGTGAAACAGCCGTGAAGAAAATAAGTATCTGGGTTTTCTTTTGCTTGCAATAAATATCCCTGCAGTTTACCGTTGACAAGAGCAATGACAGCTCAATGAGGAAAGGAATCCCATTGGATGCGCTTAATTGATTTGGAAGGGGATACGAACTCAACACTCCAAAACCAGTCGGCCGTGAAGGGTCAGAAGCTTGGGCTTTGTCTGTAGTCCCTCATTTTTCTCTCTCCCCGCCGTGTGTCGCCTTTTCTCGCGTGAGGTGATTTTCACGCATGCTTGCGTTTCGCTCGCTCTTCTATCCTTGAGGAAAAATGGGGGACTACTCGTAGTCTAAAGAACAGAACATTTGCCAAACATCAGTTTCCAAGGTTTGTAATATCGTTGTCTAATATTTGAAGTTACCACAATCTCTTGTAAATAAACACGAGGAGTACCACATCATTAGAATTCGCTCATAATTCGCGCTTAATTTGACCCATTTTCACCCTACGTTTGTAATTTCGTCACAGTTGATTTGAAATTAGTTCTATAAATAAATCCTTTAAACTTTCCCTTATTCCCGTTCAGTAAACCTGCATAACAATTTCAATCTGACAAAACTTTTTGCAAGCGCGTCAATAAGAAAAGATACAGCACGAATATCCCTCGTTCCGTAAGACAATTGCACTACACACGTATTACTCTTTCTATAAGCCAATTTCCCCTACACAGCTCTCCATCTTGGATTATTTTGATTCCGCCTACCGCATACTGCGTACCGCATAGCCAGCTTCTAAAAGAGCCCTCCATCTTGGATTATTTTGATTCCACGTACCGTGTACCGCATAACCAGCTTCTAAGACAGCTCTCCATCTTGGATTATGTTGATTCTGCGTACTGCGTACTGCATAGCCAGCTTCTTACACAGCTCTCCATCTTGGATTATTTTGATTCCGCGTACTGCGTAGTCACAGTTTTCCAGTAACACGGTCAAAGTGTTAGGGTATTCTGCAGTTACTCCATATTCAATAACAATCGATAAAAATCGATTAATTTTTTCAAAATTTGATAAAATTCAATAAAAGAGTTTGGTGTGAGTAGTCGATAATTATCTATGTTTGAATTAGGGTTATCGATTTTATCACAGGTAGCCCAAGCTCGAAATATGAGCATCGGCGAGCATCGGCATTGTTGCATAACATTCAAAATATAAGGATTTGTATGGGGAAAAAACCTATCGTTTCTGTAACCTACAAAAATGAAAGGATTTCAATAACAAACAGCTTACCTTACTTAAAATGTGTGTTACGTCTCTCCTGTGTGGTCCACAGGCCGATTAATGGCCGTTTTATGGGTTTTTGTGGCAATGGTTTTCTCTCTATATAAAGGTTTACTAAGGTTGGGCACTCCAGCAAATCGGCTCGACTGATCCACCGAAGGAAAATGGCCAGAAATTCGCTCCAACTGCTCTAATCGCCTCCAAATTGTGCCTAGGTAACACACAATAGTTCTTCTTTCCATTCATTATCTTGCTTCAAGACTCCATTGCACCGAAAGCGAATCAAAGGTTGCAAATCTCTGCAACCTTTCCCGTCTGAAGCCATCGATTGAGGCTGGGCCTGAACTCCGCGTTACCGTTGACAGATAGCGACACGGCCTGAGACTCAAATTTCTCACACTCGGGGTGGGAGAAAGTCTCTTGCTCCCGTAATGGGAGCAAAAATTATCGTACCAATTTTCGACACGGAAACACCAAAAGATATTAAAGAGCTCACAGAGACTTGAAACAACTTCCCTGTTCATTCATCTTTTCAACAAACTTTAGTAATACTCAGCGTTTGTTCTATTTGAAATCTGCTATAGATCCCTGGTTGATTATTCCACTGTTTATTTATTTGCTGATGTAACACAATCGTACGCTCATTGCTCTTTCACCCAGTCTTGAAAGGGAAAGATTTTCGTAATTTTTTGAGTAGAGATATGAACAAATCATCTAGCCACCCTCGGGCTCGTAATCTAAATGTTACATAAAAAGCAATAGCTTGTGATAGAGAGCAAAAACCAGTGATAATAATATTTATTGTCATCCCATACATGTGTTTTTACATGTAATACTACTTGAACATGAACAAAACTGTAACATTATGCTTCATCGACTTTCAAATACTTCGTTTGAACCAACTAAAATAAACTCTTCATCGGCGTGAGAGTATTGGTTTTTATCGATTGACTGATAAAGCCGATATCATTTGAAATCAATTAATCGATTTGTATCGATTTACCAAATGATTTTCCGATATCAATTTTTATCGAATGTCCACACCGGGTGAC
Source organism: Porites divaricata (assembly GCA_038088405.1). NCBI lineage: Eukaryota > Metazoa > Cnidaria > Anthozoa > Scleractinia > Poritidae > Porites > Porites divaricata. The sequence goes on from JBBMOI010000011.1 coordinate 9,521,313, forward strand.
AGTACATTACAATATATTAATACAAGCTTAAAACTGCATGTTCTTGTTTTTATAACTTTTGATATTGCAGTTCTTAACTATCTACCTCCTGGTTATTTCAGGGTAATGCTTCAGGAGAAGTTTATTCACAGCTATTAGCAGTCTATCTGTTTCAGAATGATACGTGAGTATACAAGAATTGGTGTTTCTTGACAGCAACAGGAAAGTGAGTAACTAGAATACCCTGCCTTTCAACAGTGTCACTGAAAACCCCTGTAACCCTAAATATGAAATCTGGAAACAGAATCTAGAATCTGTGAAATACGCTGATTCTAAAGGTTTCTTTTTTAGGTGCAATGCTAAGTTTTTATGGAAAAGAACTCCTGAGGAGATCAAAGTGGTGAGTAAAGGGTTCATCGTACAAAACCATTTACCAAGGTTCATTTTAACTGCCAATAGGTTAGATTGTTATTGGTAGAGTACCAGACTTCAGAGTGGTTGGCCTAGGCTCCATTATGAGCTGGAACACCACTCAAGTTGTAAATAATGCATCAGTCAATTCCACCTGTGCCCAGCACCGCCCCCCCCCCCCCCCCCCCAGCCACTGTGGGGCATTTGCAAATTTGGCACTACCTGGGGGCCGGGTATTTGGCAATCCCCGGGCCATTCGGACCCTGAGCTTTTGACACGCATGCTGTTTCCTATCAGAATATAACTACACAGAAGATTTTACTGGAAAAAATGCAGATTGGCTCATCTGTCAAGGACAGGAATAAATAATTATTGTAGAGGGTTGTAAAGGCATCTTCTCGATTTTATATGTATGTATGCGTACATTCATTGCTTATCAAGCCAGAATTACATAGTGAAATTGGAGCTATCGATGTGAATCAACGTTTTTTGGTTATTGAATCAAATTTCTGGCTGGGCACAGGTGGAATTGACAGATGCATAACTAGCAGGAAAGTGCTGTCTTTTCTCAGAATGCAAATGCTCAGACTTTCTTAGTAGTAATCTTAGATGAGGATGAAATAACAAAGGCCCTATCTTACGTCTCTTTCTCTAATCTGGCTTCCGTGGGATGTAAGCCACTAGGTAATGATGTAAATATCTTTGAAAGTGACCAACCCTAGATTGTCTATTCTGAAGGCTTTGTGGAATGGGGTATGGGAGGACAGCTCATGTTGGACATACAGTTGTGAGACTGATCTGTTAAACCTCTGGTTACCACTGGTAAGAACTCTGGGAAAAATCCATCCCTAACAGGTTAAATACTGGTCTAACCTGTGAATGGATTGTACCCACAATGCCTATCCCTGCTGGGCATCCAGCAGATAAGGCATCCAGGGCAGATAAGGAAACTGAGCATGTTATCCTCTGGATGGATATTAATAATTATTTTTATCTAGTGGATAGCCACATTTTGAACAAATGGTCAATTGAGTATTTGGGCATCTGCTGTAGTTTGAAAGCTCTGTAGACAAAATATCAGGATCAAGGTGAAACAAAAATCTCAATTTTGAGCAAAAGCTCTTTGCTTTTAGTTAAAGCTAGTTCTGTTCTAATTTACTTCTTAAGTCAACACCTGAACTGGGAAAACTTTGGAATATTGGATGTCATATGTGGAAAAGAGACTTCCCTTCAATCTATGGTGCTCTTAAAGAAGAATGGTCACCACTGATCAAGCCAATAATTACAGCACTCCAAGGTAAGATACTGGTACAGTACAATTGTCCTAAAAGGGATTTGTATCTTCAGGGTAAATGTACAGTTGAAACTCTATTAAGCAGCCACCTATTGAGTAGCCACCCTCTATTAAGCATTGATAAGCAGCCAATAATCAAAGGCGCAAAATAATTGAAGAAAGTAATGGAAAGTTAAACCTCTATTAGGTGGCTACGGCCACATTTTAGCCATCTTAATGAGGGTTGAACTCCCATTGTTGTCATCCCTATTAAGCAACCATCAAGTGTTTGATACACTTAGGTTGGCTTAATTTTAGGAATGTGATGAAGAAAAATATACAGTTCCAGATAGAAGGTGATGACTGACTGTGGACCAGTAATACTTCTTACATCACATGTTTGTATCAAAATAAATTGATTTTTTTTGCTAAAGATTATGCTGATTTATGACAAGCCTCTGTTGAGCAGCCAACCTCCATTAAGCAGCCACTTGCCGGTACCCTGAGGCTGGTCGCTTAACAGACTGGTTCAACTGTGCGAAATGTATTAAGTTTCACAATAACAGTTTAATTGCTATTACTTTACTCTTCCATGTTTTTGTATAAAAAAATACTATAAAAGGATTATTTATACTTAAAAAAATAATAGCTTACTCATTGTCTACCCCAATGAAATACCATCCACATTCATTATTTACGTGTATTTGTCAAGGGGACACTTGCAAAGACATTTCTCAGTTTCATGGAACCATACTTTAGAGCTGAATTGTTCAAACATTGGATAAATGTAGCAGTCTATCCACAGGAAAAATCACTCTCCAACTTATAGATATTAAGGAACTCAATTGCACATTTCATGTCTGCAAATGCATGATTGGACCTTCGCGGATAAGGTCTCATAGCACTTCCATAGTACTTCCGTAGTACTGTGACTCAATGATACTCAGAGTCAGTAGTAAGTACTCTCATAGTACTGTCAATCAGTGTGACTTAGTGGGACATAAAAATTCATTGAGGCATGAGAAGCACCCCTAGTATGCTATCCATGGTCTTGGGATGGTAAGATGGTAACCTGTGGCAGAATATATTAATATTGAGACAATCTCTTGATCCTCTTTCACAGGCCTTGGTCTGTACAGGGTAAACAGAGTATAGATACTACATGTATGAAATAATTTTTAATTCACAAGACCACCATTTATTATGTTTGAGACTTATAACAAGCAACATAAAAATAGAGAAGATGGGCTTCACTGTACAGCTGCACTGTCAAGCTTCTGTAACCCTCTCACTCTTGACAGTGGCCTAGGAGAAATTTGATAAAAAAATTCAATGAACAAGCAAATGAGGGTTTTATTTGAATGGTTATACATATAGAACTTCATCCACAGATTTCAAAGTTAGTGTGACAATTATCATAACCTTGCCATAACTTTACTTAGGAGTGGCAGGATAAATACTGACACCAAAAGTACTTTGTACTTTTTTACAGATGTGACCTTATTATAGAAGTAGGGACTGTGTGAAATTTGGCTTCCCAGAAAACTGTCTGTAATAGAGAGGTGTATGGAGGTTTACCTTAAGGAAAGGTTCCTCTGTATTGTTAATAATGAAGGAGTATATGCAATAAGGTCTTTGTTAAGTCTTGATTTAACACTTAATGTTAAATTATTATTCTTCTATATCACAAGCAAATTTAATACTAGGTAATTTGGGAGGACAGTCTAGCAGTTTATCAGGACCTTTTTTTTACAGTCACACCATTTCGAACAAAAAGGAACCTGGACTGAGTAGACATTTGCAAAGACTTCTGGTACCATTTCCAGGGGAGAAGTGGTCAGTAGCTGTCCTGCGCATCCCCAGTTACAATCTCAGAAACAATAATTGTTTCTGGCGAAAGTGGCAAATGGCCTTTTAACATTATTGCTTTCAATTTTGGGTGATCTAGAGAAACTTCAGAGGAGAGTCTTTGATCTTGTCTCAAATGCATACACTTCAATAAGAGCAGATGATCTAGCTTCTCTTATGGGGGTATCAACTGAGGCTGCTGTTAGTGGTAAGTTCATTATCAGTTTGATAACAGTGTCCTATAGGCGAACAAATTTCATATGTATGGTATACAAGACTTGAAATAACTTTGCTACTGGCACTGGTAAAGTTGTCCGGTCAAGCCTATTTTTGCTCAGACAAAACACGTTTCTGGCCAGACAATTAATATAATTATATTTATTGTGACGCATGTATCTCTATAATACTCAATTTTTGGTCTGTTAGAAGCATAAACGACTGGACAAAGACTCGTGTCATCCAAAGATTTTACCAGACAAAGCTTCTTTTTGACCGGACATTGTCCATTGACTGGCTGGTATTTCAAGCCCTAGAATGTTTAAAAAAAAAAGGAAATTAAACCTTTTGCTGTGGGGTTTGTAAACGTCTTTAAAATCCTTGAATTTTGGGAGTCTGATTTCAAGGCTTTGAAAGTACTTGAAACTGGTTTTTGGTTCGTATTTATTGAAAGTCCATGATTTTTTTCTGAAGAAACATCTAAATTATTGAGAGTGGAGAAAGTACTGAGTTTTAAAGTGGAGAGTGAAAATTCGGACAGGGTATTTTAATTTATGATGCTAATATGAAATATGACTGTATGACTGTTTTTCATTCATAGTGCTCCCTCATTATTGAACCATAAGAGTAACTCAGATGTCCATGGCCGGAACATAATTCATATAATTCAAGCTCTTGTTTTGTAGTGTCTCTGCATTAACTCTCTAAAAGTGTCTTTGAATTTTTGACCTGAAAATTGAAAGAGTCTGAACCCTGTCACTGCCAAGACCAATCAATCAATCAATCAATCAATCAACCAATCAGTCAATCTCAAAAACATTTCTTACAAAACTGAAAAATTGGCTACTATAATATTGAAAAGCAAAAAAAGGGCAGTTTAGTGGTTTTCAAATGGTACAATGCAATACAAAAGACTTAATACAATGAACTCTCACAAAGGCAACACAACAGTCACCAGTACCTAGTTGTTTGCACAATTCCCCAGATTGTGCACTTAAAGAAAGTTTCTTCCTTTTTTTTTCCAGTTTTGATTTTATTTTATATTATTGCAGCTGCTTCAACAAAAAGAAATAGTACACCATTCTTTAAAAACAAGAGTAATTTTTAATTATTTCACCATTTTTTTCTTCCATTGCCATTTTCAGCCCGGGATATCTTGAACCGGCCCTCTATCACTATCGTAAATCCTGTATTAAGAAAATAAGTGCTGTTGATTTTATTTTAGCTGCTGTCTCAAGTGGATGGACAAATGATTCTGTGACAGGAATGATCACTCCCAAGAAGACAGGTAGTGTGGACAACAACAGTCATGTCTAAAATACATAAAAGAGTTAAAAACATAGAGTGAAAAACTTAAACTTGGGCCTGGAAGCTGTTTTTTGGATTTAGGATTATACAGGGTTCATATGCACCTTGAAAGTCCTTGAAAGTCATTGAAAATAGTCCATTTTCAAGTTCGCTATGACCGCTGAACTAAAGAAGTGAAGAGGCATTTTTTACAGCCTTAGCCTCAATCTGAAGTAATATATTCACAAATTCCAACGAGAAAAAGAGCTGTTTATTACTCTATCTATCGTGTATATTCAAATTTCAAACACTTGCTTGCCAGAATTTCTGAATATTTTACTTTACGTCGAGGCTAACCCTGTATGAATGTGTCATTAACGTTTATATTCAGCGGTAATTTTTAATTCGAAACTGGACTATATGCAGTCTGTGCTGGAGAGTCCTTGAATTTCAGTGCTAACTTTATCCAACCTGGATTCAATTTAACAAACATTATGGTTTTTTCTCGCTTTGGTCAACGGAGAAACCAACCTTGGACCACCTGAAAATCAGTATCAGGTTGAGTCTCCTCAGGAATACTTCAATGGTGATAACCTGATTGGATGGTCTATGTAGCATTCTTGCTTTAATCTCATTTGCGGAATGTAACAATAATTGCCAACAAGATTAGTTGAGGCACTGCCCTTTAAGGGCACTTTGTGACTTTTCCCAACTTCAAAAGGGGAAAATGAAGCTTTCTCTTCCCCACAACTGCCCTCCCCCAAGCAAGCTTGTGCTACACTGTACAAGCTACCATTAAGAAAAAGCAAACACCCCAACTTTGAATGTAGGGAAAAGCTGGGGATGGTTGCAGATTGTTTATTTCTCCCATGTACCCCATTTGAGGATGGTGTCTCAACAATTTTGGTGCCAATTGCAGGCCAGTATGTTGTCAAAGTTGCTCTATCTATGTTTTCTTTTGACTGCCACTGACAGCTCTACCCTGTCCAGGCTCCCAAACAACCAAGCTGTGTGCAACAGTGTCATTGTGAAGAACACTTTGCCTCACTAGGTCGAGTCACCTCGATTTACTTTACATGGTAATTTGTCGACTTTGTCCAGCACACTGTCTTATCTTGCCCCAAGTACAACCAGGTTATATGCTCAGATCCAAGTTAAGTTGAATTGCCCTTCCAACATGTACTCTTTTAATCTTTTATTTTCAGTTTTATTTCACATCGTGGCACTTATAGTAAACATTATAAGCTGTCTTTCTTTTTGTTATGTTTTTCAGAACTTCCAAAGAAAGAGATTCCCCTCACAAGCGAACAAGAGCTTGCCTTATTGACAGATTATGTGTCATTCCTGGAAAATTAGACAAAACGAATGATTGTTCAAGAAACCTGTGTGTTACAAATTTAGCTTTTGCTTAACTTTTGACAACAATTGAACATTGCAGTATAATAAACTCACATCTCTTCTACATGTATGTCATGGTTGCCACAGGTCAGGAAATGTTCAGGTGAAAAGATTCTTCAAGCTTACGGCTGTGGCAACCATGTCCATGTATATACAATCCTTGCGAGACAGCGTTTTATACTTTATCACAGGCTTCAACATTCATGTAAATATTTCATATGTTAATGACTTCTCTTAAATGGGTGTCTACATTTTTCAAGAAGGGAGGATTGCTTTGGAAGGTTGTCATTACTTTAAAAAAAAACGAAACGAAACATCTATGGTATAAATGCATACTAGCAAGAGAATTGATGTGCAACATACTCTATTGTAGTCTGACTTGCCACTTACGGGGGATGTAGAGAACATTGCTGTCAACCTGTTACAAGCCATTGAAAACTCATGTCTTTTGTTTAGTTTCGATTTAGTTACTGTTGATCCTCTCTGAGTGTGGCTGGTGTGGGTAAACAGTACAAGAAAAAATGACTGTTAGTTTATCACAAACAGAAAAGCAGTTTCCAAGGCCTCATGCATATGAATCCGGACATTTTTGAAACTGCATAATTTGTTAACTGGCGTGTGGACAGGGCTCTAAACCACTCAGGAGAGCAGATTCACTCATTTCATGTGAACAGAAGGTCGATTCGTGTAAAAAAAATATGCAGTTACAAATGTCTGGATTGTGGGCGTGGCCTAAGTTAATTATTGGCGGTAACTAGAGAGGAGAAGCCGTTACCTGACGTTGCCATGGTAGCAAAATTTCTGCATGACGACAAATCAAAACGTCACTTAAAATGTGGATTCCCACCGTTTCAAACTTCATCGATCTCATTTAATTTGTCAAATGTTGGCGAAATTTTCTGGGTTGAATTGGAAAGGACCGTATCTAAGTTTAGAAAAAGAAATTTTTTGTGTTGTGGTCACCTACTCGATAAAGCGGGCGAGTGAACTTAGGAAGTTTCATGTCGCAGTCATTCAACAACGGCTAAGAAATCAGGGGCGGATCTAGGGAGAGGGTGCAGGGGGTGCGCACCCCCCCTCCCCCCCTTTGAGATGACCTGCGGTGTTCTAATACAACTGGTATTCTGCAAAAACAAAAACAAAAACTATGTGGTTCATTGGTATTGAAGTAGAGCAAGAGACGAGTGCACCCCCTCCTAAAAAAAAAATCCTGGATCCGCCCCTTGAAATGGACAAAAAGCTATCTTTCACATAACTCCAACTAGAGCCATTATAGTGCAAACGTCCACTAAATATACAAAATACGCGAGGTGTTTTCCCATGGGTAACTTTTCCTTTATTTGCGGCAGACACGAAAAGACCATCAAATAAAAGACGAATTGTGTGAAAAAAATTCCTTTTATTTTCAGCGTTTTCGCTTACAAATTATCAACTATAAAAAATGAACAAAAGGAAATTGGCAGTTCAATATTTCGCTTGTTTAGTCCTCGTCGCTACTGTCGCTATCAAATTTATCTAGGACGCGTTCTATTTCTTTCATCATTAATTTTCACAGCCTTGCCACACATCTCCTTGTGCGCCATGTGGGCTTCCTGCCATGTCCGCTGTCGCTACCTGGAGCACTTTTTCTTAGGTTTGTCCTGTTTTCGCTCATGCGGTGTAAGGTGGCTTCCCCTGGGAAATCAGCATAGGCATCGGTGCCTGAACTACATGTATCTTCTTTCAGACATGCAGCCTTGCTAAATTTCGCGGGTTTTCGCTCTTCTGGTGACTTCTTCGAGTATAGCATCCTGTTATCCACAATAGTCTGTGACATCGCCGTCTTGCTTGTACTTGTCGTGGCAGTCAGCTGTTTAGCGTTTTGGATGTTTTGGGAAACAATTCGTGTAATCCTTTTTATCGATGATTCACTTTGGATAGAACGATAGTACTATTACCCTGATGCTTTCGTTCTCCAGCCGAACAGTGTTTGATGATGTATGATGACCGATATTGATATGTCAAACACACGTGAGTTGCATGTCTCTGTAACAAGTAATTTGCAGATAAAGCAAAGTAAAAAGCTTTCCAAATATTGAACTTTTCGATCCTTCAGTCTTAAAAATGTCTACGTATGTGAGATGCCGTTCTGAGTTTCGAAAAAAATGTCAGAGGAAAATTGGGAAAACGTCAGCATCTTAAAGCGTTTGCAAAAGAGAAGTGCATTTTCCGTCTGCTGAAAGTATTTTTTGAAGCTCGGCCCAGGTTTTATTTTAACTTCTTTTACGATCTTTGACTCGCTGGTAAAAAAAATCGTGCTGCACTGCCCCATAAATGCTGCGAGACCGCATGGGGATTACCAGACAAAAAAAACAAAAAGCCTACCCGTGCGCCGAAAAGATCATTTACATATTTTGTGGATCTTTCTACTATTTTGACTCATTAGCATATGGTGTTGGAGTTATGTGTAAGATCTCTATTGCTTTTTTGCTGTTGCAAAAACTCCCTAAAGAGCGTTTTCCGGCATGACGTCACGGCGGCCATATTGGTGTTCCAAAACAATAAATGGCGGCCATTTTATTGTACCAAGACAATCCTGTACGGGTTGAATTCTTTTCTTATGCAAACGCTTTCTTTTGTTTCAATAAATGAAAACGCTCTATTTTTGTGATCCACACTAAATTTTTCTACCATGATAACGTGACGTCACACTTCTCCTCTCTTTTGTGTAATCTTTATTTATTTATTTATTTATTAGTATTTTTGCCACACAGAATGAATTACAAGTAGAATAGAAAATCCGCCCCTCCCCCAAGTCGTTTGTTTTGTAATCTCCCAGATTCTGGTAGACACGTGACCAGACCCAACCAGGGTCTCTCGACGGGTAGGAGAGAGAACCTGGGAACGAGGTTGTGTATAAAGCAGGATGAAGGAACTTGTTTATTTTTTCTCGCAACTTGCCAATCGTATTTAATAATTTGTTCTTGTTTTAATGAAGAAGGAGTGGACTGAAGATCACGATATTCAGCTTGGTAAAGAAGTTCTTGGAAGTGAGCCCTACCGCTTCAAGCCCTGAGCTGTGTAGGCTCGATTACCAGCCGTAAGAACTGTCGAGCGTGCGAAAATTTGGGAATACATAGATCGAAAATAGGCTCAATGGAGCGACGAACATTCACTTTCGAGCAACAAAGCGCTCAACTAGATTTCATCGTACAAGGGAACGAATTTCTCATCTGATTTGACACCATCATAATTATAAAAGTAGATCAAAAGCTCTCGGATCTCCTTCAGGGAACTCATTCTCAAACCTTCAATAAAGTTAAGAAAAGTCTTTGACCGTCACCTCTACTGAAACTTAAAGCCTGTTCTCTCGCCAAGTCGACGTCGTCCCTCCCCAAGCTGTCGCGGCCAAAGTCACCGTCCTCTATGTCGCCGTCCACTTAAACTTAAGGTCGGTAATTTCAGCCTCTCTTCACTGTACGTTGGCGAATCGCCTGGCGAATCGTAAAGTATTTTTGAGGCAAATAACCGCGGGCTGCAAACACAACAGTGCCCGATTCGACGAGTGGCAGGAAATCCAAAAGAACGGCAACCTGAACCTCTGCGAGAGCAGCGAAGAAGACATCCTCGGAGACCCAGGGGCAGTCAGTCGGGTCGGGAGAAAAGGCGCGACGAAAGTTTTCAAGTACGGACGAAAGAGCCCCTGGGTACCGACTCTCACCGAACTATTTTCAAAAATTCAAGCGGATACTGGCTCCTGATTGGGCACAAAAAATGCTTTGTATTATTGTGCCCAATCGGCGAACAGTTTCTCCTGAGTTCTTTTGGTGAGTTCGTACACGACGGCTATTCTATTGCCACACTTTCCCGGTTCGTTCACCAAGCTTTTGCCAGCAAGGGAAACTTTTATTTTCTTCTTTCCTAACCAGAAACGAAGGAACTACCGATGAGCCGAAAAAAACGTTTGGAATGCTATCTGCAGAAGCAATTTAATTTGCACCGAGAATATTCAGTTTTTGACTCATCACAATGTATCGTAAATAATGGGAAATTAAAGATGCGGCGGCGACGAGAAAGTCAAATAAGCAATAGCTTGACAAGGCAAAACAACAACTTTGCACGTGCATCACACTTTTTTGTACATTTCTTTGCCGTCAACTCCACGACTACCCGTGAAAATGCCTAATTTCATGTTTTGTGAAGGACGTAAACAAGCAATGACAAAATTCATTCTCATATGGTTGATAGAAATTCAGCTCCAGAAGAGTTCGCTTGCATTTGACAACGTAAGCGAATTGGAATAATCACGATAGAAACTGAAAAAAATGTGAATTCTCTTTTCCATGCGATGTTTTCGTGGTTGTCAGCCGTCGTGGTATCTTTTAAAAATTCCCTAACATTTACGCAAGACGTGACCGATGCAAGCGTGAATACTTGTCGTAAGCTCAAGCTTGTATTTTCGGAAAAGCGTCATTAGTTTTCGGGCAGACAGTATTTTGAAATCGGATGGGGATTTTATATCAAACTGATAGTTTCCTGGCTGCGTGCAGTTCTTTGGTCACTGTTTGGTGCATGAGCCAGACAAGCCGTGATCGAAACAATAGCCGTCGTGTTTGAAATCGCTTGAGTTTTCTAAACAACTTCCTGGTGTTTTTACACAAATTAAATGAGGTATTTCGTGTAAATTGGACGTGAATTTCCGACTGCCGGGCATCTAGTATTTTGAAAACCGTAACCGTGAGTCAAGATTCTAAATATATAATATGCATATACAGCTATTTCGAGAAAGGTTGTCGGACAAAATGTGCACGCGACAATCCCGAAAGGTAATATGGGATATGATCGATACTCTGTTCCTGACGACTGTAGCTGTCGAATCTACTTTGATGCTTTCCTTTAGCACTCGCAAACACATTTTCATGGCCTTTCGTGTCAATTCTTTCAAATTTCTTTAAAGAACAGTGAACTCAAAACCACCCACAATGCCTTTCAGGATTGTCGCGTGCACTTTTTCCGACAACCTTTCTCGAAGTAGCTGTATATGAGATATGATGGAATCCCTCAACTACCCCTCGAACTGAGGCGCCGCTGACCAAAAAGCCAGGGGACTCTGGGTCCTGGGTGGGTACAAGCTTAAGCAAGAGCTGGCAAGCAACGGCTCTGGCAACGTGGTCCTAACTATACGCTCATTAGTCGTCCATGCAGTTTCGTCGCCAACCGAAATCATGGCAGTTTTTGACGAGGAGTGGCAAAAGAAGAGGGCAACAATAAGTGAGAGATGTATGTTGATGTTTAACAACGATATGCTGAGTGATGTGAGTCTTGTTGTTCGAGAGGCAAGCGGCAACAGTAGTGACTCCAAGAAACATAGGCACGTTAAAACGTGCATGAGCTATTTTGAATGCTTCAGTGTAACTTTAATGCTTCGGTGTAACCTTACCAAGAGTGATGAATCTACCTCTTTTATCCTAAATGTAGATTAGGTTTATGCGCGAAATTGCGTATTGTGGTACATCAATGAAAACGCGAAACGCTCAGCTGAATCGATCCTCAAGCTATATATTCACTTTCTTCTGTCTTTCCCTGTTACATCTGGTGCAAGTTAAACAAATCGTTAAAGTGAAATAAATTTCTACTCACCAAACGTTGATTAGAAGGAAAACTCTAAGGTTTCCTCGGAGTTTCTTAAGCCAAAATGTGACTCATCGAATACTGAATAGTTACGAAATACCAGGATTTTTATCATTGTGGTAGATGGTTGCATCATCATAATTCACGAGGGTTTCACGTGCGATTCTACTCAGTGAAACAGTCTTTAACTCCGACAACTCATTTCTTCATGTTTTAAAAGCTATTGTTTCTCAGAAGACAAGAGCCTTTTTTAAGGATTTGGTTACAAAAGGAAACAGGTCTTCATACGTCCAAGTTACTATATATCATTGTGAAAAGCCAATCTGCATGAGATGTACAGTCACACAGCTGGCACGTGAAAGTGTTGGACTTTGCCCCCTTTCGTGGTTCGTACGTGAGGGAATTCGAGTTATCACACAGGAATCTAGTAAACAGAATTATAAAAATAACTCATGCACACAATTTTCACGTGAAGATGTTGGTCTTTCGCCCTTTTACAATTCGTACGTAAAAAAAAGGCAAAATAATTGTTTTACTACAAAATTTTCTCAAACGATTTTAAGAAATCACCTCGGCTTCATTATAACATCTGCAATTAAATTATGTTTCATGCAACGTCAAGGTTGATAACCTAACATTTATTAACATTTGTGAAACAGTCTTAACTCCGACACCTTATTTCGTCATGTTTTAAAAGCCATCGCTTCTTAAAAGAAAAGAGCCTTTTTTAAGGCATTGGTTACTAAACGAAACAGGTCTTCATACGTCCGAGTTACTATATTATTATTGTGAAAAGCCAATCTGCATGAGATGTACAGTCACACAGCTGGCACGTGAAAGTGTTGGAATTTGCCCCCTTTCGTGGTTCGTACGTGAGGGAATTCGAGTTATCACACAGGAATCTAGTAAACAGAATTATAAAAATAACTCATGCACACAATTTGCATGTGAAGATGTTGGTCTTTGGCCCTTTCACAATTCGTACGTAAAAAGAGGCAAATTGTCTTACTACAAAATTTTCTCAAACGATTTTAAGAAATCACCTCGGCTTTATTACAACATATGCAATTAAATTATGTTTCATGCAACGTCAAGGTTGATAGCCTAACATTTATTAACTTCCAAGAAAATTATCGAACTTCCGAAATATATTTCTACTTATATCATGTTACTCCACTGAATATGACAGTATCTAATAATTGTGTCAACTAGCTTCTTCCAATTTTATTCCCTAACGCTACTATTTCTACATAAGTTACGCATCTTTATTAAATAGAACGAAAAAGGTCGGTTGAACTTTGTAAGCGAGAGAATAATATTTTTAAAGCTTGTTTACGGGATTAACAATACTCGATACAGCTTTCAGAAAAAAAAAGCTACCTTTTAAACTTCTAAAACCACATTTTATAGGGCGCATACTTTCGAATTAAAGTCTATATCTAAATATCAATTATTGCTTCATTGGAAGAGATTGAAAATATATGATCTTTTATACTCTACCCAGTTGTAGCAGGTGAAACAGAACTCATACTGACGTGCGTTGTACCGATAGCCGAATTAGGTCAGAAATGCCCCGAAGCAGCAACCACACTTAAATATGAACCCTTAAACAGCTGCATCACTGTTCACAGCGTTTGAAACATGAAGATATTTTATGTAATGCTTCCAAACACCTGTACCCGTAATAAAAGACGAAAAAATTGTGAAGGATTAAGATGGCGGTCTCAAAGTGCCCTTGTTCGACCTTTAACAATGCCATGTATAAATGGATGCCAAGATCTCATTGGTTCCTAAGCATCAACTCATAGTACGTTCAACTTTATTGGCTCTTGCAACAAACATCCCAACATACAAAGCCACAAAGCCACAGAGCCACAGAGATACATACGCTTGCACCACTGACATATGAGCTATTTTTTCAAAGTAGCTCAAAAAGAAGATGGCGATTCCAGCGCACAAGTTTGTTTTGTCGATTTGTAGCCCAGTATTTTTCGCTATGTTCTGTGGTGAAATGGCTCAAAAGTCAGAATCAATTGAGCTGCAAGACTGCGAGGACGAGGGAGTGTTAGAAATGTTGAGGTACTTGTACACAAAAGAGGTAAAATTGAACGAAAATAACGTGATGCTTGTACTATATGTCGCGAAAAAATACATTCTTAAGTCACTCGCCGACGAATGCCTCGACTTCCTGTTGAGGAACTTGGATGTGTCAAATGTATTTTGTGTTCTGTCACATGCTAAGCAATTTCATGAGATTTACCTTGCGGATCGATGCTGGGAAATGATTGACAGAGAGACTGTGGAAGTCGTAAAATCAGATGAATTCGCGACACTTGACAGGTCATTACTTGAAGCTATGGTTAAGAGAGATACTTTGACCATCCCGGAACTGGAGTTGTTTAAAGCTGTCGATATGTGGGCTACCAAGGAATGTGAAAGGCAGGAATTAGTGTCAAAAGAAGAATTCTTGGGGAAAGTATTGTGAAAAGCCTGCGATTCCCAGCAATGATGGAAAAAGACTTTGCTAACATGGTTGTCAGTACCAACATCATAACAAACATAGAAGTAAAAGAATTGATGAAAAATTTCGAAGGAGTGCTGGAAGGACCTATTAGTTTTCCAGAAAACAAACGGATTGGCATCTGTCAATCATGCTGCAGGTTTGCAAAGTTTGCCTCTCATACCAGTTATTGTACTGGGTCCTATGGATGGTTTTATGATACTAAGTATGAATTTTACCGGGGGTTCGGCGACTATTGTTGTGAGGACTCTATAGTGTTTTGGGTAGACAAGGATATTATGCTGCATGGGATCCGCTTGTTTGGCAGGAAAGATGTGGACTATGATGTTCAGATAACAATCAGCAGTCCAGAGCGCGATGATATGAATTTTATTCATGGAGGAAGCTTTAAATCTGTACCTCTTGCCTACAAGGAAGCAAAAGTTGATGTCTATGATATATGGTTTGATCCACTGGCTTTGAAAAAGGAGGAAAAATATTATGTTTTAGCTTGCATAGAGGGAAAAAATCTGGCTTTGCGTCTCGTGGAGTCGCCATAGTTCAGTGCCAAGATGTTACATTTCACTTTGAAGAAGGTTGGTGGACCCATCGCAAGATTAAGTGTGACACATGTGTTGAAGAGGGTCAATTTGCAGAATTCTTTTTCACTGTAGGACAGTAGTACAGAGAGTCTTCCTTTGATCACAAAGTACAAAACTGGCACTGTTTTAGACAGTGTGGACTAAAACATTAAAAGTAATGTTGTATGTTTATTTTGATGTTATTAAAAAGTCATTGAATTAGGCTGAGTGTGACGAGAAGAATTATGCAGGTCAGAGAGATTTGTCCTTGGTGGATAACAGCCTCCAAGATCTGAATAGGTCTTCACCTCATTTGATAGCCTAGTTCAATAATAATAATATTGTTTTATTTTTCATTCAAAATCATTCTATGTTTTTAACAACGTTACCTGCACATATATAGCAGTCATAGACTTTCTTCAAAACATTTGCCTATTTCTCAGCACAGTTTCAGGATAATAAAAAGATGTATTTTTTGCTGATAATCCTCAAAAGATGGATGAGACTAATCTAGCTCTATTTTTGCTGTACTCCTGCATTTCTTCCATTCAGTGTTAATCAGAAATTATGCCACTTCATTTTTGGAAAGTCATTGACTCTTTCAACATTTTTTTTACTTTACTCATGCATAAACAGCCAGACTGCCTCCTTAATTTTATATTGGGGTAATAATCAAATAGGTTGGGTATTGCCTTCATCTTAGCCTACATGTAGCTGCACCCTCCCCCAAAGGGGAGGGTGCTGCTACACATAGGCTACCTTCATCTTCCAAGTATGGTAAACACTGGCTAGTTATAAGGAATTCTCTAAGTTACGTTAGCCAACAACCCTCCAAGTTGCAATCATTTTGGTCGCCATGGCGCCTAAAATTTCAGAGCTGGCAACTTGATCTGTAAGAAAGTCTCCCTAAACCAAAGGAGTCGGTTGCCAAATAGCAACCAGGAAAAAACTTTTATTTGGAGGGTTAACAACTAGAAACGGCAGAATGTTTTGAATGAATAATAATGTTAGAGAAAAATAACTCTTGTGGACCACTTTTTAGGGAAGCTTATTACTAGTAGTGGTTGACAACACATTGTGTCCTGTGTGGCAGTACCGACATTACCTGTGTTACTGTTGTTGAGTTTTAGAAGCCTACATCCTATTTTTTTTAAGAATAAAGCTTAATTTCTTTATCACAGAAAAATTCAGTGCAAGCTGGCTAATTAAAAAGATACTCTGAAATCTGTTTTTACAAAGGAGATCTTAAAAATAATGCCACAACAAGGATGATCCAGATTTACATTGAAAGGGCAAATGCAAAGATATCACTAAAATGTTCATGTTTTGTTATGAAAGTATCTCTTTAGTCTTAGTAAAATGTTCCTGTTTTGTTGAGTCACTTTAGTGCTCATACCAAACAAATAAATTTTATTTTTTTGACTTATTAAAAGTCATTGATCATTTTGCCAGATGACCTCAACACCCACTCTTGATAAAACTCAAAAGGTGCAATTATTATAAGCCATTTAACAATTTTCCTTGGCATAAACTTCAGGCAAACTTCTCGATCGACTGATAATGTCCTGAAAGCCATAACCTGTTCCAGTTTCCTAGATAGTAGGGAGGGGATCTAGAAAAGTTTCACCCAGTGAAAATCATGAGGGGACTGGGGGGAGATGGTGAAGTGGAACTGGGAAACAATGTTTTCAATACCCCATTCCGGTATACCAGCTCTTGGTATACCCTGTGGGTGTTCAGTTAATAGGGACCTTAAGATCCGACGACGGCAACGACAACGAAAACCTCATAAAAGTAACAGGTGCACGTGCATCACACTGTTTTGTACATTTCTTTGCCGTTTTTGCACGACTACGACGTGCAGATTCCTGATTTCAAGTTTTATAGAGGACGTAAACAAGCAACGACGAAATTTTCTTTGTTTTACCTGCCGTCGCCGTCCTCGCATTTTATAGGGACTTTACGATCCGACAACGGCGGCGTCGATGAAAACATCATAGACTTCGCATCTTTCACTGTTTTGCGCGATTATTCCAAAGGGTCCCAGTTACTCAAAAGAAGGGAATTTAGTTTGGAGCTGAATAGAAGGGACCGCGCCCGAGTTCTGACAGAGATGGTATAATTTATCGCCTTGACGTTCCCGTTCCCAAGCCCCTATAGCTAACATCAACACTTACATCATTTACTGGGCCTCGTGTGCACAGAGACAACTCTCCCACACCGTACCTTTCTACATTGAGTATTTTGACACCAGAAACAGTATTTTGTAATATGGAAGTGGGCGGACTGAGTTATATATATAAAGATGCTGGCAGGCAGGCTCTGCCCTTCTCTCTTCTCTGTTTTGTTCGCTCACCTTCGCTTCTCGTCTACTTTTTTTTTGCTCCTGTGCGCTGATCTAGAATTAACCTATCTATGATACGCAATTGACGTGCAGCCACGAAAGATGCAACAAAGTGAACAGTTCTTTTGACATGGTAATTCTCACTGGGACCATATAGGTGACTCAGCCCCGGGGGTGATAGTGGGAAGGCCTGCCTGAGACTTCATCCCTGCAGGGAGGTGTGTGGGGCCTGACTGAACATCCTATTAGAAAGAAATAGTCACCCTGCATATGAGACCATCAATGCATGGACACCTGTTGAATTGCTACAGTCTATATGCGGCATGCTAGAGTTCATGATAATAGAGTTCTGAGTCTATGCAGGGTCTTTCGAGGGAATAGCCCATAAACCGGCATTTCTAACAACTGTTTGGAGATCGCTGCAAGGAAAAGCCAGAGCCCACCTTTAAAGTGATGTAACTTGCTTTTCACTTTCTTCCATGTAGTTTATCTGTCTTAATTCTTATTGCTTTAAATGTTGTCTATATGGACAATTTTTAGTTTCAAGCTATTTACGGATGGAAAGATTGTTTTTCATGCCGTAAACACCAGTGAAATACAAGCCTGAGTGAGCTTTCGTGCGAAAACATGATATCTTCACTTGTGAAAATAACATGTTAGCTTTACATGTGAAAATATCACGGTTGCCTACGCGCCTTTCGTAGCAAAAAAAAAATGGTTTGGCATTTCATTGGTGTTTATATAATAAATAAAGCATTACATGGCCGCTTGGAGATACGAAATTTCTCTTCTCGATGATTTCCATGAGCAACGTCAAACTGTGTTCAGCTCAAATTAATTAAGGCATGGGTCCCCAGTTATTAAGTCGAAAAGTAAGGGGGTGGTCTATTTTTCGATGCATTAGCAGTACTAGATTTTGTCTATTAGGCCCGCACCAAATATGCAAATGAGGTCACGTGATTAGTCACACTTTCTTTTTCTTCCTTAATTTTTGCACTAGTTTCATGATTTTAAGGTCGTTAGGTATGTCATTTCTACGCTTCGCAATGTCAAGATTCTTTGAAGGAAAAGCATGTTATAATGATACACTTGTATTGGGAGACTAGGTACTGGTCGGAACACGCGTTTACTTTTAAAACAAACGAGATATTTCAAAGTTGCCAAGCGCAGTTAGTGTAGCAGCTTATATTTTGTGTTTTCTTGTGCCAGTTACGTAAAATAACTCTTGCTAAAAAGTGTCCCCATTTTTTCTTAGAGAGTTTTTGAGACTTTGTGGAGCTGTGAGGTCACGTGACCTAATTTGCATAATATTTGTGTGTTCTGAAGTATAATTTTTTGTGGTTTGTAATATTTTTTGGTATTTTGTTCAGTTCATGGTATATAAACAGTTCTCATTATTGACCACCCCTTTATTTTTACGGGAAAATATATAGCTGTTGACCCAGGCCTTAATTTACTTAAGAGCTAAATTTGTAGTTTTAGTGCGTCCTTGAGTGACCTAATGCTTGAGAATTACCTTGACACCGCAGTTTCCATCATAAACTACATCATTTACTTTATAATTATTGTTATTCTAAACCACAATTTTGCAAATATTAATTCCCGAAAAATATTTGATCACGAGTCGTTTTCACGTGTCTCTGGTAATTCTGGCTCCCGCAAATGAGAAATTCATGTAAATAAAGAAACATTCAAACTTAATGAAAATGATAAGCTACCACTCAAAAGAAATAAATACTATAAGGGAACTCCTAAATAATTAACCTTTTACGATAAAAAGAAATAGAATCCACAATATGTGCTTCACGACCTTCATATTTCTCATTAAGCTCATTTGACGGAGTCTGCTTTTATTCAGGTAAGAAACCTTTTTGTTTCTACAAAATGAATAACTGGAAACAGAGTTGTATCAAGACCAACAAAAATAAACGTTTTTTTATTATTTTACTGAATGGCGGAGGAGACAATAACAGCTAAACAAATATTTAAATCTCAGGTCGTATTTTCCTTTTCTTGACTCAAAAATGTCTTAAACAGCGAAAAAAGCCGCACATCACATTGAAAAAGTGAAAACATGTTTCCGTACTTTTTTGGGAAAATGGTGGACTTATACTCATAGTTGTCGCAATTATCGTTGTTTTCTTCAAATTTTTATAATCACAGCTGGGAGTGATCTTGAAATATAGCTAAAAAACACATAACGGAATGTTTCAGTGTAAAATCTAATTTAAATTTCGGTACTGCGCGCGCGTGTGTGTGTGCCTGTTTTTTTTTTTATCATTATTAGTTTAAAAAAAAAACAATGACACATCTGGTGGTTAATTAAGGAATAAGATTCCAGTGGTGCTTAGCCTGCAAAGCAGGCGTATTTTGGAGCGCGATCCATGAATTGTTTTCGGGAATAACGTTGTCACGCCATCTTGGACGTTAATACTACCTGAGAGTTGGGACGAGTCAAACACTGATTTTAAGGGAGAGGTTGATGGGTTTAAAATAGGAGAGGGCGAGGGGGAGGGAAGGAAAAAATATTCCACCGCCCCTCCCCCTTAGTCTTTTCCGTTGCTTTTCAAGATGGCGACCACGATCAATGTACCTCCCAGTTTTCGTTAAAAAACGCCAGCTCTGCAGTCTAAGTGGTGCTCTGATTTGCCTCTTTTAATTTGGCTCAAGATAATCTGAAGCAAACAAGTGAACTGAACTTTTTTATATATTATGAGTGCAGATTTGGTTCAATGCAAGTTGACTACCCTTTTTGCAAGAGATCGGGGGTTCAAACTTCAGGCTATGTTCTACACTATACCTGATAGCCCTGATAGCTCTAACGCCGGCGCTTGCACGAGCTCCCGTTCACACATACTGAAGTATAAGTGATTTGGGCACGATTTCAGTAACGGAGCGAAGCTGCGCCTCGCCGATCTCGAAAGTGGAGCGTCACATATCAGATAGGTTCTGTTCCACTCTTTGGTACAACTGCCTCCTACCCAGACGTCTCCCTATCGATGAAAATAGGGAACTTAAGCAACAGCGTTTTTGAGCGACGGGCGTCAACCGGAAGTGGACGTTTTGCATCATTGGGCGGTGGTTTGGTTGAAACTCTCAGGTAAATCGTCCTAAAAAGAGAAAAGAAACTTATCAATACAAATTTCATAGCGTCAAGGCATATAGTAAGGGAGAAGACCTCACTTCCGGTTGACGTGCGTTGCTCAAAAACGTCTTTGCTTAAGTTCCCGAATGTGCGCGAGGAGAGAACGGGCGAGACGTCTGTACCTTTCCCATGGTCCCTTGCGGTTCATCACCAGTCACTCGCGTTTCGCGTTCGCCTCTACGAAGCGAAAAACGAAGCGCCTGAGGAGGAGGCTGCCCCGGCATGATGTTCGATGTTTGTGAACGACAGCCAGTCTGTGCCGTTACTGCGGTTCATACTGGACTAGACAGTTTTTCTTGTCGGCACGAAAACCTATCCGGTATAATGTGAATATAGCCTTACAGCGCTTTCTTTATGGCAGCACGGCTATTAGGCTGTGTAAGGCACCTTACAGCGTTTCTAGAGATCCTTCATTCAGTACGTGATGATGGCCAAGTTTCTTATTTCACTCCAGGCAGAAAACAAAGGACCATTCAGGTTGACATTGCTGGGACCGTGGAAAGTGTTGCGAGAGGCAAAGCCGTAAATTGTTCCCCTGTCATATATTTGCTCCGATCAGGAGCCCATCGGCTCCTGCTCCGATACAAAGCGATTCT
>JBBMOI010000011.1:9547500-9627500 GCA_038088405.1 Porites divaricata
CGCGTCACGCAAAAGCTTAGAAATTTAAGTGTACTCTATCGCAAAACCAAGAGCCCT
Source organism: Porites divaricata (assembly GCA_038088405.1). Taxonomy (NCBI): domain Eukaryota; kingdom Metazoa; phylum Cnidaria; class Anthozoa; order Scleractinia; family Poritidae; genus Porites; species Porites divaricata. The sequence goes on from JBBMOI010000011.1 coordinate 9,547,558, forward strand.
TTTGAAGCAAAAATTTGTCTGAAAATTAGTTTTCAACTGCTCTAATGCATCGTGAAAGTAAAATCTCGGAAGGATCGATAGTTTTTTAGTTTGAATTTTAGTGACGTCATGTGAAAACCAACAATACTTTTATGAACTGCAACGGAAAGCTCAAGTAAACAAGATCAAGTTGGCGACCAAGTTTTCAACAGTTTGTCGATTTTTATTTCATCGCATGTAAATGTTGTTTACGATGGAAACTGAGCAGCCATGAAAGCTAAAAGACTGTGGCATTCCACAAAACACAACGCGGTCGCCATTGTTTTGGTAGGTTTTCAAGACCGGCGAATTTCGCTGCTCGATGACTATTACTAATAGTCCACTAGTAGCGTAGCCAATTAAAATGCAGAATTTGCATTAGTCCACTAGTTGGGTGATACTACTTAACAATTAGACCCGTGGCCCTTGAGGGCTATATATAGTCTGCTACACAGCCGTTTTTAGTGTCGTCACGCAACGCTCCTCCCTACTGGGGAGGAGCGTTGCGTGACGACACTAAAAACGGCTGTGTAGCAGACTATATATAGCCCTCAAGGGCCACGGGACTAATTGTTAAGTAGATCCTCAGGTAAACTTGACGCCCTGCCAAACTCTCAACTAGCCAATCTCTTGGTATTTTACTGTCTCAACTGACGGCATAAATAACGGGGAATTGACGGATCCAGGGGAGGGGTCTGCCCCCCTCCCTCCCCCTCCCCCGCGCGCTTACCTGATAGTCTGGATTCGCCGCTACAACCTTTGTTCGGACAGCTCGTTACCATTATTGTTACCCAAGAAAGGAGGAGCCATCCCTCGGTAGCACAGTTTTTTTTTCTAGCGTCCGGCTGGATGCTACAGATAACAAGGGGCAACCTCGTTCAGGAAGAGAGAGTTACCCTGGTCCCTGTAAAGAGGATCTCCCTGGGGTTAATCGTCAGACTTCAAAAAGGTTAATTTTTACCGTCAACCGTCAGAAAGGTTTAATTAAGGTATCTCACATTTCACTTTTTCAGCTGATCTTCACAGACTTTGGGCTCCCGATCCTCAAGAGTGGCTAAACTGGAAAACTCAGTTCCCATGTTCTCAAAAACACACTTTTTAGACATAACAAGACCTTACAACCTGCATTTCTTATATCTGAAACAACCTCCAAGACGCAAAAGTTATTATTTTATACAGAAATCAATATTTCTTAATTTCTTGGACAGACTTTCTAGTTTATAATAACCGTCAAATGCTCTAAAATTTAACCGTCAACCGTCATAATTAGAAAAAATTAACCGTCAACTGTTAAAGGTAAAACCCCATCAAGACCCTCTGTGAACGATGTTGAACGCCCTTGACGTCGGGTTTGACCCCCACACTACCCCCGTACCGTAGATCCACCATCTACAGTTTACTTATAAAAAGCCTTTTCATGATGGTTTTACGAAACTTTTGTCTTTATTTGTTAATTTTCCATTTTTCCATAATGAGTGGTTTTGTTTTTCCGCGCCAGAGCTTTTCAACTGGTTAAAATTGCCCGGCAGGGCGAGTTTTCATTTCGTTTCCATGGTAGCCATAGCAGGACCTGCGCGACGTAACGCGACGTGCGGATTTTGTCTCAACCGCATGCGATAACACTCGGAAAAAGGCAAGGTTGTGGGAGAGTTGAAAAAAAGATATGGCAAAATCTAAAGGAAAAGTAGAACTGCAGGTTAGTTTCCTTTTTTTATTTTGTGACTTTCACTGTGTTTGAGGGAAGACACCTTTTTCTGTATCACTTCACCGATCCTTCTTTCTTAAAAGTACAGAATTCCAAAGTCTATAGAAATGTGCACAGTTTCTTCTCCCGACGAATTTTACTTCTTCGTTTTACAACAGTTGTTGATATCAGACGAGTTTGTATCAGGGTGTAAAGTCAACAAAAGGTGGATTCATTTTATGTAATCAATATTGATTTACCGTGATTATAATGGTGCACTGAAGTGGGAAGTGAATTGTAAACACTCTCAATGTGGTGCAAAATCTGTGAGAGTGCCTGAACTTTCAATTTTTTAGCACATGTTGTACAGCTGTTTCATGAGATAAATTAAGAACCTACATCGTGTAATTTTTATCAATGCCCTTCAGATTTTAAAATTTAGGCTGTTTCTTATTTTTAACTGAGAGCTAAAAACCGTAATCGTATCTGCAAAAATGATCTCTATTATTCTTTTATATTAGCGTGCAAATTCTGCAAACTGAGTTTTCAACATCATAATTGAACTGTCATTCCTGTCTCGTCAAGGAAATATTACGACACTTTACTTAACTTTGTTAAATATTAAGCTTAAATTTGTTTTAAAGACTAGAAGATTACAGATCGGGGATCAACACACGGCGGCAGCATCAATCTTTTTTCTCGACGTCATGGGAGCATTTATGCCATTTTTCATACAAAGCTGTATAAAATATTTATAATATATTTACCCTATAGAACCAGATAAAAGGTTTGATAAACATTAACCGTATGTGGTTAGTTATGAATATGATTAGTTATCGATCTTGGCGACCATTTTGTATCTAAGCGAATCCAATATGGCGTACATCAAGAAGAACCCAGAAGCCCAAAGGCCATTGCAGGCAAGCTACTCTTTGACTTTAGAACTTCGCAGATGTATTAAGACATTGAATAATGGTATATGAAACAAAAAAGTTAAGTTCAGCATCGATTGAATGACCAAGAATGACTGTTATATGTTGCTAAGCACCGTTGCTTTGTGGCGCGCTGAGTTTGTTGTGATATTTTGCGAGGTCAAATGTTGTTGCTCTTTTAGAGGAGTTGAACTTTTAAGATGATTTTTATTCCCCTCGTAAAATTTCATTGCCAATTATGTCATTAAAATATAGCAAAATCGTTCATAATAACCTCAAGGGAATTCGCCAGACTTAACTGATCGACTCGGATTTGCCCAAGTTTATAAGCTTAAATCATTCGGCAATTACCTTTAGGGTGCTTTGTTTTTGGGAAATCCAAATCCCAAAACGGATTTTGCGTTTGTTTGGGCAAATCAGAGATTGGATCATGAATCCATAAAATCCACACTCTGGGTGGATTCTTTTTTCACAACAGATGTCATACATTTATGCAATTATGACATTCTAACTAAACCTATGTTGGTGGCACCTTACTTTGAGGCATCAGTTACACATCACTCCGTTTTTGTCATTTATTTACATTCATTGACCATTTTTAAACCCCTTAACTCGTCTTGTTTTTGTACAACGTATGTATTGTCTCCTTATATGAATTGGTTTATTTTCCAAGTACCATAAATCCTCTATTAAGCCCCCAGGGGGGGCTTATTTTTTTCAAGCACTTTTGAGGGGTGGGGGGGGGGGCCTATTTAATTTAGCGAAATGCATCAATGGGAGCAAGGTTACCGTGCACTATTAACTGTGGAAGCTTGTAGGTGCTATCCGACATCCGAGATTCGACATCCGATATCCGACATCCGACATCCGACATCCAACATATGAGATTTGACATCCAACATCCAAGATTCGACATCCGACATTAGACTTCCAACATCCAACATCCGACGTCTGTGTAAAATGGGGTTGACAGGCCTAAATTACAAACTTCAAAGCACATATGTTACACTGAGGCTACCCAGAGGATCTCATTAACACAATCCTCTTCGAGGTTAATTTCAAAGACAGGAAACTAGCCCTTCAACAAAAACAAAAGAGAAACCTACGAATCTTGCCTTTTGTCAGTGCTTAACCTAAAGCAAATTCTCATGAGAAACCATAACTGAGCGAAATCTACAAAAATCCGCCCCTCGTATCGTACAAAAGAGGGCGGTCACTCAAAGACATACTCATGTGAGCCAAACTATGAAAAAGGCTAGTATTTTAAACACTTGCGGGGGAGTCGTGTAGGCCTGTCAACCCCATTTTACACTGGATGTTGGATTTCGGATGTCGCATGACGGATGTTGGATGTCGAATCTCGGATGTCTGATGTCGGCAACCTTGTTCCCAGGTTCTCTCTCGGATGTCAGATGTCGAATGTTGAATGTTGGATGTTGGATGGCACCTATAAGCTTCCGTACTATATTGCTTTTTCTAACAATAAAAAAATGGTAACAATTCTCCATAGAGAACTAGAGCATAAAGTTGAAAAAGTTCAGCACATGAAGGTGGAGGTCATGTGGCTGAAGACCAAAAACAATATGAATTTCCAGCCTGAATAAACCATAACTGATCAGTCCACGTTAATTGTTTGTGAAGAACAAGGATGGACGGGAGGGAGAAGGGGGAGACTTAACAGAGAGGGGGGCTAATATTTGAGAGGGGAAGCTAAATAGAGAATTTAAGGTAATTAAAAAACAATTTATTGGCTTCAGTTTTATATTCTTATAATTTACTATCCTAAGGTGAATTCTATTTGAGAAACATTTGTGTTTCAAACCAAAATATACACATTTCATGTACCCTCCGATTCATATGTAGTTTATGTTGCTTTTCCTTCTTGTCTTCACCACAACGATTAGTTTGTTGTTTTTTTCCCTCTATTTTTCTCATCGCAAGGAGCATAAGGAAATGCCATTGTCATGGTAGTGACAAATCCATATGATCTGAGATCACAAATCTGTTTTTTGGTTTCTTAAAAATAAATGCACCCTTAGTTATCTGTAGGTTGCACTGATTTTCAAAATTAAAATTCAAAAATTTAAAATTAGAAGACAGATAGTGATGAGAAAAATTAGTTGAAGAATTATTCTTTTGTAATGAGTGTATAAAAAAATATGTCAAATTAATATCTGTAAACAAGTTTATTTTATTATTTTTTTAATGCGTGATATCGTCTGGCTCAAAAGAAAAATACAGTGATATCTCAATTATTTCTAGCCTCCAGGAAAGGTTCAAATTTTCAGGAAGTGAATAAGAGTCAGGTTGAAGTTATAGCATTTTGGGTGGAAGTGAAGTCAGCGTGCAAAGAAAGTAGTGTCCAATATATAGTGAATTTTGTTCTTAGGTTGCCTGTCATGGGCAAGTGAAGTTTTTTGAGAAATTCACATTACAGAAGAACTGTGATCAATCAAAAAGCTTTTGATGGGCTTTTGGTGATATTTGGGCTTATAAATACATGCTACCTACAGAAAACTGACTTTCTTTGCACTCTGGAAGTAAAAAAGGTTGGTTTAGTTAATTTGTTAGCTGAGGACACAATTATATATTTTGAGAAATTCTACTCTTCCAAGTATAATCTCCAGCACTGTTTGTCTTTAGTATGTTGTTTTTTGTACTGGCCAAAAAATTATATATATAAAGTTTGATGAAACAGAACTTTTGCTGAGCTAATATAAATGCTGGCATTTTAGGTGGAAGTAAAAACACAAGAACAGTGGGATGAACTTTTAACAAAGGAAGGACTGATAGGTTAGTATCATTATGTATTTTTAAGAGCTATATGAATTTAAAGAAACTTAACATGTAAGCAACCTCGTTCCCAGGGTTCTCTCCTACCCACCCCATGGAGCGAGAGAGACAGAGACCCTGGTAAACGCTGGTCACGTGTGTCCCAGAATCTGGGAGATTACAAACAAACGATTTGGGGAAGGGGCAGGTAAGTGTGAGATTTGTCCCTACAGATCATAGACAGCTCAGTGTAGCGATGAAACTGTGTACCTGACCTGTTTTTGAACGCCGAAATTAATGCACAAAATCCTTTGACAGCAAAAGCGTAACTTCCTGCAGAATATCTGGATGTTAATTGGATGTTTAGCAGTGATGCTTTCATTTCGCACATGCAACGGAAATCGCAGAGGATTCACGGTTTGTGCAGTAAAAAATAATTTAGGTATCCTGGTAGTAGGATTCGTACCAAAACGGACTAGATTTTAATTGCCGTTTCTATGTTGTGGAGGCCACTTAAGGAAACAAATGTACAGTATCTGTATGTGTTTTCAAGACTAGCTACTTTTATGGAGGGTGCCGAAATAATGTATCAAGCGTTGCTGTCCTCACCGAACTTGAAGCAACAGGAAGAGAGAATACACAGCCTGGACAGTCAGGCTGATTGTTAGCTATTGTTCAAATCGAAAGAGGTAAAGAGAATCTTGAAAGAAAATATTTTTAGCTAAGGTTCTGTGTTTTTGCAGTTTTTTTTTTGGTCCTCATTTATAATTATCAGGATGGCAGTAAGCTTCTATGTAAACAAATATGATATGGCTTGCACGACTGCCAATCTTTTATTGTTCCGTCCTAATTAATTTTGTGGATGTTTAGGTATGCTAAATAGAGGATTTTTCGAAATCACTGAGCCACATGTGTTTTTATTAAAGTTTTCATATGGACCATAAACAAGAAAGCCTTTCGCTTGGAAGGTTATGTTGTCTGTTTTGTCTCTGTTTATACTATTTCCTGTTGTCTTCCAAGTCGCGTTTGTACATAATTATTTTTATCTTTGATCTATTTACCACTTTTCTTTTGCCGCATCATAACAAAGGTTAAGGGGTGGAAAATGCTAATTAACATTTTAGGCTATAGCTTTCCATGAAGTCACTAGATTGATCGTAAATGTGTTAACTGAATTCCTTGCTCTCAATGTAACTGCCATGTTTGGTCATGGGGTTTTGCAACACCGAACCGCTAAGACCGCAAATGGTGTAGGTTTATCTGGCCCGATTACCAGCTGCTGTCAGACAAGCATAGAAACTTTTAATATAGAAGTTCAACATACAGGGATTTTACCTTCAAAAAATTAACTTGCTTCTGTATAACACAAGATCGTAGATTTTTAGCGATTGGTGTCATCGGTTAAACGGTCTTAAACCGGCGACAATGCTAGTTTTTTTTTTCCTTCTCTGGTAATTCACTTGTTTATCTGATAGTTTGGTTTAGGCAGAAATTTCCCTTAGTGTCAGTTATAGTTGTAGTAGGGTTGGCAAATCTATCTTGCTGTTGCGTCCACTGAGTGAACGTTGCGAATAAACCGGACACAAAAAATGCGAGATAAAGGACTCCTCCCTCAGAATTAATTTTGGTCTGCAGCCACGTGACCAGCGTTTTCCAGGGTCTCTCTCTCTCTCGCTCCATGGGGCGGGTAGGAGAGTCAACCCTGGGAACGAGGTTGACATGTAAGGTGCATAGTGTTATAATACTGTTGTTACTCAAGGTGCTCTAAGGAAAATTGAAGGGAGCCCAGTGCTCTGAACCAGTCCTGTTCACTCTAGGGTGCCAAGCATGTGATTTGTATGAAAACCCATAAGCAAAAGTTGGGTGCCAGGGGCCACCAGGCCTTGCTAAAGCACAACCCTGCTTCTGCCTACCCAGGGCAGCTTCCAGTTCTGAATCTTGACCTTGAAAATGTTTTTGCTTTTACTGTTCTGCCTGTAGTCCCCTGCAGTCCACACTGCATGTATGGGTCTGCATGAGTATTGGCCGCTAATATTTGTTTGATGCTCTTATTGGATCATTCACAATAAGTTATTATAATTATAATTATTATTATTATTATTATTATTATTAGAAATGCTTAATTTTCTAATCTTTAGCTATTCAGAACACTGAACTGTATCAGGTGTATTTTTTCCGGACCTGAGTCTACAGCTGTAGCCTGCATGCATGTTAGGCATTTGAAAGGGAAGGGAAAGGGGGTTTTGAGCCTGAGAGAAACACAAAGGGAGCGCATGGAAGGGCCAGAGGGAAGGAAACGCCTGCCAGGAGACTATTGTGTTTCACATCATAAACATCCACCAGGTGAATGTTAAAATCCTGATTCGTCATGCAGTCTTCAAAACATGTCAATCACAGTCTTAATATGTGTTTCGTAATCTGATTGGTTGAAATCAGCATCACGCTACTGTGTAACTTAATCGATCTTTCAGTAGTCATTTAAAAATAATGTTGTTAGTGAAGGGCGATGAGTTTTCTGTATGGAATTCGTTGTTATAATGAGAAAATGAAAGGCACCAATTTCAGCTTGAAAGGAGAATAGAAGAAAGCAGTTGAAGAACCATATGTAGGAAATGACCTGTCAGCTAGTTGAATTTTACTGACTGGTTTTGAGAAGTCTTATCTCCCAATGGCTTGTTTTATACTCACTAGAAGAAAGAAGGAAAAATTATGCTGCCTGGTCTGTGTGCTTGTTATATTTCAACGATCAGATTTTTGAAGCGGATTAAGCGATCGTTCTATAATCCTTAACAATTGTTGGTTTGAGGACTCCTTTCCTGGACATGGACATTATATAGCCACCAGGGACTTACTGAATTATTTTCATGTATTAATTAATTTAGCCTTCTTGCAGATCTTCAAACTTCAGCTTTTCTTTCCCCGCCATACCAGCATTCTTTTGAATGCTCTGCTGGATCCAATTCAAAAGTCAGCAAAGTATTCTATTTTTTCTTAAACAAACATTGCATACAAGTCCAGCCCAATTTCTTCAGCAACGATTTGGATAGATTTATGCCAGATTTTATATAACAAGCCACTCATCGTTGCAACTTTCTTCCTTTAATCGACGACCACATTTGAACTTTTTTTTATATATAGTACCCTCACTTCAGGTTCCTTGTTTTAGGAAAACAAAAGAAAAACGGTAAAAGAAATACAGCTAAAAATATAAAGTGCATCACAGTTGCATTATTTTTGCATACATAATTAGTAGGCGGGGTGGGAAAAACAATGGCCTCCTGGCAGGCATTTCCCTCCGTCCTTCCTCGCACGTCCTTGGCATTTCTTTTGTGCCCCAAATCCCCTTTTCCTTCCCTTTCAAACGCCTGCCAGGCAGGCCAGGACCAGTCATAAAGAATACCAGATTCTGGCTTTTTTACTTGTGGCGGACTGGAAAATGAAATAAAGGTACACATCTCATGCCCTCCAAACCTCGAAAGATGTATAGAGATAAGGGAGGTCATCACAGCCATATATGTATTTCTTAGTGTAATACATATATGGTGATGTTTACTGGAAATAATAATCAGATGAAGCAATTGTGCAAACTGCCATTAAGTAACATATTTACAACATGCATAATTTATTGTCATGCACTCTAACTGTTATAAAATTCATGTTTAAACTTTTTTTATTCTCAGTTGTGGATGCATACTCGGCTTGGTGTGGTCCATGTAAAGCCATTGTCAGTTCCTTTAAGAGAATAAAAAATGAACTTGGAGATGACTTGCTTGTGTTTGCTACTGTAAGTTAATCATTATATCTTTTATGAACCTTTATAATACTCTTTTTTTTGGATGGAAATTTTGTATTGTATCTTAATTTCTTTTTTGTTTCTCTTATTTGAAAGGCTGAAACAGATTCTATTGATTCTTTGGAAGCTTATCGAATGAAGAGTCAGCCAACTTTTCTGTTCTATGCTGTATGTATTACTGTATAACAATGAATAGAGCGATTTTCGTATGACCTTGAAATGAAAGCGCGCGAACAAAACAGAAACGACAAACGAACGGAAATAGAGCGATTTGATTGGTTTATCGAACGGACAGACAAACGCGTCTGGCTTTTCATTGGTTAAGCGAACGCTCAGGTGAAAAAACTTCATGCCCGAGAACTTTCTAGAAATCAACCGATATTTGGCTTTGACGTCATACTACAACACGATTGGCCAATAGAACAATGCCTTCTCCATATTAGGGTTTCTTTGGCGGGAAAACAAAGAGGCCATGTTTTGATCTTTTCATCCATTGGCTGATGAAACAAAGAATGAACACTTACCGAAACCTTTTCTCAAGGTCATACGAAAATCGCTCTATCTTAAAGAGACATTAATGTTTAACAGCCTTAACCGGCAGCAGCTTAACCCATTTGCCCCTTCACTTCAACTTTGTCTCGGTGACTATTCGCCGATATTCATGTCGCCTTTGTTAAATAGTATTGCACTTAGCTAGCTAGTTCACAAGCATTCATGTAAATAATGGGACACTGCAAACAAATAAGCTGCAGGAACTTATAGAAAACTGACAAAATTGCTTGCACTTTGGGCAAGTTGTTGCTGAAGATGTCTATCCCAGAACAGGCATACCAACATCCTTTATACCAACATTCACTTTACTTTGGAAAATCGTGCTCGCCTGACAGTTCACTTTTGTTCCATGTCATAGGGTGATGTTCTTCTCCATTCCTGGTTAAATTGGAAGTGGGAAAATGCTAGTTTTTGACTTGAGGAGAGAGGAATTAAACCAGCTGAGAGTACCCAGAGATAAACCTCTCAGAGCAAGGGAGAGAACCATCAAAAACTTCAACTCATTCCTTGCCCCCTCAATTAATAACTTCAGCATTCATGGCAAACAACTTCTAACAGGGTTTTTATTAGTAGCTGGTTAATGCAGTAAGAATTGAGCCCACTTAACTTATAAGTTTCCAAATGAGTCAGTATAAATGACCGGCTACTTTACTTGAGAGACTAGTTATGCAAACCCTTAATGACAGCTAGGTCTTGTTCTAATAATAGTAAAATAAACATTATTTTGTGTTCTAGGGTGGCATCCTTGTGAATGCTACCAGAGGATGTAACTGTCCTTTGTTAATCAAGTTGATACGGGGTGAACTGGAAAAAGAACACAAGGTTCTAGAAGGACGTTCTGCGAGAGTGCCAGTGAGTAAAATTTTCTAATGCTAATATAATGAAGCAATAATAATATTGATTTTTTTTCTTTCTAGTTTTTTTTGCAAGCTGTTACGTAATAGAATTCCATTGAACACCACAACTAGCAGTGGCTCATCATGATGACTAATGCATGTACAGCTTGCATTGGGATGACTTGGAAAGCTTTTTCCCAAGTCAATATTTTGGGTACCCTAAGTTCACAAGTTTTTATGAGCTTTTGAGCTCTTTAAATTTTTCTTAACACAGCCTTCTACTAAAAACAAGATAAAAACTTCATCAGAGGTTGCAAAACAGATGTTGGGATGTCCCTCACAAACGTCCTTCATCCTTATCTTAAAGTATGCAACAAGAAAAGAAAGAAAACAAAAATTAACCTAACCCTAAGTGTAAAGATTACTTTGAAAATGCAAATATTATGAAGCCCAGGGAATATTTTGATGTTTCCTCTCAAAATAATTTTAATAAGTTATGATCCTAGTTAGTCAACTGAATAGTGAAGGAATTAGTTAGATTATATAAGTTTAATGGCTGGTATTGTTTATTACAACTGTAGTTTGTTGATCAAGAGGCTCTAAAAGAGGCTGTAATAGCTGATGAAAAGAAAGATGAAGAAAAGGAGACTGAAGAAGAGGAAGAAGAACTGGGTGGGTCATTTTAATACTATTAACTTTAATAGCAAGACCATGCTTTTTTTTCTGTTAACTACAGAATACAGGAAAATGACATGCTTACAAAATCATAAAATTGACTTTATAAATTATGATTTGAGTCTTCTATGCGAGACCAAGACATTAACAATTTGGTCAGGAAAAGCCATTACTATCATGACTGATTATAGCTGACCATTCCCTGTGCACATATTATGTGGGAGCTTTAATTTGCACAGTATTAGACTTAGATTTAGATGGTGACTCAGGTTTACAAAATGTTTTGAACAAAAGCTTCCAGAAAATTATATATGCAACCAAAGCTGAATTCAAAATCTCACATAGCTCTCTTGATGTCAACATAAGTACAATTATTGTAACGTTACAGTACTAGTTAAATAATTGCACCATTTAGCTTTCAGGTCATGTGTATCCAAAATGTTCATTGTTACCTCAGTCTACATAACAAAAGAAATTAATTCTATACAAACTGTACATATATCTGCTTGATTTCATTTAGGATAGATTAGAATTCACTGATAATGGACATAAGTTCCCTAAGATACAAATTACAATAATTAGTAAAAATGGTTTATATTTGAGTCTTCATTGTCGTAATTCGAAATGTCTTTCTTAAGCTGACAGGATGACACATAGAACTAGAAGCATAAAGGTAGAGAGGAAGGCAGATCCAAAAGGTAGTCAGTCTGTAGATAGTTTGCATTGATCATTGCTTTGAATATTAGAGCCTAATGTAGCAAAGTACAAAAAAGTTCTTTTTATCCAGGGCTGCATGGTTGTTCAAAGCAGGGTTAAGATAACCCCAGGTTTAAGTGCAAAATTTGATTTCCTTTGGTCTGCAATTTGGTGTTTGGATGCTCTAAAAAGAATAGGGAAAATTATCCGAGAAAGTGCTTTTAAACAAAAGAAAAGGAAACCCATATTAAAATTTTACTGTGGGTTAGCACTAATCAGCCTTCGAACAACTGGGCCCAGATGATTATTATTCAGCATACAACATGCAAGGTATTGATCATTTGATACTAGGGTATGAGTAATATAAATGGAAGTACAGAGCATTTCAAAACTGAACATGGAACAATTAAATTTAAAAGTATACAATATTGTTATTTCAGCTCCACTAGGCAGTACAACATGAATTGAATTAAAACCATTATGTTTGTTTTGGCTGTTTCAGCTGAGCACCAAGAGATATTATAACAATACATTATACTACAACCTTAACACGTAGATAAACTAGGACAGTGCTTAGCAACAGTTAACAAAAAATACTGTCAGAACAGGGGCCAGAAAAACCTGCTAAATTTGGCTGGGTTAGCCTGAATTTCATCCGATTACTTCGAGTCGTTATTACTCCCTCAGTAACGTCTGAATCGACCGGCCGTTAATGCCGTCCAGTGACGTCACTACTCTTTGACCTTTGCTTTAATTCATGCAAAAAGTAAAAACGGTTTTCAAGTGGCAAACCGAGAAATATCGTTTGGAAATGTCTGCATGATACAGAATTGCTTTATCTTTTTCGATCGTAATTCATGTTTAACGTTCAAACTATCAACTGCACAACTCTGAACCGGTTGTATTGAATTCTATAATCAAAGTGTCGCAATCAAGCAATGAAATAAGCACACACACGGAACACTTAGTTCAAAAACACATTCAATTTGATTTGCTTTAATTGAAAAGAAGCTATTTGGTCCTTAACGAAGAAAACAAAACAAGGAAACAAGAAAGAAAAGCTAACAGAATCATTACACTTGACGGTAAAAGCAAGAAGGTCGAATTATAACATGCAGATCTCAGAAAACTTCGCGTAAACAAAATCACCGGTCGCCAAAATCACAAAGCAGCTCTAAATGAAAAACCTACCGACTCTCCGGAACGATTCTTCATTCGCAGTTCAATTTAGCATTTCAGTTTCGAAGACAAGGGCAATTTTTAAGATAAAGATTAAGCTTATCGAAATGTTTGAACTACATGAAAGAATGCCAGGGATGCGATCCGTTGAATATCAAGCAACAATCCCGCTAAAATTTTTCATAATTATACATAATTATGCGAATGTTTAGACAATCAACCAATCAAAATCACTACCCGGTTTTTGGGTAGTGGGTGACGTCACTGGACGGCATTAACGGCCGGTCGATTCAGACGTTGTTGAGAGGAGAAAACGACTCGAAGCAATCGGATGAATTTCAGGCTATGGCTGGGTATGATTGTGACAGATTTTATAATCCTGTAAGTAGTAAACCTTATTATTTCTGGGAAACAGTTCTAACATATAGAATGTAAGTGTAGGAGATGTTGTTTCATGTATTTCACTCAATCATGATTGTTAAGTAACATTATCTTATATTATTTGTGTGCGCAGTTGAACTTCCTAAGCAAGTCACTGTAGCCATCATAAAACCTGATGCCGTGGAAGCTGGTCTTGTTGATGAAATAATCCAGAAGGTATTTACTGTTTTTTACTTTAAGTATTTTCAGAGAGCTCAGTAAATTTTCAATCAGTTGGAGAAGTGGGAAACATAGCCAAGTTATTGGTTTCTGGTACGCTTGCTGATGGGGTGGGGGGGGGGGGGGGGTTGGAGGCGGGGTAGAGTAGATAGTGGCAATGGTCCACATGTACATGAAAAAGAACATGCATTGTCCTTCAACGAAAGGGTTTGCCTTTATCAAACAGGTTGAAGAGTCAGGAATGGAAGTTTTGAAGAAGGAAGAAAAGCTGTTGACTAAGGAGGAAGCTGCAGAGTTCTATAAACAGCATGAAGGTTCTGAACACTTTGATCAACTGGTGGAATTTATGTCTAGGTAATGAAATCACTTCCTATAAACACTGGGGTCGCAATACAGCTTGAATTAAGCCTGAAAATTGCAGTAAACTTGTAGGTACCAGCTGAGAGTCCTTGACATTTTTTTGTTGCTCATTTCATCCATCCCTGAAGGTGTTAATACTGTTTATAAATACATCTTAAGTTTATTCCTGCCAGGCTGTACTTGAACTTTCTTTTTTACCTTATCTTTCACTTGGTTTTTCTTTCTTTCCAAAAATCAAGACATTTCGGAAAACCAGTCTTAATCTTCCCTCTGAAATCTAATGGCCATGTGGCTCTCAATTATGATTGTGTACAAAGGACAAACGCCATGGACGTGATATTTTGGCTGCATACAGGTCCTTCAGACAGGTTCTGTTTTGTCTTTTTTTTTTTCATCTATTCAAAATACTGTCTTTTTTTCCCTACCTTTTTTCCTGCTTTTTGTACACACTAATGATGCATTTCTTCTTAAGTGGCTGAAACAAAGCTGATTGTGGAAAGAAACTGGTTCTTTAATGATATTATTTTTCAGTGGTCCTTGTATGACTCTTGTGCTGAGCAAAGCCGATGAAGCTAATGCTGGCGAAGGTACCATTGATTATTTCCGAGATCTTATTGGTCCAAAAGATGTCAACATTGCTAAAGAAGAGGCCCCAGCCAGGTATGTACTTACGGTGCAAGTAACTTTCTGTCACTTATATAATTATGTCCTGACAAAATTAATTATTAATAACACATATAGCTGCACTAAGGGGAATTGTGTCTGTATTCTGTGCAAACTGATGTGAGTTTATTACATGTTTTTTATAGTGTATAAACATTGGTGAAGTCACAGCAATCAATTACTAATAAACTGTTTTCTCATAAACTTGTAAAAAAGTATGTCTTGAACCCCTTTGTTTGATTAGACCAATTTGTCCGTTTTCTTTACATGTACATAGTAGTTTGCATTTTACTCTGTTCATGTACATATGACTGTTGCATTGGAATTTGGTTCAAGTAGAAAAAAAAAAATGCTTTTAAAAGGAAGTTGCGAAGGATGTTGCTGTTGGTGAGATGTAGGCTCGAGTTTATGTGATTGTGTTTCTTGTTTAACATGCATCCAGAACTCTGATTGATATGTGCACAGTCTGGGGAACCATAGCATTCTTTGATTGAATATTGGAAAATTAAAATTCTTGATTATGCAACCAGAGGTACTCTGTACCTTGGAGTTCGTATAATATAGTTCTCAATTGAGAGTTCTCAAGCCTCCAAGCCTCCTACTGTAGATAGGAAGTTAGACAGTTGTGAGTAACAGCTGTTAATTAATTTTATCGTCATCGTTTTTGACATTGCAGCCTAAGAGCTCTATATGGAACTGATACTGTGAAGAATGCACTCCATGGCTGTGACTCTGCTGATAGTGCAGCTAGGTAAGAAAAACACTGACCTTCTTTTCTGTCAATGAGTAAATTTAATTTACTAGGTAATGGGTCTGTTCCAAGCATTCAGATAGTAGCCAGGATCAAGTTAAATTGTACGTGGGGAAATGAGGGAAAATAGTGAGGGGAGACTGGGGTGAGAGCGAGGGAATGCCTATAAGCATTTTTAACAAATGGTCGTTCCAGTATTCCCTTTTATTGGTTCATTTTGGCACTTTTTGTTAACACTGAAGCACTGGTGTTCTGATGACGTTCATGAGGAATGCGATCTGTCCTAGGAGAAGAGACATCTGTTATTGAATCACTTGGACATCAGAGCTGTTATAAACAACACAATCAAGTGCTTTCTACTGGCAAAATCTAGTGCTTTCTACTTACAGTAATCATAGTGAGGTGATATGGAAAATTGCACCAAAATGGTTTAATGATGACTATCATACTGATATAATATGTTGATATGTCGATCCCACCCCACCGTTTACTAGCCTTCTTTCTTAGTGAAATATACTCTTTGTTGAGCACCATTAACATACTTTTCATTTTTCTTTGTCTTTTCTTTACTTTACTGTTAAAAATAAGCCATTTTTCATTCCGTACCCGTAACTCACATGGCGTACATGGTGTATAGTGCCACGAAGCCTGAAGTGTATAAGCCCCCGGCTTCTATTTTGGCTTTCTTTTCATTACCACTTTGAACATGTTGTAAATAATTTAGTTAGAATAGTGTCCATTATCTTTAATATATTTTTAATTTCTTGTATATTATTGATGCATTCTCATGTGGTTAATGGCAAAATAAATGAATGAATGAGTTCGTAAAGCCTAGATAATGATATGAATATAATAGACTTCACCTCAACAATAGTACCAAATTAACCTTGTATTTAATATGTATGCTTTGTTTGGTAAGGTCCGGTTCAGACGCCGAACTTTTCATGAGCTGAACCTAATACATTGAATTAAGTACATAAAAAGTTCGGCGTCTGAATCAATTAGGAACACCTGTTTCAATTTGGAACGGCTTAGCCGTTCTTTTCGCCTAGCCTGGCCGAGAATTTTGCCTTTGGAGCGTCTTTGGAATGGCTTTGATTCAGACGCCGAACTTTTCATGTACCGAACCTAATGCATAAATTATTATAACGTATTTTGTATAAGCAGTTTGACCGAAATGAGCATTTTTCGCCTTTAAACTTAGTTCAGCTGCAATTGAGATCAGCGTCTGAATCAATTCAGCCGGTCTAAATAATTTGGGTCGGCCTTAATTCGAATTAGGTTTGGCTCATGAAAAGATCACGTCTGAACTGAGCCTAAGATGCATGGTTGCTTTTCATTTTAGAGAGCTTGCCTTCTTTTATCCTGACTTTGTGGCTCCAATCATTGTCCAGAAAAGGAAAAAGAAACGACTACAGAGAACTCTTGCTCTGATTAGACCAGATGCACTCCTTACACGTAAAGGTAATCTAGCTTACTTAAACTCAAGAAGTAACTGAGAGAAAAATTATTTCTCTGATTCATTTTGTAGTAAGGAGATTTACAATTAATTTGTTGCCTTTTATGCACGTATATTTAATTTAACAGTGTTTAAGATACCCTATGCACAATTTCCTATTAATCTTATTGATTGTTTACTTATATGATATAATTACATAATTTACTTTCTATATTCTCGACTGGATCTTACTAATGGGGCTGCCTCAAGGCGCGGCCAGTTCATAAATTGGTTTTTTTCATGTCAAAAAATGAACTTTTTCAATATTATTAACCCAGTAACCCAGAAGGCGTTGTGAATGGAGAAGGTCTTGCGTTGATCGAGGTGATTCGACCATTCGACCATTTACAATAAATACGGAGTGATTTCATATTAAAGTTTTGTGACTTCAAGAAGCACCGCAAAAGAGCTGTGAAAGAGCTGGGCTTTAGCAGTTGCAAAATTTGGGCTGTTGAGCGCTGCCGTGGAAAGTGTTTTGACAGTGGTTAACAGTGCTGCTGCAACGGTGCAGAATATTTCCGAATCGCGATCTGCGCTGCAATATGCCTACAGAGAGGCTTCAAAAAGAGAAAGAGTGTTCATTACCGGTTATGGTATAGCACTGGTTAGTTTAAAAAAGTATTTGTAAATCAATATTAATGGTAAATAGTAGAAAAATTGACAAGGTTTAGCAGCAGAACAACTTTTAACAACAGTAAGTCAAAATGCAGTCGCTTCTCTGTTTTCTATGCAGGCGTTGCAAAGGCGCATGATGTAATAAAGATAACTATAAACAAATCTGCAACATTGAGCAACAGTCTGGCTTTGTATATATTCGACAGCTGTATGTAGTCATGATCACTCATCTAAGTAATAATAACAGTAAATAACACAGTAAATATGTTCTGCACACAGTTTATACCGACGACAGCTGCGAAAGTGGTAGCTTTGATTCATTCAAAACACACAAACTTGACATTGCTCATCTCGAAATTCTTCCACAATCCATGATCTGTTGCTTTTTCTTAAGAAAGAAATCAGCCCATATTTAACTTTGGAATGCGTTAACTTTTTTCCAGTGGATTAAATAATGTACTTTGGCGAAGAATCTTGAGCAATTCTTATGTTTCACTGTAGTATCTGTCCAGGTATCTGTGACTTCATCTGGCTTGCTTTATTTTTTGTCAACCCATAGTGTAGAACTCACTGAACAGTGCATTGTTATACTAACACTTTTTAACTTTTTGATCCAAAAACGTCAGCAGAACTCCCTTCTTGCAACAGAACTGGATGTAGAAAACTAATAAAATAATATTTGTGCGGTGTCGCAAATATTTGTGTGGAGATAAATGTAATGCTATCTAACAGAAAAGTGCCTTGACCAATATTTTTATTACATTACAGCCTACAATGTCTCCAAGGATTTAGCGATATTATAAATAGACCAACACTTGTCAGTCAAGGAACGCAATAATTAAATAAAATCTTTATTCTAGATTTTAGAGGTTTATTTTAAGTGATCTTCTAATCACATTTCTTAGGGGTACTATCAAAGTTTTCTTGTTACAGAGCCGTTTATATCTGTGGTAAATCTAGCTTTTCTAGTGATTCAACAGTGATAAAGTTATTGGGCTTGAGAAAGCTGTGGCTGGACTATCAGATCAACTTACATGTGTGAACCATAAACTATCATCTCTATTTATAGTCTCAGTGTTCAGGCCCATGTACGTCTTTATAAGCTGTTCGTTGTCTGTTATGGTTAATTTATCATTTTTTGGGCCATTTTCATGCCGTACAATATTTGTGTATAGTTTAGGTGTTATGGTCGCCGGTAAAAGTCACCTTTCGGCGAGTCCAGTCAGTTATTATTTCATTCTTTTATTAAAAGATGCAAGATTTACAAGAACAATGTTATTTTACATTTCAGAATCTATAATTGCAAAGATAGAACAGGCAGGTTTTACTATAGCCATGTCAAAGGAAATGACGTTATCCAGAGAGCAGGCAGAACATTTCTACGAGGAACACAAAGGCTCAGACTTCTTTGAGACTTTGGTCACAAACATGACCAGGTTTGTCTTGAACATGTGACAGATTACTGTACCTCAAGTTTTCATATCCCCTAGTAGTTGGATCATCAGGTTTTTAGCCAGACATTGAAAACTGGCTGTCCAGAAGGCAGGTTTTCTTATAAAATCATAAGAGATTATTTGAATTTTCCTTCTATTATACATAATAGTAATAATAAATGTTATTTAGCCAGGGTTGTCTCTTCAGCATGAAAAGCTGCTATCAATGAGGGCCCTGGAAATTACAGTAACTAAAAAATACACTAAAAGTTAAGATTAAAAAAATTGTTTAAAAAAGCTAAAATACAGCAATTAATATGCATTTAAAAGCTAAAGAGTAATACAAAAACTTAACAAGTAATTTAAAAAATTTTGATCTGTAAAATTCCAAAATACGAGATTTAAAAATCACAACTGATTTAGAATCCTTCATTTCACTTGCAAGATTATTAAAAAGTGTAGATCCATTAAAATAAAATGACTTCCTTGCCATCTCAGTTCTGACTTTGGGGAGCAGCAAGTTGTGCCTACTTCCCCTCGTATTGTGGATTGTTCTAAAAACCTTAAAATAATCTTTAAAAAACATTGGAGGGGATCCCTTCAAGCATTTAAAAGTCAAATTAATAGTGTGCATATCACGCCTCATAGACTAGGGAAGCCACTTTAAATTCTTCTGGGCGTCCCAATCATTAGACTTCGAAACAATCCTAGCTGCCCTTCTCTGTGCTCGATCTAACTTGTCACGTTCTATTTTCCCAATGCTACTCCAAGCAACATCGCAATAATCCATAACTGGCAGAACAAGAGACTGATAAACTTTATTGGCTGCATCGACAGTTAGATTGTTTCTAATTATGCTTCCGAGGGCACCGATTCTCTTGGAAATCTTAGCCAGTATCTTATCCACGTGTTGTTTGAAATTGAGATTTGCATCTATTAGCACACCAAGGTATTTGTAATGTTTGCTTGATTTATCGGCTTATCTCCGAGGAGTAAGCTAAATGGCTCATTTGAAAGGGTAGCCGAAGCGATTCGTTGTTGAGTGCCGAAAAGAACGCATTCGGTCTTTACAGGATGAATGCACAGCTTATTAAGATGGGTCCAGGACTGCAACAGTTTTAGATCTTTGTTCTTTCTTCCAAAAGTGCGCATCCATAGGATGGCTGGACACCCTCGCTACAGTTCTGAACTGTAAAAACTACTACTACTAAAAAAAGCGCAAATTTAGGCTTAAGGCTGAACAAACTGTAAAACAGGTTCTGAATATTTTATTACAGCAACATAAAATTAATGCCTGGAGGTTTGCTCAGCCAGTTTTCTTCTACTTAATATTCCAATGTGACGGGTGCCAGTTTTTTTTCCTTTTTATAGTGGCTCATTGCTGGGTTGCGCATTTGTGCTGCTAGCCAAGGGGGCATTGTTCAGTCCAGGGGTTGGCTGCCAAAGTTGGAGGCCCCTCGATACTCCATGCACCTGATGAAATTGTCATATTTGATGTTTGCAGTGGACCAATGATGGCACTTTGTTTAGCTCGAGAGGATGCCGTTGAAGGGTGGAGAGAATTATTAGGACCAAAGGAAGTAGCAGTAGCTGCTGAACAGGCTCCAGAAAGGTACAAACTCCCTGATGCAGCAACAATGATAGTGATGATAAGATTGGAATTATTATTATTATTATCATCATCATCATCATCATCATCATAATTGTTGTTGTTGAGATTTCCCTTGACTGATGGAAGGTCCATAACGTACAAACGCCACCACTTTCTACGTTCATTTAACTTATGCATTTTATTCATTCCTTTGAGTTTATATTAGTTTTTTGTTGCATATCAGTGCTTTCACTTACACACTCCTGTAGCTATGTGCAAACTCATCAAAGATTAAGACTTCAGTTAATGGTTTTGAAGAATGAAATGTCTTTTCTGGATTACAGGTCATGTATTTGACAGCAAATCATGTAGTGAATTTCTCCACAGGTTTTTCCTGTCCATTTTCATTTTTAAAGTCAACATATAGGAGAAATAGCTGGACTTAGAGGCTGTGTAGTTTTTATTCAAATAGCCTTGCTCGCAGAGCAGTTCTCTTTCAACCTCCTCAAGGTCTTTACCCAGTTATCATTGTCAAAATGCAAAGCATACATCCACGTCCAAACACACTTTGTACATTTAGCTGGAGTAATATGCATGACATCAACTTACTTAGTAGCCTGACGATTATCGCACTAGCTTATTTGCCTGTAAAAATTGTAAAGTCTATGTGTTATTCTTAACTGCACCAATATATTTAATTTTGCACTGTATCTCACACTCGATACTGCCATGCTTTCTTTTGTTTTCTATTTTTTTTCCAACCGCAAGTGTTTTATTCTGGTACGTAAAGTAAATTAAACTTGCAGTGATTATTCCTTGAAATTTTTTGATATTCAAAAAATTGCTGCACAATTGGCATTCTATTGAATTCCATGTGATATAAGGAAGTGATTGCTGTTCTAATCCATTCTTGTGTTTACATAGTAATGATGAAGAGAACATTCCAACAAAAAGGTACATAAAATACGACTAAAAGCCAGGTTAATTCTAAAACTGTGCAAAATCAATACGAGGATCCTAAATTTCAGTGTGTATAAGCAAAATGTTGAAAAACATCACCAAATTTATAAGGCAGTAAAGAGTTCCATGAGCTTGGAAATATAGGTCATTGATAATTATGTACAATTTGGTTTTGCTAAGTAATTAAAAAAGAGAAGCAACCATTTTAATTGATGACATTTATATAGGCAAAATATAGTGAGCAGTTTATCAAAAACAGCATGAATGAAGCTTAATATATAATGACTGATGTTCTTTGGGTTTATGTCTGTCTGAATTTGGATTAAAATGAATATGAATAGCCATTAAATTTTAGGTAAGGGTTCCCTTGCATAAGTAGATAGTGTATATCTTTTGTGTGTTTGATCAAGAACATTTCTGTGCGCAGTAAAGGAAGAACAGAGTACAGTACAGGCAAGCTGAAGTGACTCTTTGAATCCATCAGGAAAAACCCCAATATGTTCAATCCATTCGAAAAATTAGAGAATCAGGGTTTTTAAACCTATAGTTGCTTATGTTTAAGGGATTTTTTTGATGCCGGACGTCAATTGGGTCATCCTCAAACACTCTGGCAACAGTCTTACCTTCCACGAATTAGAAATTATAGGATAAAAGAACTTTCAATAACATCTTTGCTTCTTTTTATTGGACTTTGTGGTAATAAGTAATTGTACAGGTTCCTATCCCTACAGGGTAAGTTTTAGAACAGCTCTTTGAATCAAGAAATTACTTTAGGTTCGAATTAATCTGAATTATTTTTCAAAGTGACACTTCACTAAAAGTGCCTCATAAACAGTAAAGAAAGAAATGTTAATTTTCCTTGTTATACTCTAGTTTGCGGCATCATTTTCAAGTAGAGGACAGTCCCATCAATCCATTACATGGCTCAGATTCACCTGAGGCAGCTGAGAAAGAAATTCAACATTTCTTCCCTGTTCAGTCTACTGTAGCAGTAATCAAGCCTGAAGTTGAACCTGACAAAAGAGGTTTGTATTACTACCAGTCTGACTACTTTTGTAAAATCGTGTTTTTCTCACAAAATTCAGCACCTTGGGGAGGTGTGCACACAGTGTTTAAGTCAAAAGGGATTGTTGTCCCACATATAAGCAAAGTGATTGTAGACAGATTGCCATTTATCGATTTGTATTATCATAACAATAGCAACTGATAAAAAAAAAGTTACCCGATGGAGCCTCATCGTTTCAATCAGTTAACTTTGAAGTAAAAATGTCAATACTACCGGTGTATCTCAAATCAAGGAAAATTATGTGACTTTATGATAAGTACATTTTTTATAACAACCTGGCTCTAATAATAAACCAATGGCCTGCCCTAATCACAAGCTTAGGTCGTAAACTAAGTTTAAGAACATAACGGCTTAAGTTGACCTTTGAAAATATAGATGCAGTAGAAAAAACACAGATTGAGATAAGTTAATAATTTACCATGATTCAGCTCCTTATTATTTTTTCCGTCGTCTCGTTTGCCCTAACAATACGTGTAGAACAATTTAAACGTAGTTAAGAACGTAACCTTTAACCCTTAAAATATGCATCTATTTGAAAGAACACAAAATGATTTTAGTTTTCCCGTTTCATTTTTTCTGTCACCTAATGTTAAAATTTTTTCATTAACAGTGTCCAAATTTATATCAAAGTTATAATTATGATGTTCATTTCAACGAAGTCGGTTATTGGTAATATGACACAGGTTGCAATCATTTTTAACTCGTGGGTACGCGCGAGCGTACCACGAGTTATTGCAGGGACATGGATATGCAAATGAGTCACTCGCTCACTCGTAGTAGACGTTTTCATAATTAATCGGGTCCGAACTCGAGAGCGCGAAGATCTATCGTTTCCAAAGAAGCACGCGCTCGGCGAAGTTCGGTGGCATCAAATTCCTCGCTACAGCACGGTCAGAGGATAGAGGTCTTACCAAATTTAAGACATGCAGGAATCTTTCAGATTAGTACGATTCAAGAGCCTTTGACTCGTCCAGGCGTTAAACTTGACGAGAAGATGAGCATTTGCTCTTCTTCTCCTTCAACTTCGACGCTGGCTTGATCTCTTACCTTGTAGTAAGGTAGTAGGTTATGTGTATGAATGAATGCTTCTTCTTTCTAAGGACTCCTTAAGATCACCGGGGGAAATGGATGTGATTTTGAGCATTAGCTTTAAAATAACAGCAGAAATCGAGATAAGAAAACATAAGCTTATGTTTTGCGTACTATTTCGCGGAGGAGTTGTGTCGACTTTGTATCGCATATGTTCTTTCATTGCCATGCAATGTGTTTACATTGTTTTTACTGTCAGTAACCTGATTTCAATTAGCCTTAAATTTCATCCGATTGCTTCGAGTCGTTTTTTCAATCGGTTAAGTATGGCCACAGGGTCCATAGGAGATGTGTTTGTCGTTAGAACATCAAAACCCATCGAAAACCTCAGAAAAATCGCGTTACAGTTTCGTTAGTCGTTTCGTTACACATTCTGTAGACCGCAAACCAAGAGACTGAGGGGTCGCAAGATCGGCTTATAGTATAAAACACGGAAATTGTCCATTTTTTTACTCGGCACTTCGTGCAGCAAGAAAAGTATTGTGTTTCCAGAACAAGGATAGTATATTTATAATCTGAATTTCTATCATTTCCTAAAATTTACTGTGGGAAAAGCAGAGGTGATAACTAATTGATTATTTTCTAAACAACGTACCCATGAGTTGACGATAGTCTTTCTTTGATTTATTATGCAAACAGAGGAAGTGATACAGAAAATTAAAGAAGCAGGTTTCAAGATTCAATTTGAAAAAGAGGTGACTCTGACCAAAGAATTAGCTTCACAGTTCTACCAGGAACACCAGGGCAAAGACTTCTATGAACACCTCACTGATTACATGTCAAGGTGTGTATTACCTTTACCTTACCTTTGTTACAAGGAGCTATATCCTGGTAAATGTTAAAACTACATTACTTCAGTTCATACTGAAAGAGTTGGTCCATCTTGCCTTGATGTGAAAAGGGAGACTGTGAATATTTATGTTGTGGTGATAATATTAAACAAGATATTATGGAATATACCAGTTAACAAACAGAATAAAACAATGTCATACAGAGTATTCAAACATCGAAAAGTAATTCGGAGAACTAAGGAACCCGCAAGTAAACCACATTTAGGTTTCAGTGATATATATATTCGTTTAGGTGTATGACATTTTGATACCCTATCAGATCATTAAAAGAATTCTTGAAAAATTCAAAGTGCACAACCCCCTTGTGTTTTCTTTGATATGGTAAACGAGGACTGCATATCCATTCCACCAAGATGCGTATGTTTCTTCGTTTTTTTAATTTTTTTTACCGTGGGTTATTAACTTGATTGAGAAGTGGTCATGTGGTGACAATGATAACAATTATAAAGCTAAGTGCTGTATGTGCCACTGCTTGCTCACATGCAGCTTAGCAAGTGACACGTTCATTCTGTACCTAATTTTCTGTGTTAAATTATAGTGGTCCTACTCTTTTCATGGTACTTACAAGAGAAGATGCAGTGACTGGCTGGAAGGCACTTATGGGCCCTACTGATCCACTGCAAGCCTTGGAGGTGGCACCAGACTCGTAAGTTAATCAGCTTCCACGAGTGTTGTGTTCATCTATTTTTTTGGCTGGCTTGCAGTGAAGCCTTTTGCCTCAAATAAAGGTTTAATTTTAATTGTTTTATTTTTTGCATTGCTCGATGTATCACTTGGAATTTCATGCGGGTATTGACTGGTTATTGTGTGAATCATATGGCTGTGTTCAATTTTTTTCACTTATTGTAGCCTCCGGGCAAAGTTTGGTGTTGACACAATGAAGAATGCCGTACATGGCAGCTCTAATGTAGAGAAAGCTGTGGAGGTTATTAAGGAATTCTTACCTGAAGTTGAAGTGTTACCAGATGGGACAGTCAGAGGTTTGAAACTTGTGTAATTTTGTTTGCCTCTCTCTTTTTTAAGGGGTTCTGAACCGACGTTCTGTTGAGTCGTTTCTTAATTTTAAGTGTTATGTAATCCTAAATTCAAATTCCGTTTTAAACACTAAGCTCTTTAACCCACGTACTACAATAACTTTCATGAGATTACCTTTGCCCCTGGAACTCAAAGACTACAGTTGTATTCAAGTGACAATTTACTGCGCTTTTCACAAACATGCGAATTCTGAAGTTCAAAAGCCAACTGACGATTGCGTTTTTCGCTGCCGTCAATCATCTTAACGGACCTCTTAGGAAACAAAACTTTACTTTAGCGGGTTCAAAAGGTCATAGTTTGTGATTTGTGATTGGTGGATTTCGATCCGTTTTGTGTGTTTTTGTGTTGCAAGGTTCGTTGCTTGTGATCGTAATCATGATTGACGGCACCGAAAAACGCAATTGTGAAGGCGACTTTTGAACTTTAGAGTTCGCATGTTTGTGAAAAGCGCAGTAAACTTGAGCTTGATTCTCGCCTGTAAGAAAACGTGTCTATCTGGTCAAACACACTTTTACATCTCCTGTTAAAGGCGCATATCATCTACTGTCGCTGAACAAAAATTAAACCTTATAATTACTGTGGAGAAGATGGTCGCCCTCACGATTATGTGGCTACTACTTATCGTATTCATTCGATTAAACGCCGCCCTCGATTAAACGCCGCAGATCGAAGCGAAATTACTAATAAACGCCGCCATCGAATAAACGCCGCACCAAATTAGAAGAATGCGGCGTCTATTCGAAGATACTGATAAAAAAACTCCATACAACTTGGTAATCTACACCATCCAGACAACTACGATTCTATCTCAGCAAAATAAGGGAGACATTGGAACCTTTAAAGTACACAGGATTTATTCTAAAGCGCAGGATTTCTGCAATTTGGAAAAAAATGCCGCGTCAAATGGGGCGCAAAAAAATAGACCCAAGGATAAGTACTATTTTTTGAAAGAAGCTTTTCATTTACGTTAAAGCATTAGAACCATTTTAACCTCATGTTAAGTACTTGGAGGTCTCTAAATGATAATTTCAATAAATGTGCGTTTCCTCGTGGAACAGTCTGTACCAATAAGTTAAAATACCTTTTGGGGATCCCGTTTCTTGAAAAAGGGCCCCCTAACCTTACAGAAGGGGGCCCATTTGACCCTCACTGGCCAATTTCTAGAATAAACCCTGGTACATACTATTTAAAAACAATTTACAGTAACTGTTGTCAGTGATTTGAGAAAAGGCATTTTGAAACAAACGCCGCCCTTGAATTAACGTCGCATCGGAAACGCAGAAAATTTAACTAGACGCTACAGAGCGTACACTTCGGCGTCGTGGTTGTGGAACTGATTAAGTGTAAATGCGGAGGAATAGTAAGAAATGAAATATGATAAGAGTAAGGTGTTAATTTGTGAAATTTTGGGATTTGTAAGGATACTCTGAAAAGAGCCATATCCAAGAGGCCTACTTGCCAAAAACTAGCATTTCGGGACAAATTGTCTTTGCGATAGTAGCCCAGTTACGCTTTGATGACTCCATGCAAATCCTTCTAAATTTGACTTGGGTCTAAGCGTTTAGACCTAAGTCAAATATGAGGTTACTGGCGGTGAATAACAAGTCTAACAAAACAAACAGTGAAAAAAGAATTCTCTATTTTTCTTAGTCACATCAGGCTTCAAAAACGGCACAGCAGTCTAATGTACTGATTAAAGATATGTAAGGCATGGGTAAGGAGTCAATTACGTTGAGCATGGAATTGGCTGAAACTCAATGTTACGAGTTCGAATGCTTTGAGGATAATTATTCACTGACTATCAGCCCGCAGGGATGTCGGATTAACACAAGGAAGTTTAATACCAGAGGAACATAGCCTTTACAGAGCTTTAAAACACAGCCCCTGCCAATAATAATTAACTCTCAATTAAACTCCAGATATCTTACGGCTTCCGCCAACTTACAAACACAGAAATGGAAAATCGACCTTCGTCACACTTGACTAAACACAGCGGTCCAGCTCTTGGGAAAAAAACTTAGTTCTTCAAAAGAACTCGCTTGGAACTTGTATACCGTTTGATATAAGGTTCTAGAAAATACTAAACAGGCGAATAGTAGTAGCTTTTCGACATATTTTATGATTTCAGTAACTGATACACATCTGCTGACTCATGCTGAAATGTAAACATGCCCTAATTAATTATTCATGAATAATCCAAAAACGTAGAGAACGTTCGAGAAAGTCACGCAACCCATGAAAGCAATTTTACTACGTATAAACACTCAACAAAGACAAAATGTCTTTGTGTAGCATCTTGTAACTTTAAATTCATCATGAAACAGTTCGAAAGGAGAGCTCACTCGTGAAATGTTTTTTAACACTCGAAGAGAATTTCGTGTTTCTGCGCGGCCACGTAATATGCTCTATAAGACTAGACTCGACGTGACCTCAAGGTATCACGAAGTAGTCCAGTCTCATTTCGTGAAATAGCCGAAACAAGCCGAAAAGGCACGAACTTGCACGCCCAATCTTCTCCCGAAACTAGTGCATCATTTCATAACTATTTTTCATATGCCGAGCTTCCTTGGGTAGCCTGCGAAGCGCAGACGTATTTCCGGTCGTCGCTTCTCTCCCTCCGAAAATTAACGTCCGCGAACCCGAGCAGCAAAACGATTTCCGTGACGTAAACTTTTTGTTATGATGTTGGCCAATCAGATCAAAGGATAGAATACGGCTCGAGTGCCCCCTCGCGACCTCGCGCACTGGTGTGTCTTGGATTTTGGCAAGAGATACCAAATACACTTTGGAACGTGAATTTTACGATCTATAACAAGGTTTCCTGCGACGTTGAATGCTGACTTCTTTATGAAGCGAAGGCTTCTCAAGCTACGTATGTGATGTGGGCTTTTGGTATAATTTCGCTTTATAAAATATGGTAGTACGTGACATAAACAAAACATGGACAAAACACTCGCTACAGCGAAAGGAAATTAAAATAGCTTAATGACATCGCGCTCAGACTCGCGATTTATTTCAATTTAACCAGCGCTGACAAAAGGTGGTGAATCGATTGTACAGACACATCTTTGACTGGTTCAGAAATCTCTGATAATCGCTCGGTAAAAATTCAAAATCCCAATAGCATCGCCACAAAACAATGATCTGAGGGCCGGACCAAGCGTGAAATAAACATTTACAATCAATTGATCATAGTCAAGATGACATTTCAGCTATGACGCTTCGACTCATCTTATAAAAACTATGGAAATTAAAACTTTGAAAAGAACATGTATTTAATGAAATATAAGAACAAATATAAACTGCTTTCGATCTGATCAAAGTTCTGTCTTGTCTGAACCAAGAAGCAATCACGCATGGGAATCAATTACCACATGTCCTAGCTTCCAGAGATAACGAAAGATACTAAAAAATATCTATAGCGGTGCACGAAAAAATATCGAAGAGTTCTCCAAAGCATACTTTCCTGCGAGG
Source organism: Porites divaricata (assembly GCA_038088405.1). Lineage (NCBI taxonomy): Eukaryota > Metazoa > Cnidaria > Anthozoa > Scleractinia > Poritidae > Porites > Porites divaricata. The sequence goes on from JBBMOI010000011.1 coordinate 9,576,681, forward strand.
AACCAGAAAGGAACAGAAGCAACAGACGGCATGAATGCGTCTACTGTCGTTAGGACAATTATCGTTTCGAATGTGATCAAAACAAGAAGATGTGATAAATTATCGTCTCCGTAAGCAAATAGATAAGAAAATTTCTAAAAAATATCTATAGCGGCACACGAAAAAATTTCGAAGAGTTCTCCAAAGCATACTTTCCTGCGAGGAACCAGAAAGGAACAGAAGCAACAAACGGCATGATGCGTCTACTGTCGTTAGAACAATTATCGCTTCGAATGTGATCAAAACAACAAGGTGTGATAAATCATGGTCTCCGTAGGCAAATAGATGAAAAAATTTCCTCTGATCTTTTCTTCAATATGAATCCTCTCGGTGCTTATTTCATTCATCAATCAGCCCCACAATCCAGGCAAACAAACTTTCATAAACGTCGTTCTGAGGAAAAAGGGCAGCTATACACAGGCTACGTCGTCCTTTCAATTTCGACTTGTAAACATATCCAACAACACCGCGCACGATCTCACGATCTTGCGAGAGGTCTCGCGAGTTAGTTCCTTGATTTTAAGAGCTAAATTGTGATTGGCTAAAAAGGTTTTACGTCACGGAAATCGTTTTGCTGCTCGGGTTCGCAGACGTTATTTTCGGAGGGAGAGAAGCGACGACCGGAAATACGTCTGCGCTTCGCAGGCTATTCCTTGGGTCGCAGTAGCGCAATCGGCTAATCCCTCAACTTAGAGTCTCCTCTGACCAGACGGGTCACACAGGTGAGTCGGTTCAAACCCTGGGGAAGCCAAAATAACGATTCTTTCTTCCTCGAAAAATTTAAAGAATAAATCGAAGTGATCTCGAGATATCTCGAAATAATTCGGCTCTCACTTCGTCAAATAGCCGAATAAAACCGAAAATCTACAGCCTTTGCATGCCCAATCTTGTCAAAAAATTGTAACTTTGATACATTCCTGAGCGTCGCGGATCCTTTACTTCGCGCTCCGCCGAAGCAATAAACGCCGCGGCGTTTAATCGAATAAATACGGTTCGTTCAAGAAAGGTTCAAGGAAGGAAAAACAGAGAGTTTTAGAATCACATTATGGCATGTTGTGTTATGCACAAGAATTAATCTGGACAGTTTTAATTTGCTCATTTTTTATTTAAGGAAATTTTCAACTTGAGTCTGGCGTTTCCTTTAGATGTGATCCCCAAATCTCTATACATGTAATATCATGGAAATTTTCCTGTTCAAGAAAACGTCAGCCTTTAGATTTGACGTGCAGTGTTAACTACTTAACCGCCAACCCTTCAACCTTTAGCTTTCTCTCGCAATTTTCTTAGCTTATTTCCTTTTTCTATCATTTTCATCCTTGTTCTTTTGTTTTCTCGGAAGTACCTAAAGACGATGTTCAACCTGTAGAAGAGAGCAAGCCACAAGAGGATGATCAAGGTAAAACTATCTTTCCTAAACTTGTATATGGTGCCCCCACCCACCATGAAACGACCATCTTGTTACATTTCTACCTTGAAAGATTGGAAATGATCCCTGGGACAAAAGTGCTTGTTGTTGCTAAGAGTTGTAGCCGGAACCTATTTATAAGCGTGTTGTTATGTTTTTAATCTCGTTTTTTAGTAAGAATGATTAAACATGAATGATTAAAAAAAAAAAGAGAATGATTAAACCGATTTAGTTTTTTTTTAGATTTTTTGTCCTAAAAAGGGGCAAATGCACAGTAACTTTGATAAGCAGAAGTTGTTTAATCTCACCTCGCATTCAGAACAAAGTTGTTCTTCTTGTAGTGCTAACTCTATTCGACGTAGGTTTCTGATTATCCAGGTTTTTGCAATAAAGCTTTGGGTAAGAATAACCTTTCAGATAGGAGATAGTCCGTTGGCATTCTTCCTCTATTTGTGCGTCAATTTTCACAAATGTGTTAGCGTAGCATTTTAAGAACAAATTTGACCAGCATTTTGTGCAGCGAGTTGTATGGTTACGATTGACTCCAGGCTTGCTGATATAAAGCTAGATAGCTCTTAGGCTTATTTGCTGAAGTTAGGGAAAGTCTGTCATAGGATTTCGAAGGTTTTTACATTTTTCGTAAAAATGTGTTTTTTAAATATATGCCAATCTCTCAATTTTTATACCCAGCACAAGAAAATAAATAACATTTCCTTGAAGTTCGATTATTCTTTATTGAGGATACCAAAAATCGGCATAGAAATCGGTTAAATCGTTCCTGCTGAAAAACGCGATTCAAAAACATAACCAACACGCGAATAAATATGTTCGGGCCACCTTAATTCAGTTTTACCATTAAAATAGAAATATTTTGATGTGTTGTAGAACAATTCTGTGAACCACTTGGAATGGAAAATGGCAGCATCTCTAGTGAAGCCATCAAAGCATCAAGTGAACTTGATGAGCAGCACAGCGCCTCAAGAGCTCGTCTGAACACTAAGCCTGAAGGAGAACTGATGGGGGCGTGGGTTCCACTTGAAAGTGACGACACCCAGTGGCTCCAGGTGAATCTCGGAAAGGTGACAAGAATATCAAAAATAGCTACTCAGGGAGAAGCTGGTGAAAGTTCTCGTCATGTGAAACAATACACTGTCTCCTTTAGCCTAACTGAAGAGGGATTTGTATCTTACAGAGAGGACGGAAGTGAAAAGGTACGTGACTCGCACTCTTTATCGTATTGATCAGCATTTGAGTCTTGTGTAGAAACTAAGACGTCTTTAGACGTCACATAAAAGAGAAGGCAAGTCCTGAGGGGCTTCCATTCACTGCCTGCGAGAACACGTAGCCTTGATATCTGTTATCCGCAAACACATTTTCTAGTAGTGTTTCTCAGGAAGCTCAAGAAGTAGTATAGCTAGGGAAACAACAGCTTTCTGAAGCTTGGGTTATTCACCAATCTTCATGGGCTCTTTTAAAAATCTTGCTCATGGGTTGTTCAGATCCTGAGATTGCTTTAGTGTGGTGATCTGCTGTTGGTTACGTCCTCAGGACCCTCTCTTGTGACTACATTTTGAATATCATTAAGAGTGTAAGAACGGAGATGAAGCATATTAAGTTCTTGGAAAACGGTTGATGTACAAGACCCCAAATAAAACATTGCCTATTGTTGTCTGAGAATCAAATAGTCTCTACACTCAAAATGAAGCAGCTTAACTTAACACATTTGCGTTCCCAGGTTCTTGAGAGCAACAGTGACCAGGATACAGTCGTGTCAAATAGTCTTAAAAGTCCTGTTGTTGCACAGTTTATAAGACTACATCCCAGGGCCTGGAATGAGGCCATTGGAATGAGAGCAGAGTTTTACGGATTCGATGCAGGTATGAACAGTTTGTAGTATGAGATTTCACGAGATCTATAAAATTCAGAAACGTTCACCATAGCTATAGAGAATGAAACCACCAACTAAAAACACTATAATCTATAATCAATAATACTTGTCTTACATAAATTAATAATTATACTGTCTTAAATGTTCCCTTGGAATAAAACTAGCAGTTGATTTTTTTTTAACAAAAACGTCATATTGGTGTACAGCTGCAAAGGACTGGTATCATATTCTTGTGATTGTACATTGCATGGTTTTAGATCTTAACACTTAATTGTTTGTTTTTTTGTACCTAGATTCATACAGTGAACCATTGGGAATGGAAAATGGAAGCATCCCGTCTGATGCTATGAAGGCATCATCTGAACTTGATGACAAACACAATGCTTCAAGAGCTCGTCTGAACTCCAAGCCTGAAGGAGAACTGATGGGAGCCTGGGCTCCATCAGAAAGTGATGACAACCAGTGGCTCCAAGTTGATCTTGGGAAGGTTTGCGAGATAACGAAAATTGCCACTCAAGGTGGCGGCGAGGGTGTAGAACATCGTGTAACAAGCTATGTCTTGTTGTTTGGGGAAGATCAGGAGAACCTTTACGAATACAAGGAAAATGAGGAAACAAAGGTCAATATTGTTTCGTTTCGTTTCTTTTTTTCTTTTGCAGTCATTTTTAAAATAGTTAACCTGTTATCTTCCAATAGTGGGTTTAGGCAGCCTCTATAGAAAGACATGTCTAAACTCGCACCTATTGAGGGAGACTCAATTCCCATTAAGGTGCATTATAACATAGCGCGCGCTCTTGCCCTATATCTAAGTCCTATTTGGTCGCTGTTAAATAAAACCTCAATATACGCACGGCTATGCGTATTGAGATGACGTGTTCAGTTGTGTTGTGTTCAGCGAAGTCTCAAATAATCGAAAATAACGATGAACTTGTTTCTAGAATTTTTTAAATTAAGTTTCTAGCCACTCAACTAACAGCAAAAGTGTTAAAAATGTTTCGCAAATTATCAGAGCCGGAGTCGTAGAAAATTCTGGCGCAGAGTGACATTCAGGTGGAATAGGGAACCAAAAATTGCTCAGTTTCGGGGAACATCCACGTATAAAGTTTCCTCTTGCTTCCTCTTGTTTATCCCTTTGAAAACAAGGTAATTATAAAGTATGGGCGAAAAATTATGCACTTTCGTCAAAACCCAAAAATCCAAGGCGAAAATGTTTCCGCTACAAGAACACGACAAATTACACAACAACTTTACCTCGATATAAATTTATCACTCACACAAACAGCTGCAAAAGAACTTGAAAAAGTCTTATGACCAGTACATCTAATAACTTTTCCATTGCTCGCAAATGAATTCAATGTAAGAAGGCTGTTATGCAGTCGTCTTTCCTAAACAATAGGGACCTTAAGATCCGAGGACGGCGATGGCAGAGAAAACGTCGCTGAGAAAGTGAATTCGCGTTCTTTCAATCTTCATCGCAATTACTCCAAGTCACTAACTTTGTCAAATTTAGGCGAACCCTCCAAAAGTTGAATTCCTAAGAACCACATCCAAGTTCAGAAAGAGAGAGGAAATTTCTTCGTCGCTTGTGTACTTCCTCTGTACATCGTGGAATTAGGCATTTTCACGTCGTAGTCGTGCAGTGACGGCAAAGAAATGTACAAAAAAGCGTGATGCACGCGCAAAATTGTTGTTTTGCTAATTAAACCTATTGTTTTTTGCGGCGTTCCCATTTTCGTCGCCGTCGTCGATTTTAAGGTCCCTAGTAACGCTACGGCTACGAGGGAGAACGAGACTAACTGTCTTACGGGAAAACTGAAAGCAAAGTGTACAGTAATCAAAGCCTATGTTCTTATCTTAAAGGTATTTGAAGGAAACTCTGATGGAGACACAGTCCTTAGTCACTGGGTGACTCAACCTGTTATGGCCCGTTACTGTAGACTGAAACCCAAAACATGGAATGAACAGATTGCGTTAAGATTAGAACTCTATGGGAAAGTAGCTGCAGGTAATACATAGAAAGCAGTGAAGAGTGGGAATCACTCCCATTGTGTATTGTCTAGATCGAGGTTATTTTAGTTACTGATAAAGCTTTAGCTTTGTATCGCATCAGTATTCAAAACATTATACTGTATTAAATTACCAGTACCTATGGTGACTTCCAACGTTGTTAATCCTAATGAACCATTTTCTTACAATTGCTGACAACTCCAGAAACTCAGAGGAGGCAGTCTTGTATCTGAAAACAAATACGTCTCCTTGGTAACCTCTCATTAAAGAATTTTTAGATTTCAGCGCGGCCAGTTATGTGCTGTGGTTCATATTTCATTCTCCTTTGTAAGTTTTAAACAAAAGAATATAGAATTTAAACCAAGGATAAAATAAACCAGAACATTTAGCAGTTCGTGTTTGTTTGGTAGGAGTAGCAGAAATGCATTTTTCTTGCCCCTTTATAAGTCTGATCACAATCCTGACTGTTTTAGTAACTTGCAAAGTGTGAAATTCGGTAATTTGTAGTAGTTTTGTCACTGACGGTAATTAGGTAAAATGTAAATGTAATGAAAAACATGAAATAATCCATTTTAAGCTTAAACATCGTACAAACTGAGTTATATATATAAATAAACAAACTTGTCTCTAACAATTTGAATAACAAATCCCCAGATTTTATTAGAAAGGAGAAAATCGTGTGATTATCAAAAGAAACTGTAGGTAAAGGACTACTATGGTAAAACATGGTAAAGCTATCAGTTCGGCTCTTCCTATTATTGCGAAGCATTGTGTGAGTTGATTTAAAGTTGTATGTATTCAATAGATCCCATTGTAATAAATTGATACTTGATATTGATATTCATGACAACCTAACATAATTACAATAATTACTACTAATCATTCGGTCGAGGAAATTAGAGTGAAAGAGATGATACAGAAATAAAATATACATAAACATGTTTGTCTTTTGATATTTTATTGCCTTTATCCTATCTTACAGGCAAAGAGCTCATTTAATGATTAAACTGAGTAACGGACTTACTTTAGATAGTATGAAGACTATTATTCACTGAAAAGATAAAAGAATTTTTTTATTAAGAAATTTGAACAAGGAGTAACTAATTTGATATAATCACTTCCACATTACATGTTAAAACTAACCATAACCTGCTAAATTTCCCTGAACATAAAGTTATGACCAGCATATGAATGCAACAGATAGATCAAGGTTAGTCTATAAGAATCCCATGGTGTGGTAAGTTTGAGAAACATTTTATTACCATTTATATGTTGCACAGCACTGAGCACTTTAATGAAAACCTTAAACACGGTCTAAGTAAATTTTTAATGAATCGGTCGTCAGTGCGAGATGAACCAGAACCACAGTAACAGACTAAGTAAAAATTACATCCTTCATGGTGCTAAGGGTATTTACTCTTGGGTAGCGAGTTGAATTAACAGAATGTATCCAGAACTAACAGATTGGCCACCTCTTTTGGAGGTTGATTTTTAAGTTCAGTGTCGTTCTTTTTTTTCTTCTTACTCAAAAAAGAGTATTCTATTCTTTACCCAGGGCTCTAAAACGTTGGTGTTTTAAAATGGTCTTCAACCCAACAAGTTCTCTTCTTTTAGTACAGCAAGCACTTTTTCTTACTTCAGTGTTCTGGTCCTCTTTAAACTTGAAAACGAACTCTTTTTACTGGTTGTTTGATCATTTTATGCTTTAATATTTCAGATGAGTCACAAGCCACTGGCCAACAACAAGAGAAACATGAGCAGCTTGATGTGACAGCAGAAAATATTACTGTCGAGCAGGGCGAACCGAAAGATGAGGAGTTGGCTGCTGTGAGTCAGCAAGCACCAGAGACAGAAACCATTGAAGGCCAGCAAGAGGAAACTCAGGCGAATGAAGAAGTTAAAGAGGTTGCAAATGATGAAAGCAAGCCAGATGATAGTCAGGGGTCGGAACAAGTTATCGAGAATGCTAGTGGTGAAAGCAAACCAGACGATGCTCAGACCAGTGAAGAAGTTAAAGAGAATGAAGAAGCCAAACCTGATGAGGGTTCTCCTTCTGAAGATGTGAAAGGTAGCAGCATAAATGATGAGGTTAACCAAGAGAATAATCAAAGTTCTGAAGAAGGTAATGAAAATGCAGATGATGAAAGCAAACCGGACGAGGCTCAGGCAGCAGAGGAATCCAAGGAGACAGTTGCTGATGAAGTGAAACCTGATGATAGTCAGAAAACGGACGATGTTGCCAAAGATGAAAATAGTGGACAGGCAGCGAAAGAAGAACAACAAACTGAAGGTGAGGAAACAAAGTGAATGAACTCTTCTCATCGTCTTCCTATGTTTGTAGCTTGTAAATATGTAAGTGCTGTTCTGTTTTTCACAACGTTTTAAAAATGTATAAAGCTGTCTGTGTTCTCAATGATTGTATATATTCGAGCTATATCCTACTCACTTACGCGTGTAAACGAGATTAGTTTTTCAGTTGTCAGTTGTAAATATAGAGACTGAAATGGCAAGTGTTAAAATAAAAGTATTTTTGACTACAATACAGAGCCCTCCTTGAGCAATTATCAGTTATACAGCTGATCTTTGAAGTGGTTTGTGGTCACTACTATAGTAAATGTTTTGACCTGTTCCTGCAGTTATGTCGCTTATGCTGTCAAGCCAGTTGCAGCTTCGTGTTATCTGGCTAAGTTAGCTTAAGTTGGGCCCCTTTTGATCAACCCAGTAGGGTACCCATGACCCATTCAGTCTCGTTAGGTGGTATATTTGCTGTAGTTGGGTCCTGTGGATCAGTTACCACTGCTGGGTGCCTTGAGGACTGGTGAAATCACTTGGGTCGTTTGCTTTAGATGGGTCACCAACTTGGGTCAAATCGATCTATGTGGACCATAGCAGTGGTTATTGTATACATGTGTGCATCTGCCTTTTTGCGTGCAGAGAATCGCAAAGTCTAATTTACCTTTGTTGTCAGGTTTTTTAATTTAACAAAACGTTTAGAAGCTTGAAAATACAGCCCCCCTGTCTCACTTTAAATAGAGAGCTTATGAAACTACCGACGGCGACGGAAACGAGACCGGCAAAAAGCAATAGGTTTAGATTAGCAAACCAACATCTTTGCACGTGCATCACGCTTTTTTGCTCATTTCTTTGCCGCCCCTACACGACTTACTATGACGTCAAAGTGCCTAATTTCACGTTTTATGGAGGACGTGAACGCAGGACAACGATTTTCTTTTTCTTTTTGTGAACTTATAGAAACAGTCGCTTTCTAAAAATATCGCCAACATTTGACATATTAAAAGAGTTGGAATAAGAGCGATGAAATTTAAAACAGCGCGTGGGTGCTCGCAAAGCAGTATTTCCCGCGCCAACAGCAACTACGACTGGTGGGAGGGGGTGTGGGGGAGAAGTAAGTTGCCTCAAAAAAGTTCAACAGTTCTTTCTAAAGCAAAGTTTGGATCCCCCGAATAAAAAATTCCTGGATCCGCCCCTGAATGTCCCCATCCTTCTCCCTCTCTTACAAGCCCTTCATGCACTCGTGCGCCTTAATTCACCCTTTCCCTCTCCCTCCAAATGCAGCCCTCAACAAATCCAGCTGGAAAAACCCAATCAGCCCAGTTGTTAACGGAGGTGTACACTACATTGTTTTGACACTGCTGCCTCCATCAGGGACAAATGTGTGAAAATGAATCCATTCATATTTTGTTACTTTCGTGAATTTTAAATTTTCAAAATGCAGTGTAAAACCAAAGAAGAGTGGGTGCGTGCAAGTCACGTCAAAGGAAAAATCTCTGTTGAGTCCACCCAGCAACAAAGTGCCAAATATGTGAATAAGCACATCTCCTTGCACTGTCTTTTATGTTGTTGTGAGTGAACTAAGGTGTCTTTTGTCCTGCCATCATTCTGTAGTATAGTGTTATTCTACAGTAGGATATTGCAGACAGCAATGTTCTAGGAGTGGTATGTGGTGACCAGAGGAGGGTGTTGGGCAAGGTGTGGGTATATCCTAAGATTGTGACTAATAAATCAGTCCTCTTGCTTCTGCTTGGAGTCGTGCTCTTCTTGTTAAGTCATGGGCCCAGGGGTACCCACGTCCCACAAAAAAGCCTACATGGCTATAGCCTTTTTGTGAAAATCATCTTTATGTAAATGTTCAAGAACAGGAGTTTTTCAGTTGAAAATTAAAGACCACATATAGACAACTTTAGGATGCTGCTAATCCAGAAACTGCAGTAGCTTCTGTAGTTTCTGTTCATGGTTTCTGGCTTGTGGGAGAGCCATTCCTTAGTAATAAATTCCAATATTTCCATATTCCTAATTACAGGAATATGACCACTTAAAGGGGAGTTTCTGAGCAGTTACTTTCACTTGGAGCTGTTTTTTTCTTGTTATCCCATTTGACGTTGAACCAAGTCCATAAATTTCCAATACTCGTGAGATTTATTGATTTTTATGTGGGTTGCGTAGCTGTGTCACTGGCCTTCTTTCTTTTTTCAGCACCTGATAATAATAATATACAAGAAAAAAACGCTAGAAATTACTCAAAAATAACAGGTTTAAAGTTTTTTGTCATTCCTCCAAGAAAGCCCTTTGAAGTGATTAAAACAGTTTTCTTTTCAGGGCTCAGTAATAATTCCTTCATTTTTTTTAGATCAAAACAAAAACCACCTGCAATGCTGATAATGCATAAAAAAGCTGAACATATACTGATTCTTATCACAAAATCACCTCTATTATATTACAGACAAATCTTTTATTATGGACACTTCATTTAGCCCCATCACCCAAAATTCACAATTACCATGGAACCCCGCAATATGAACACTCTGTTTGACCACCATGTCATTACAACAAGAATTTATGGCACAACGGTGATCACATTAACAGGGTTCTGCTGTAATAGGATTATTTTTGGGCCTAAAAATTACATTTGGTATAACCTTACCATAAAACATAAGTTTAATTGCAGCAAATCCAATCAGCATTGTAACAACTGCAATTACAGCCACCCTGCAAAAACAGATAACATTTTTACACTTCCTGCCATCTATTTGGTTAGCTGAACAGTTTCCAGCATGCTTCAGCATGTTTTCTGACTTTCATGGGTTACCAGTACTACTTATTTATAACCACCTCCCTCCAGTTGATCCTATTGTAAAGGATTGATCAAACAAATGCCCAGCAATGAATGAGCCATGTAGGATAATTTTTCAGACACAAAGGTTACCATTTCAAGGGATTTCTTAAAGGCCTCGGGATAAGGTTTATTCAAAATGTATGACTGACTGGCAAAAAAAAGGCTTGATGTAGGATACCTAGAACAGGATGAAAGATTTTCCAAATGTGAAACATGACGTCTTATTGTGCCCTTTTGTCTGGTCATATAACATTTTACTTGATCAAAAATTTAGAATGAAGGGAAGAAGAGAACTGGTGCAAAATCTACTTTTTTTGGTGCAATTGTTCATTTTTTATTACAATGGACAGTCGTTCCAAACATGAAGCATTAAAAAGATTAAAGAAAAAAGTTGTTACTTGATTTCTTTTTGAAAAACCTTCACAAATTTTATTGTCAATAGTGGTCAGCTAACATATCAGGTGACTTATTACTGAAACTCAGTAATACTTTAAACTGTTTTCATACAGACATTTGCCACAGCAAATCTCATATTGAGTTCCATCCTGTTGATGATATAACCAATAAATCATGTTTCCTAGGTAAACTCATTACCCACTGCTTTAAACTACTTAAAAGAAAATCTTAGTTTAAATCTAAAACGTATTATGTTATGCCCTTTAAACTAATTCTATGCCCCCTGTACTTGTACAGTCCTGAACCTTGTCTTATCAAAGATAAGTAACTATTAGGCTCCTAGCTTTTACCACACAAACTGGCAAAAACTTGGACAATTTTAGGTGTTTGCATGAGTCTGTGTACATGTCTGTATTCTCTGTTTATGATTAATGGACACAACAGAAATACAATTGACTTTCATGTAAGTCTGTCTTGAAAGTTTGTGCCTGGGATCAAACGAAAAAGAAAATCATGTAATCAGTGATCCTTGGTTCTAGACCCCACACCAGGTGATTGTGCATCTATAAATAAAAAATTGAGAAATTGAGGCTGCGGGCTCCAATTGTTAAAAAATATATACTACGATCAATACAAGTGTAATATTGAATGACAACTGTTATCCCCACTTCTCTTGCATAAATACTATAATCTCCCAGGGGGGTATTCTTTGACTGTTAGAGAGACTTGGCTACATGGTCAAGTTATGTTTTCCAACCTGAGAACCAAACAGCATAGCTACTGTCCTGTTTTGCAGCAGGAATGGCAAGTAGCCAGTCTGGTGAATGAACTTCTGAACTGCTGAGTAGTAATACAAGCAATGCTCTTAGACAAGAGGAAATTACTTCACAGTTCGGTCTCAGAGGTGAACCCCAAACATTTATCATGATCATCAGATAGATGTCTGATGATCAGAGGTTGACCTACATGTAGCCTGTGAGGACAGCTTCTCTGATCTTCCTAGGTACAGGTAATAGACAGAGACCTGTAGCAGCCACCTCAACTTCCTTTCTGCTGATGCTTGAAACTACAATAGTCAAACCAGCTTTTATAAAAGAAAATGTTGGACTGACTGACTAAAATTAATAGGTGTCTGTGGATAACTGTTTATCTGTTCACAAAATGGTCACCACTTTATGAATGTCAAAGCTGCTACAAAGGTCCCTTCCTCTTCCTGTCTTGTCTAGAAGGAGCTTGTGGGTGGCAGTGACTAGGCTTCACAGGTAAACAAGCTGAAAAATCCCAGGAGTCAAATTAATAAAACATTTTCAAGTGTGATCTACAAGTCTAGCTATTGCTTTAGTGTCCGAAAACAATAGCTACACTTGTAAATTACACTTGTAAAACTTTTATTAAATTCATCCCAGATTCTAGGATTATGAAATCAGGGCCCGCGCAGGGGCAGGGGCTGGCCAGGGGCCTCCCCCCCCCCCCACTTTTTGACAAATAAATAAAATTAAGTACAGTGGAACCTCGATATAACGAAGGGCCAAGGGACTGGCAAAATATGTTCGTTATAACGAGGTTTGTTACCTTATATCGAGGTTCTTTTTCATATTGCCTTTTATTTTACTATTACTGGAGTCAAAAAATAACTCATTAAACCAAGGACTTCGTTATAGAGGTTCCACTGTAATATACATTTTCATATAAATAGTATCTTTGTTGGAATAAGAATCTTCCAGCATCTTAATTTATTATTGGTCCGTTTCGATCCCATCATTCTAATGTGTAGTAAGCCTCAAAAATCCTATCTGCGTTTTTAAACCAGAAAGCCTATGCAGCATTTGCAGCGATGCAAAAGTCTTTTTTAATGAAAGTTCTCAATTAATTGTTAAGACCACTTTAAAACGAATGATATTGGCTTATGATGTGGTCTCTGACGCATTTTGATGATATACTAGAAAAAATGAAGGGGTTACAGGAACCTACATTGTAATCTGGGGGGGGCACTTGGGTATTTTTTGGGTGGGTATGTGCCTCCTGGGACTCTAAATTGGCACCCCGTTCTAAAAAACATTTCCCCTAAAACTGATACCCCGTTTTAGAATTGGGCAAATTTTTTATACCCCATTCTAGAATTCACCCTAAAACTGATACCCCGTTCTAGAAATAGAAATTATGCCCACCCTGCATGCTCAAACACAGGGTGCAACAAGAGTACAACAGTTTGCTTGTTAACGCATTGAACCGTATTTTTAAAAGCAATCTGTCCTTGAATAATTTCAAATGGCTGTTTACAAAACTGGAGCTTTCATGCATTCGAAATATTATACCCTGTTCTAGAAAACGCCTCTGAAATGGATACCCCGTTCTAAATCAGGAGCTTCAAATCATGACCCCAATGGGCGGCACATACCCATATAGATTATGTATGGGAGTACCCCCCGGGATTGTAATATCACGATCTGCAAACTTCTAGTGGTGGATCCAGCATGTGCAATCAAGCTCAGCTGGAGAAAGGTACTTATCAGTGGCTTGAAATTTTTAAACATGACTCGACTGCTCAACAATGACTCAAGAAAGGTTCAGTAATCTGACAGTTCTAAACAGCCACAGAGGGAAAACAGCCAAATTTGCACCCCCCCCCCCCCCCCCGACTTCAAAAGAGGTGGTCACCGGCCCCCACACTTTAAAAACTGTTCCACGGGCCCAGGAAATATGAGACCACCCACCAGTTGTTGAAACGGTGGATAATGCTAACCAGTGGATAACACAATTTGTTTCCCTAATAATTATCTTTTGGATAGTCATTTATCTAGTCTTGGGACCAGGGGCCCGTTTCTCGAAAGTCCCAATAGTTAACAGGCCCGGTACGCTGTCTCCGTTTACATTAAAGACTGAGGTTTCAATAGTTTTGCATCTAACATGATAAAACTATCAGTTATTGAATTAAAATGAAGTAGTTTGCTAGATCGCACCCGCGCTCTTATTCTTTATATGTCGATTTGAATATTTGATTTCGGGCCCGAAAAGTTACTGGGACTTTCGAGAAACAGGCCCCAGTGGTGTATCTCACCACCTAAATTGTACATAGACCTTGGGATAAAGCAGGAAATTTAATACTTGCTGTGAATGTTTTTGTTCATCACAGTAGGTCTGTTGTCCTAAGGGATAGGCCTTGTATTATTGACCACTCCAGAAAATACTATAACTTATTATTCCACTATTATGTCATTTTACCATAATTATAAGGTCAACAGAACTTGCAAAATACCAGGCTGTAATACACTGTAGTGTCCTAGTTTAACCGGTTTACAACAGGACGAATACTGGCAGATAAAAAAGGAGCAACTATGGCTGACAGAATCAGGATGTTTTGGATACTCTTACTAGAAAATAGAAGCCAACATAACATTTTTTTTGCATTAAAATAATTAACCTCTCATTCAATGGTTTGGCATATAATAGTGGAATAACAAACCTCTTATTCAATGGTTTGGCATATAATACAAGTGGACATTTTGCTCATTGCTCATATTTTTCCTCAGAAAAATACTACGCAACTTACTATGCAAAATATCCACATGTATTATATGCTAAACCATTGAAGAAGGTGTATATATACCATAATGCTCTTTGTTTGTAACCCCAAAATTTTGCAAAAGGATTGTTTTCAGTTTCTCTTGGGAGTTAAAATGGCCCCAAGAGAAACTGAAAACAATGCTTTTGCAAGATGTTTGGGGGACAAACATAGAGTGTTATGTTATGTTATGGTATTTTCTGGAGTGGTCAATTGAAGACCTCATTTTCATCCCACCCACTAGAAATTATGACCATTGCATACCCATACAAGGGAGCATCAGGGCCGTACATGACATTTGCAGACTGCGGATTGCAGACTGTAAATAGAATGACACAAAAAATATCCTAATAAAGGTGTAGTCATCAGCAATTTTACCCTTTTACCAAGCTTCTAAGAGGAGTGAGAAAGAAGCCTGGGGGCGAAGTGAAAGGAGGTTTTGAGTTAAGTAAAATGTTACTTAATTTCTTAAAATTGAAAGGTACACCTTCGCTCTCCTTGCTTTAGTAAGTTTGTCCTTTGTCGTGAGGCTTGCCACTTTTTAATCTCTATTTCCTTCGTAGTCTCGTTGGAATCCAGAACAAGAGGTTCGGCGGTACCGAGCACTGCTCCAGGCCTTTTTAAAATCCCATCAATATCAACACTGTCCTTTTGTTTCATATTTGTGAAGTTTGGCCTTTTTCCTTTCACTTTTCGTGAGAAATTTCGGTAAAATAGTTTCCTAGGGAAACTCTGGGCCAAAATCGTAAGGAAACCTGGAAAGAGAGGGTGACTGCAAGTCGCCATTCGACATGTCATGATCAGGGGGAATGTTCGAGAATGTTGGGTTTTACATGAAGGCCTAGTAGAGTAGCACCGCTGGACATTCAATTAAAAAAAAAAAGAAAAAAGCTAGTGAAAAAAAAGTTACTTTTAGTGAGTGACAGCGCAGTTTGAGAGAGCGCTTTCGACGGTTGCAGAGGTGGCGGTTTTGGCAAAGTGGCTGGCAGATTTCTGTAGTTTTTCACTTCCGAAAATATTGGTCATGTCAGGTAATTTTTGCACGGTACAATCTTGCTAGTTTGAACCATCAGCGTGCCTTGACTTAGGGCGCTTTCCATTTGTGAGAACTGACCGGCCAGTCCATTCTCGTCGCAATGATAATTTCACTTTTAATCAAAACTCTCCAGCCAGATCAGTCAAATCCTAAATGATATTTAAGAAGGAGAACGTTTTCAGCAAAAACTCTTTGAAAAAGCCCATTTCATTTTCAATCTGACTAGTCCGGCCAGTTCTGACAAATGGAAAGCGCCCTTAGTCAGAGATCACAGATCAGTAGACTGCAAGAAACAATATAATACGTTTAATACCACCCAGCTTTATGGCTAAAGTAGAAGACACCGATGGGAAAACACTTTGTCCTCTTTTACAATTATATTGGGAAAGATTTCTCTGCATCCGGGAGCCAAAAATCCAGCCAACTCAGTGTTCTTCTGGTGCTAGGAAGTAATATCGGTCAGTGAAAAACTCAGACTGCACACTATTGTTTCCACTATGCAAATGAGTACAAGACAACAAAAGTCCCATTGTTTTCTAACCCTAAATACAATAGTCTGCGGTCTACATTTTACATTGCCCCAAAGCAAAATTTGGCTCCCCAACCCGGCTTGGATTAAAAACACCGACTGCTTCCCCGACAGTGTTGGCATAACAATGTTTTCTGTTCAAAAAAGCGATACATTTATGCTCAAGTTAGAGTTCTTTAAATGACTTTTGTGGGAAATATTTTTTTCAAACCAAACAATTTCACCAGTACAACTGTTCACAACGAGTTTTCTGCAAAAAAATAATTTTTGTAGAGCATAGGGGCCCAGGCTCCTTTAGAAGTCGTTTTGGTTGAAAAATATATAACCTGTGATTAGGAGATAACTTCTCTTTTCCACCTGGGAGGTAGGAAAAAGGAAGGGTTCATAGTTTACGTTGAAGGGGGGGGGGGGCTATGGCAATTTTTGTTTTTGAGGTGGGACTTGAGTGTTCCCGGTTAGTTTTTAAGGGGGGCTATCGTAGCCTGTGAACACAGCTGTTTCTCCCTGCTCCTCACTGGTAATGAATGACCTTTCGCCAAGAGGAACGTCTGCACCTCGGCGACTCATGGGACTGATGATGTTCAGTTGTCCAGAATCTGGTCAAGAGCTCTGATTGGTCGACATAGTAGTTACAGCTGTATATTGCCTATTAATTATGAATGACAGACAAAAGGCCACAAAAGTCGACTGTAAACTGGGTTGTAAACATGATGAATCTACTACAAAACAGTCAATAGTCCTGGAATATGATCTTCTTTAGAAAAAGCAGCTGAGTTTTGCTGGAGCTCGTACACAGTACAACACAAAACTTTTCCATAATTGACCAGGAGAAACATAAAATCGAACAAATTTACATTTGGAATCTATGACTATGTCCATAGTGGCAAGGACCAAGGAGAAACAGCTGTATGCACAGGCTAGGGCTGTCAAAACTTTTTGCTGATATGACTGAGGGTATATTAGAATGCAAAATTAAGGTGAAAAAACCTCTGCAAAATCTGTGTACGATCAATCTTGCTCAACGTCGGATCCAAAAAGATTGTGATCAGTCAAAATAATATTATACTCAAATTGAAAACGTTACAGTCAAGAAGACTTTTGCATGGACTGATCAAACAACGTGAAATAGAGTTAAGTTGCGATATTTCGACTGGCCAGTACCAGTCTTCATCAGGTTTATTAAGATATCACGAATTTACAGAAATATATATGGAGTAAAATAATAACCAGAAGTTACATAATATGACGTGGTATGGTGTGGCTACTGTAAAAAGACAAGATAACAAAAAAAAAGGATATACTATATATAGTTACAATTCATCACATTTATTGATGCCCAGAGGCTCAATTGTCTTAGTTTGTGGATATAGGGTGGGCTTCACATGCTTTCCTGAAAGAATTGCACCCATTTTTAAGTTTTTCAATAGGAATCAAAAGCATATGATTGTCGAAATGATTGCTGGTTAGAAAGTGTTCTGAAACTGCAGTATGGATGTAATTATCAGTAGGGTTGAGTATAGGTCATCTGTGTTCATTAAAACGGTCTTTGAGGCGACATTTAGTTTCAGTAAAAACCACCACTGTGTTCCTCTCTCCTCTGAGGAGATCTCTTTGTGTCACTAAGAGGCTGGGGAGAGGGGAAAAAGGATCATGAATATGTTGTGGTTCAATTTTCTCCTTGGTTTAAATTTTATTTTCTTTTGTTTCAAACTCATTATCATACATTACCATACCCAAAAACAAAAGAAAATAAAATTTAAACCAAGGAGAAAATTGAACCACAACAAATACAGGGGACTATAGGAGGCAAAAAGGGAAAGTGCAGGGCTGTGCTCAAGCAGAGCCCGGTGGTGCCTAACTTTTACTCCTGGGCAACTAGAAAATCTTACTTTTTACATACAAATCATATACTTGGCACCCTAGATTTTACAGGTTCAGAGCACTGGGCTCTCTTCAATTTTCTGTAGAGAACAGCCTTGAAAGAGGTTCACTACTTATGCTTTTCAACATCCTCACATGCTTTTTATTTTTGCTTAATTTTTTATTATAAATATTTTAAATGAAATGCTAGTGGGAGCCTCTGCAGAAGAGTTTGTCTGTGTTCTAAAGTTTTTAATCCTGTTGGTGCTGGAGCTAGACAGTGCTTATAAGTTTGATGAATTTACCTTTTTTGATCTCAGTCAATAAAAGTATTTTTGCTTATTATACAAAATTATTGCGGTTAAATTTTAAGACTACATGTAAAATCATGATTTCTTTATTCATCTGGGTTTCTTAGGTTGGGGTGGTGGTTTAGGAGGGGGGTTATGTATTTTGCCTTTGGTTGTGTGATATGGAACGAGGGGCCAGGAAAAAAAAACAGACCAAAAAATGGGGGGGGGGGCTTCCAATAATTGCACTGGAAAAAAAACTAAAATCATCATAGGTTCCCCTCTACCATACCATGTGCTGTGATATAAAATATATACTATTTTTACATTATACCATATAGAAGTAAAAAATAACAGTGTGGCTGAGATAACATTACTGAAATTATTTGTTTCTTTATTTTGTCATTAACCAAGGCATAAAAGTCAGACCAATTGTTCTGTTTGGTCCAAGTGGCTGTGGTAAGAGTACACTGAAGAATTGCCTGATGAAGGACTATCCTGACAAGTTTGGTTTCTCTGTGTCACGTAATTAGAATATTTATATTACATATAAATGTTTTAAATTTTTATTACAGTCATTTCACCAAACCTAGCTACACAACAGAGCAAATTAATTTTACTGTCCTGTTCATTAAAAATTAATAGAGTGACTTCCTGTTCAGATTGGAGTAGATAAAAGAAGAACATCACAACAAGTGGCTGTATTAATTTTTGTTTTATTGTTGAGCCCTATGTTTTTTCTTTGGGTTCTTAGTCAACCCTTTTCATCATCATCATCATCATTAGGGTTTGTATTCACTCTTGACAGCGGAACCCCTCCCTGGGTTGATCCCACAGACCTGTGTCTGCAGTGCTTGGCTAACCTTGACCATAAGGGTGCAATCTGTCCAGTGAGATCGTCTTTCCATCTTCTTTTTGGATGACCCTGTTTTCTGGTCCAATCTCTTGGGATCCACTCTGTTGCTTTGATGGTCCAACGATTAATCAGCGCCTTTTCTTGCACTTATCCAACCCTGAGAATTTCTTCAATCCATTACTCAATTGAGGAATTCACTTTTTCGTAGTCAGCCTTTATTAGTTATTACAGTCAAACCAGGTCAAATGTTCCTGTCGCTGATGAACTAAAGAATTCATTAACGGAAAAATGATTTCGTTTGTTGATTCAATAATCCATTCATAAAATGTAACAATCCAATATTCATATTTTGCCTCGATTCCATAATCGAATGTTGATTCAATATTATTACTGTTTTTTGAAAAACTACACTTTCCACAAGTTGACCTCAGAATTTTTTTTTTCTTTTTTTCGAAGAGTCGAGTGCAGGCGAGTTCTAAAGTTCAAACTCAAACAAACTGTTACATGTACACCATTTTACTGCCAGTAATCAGTGCAACAGACCTGACCTCTTAGAAAACACAATGGTCAAATTGAGGTCTGTGCACATGCAGTGATTGGTGGATTTAAATCCCTGGCCTTTGTCAGTTTCTTTACATTTGCGGTCTGTCTATTCTTAGCTAGCTGTTATTTTGATTAAAGGCAATGAAAAATGCAATCATAAACGGTAGGAAAAGGGAAGCAAATATGATTAACAGACAAGAATAAAGAACAGGTAAATTTTGTTCATAAACCAAATTAACTTTTAGTTATTGAATCGAGGCCCAATTTGACTGTTGGATTATTCATTTTATGAATGGATTATTGAATCAACAAACGAAATCATTTTTTCATTAACGAACTCATTAGTTTGTTAGCGATGGGAACGCTTGACCTGGTTTGACTGCAATTTCATAATGTCCTCTTAAAATATTGTTAAAATCCAAGTCTTTTGAGTGAAATGCGTCATTCTTTCAGATACTACACGAAGTCCACGACCAGGTGAAACTGATGGGAAAGGTAATCCATAATATTATTGTTAATAATAGGTTTGGTTACACACACCATGGTAAAGGGCATTTCCAACTGTAACAAAGCCATGGTAAATTTAATGTGGATTTACTTTACAGTGGTAACTGGTGAATACTGGTGAATTAAATCCCAAGGTAATTTAGCTGCTTACACCTTCATTCATACTATTGTGTTAATAATCACCATCAATCAAGGCAGTATTTCATGTTGTGTTGAAAATTTCTCTGTGACTTTCATCTTGACATGAAATCTGCCATGTCAGCGTCCATCTTTCTCTCAACAGCTCAAATAAAACCTGTTAAATAAACAAGGCAATTTTTTGCGGTTTCGTGTTGGTGTCTAATAAAGAAAGCTGATTGGTTTTCTTGCCTTGAATACCAAAAACCCTCGCTATTTACCACATTAAATGTCATGAGCAGTTTCCTTGTTTTTGTCATAACCATGGATATTTCATGTGGTAAATTTATCTCAGGAAAGTCCGGTCACATACACGTGCACCAGCCCAAAATATGGGTAAAAGGGTCATTTATCATGTTTTAGTGATAGTAAAAGTGTCCTGTGTAACCACACCTATTGGTTAGTTATTCATTTTCACCATACACATTAACGAACACTGCATAGCAACCTCCCCTCAAGGTGTATACCTTTGGGACAAGGCAGATAATCTGCCATTACCAGTATGTAGCAAGGAAGCACAATCAAAGAATAGCTGATCAATTAATAATTATAGCATTTTTGCAACTTGACATTGTGTTCTTTGCTCAATAATGACTTGTAGATTGGAGTAGTAGTGGCTAGGAGCACTGAATTGTGTAAAAAAGCCAGCTGTGTCCCAGAAACTCCCTCCTTCCTTTATCTGACCAACATATAAATGTAGAAATTTGTACTGTGTAAAAAGAAATACATTTGTACCTCAGAAAACTGGAAATCTGTTACGTTTCTTCTGTTACAATTACACCAACCCTTTTACATTCATTTTGTATGAATTCATTTATTTGAATCAATGATGGTAAGGTAGAACCCCACTGACTCGAACTTTGAAGGGAAATGAAAAATAGTTTGAGTTAGCAGGGTCGATTGAATGTTCAATTTGCCAAAATATTGATAGTTTACAGCACTTCAATATACAGCAGAGTGCAAATCGAGTTTATCTTATCAGAAATTGTAACACAAATATACGAATATGAAAATAACTGTCAAATAGGCGATCTGTTCATTGCACTCATTAGAAACAAATGACTGTAGTGATAGTTTTAGGGATTCTACTGTTTGCATGACAAGAAAAGCTAATGGTTTGGCATTCACAGTAAGTTGTAAGAACTAGAATTCAAGTTATCAAGGTAAATTTTGATTAAGGGAAACAAAAATTAGTTTGAGTTGGTGGAGAATTAGAGTTAGACGAGTTCAAGTTATCAACTGAAGGTAAAAGGGACTGAAAAGTAGGGTCAAATCCAAGGGAAATGAGATTTGGTTTGAGTTAGTGGGGAGTCTGAATTATCTGAGTTTGAGTTACCAGGATCCTTCTGTAGTTAAAACAGCTTGCTGACATGCCTTGAATGTAAAAGCATGTTTTATAATCTGCTGCTCAGTTGTTACATATTAAAAGTTCCATCCACAGAAATTTATTTCTCAGTGTCACATAACTTTGGAAATGGCAATAAAAGACATAATATCTATCAAAGTTCACCAGTTGTTTTATTGTGAAGTGCCCTTATTCAAAATTTTAGAAATCTTATGCTTAATTTCCAGTTCAAAGGTCGGCCCTACAGATACTTTAATCTTTCTGTGGTAAAGCAGTGTCCCATTTTACTTTTTATTAACAATCACGTATGCATTTGTCTTTGTTTCAGAGTATCACTTTACTAACCGTGAAGCAATGCAAAAAAGCATTGATGCTGGTGATTTCATTGAATCAGCAGTTTATAATGAAAACCTCTATGGGACAAGGTGAGTGTAGTTATAGTCACTGTATTTATTCGATTAAGGGCCCAACCTCGAATAACCACCCACCCTATAGGCAGGAAAAGTTAATAAGCTCCCAGCCTCTACTACTACTCCTTACTGACAAAGAGATTGAAATAGATTATTACAAAAAAGAGACTGGCCTGAATACCTAGTTTCTAAACTGTCAATGAATAGTTAAAATTCTGGTTTGGAACATCGTCATGTTTTGCTGCAAAATAAAATTGCCATAATTGCTGAAAATTGTCAGAATTTAAGAAGCGCCCAGCCTCGAATGAAATGAGGATCTACAAGCTTTAGTTTGAGCTTGAGGTTGATCAATCAGTGTTTTTGCTATTGAGTGTAATACTGTCAGCAAGCAGATCAAAGATAATTTTAGATTTTTGTGTGTTGTTAAACCTTGCTGGTATTTTACTGCTCGCTCTCACATTGTTCAGTAGCCCCTAATGACCAGCTCTTGGGTGTGGCTTCTCATGCTTTAATTCTGACAGTATGGAAATATTATATTCAATTTTTGTACATGTGCATAACATTATTAACCCTAGACATAAGTTGTGTTTCATAGGCTAATAGCCTGCCGTTAGTCAGATACAAGACTTGTCAGAGGGATACCTATGGCAATATTGTGATTTTGTGAATTTTAGCAGAATAGCAACTTTCCTCTAAAGGCCTGAATATAATGGATAAGCAGGGCTGGCCTGCTTTAGCAAGCCAGACTTGACTGACCCGCTTGCCTTATCTCGGCTCGAGCAACAAGGATCTTGGCCAGCCGGGCTCACCTGCCTTCTCATATAACCATAATAATGCAAATTTTATAATGTAAGAAGGCATAAGCTGAGCCATCCCAGCAAAGCAGGCCAGCAGCCAGGTTAACCGCACTGGTTCACCTCATATAAACAGGCCTTAATGTAGGACACTTCATACTCCACACTAATTATTTATGCATTGCTGAAATGGTCAAAAAGCAAGCTCTTAAATCAGTTAATTCCCTTTGATGCTTAATGTTACAGTAAAAAGGCAGTTCAAGATGTTCTGGATGCAGGCAAAGTTTGTTTACTGGACATTGACATGCAGGTATGAAACTTACCAAATAACAATAAAAACTGATGTAAAAAAAAGGGAACAATGATTTACTGTGTTTAGATAAAAATATGTAAAATGTACCTTCTACTAAGGAAGAGATATTACATGTAAGAGAATTGATGAATTAGGAACTTAAATATTTCATTTGGAGTTTTCATCCAGGTGAACAAGAAAGTTTGAATTTTCCTGATACTTGGTTATTTGAGTTTTAGAATATCCCAGCTTTACTCCTTGCACATTGATTTACTCACTAGCAGAGTCTCTCTTTTCTCTGACTTGCAATGCTGTTTGCAGGGCTCCACAGTTTGGAGAGAACAAGACTTTGCAACTCTAGTTATTATCTGTGCCAAACTAAAACTGTAACTTCTTACCAAGCCTTCAGTGACTTTGCTTTTTGCTTTAATTGTGCTGGCACTTAAATATTCAAGAATCATCAAATACACCCATATCATCATGATGTACTGTAGATGACCAAAGATGAAGTCTTATGGACACTAGTGAACAAACTAAACCTATTACTGCATCATAAACAGGTGGATTTTAAAACCTTCAACAAATTTTTCAGCAAATTTTGGGAACAAAATATTTTTAAATAAGCATGTCAGAGCTGACTGATCCACATTCTATCATCAAGATTTCAAATTATAATTTTTTTTACAGAGAATAGAATTAAAAAGCAGGTGAACAATTCATTATCTGCCTAGTATATTACATGTAATTGTGTCAAGTGAGAGGAGAGTCTCCTTTTCTGTTTGTTTTACAGTGTAGATATGAAGGAGAATAGGACTGTGTTAACAGGGAATACACAAACTCAACATATAAACCAGATATGCAAACTATACTTTGGTAAAACATTATTTTCATGTCCTATCTTTGGCTGTTTAAAAAAAGCAACAGTTTGTTCTACAATAGAATGTAAATATTAATTATTTACATTCAGTCATTTACATTATTATTTTTCTTTGTTTTTCAGGGAGTTGTTAATTTAAAGAAAACAGACATGGATTGTTACTATATTTTTGTAAAGACACCATCACTGGAAGAACTGGTACATGACTGTTTTATATGGTGCATTGTACTGCAGGTTTGGTAGCTGGTCCCCTGCAATTAAGCTAATAATTTATTATTCATTCAGTTATATAGTTCGTAATCTAATTTGCTCAAATCACCTGGCTCTTCTGCATAACCAGCTACAACCAGTTGCAAAAATGTTGAGACACTCTAAAGAGAAGCCTGCCTTTTTACCCAAAATATCTGATTGACATGTATTTGTGAGATGTAACACTCACCCCCTCCCTCTCCTCCCTTCAAAGTTGTTTCTTCAAGTAGTATTGCTAGCAACATTGTCAAAAGGGAGGGGGGGGGGGGAATCACAAACACAAAGTCATTTACAAGAATGATCTTTCACATTGAACTGTGCTTTATGATCATGCACACTTTCAGGTTAAATACACCTGCATATTTGAATTTATGAAAATTAGCAAATTTGCAGTGTCTGATATACACTGTGCATGTGACTTTACACACACAACAACAGTTAATTAAGGGGGGAATTGAAATGCAAGGATGAGGTTTTTTGTCTGATATCCAAACACATCACTTTGTTGTTTTCCTTTGTCTTCTCTATTTGAATTTAAATTTGATTTTTCAGTCATTCTGAGTTTGTTTTCTGTAGGAAAGACGACTGCGTGCTCGTGGCACAGAAACAGAAGAATCGATTTCAAGAAGGTTAAACATAGCAAAGACTGAACTTGCATATGGTATGTTATTCTTCAGCAACACTTAAATCACACTTATTTTAACTATACATTTGAACCTCTTTAATACAGACATTGAAGGGACACAGCAAAGTGTTCGTATTAGAGAGGTGTCCGTATAAAAGAGATCACTGCGATAACATCACTTTTATGGCTTCACTTACAGTTTTAAGAGGTCAGTAGCTAAAACCAGGCTTACACTCATCTTTAAACTGCATTTAAAGTTATTAATTCTCAGTACAAAGACACTGTCTTTCAGTAGCATCTCAACTACAGACAAATTACTGTTTTAAAACGAAACGAGCCACAGTATGCTGCATGTTAAAAGTTGTAACGTGAAGCACAATTCTGAAAGCGTCTTTTGCTATTTTGCCAGTGCAGTAAACAGTAACTAATGTACAAAAAGTAATAGAAAAGATCCTTATGCCATGTGTAGTTATTGAAGCCTTCAAAGAGTCTGTTATGATCCTCTGTACACCTTTCGCACATTGTTGTTTGGTATACAGCGACTGGACTTTATATCACCTTGGATACATGTACAGTAGCTCATCAGCCAGACTAGACGGGATGCACGCTATGCAGATTTACCTGATCGGGATTCAGGATTCACCTGATCACCGCTGTGCCCGTAATAAAGAGTTAAGTTTATATGAAATTACTCGCTGGGGCCAAGATTTAGTGTCCGTTGTACATATTAGAGAGAGACCGTATTATAGAGGGTTTTTTTATATGAAAATTTTGTCGGGACATTGGAATCTGTCCGTAATAGAGAGATGTCCATATTAAAGAGGTGTTGGCCGTACCGAGAGCTAGGTTCGACTGTATCTTTATCCCCCCCTATTTATCCTCCTCTATGAACCTACATCAACTAATGACCAAGTTTGATACCAAGAATAATTATAGTGCTGTCATGTGCTGTAGAAGGCGGCATGGCGGCCAGTCCGTTGGAGTGCAATCCTATCGATGTGACCATGAGTTCAGGGCCCGGTTCCTAGAAAGATGGTTAAGTTTAACCCAGGATTAACCGAAATTTTAGGCACGATTTTCTTGCTAAAAGCGTGTAACTCAAACTTACAAAATACTGTTGAGCCTTTACTCTGAGACACAGTAATGAGTTACGCAAAATGTTGCTCTAAGCAATGCATAGGAAGTAAATAAAAAAAAGTGGAACAAAGTAATCCTAGATTAGTGCTAACCGGCCTTTCAGGAACCGGGCTCTCAGGTCCCGTCCTGAACCAAATCTGTATTTGTTCACAGCACTTGTAAATAGCAAACAGGTTTGCCTCCGGCCAGTTGGTATTCTTAACAAGACTATGATTATTTTGATAAATTTGTTCATGTTTATGCACAAGATATCCAACTGGATGGTTTGGGTAAATAGTAAGCACCCCAGGTTAATCATCTCTTTTGTTATTTCTTTTTCTTTTTCACTTCAGCTGAAGAACCTGGTAATTTTCATAGTATAATTGTCAATGGTGATCTTGAAATAGCCTACAATGAATTCAAGGACACTATCAGTAAGGTAAAATACTCATTTTTGTTTGTTTATAGTCCAGGGTAAGAAACCTTCCTTGACAACAGCTACCCCGTACCCTCTGTACCTGTGTGGCCACATCTTTGAAATCCAATATAACAGACCAATTTCGTTATATTAAAATTCATACTTGGCTGCGGGGCTTGGCGGAATAATACTAAAGAAATCATCTTAGGGTTCCAAAGAAGCCTGAAGCCTTCCCTGAAACCCCGCAGCCAAGTATGAATTGTAGATATTGGTCTATTGTCTGCACTCGCAAGGCCCGTTTCCGGTTTCTGCTGGTTATGCTTTGCTCGTCCCGTGACTTTCTTGCTCAACCTCGTTCCCAGGTTCTCTCTCCTACCCGTCGAGAGACCCTGGTTGGGTCTGGTCACGTGTCTCCCAGAATCTGGAAGATTGCAAACAAACGACTTGGGGGAGGGGCGGATAAGTGTGAGATTTGTCTCTACAAAGCGTAGACGTCGAGGTCAATGGAAACTGTGTATCTGACCTTGTCTAAAGGGTCATGTTTTTTATAGTTCCCGGACTAGTCAAGACAAAACCTCGAATGCCGAATTTTTTGACAGCGAAAGCGTAACTTCCTGCAGAATATCTGGATGTTTATCGGATTTTGCAAAGGAAATCACGGATTCACCACTTCTGCAGTCAAAAATACTTTAGGTGGTTGTATTCATACCAAAACGTATGTATTTTCAAAACTATAATTATGCAGTTCGAAGAGGGGCCGAAAAGATGTATCAAGCGTTGCCGTCCTCACCGACCTCGAAAATATTAAAATCAAACAGAAACAACAGGAAGAGAGAATACGCCGCTCGGACTCAGTTTGATTGTTCAAATGAAGAGGTAAACAGAATCTTGGAAGAGTATATTTTTATCCAACGGCTCTGTGTTGTATTTTTGTCGTCGTTTAAAATCAACAGGATAGCCGTATAAGTTTCTCTGTTAAAAAAAAATTATGGCTTGCACGACTGCCAAACGTTTATTGTTCTGTGTTTATTTTTCTGGAGGGTTAGGTATATGCATTAGAGGATTCAAAGAAATCACTGAGCTACATTTGTTTTTTTTTATAAAGCTTTCATTTGGACCATATGCAAGAAATCCTTTCGCTTTGGAAGGTTATCACTGGGTTATGTTGTCTGTTTTGTTGGCTTATGGTATTCGACGAAACGAAACGAAACAATTTGTAATCGACGAAACGAAACAAGTATTGTAACTTGTGAAAATGAAAATCACAGTTGTCCCAAGTTCACGTTACGAGTTTGTTATGTAAATTAACTTTTTCACAAGAGAGTCGGTGTCGCGTTACAAACAACCGTTGGGACTTTGAATGAAAAATACAGTATTGAGATAAGCATGATTACCAGTATCAAACGGCACGGAATCAAGACCCTGGCTTATATATGGCACTGATGGTGAGCTGGCCATGGAGAAAGCATTAGAGAGCGCCTTTCCAACGGACAGTGTTCCCCCCCAAGCAGTGCAAGCATTCATCTCCGTTGTTTTGAGCATCTGAAATGGGATATGATTGCAGAGTTAAAGAAACTTCAGGTTCCTAGTGAGAAACAAAGCGAAATAATTGGAAGTATCCTCGGTGGAGAGTTTCAAGGAAAGCGTTTAAAAGGGTTGGTGGACACAGAAATAGAAGATTTTGAAAACAAGTGGAAACAGATAGAGAAAAAGCTACCCCCCGCATTTTCTGCATGGATGACATCTACAAAAGGACGGCTGAGATCGCATGTTCAAACTATCCGCAAGTGTATGCTAAAATCAGTGCGAATTCACGCCGAACTGATCAGGTACACATCCATGAGCTAATAGAGGAGAGAGTCGTGGAAGATCAAAAAAATGAGATGATCAAGGGAATCACTTGCATGGGCGATTACCGTTTGGCTGATGAATATAAGCAAAAAGCCATTTCCCCCCCCCCCCCCCCCCTGCAGTGGACACAGATGACAAGTGATCAGCGGAAAGAATACGTGGAAAAATTGCTCCGCTTGAAGTCACAGAATGTAGGTCATTTGGAGCAGGAGACACCGGCAAGGTCTCACCTGTCCGATTCGCTCAGCGGATGTGACTTGACAGAGCTACCTCGCACTGTTGTTAAAGATATTTGGGCACAAGCGAATATAATTTTGGAAAGGTACCATGTACTAGCTCTGGAAAATGCCACTTTCTGTGTGTACTGAGTTAGACAACAGCTTCACCGTGAAACAAAACACACCGTCGTCATATCGTTGCAGTTGCAAGCGTTTCTTATCTACAGATGGTCTTTGTCAACACGTATTGGCTGTTGCCGAGGAAAAGAAGCAACTTCCTGAATTTCTAAAGCTGTACAAGGAAAAGAGTAACAAAGCGTCCAAAGTCATATTAAAAAATCTCCCCGTCAATGGTGGAGAAAAGCCTTCAAGCAAGCGAAGAAAGGGAAAAAACAACGTCAGCGCAAGGCCAATTACAGAGGAATTGGATCCTCAGAATGTGAGCCACCCGAAGCCTCATAATTACACCGAGTACTTTCACAACGACGAGCCCTTTGATGTGGTATTCACAAGAGACCATCCTCAGGCAAGTCAGTGCACCACATGTGATGTAGCTTTCCCTCGCAGAATGCCTGTGGTTCCATATGATCCAGCATTTGTACACAAGGAGCGTTGGGAGTACCCTGTGAAGGACGACAATGGCAAAATTGTTGGAAAGAAAGTCACGAAAAAGAACCAGGTGATCTGTGACGTCACTGCGGGGGCCTGGGGAAAGAAATTTTAATGCCGTATCGCATAAACCAAAGCTGACGGGAACATATGGAGGGGAATACTGGACAAAAATGTTATTGGATCGTACCATAAGGTGCATTATATCGAATTTGCCTGTATACTGTCTTACCGTACCCGGTATGCTGTTATGTCGTACTCGGTGATGTTGTATTGTAACCGGAACACTGTATTATCGTACTCGGTAACCTTACATGGTAACCAGAATAGTATTGTATTGTACTCCGATGCTGATGTATCGTACCCGGTAGTCATATATCGTAACTTGTATGCTGTTGTTTCGAAATCGGTAACCCGATATCGTAACCTGAATGGTATTGTATCGTACCCGATGCTGCTATATCGTACCCGATGCTACTATGTCGTACCCGAAATGTGGTCGGCGGCTTTCAAAGTACGTCAAATATGATCATTATAATGTACCGTGTTTAGGTGCTTTACGCGCTTCCGTGCTTCTGGTGCTTTACTTGCCTGAGTTGCTTGAAGTGCTTTACTTGCTTGACGTGCTTTGCTTGCTTAAAGTGATTTACTTTAGGTTCCCAATAGGTTTAACCGTTAGCCGTCGTATGTGTATGTTGAGCTTGCTATCATAGGGTGCTTTTAATGTAGCGTTGCCTTCATTGCTTGTGGTGCTTTGCCTACTTGAGATGCAAAGAAACAAGCCAAGATCACTTTCATTGAAAAAAAAAAAGAAAGGACTGTTAACTTTTAGAAAATTGGAGACCAATTTCACTTATCAACATTCATGTTAAGGTTATCCTGGTCTCAGCCACTGGGATAAAAAACGTCCAGCTAAGCATTTATTCATTATAATCAAGTGGTTCAGCTACCGTAAAATTCAGAAAATAAGCCCCGGGGCTTATATTTTTCAAAGGCCCTTTTTGAGGGGCTTATATTTGGAGGGGCTTATCTACGGAGGGAAATTTGCGATTGGGCTAGCCTTATAGTTGGAAGTACAAGCCCCCGGGAGGCTTATATTTGGAGGGGCGATTTAATGGAGGGTTTTTTGCGTTACCGTTTTGGGGGGCTTATTTTTGGAGGGGCTTATTTTGGGGAATTTTACGGTATATATGAAGGAGCGCCAATATATTAACAATATCATAGATTCTTTTTTCAATTATTGTCTCACAACAGACTGTTTTTATCTGTATAGGGGTGGTGAAGTAAGGCTACCCTCTTTTCTCCATATTTCTTTATGATTGCAGTTGAAACTTTTGCTCTAGCAGTTTGCCAAGATACAATTTATTATAAACGGTATTACGAGCTGTGATGAAGATACAAACGGAGGTTCTGCCTCGAGGTCCAACCACTTACTTTATGTACCATTTTTGACAATAAAGGTGCCACTTTTAAGTTAAAAACTTTTATTGACAAATGCTGTTCTTTTCACAAACCTAGTTTAGAACTCTGCATTCCTTTCAACTGCTGTAAATGCGCTGTCTTCTAGATGCAAGCTAATCACAAAACCAGAATATTTCATCGACTTTTTTACAACAGCGATATATAAATTCTTCTGCGGTCCTATCAGGTCATTTTATATACGGAAAGAACAGATCTTCCTACCCTTTCATATACTTCAACTTGTTGAATCAGCAGCGTTCATATTCCTGAAGCCTGATAAAGGTACCCTTTTTGAGTGGCCTGCCCGCATAGCCCATTATGTGGAGAACCTCCCTCCCCCAACCGTGGACCCCGGTAATTAACTCATCTAAAAATAAAGGAATTTGGATCGTCTCGTCCGAAGGTAAAATCCAAGACCTTTTTGGCATAAAATGGCCTGATGAACCAATCAAAACCCTTAATTGGGTAATATCATGCACTCTTATTACATCAAACTTTTGCACACACAAAAAAGGAATTATGAGATTGGACAATCACAAATTAACGACGGTTAAATATAAATCTGCATTTTTGACGCGTAACGGTAAAAAACAACAATTTTTGACGGTTGACGAGGGTATTCGACGGCTAACGGTTAAACCTATTGGGAACCTTAAGTAAATCACCTTAAGCAAGCAAAGCACGTCAAGCAAGTAAAGCACCAGAACCACGGAAGCACGTAAAGCACCTAAACACGGTACACTATAATGATCATATTTGACGTACTTTGAAAGCCGCCGACCACATTTCGGGTACGACATAGTAGCATCGGGTACGATATAGCAGCATCGGGTACGATACAATACCATTCAGGTTACGATATAGTAGCATCGGTACGATACAATACCATTCAGGTTACGATATAGTAGCATCGGGTACGATATAGCAGCATCGGGTACGATACAATACCATTCAGGTTACGATATCGGGTTACCGAGTACGAAACAACAGCATACAAGTTACGATATATGACTACCGGGTACGATACATCAGCATCGGAGTACGATACAATACTATTCTGGTTACGATGTAAGGTTCCCGCGTACGATAATACAGTGTTCCGGCTACAATACAACATCACCGAGTACGACATAACAGCATACCGGGTACGGTAAGACAGTATACAGGCAAATTCGATATAATGCACCTTATGGTACGATCCAATAACATTTTTGTCCGGTATTCCCCTCCATAGGAACAGATTGAATTGAATTGAATTGGTGCGCGCGTTGGTTTATGGGATACGGCATTAAAATTTCTTTCCCCAGGCCCCCGCAATGACGTCACAGATCACCTGGAAGATGACCAATCGGTATTATTAGGGACCTTAAGCAACCCAGACGACGAGCCGAGTGGACGCCGAGCGGAAGTGTTCTCACGAAGCTGGCAACTTCTGCGCATGTCAGTGATGTCGTCCACATGGCGTTCAGGACGTGACATCTGTTGATTTGCCGTCCTCAGGTGAACGTGAGCATTTAAAGCAATCTTTTACGTTTCTGTGCCCATTTTACCTTGTTTAATACCAAGATTTGAAAAAAGGAAACCTTTTTTTGTACTTTTTGCCGAAGGTTGGGCCGTTGGAGGAAAGATTTCGAGAGATTTTCGGTAAACCGTGAACCGTGGTTTTCAATGGCTTCGGCGGGAAAGAACCTGTGAGTAAAAGTAAAATGTTTGTGTTCTCCTTAAATGCTTCTGAACTGTAATCCGTTTCCAGAAGCACTATTTAACTGGAAAAGGAAAAGGCGTTGATACTCGGGACCCTTGCATGAAAGAGGCCGGTTAAAAATCCCAAGGAAAATCTCTCGAAGCATTTTCATCCACACTGTTTTATTTTTGTTTCTGTGTTTTGAAATGTATATGTCTGCCTCTCGAAAGCAAGACTTTCACTATATTTCGTATATACTGTTTCCAGTAAACTTGATCAACGTTAATAGAGTCGTCTATCCGTATAAGATAAATGAATGGGACTGTACGGAAATCGTGCCTCCGGCAATTGATTCCTGTAAAATGTATAGGATAACAAAACCAGCTCTCTACTGTTTGATTCTCGATTGATTCGATTCAAACCTTTTCATTTGATAAACGGTTTACTGATTTAAATCCTTCGGAGAGTAGGAAAAGTTCTTCCTCGTTAATTGTGTTGTTCTCAACACTAAACTGAAGAAGTAGCTCTCGTATTTCTTTAAACGAAGCCATTCAGTGCAGTCTACCTACTTCGGCGACGAGCCGAGACGGGAGCTTGCTTAAACACTTGTTTTTCCCGCTTTGGACGACGTTCTCTACCCAGACCTAACTCGTCTTCTCTCGTCGTCGTCCACGAACTCGTCCTGTCTGCTTAAGGTCCCTATTGTCTGCGAACCGAATGCGTGGTGAAACGTCATCCTTACTTCTGGAAAGGGCTCATTCGAATCAGAGATGAAATTGCAATCGAATGGAAGAAAGTCAAAAGAAACTTCT
This sequence comes from Porites divaricata, assembly GCA_038088405.1. NCBI lineage: Eukaryota > Metazoa > Cnidaria > Anthozoa > Scleractinia > Poritidae > Porites > Porites divaricata. The sequence goes on from JBBMOI010000011.1 coordinate 9,609,671, forward strand.
ACATGATACTGTCCACATTAACTTTTAGACTGACTGGCTTGCTGGCTTGTCAGTAAGAATTGCTTGCTAGTCGAAAAGTCGCAGTGTACGATGACTGAAGTACAACATGAAAGTTAGCCTTTTTTAAAACAGTTTCTCGTGGGTGTATAGCTGTGGCGTTATTGTTCTTAGCAAATTTTCAAAGATTCCCAAAGTTTAGCTTTCACTGTGGGGACTCTTTTTCCTTGCCTGAAACTCACATTATTGACATTTAATTCAAAAACCCCTCACTGGCAACTAAATGACAAATAAGTAGATCGAAGATGAACTATAAGGTGAAAAAACAAACAAAGAAAACAAACATGTTGAACTTATCAACAGAGCAAAGCAAACACCCTCAGAGTAACGCCACATGGCCCACAGCTACTTAAGTCTCTTATAGCTTGCCAGTTTCGGTGTATTAGTGTTAGAGTTACAGTTCGATACAGTTGTTATCATCGTTGTTGTTTTTCAGAGGCCTGTTTTAGCTATAAAGGGTGGTAAGGAGCGAACCTCATCCCACACATATAACCGTTTTCATTATTGATTGATTTAAAAGTTCAAGTTAGCGTACATTAGAATCCGGGATTTGAACAAATAGCTACAAGGTGCTTATTTCCAATAAGCTGAAATATTTATTCATTAGGTGATTCTGGAAATTAAACATGTAATGATTATATATAGTAAATGTATGTGTTATTTCTCTTTTTTCGATGAGGAGAATGCTGATCATACCCTTGACTTAACTACTGTGAAGACAAAAGAGATGTTTCGATTGCTGCGAGTAGGCGTTGTCAGCAGTAGGTTATGAGTCTTCTTTCCCTTCTTGGTTTCCTTGTTCTGATATGCACTATTTTAGAACAAGGCCAGTTATGTAAAGAATTTGAGAGCATTTTTTATCATTTACCAACTAAACCCCCGGAGTTGGTATTTTGCGAAGCAAGAAGACTATCGTGACCAAAATTACTTATATTTACCCCATTTGACACAGCAATGTTCGCTTTACCGGATAGACCATACTTCAGAACAAGGCCGTTTATGATAAGAATTTGAGATCATTGTTTAGTCAATTACCAACTGAGCCCCCTTTAATATTTTGTGAAACAAAAAGAAGAAGAATTGTTTAGGAGCTGAGTATTTTCCCCATTTGATGTAGCGAAACAAAACTGCTATCGTGTCCAAAGTGTTAGAAGCAGCAGGTCAAAGATTGTTTCGTTTCGTTGAATACCAATTGTTTCGCTTCGTTTCGTTTCGTTTCGTGGAATACCATAAGCCTGTTTTGTCTCTGTTTATACTATTTCCTGTTGTCTTCAGTGTCGCGTTTTGGTCATCCTTTGCTTATGCACGTACTATATTATGTATTTTTTTACCTCTATTTACCACTAAAAGCGATACGTTTTTTCTGTTGCCGCATCATAAAAAAGGTTAGGGGTAGGAGGAAGCTGACATTTCAGATTACAGCTTTCCGTTAAGACATTAGAGCTAAAATATTATTTTGACCGTGAATGTAAAATGAATCCTCAGCTCTCAACGTAACTGCTATGTTTTGTGACCGCTAATGGTTTAGGTTTTGCATGTACTGATTCGGGCCGATTACCAGCCGCTGTCACCGACAAACATTGATTCTTTCAATGCAAGTTCAACGAACAGGGATTTTCCCTTCACGCGCTTGTGTCTTACTCAGGATCGTAGATTTTAGTATCTAATTGTTGTCGTCGGTTTAACTGCGATAGCACGAGTTTTTTATTTCTCCGCTGGTAATTCGCTTGTTTATCTAGTGATAGCTCTGTTTAGGCAGAAATTTCCCGAATTTCAGCTATAGTTGCAGGCTTAGCAAATCTATCTTGCCCTTTCGATCATAAACAAACCAGACAAGAAAATTGAGGGACAAAGGACTCCTCCCTCGGAATTAATTTTGTTCTGGGGCCACGTGACCAGACCCAACCAGGGTCTCTCTCTCTCTCGCTCCGTAGGGACGGGTAGGAGAGAACCCTGAGAACGAGGTTGTTTCTTGCTCGCTTTCGCTCACATCGCAAGCATCACTTGCAGCATTTTCGGCGCTCTCGCAGTCGACTTGTGGCAAGTCTACTGGACTGCCAGTTGCGGCTCCTGTGAACTGGGCCAGGAGAATGTCGAACTAGCCTCCTTCCCACCCCACCCCCACAAACACGCAAACATCATTCTCACAACAATGTTATGTTGTCTCTTTTGTCTGTTCTAGAACGTCATTTCCCTTTCTTAGCTTTAAAGCAGTGAAACATGGAGGGAATGTCAGCCAATTGCAACACTAGAGCTAGTGACAATGAACGAAATACACACAAATCAGAAGCAACGTATTTATGGCTGTTTGCTATTTACTCGAGGAAATCAGCTGCTCCATCATTTCGTCCACAGACTGTAAAATATAATTATATTGAAAGGATTGTAAGAAAGATGTTTGTGGGCAGTTTCTAAAGGCTGGAGTTGCTGGCGACGCTTTGGAACAAAGAAAACTAACAAAATCGCCAAGCATGTTTCTCTTTCCCGTTATTATTGAACAATGTTGGTGTAAATAGTAAGCAGTCAGTTCATTAACTAAATGACTTAAAAAAATTTCCTCCGTTTTTCGAGGGACTGGAGTATCACAAGTTATTTATATTGGATTTGCATTGTATAGGCTGGGTGTATAGGTCTCAATCTTGGTTTTAGCTTTAGGAAATTGCCGAAAAGTCAATACAATTGTCAGCTACATATGGAAACAGTTTTGCATTGTCCGAGCATCTTTACTATATGTATATTGTAACCAGCATTGTACCAAGTCAATCGATAGAAATCGATATCCGCCAATGTCAAACAATATCATTTACTGATTGTTATTGATCAGTATCGGAAATCGATGACAATCACAGAACAAAGATTGATTTTTATCGATCGACAAAAATCGATAACAATCAATAGTATTTGATAAGTAATCTGAGCTCATTAATGAGGCTCACAGCATTATACCCAAAAATAGAGGAACAAAACAAACAACAATACAATATTTAATATTTTCGGTTTTTTCTCTCTATTCTAAAGTAAGACTGTGCTCTTGATTGCCCTAGCTACGTCCTAGAATTGACATTCATATTCACTATACTGGGAGATATCTTCTGGATTTTGGCTCTTGATTTCATCAAGGTTTTTAAATTCAGTGAACTGTATACTGTTTTTGCCCTCGAAGTACCTCGGAAGATCACCAAACGGCCTCTTCCCAACCGATTCTCCTAGTTAACTGCATATTTTAAAAGCTTGCATAACTTTTGGCCTTATTGAAGAAAAATATGGACACTGCCTCTTGGCATATTACACTATTTTTACGAGGGAGGGGAGAAATCTTGTGGATAGCGATTTTAACGCGCTCTGTGGAGGAGGGACTATTCGTAGTCTAACGAAGACGCGTACGTGTTACGTCTACTGCGCGTTCTTCAGGAGCCCCGTTATTGAATCTAGATGGGGACTCGGGAAACCGGAGCAATCGATGCAGACGTTTTCAATTTCCTCAGGGCGCTTTGACCACACATGCTTACATGGCACGTACATAAACACCTCTACCAGATTTAAGTTAGTTTTTGCATTCTTTGCCTGAAGTAAGAACTTTTGTTTTAAAGCGTTTTATAATACATCCTTACTTGCACGAGCTTTATACATAGGCGAAGTTCAATCGCAGGCTCAGCATTAGTCTGCGTAAAGGCTTTTGTAGGGGAAGGGAAAGAGGAAACAAAGGTGAGAGAGAGAACAGGATGGAGGGAAGGAAACACCTACGTCCAGTCTTCATTTCTATTGCGGGAGCCACCCTACATGAACCATACCTCGAATTTCTTGAACTCCTCGATAGAAATGAGACAAAAAACGCATAAAATTAAAAGAAGTCAGCAGAAGAAATACTATAGTATCCGGCTTTTAACTTCAAATTTTGTCCGCCTTTGCATCCTAAATTTGTTTTGATGTTTTAAAATCGGGTTTAGGGGTTGAAGGGTTTCAAATGCCCTTGACAGACCGAGTTTTACATTAAATAAGGTCACTTGAGGAGACCTCCGTTTTGTTTTCCCGTTCGTAAAATTTGACCTCCGCTTGACGCCCAGTTATTTCACTGTTTAAATGTCAGGCAAGTATCCAGACGTGGATACATGCAGTCTTCATCGGCTTGTGGTTAGGATCTGATCTACGTGCTATTTGAGAACGGCCGATATTCACATTAGTGTGGTACTGATTTCAAGAAGGGCAAGCGTAGTATTTGACAAGGTCTTAATTCTATTACTCTCAGAATCTGAGCGTAAACTGAAAACGGTCGAACAATGGCATCCTTGCAGGCGTTTCCTTCCAATTCTTTGCGCGTCCGTTTCCCTCTTTTCCTTCCCCTTGAAATATTTGCTACGCAGACTACTGGACATCAATTCCCGCTTGGCCAGTATCTCTACAGTATGAAGCGATTAGCTTCCTTCGCTCCTTTTGATTGTTTGAGTGAATCCAGTGGCCTTCCATTTTCTGGTAAACTTCTTTTAACTCGGAAATCTTGGCGAGGCTCTTTTCAACATCGTCAATATGTTCCAGCAATTGCTTAAAGTCCCTCCTCGCCAGTTGAAAATCCTTACCACTAGCATCTCTTTGATTCCCTGCAAAAAGGTACGCAATAAGTACTTCACCAGTACGCTCCATCCCAGACCCACGTGTTAAGAAACGGACTTAAATCACCACTTCTCTATATTCACCCCCACAAAGGTAGAGGTGTTGCGAAGTTCTCCATTAAGGCGTCCCAAAAAATCAAAGAAATTGAAAATTTTACTCGAGATGGCTACATGTAATCTCTCTACCATAAAAATCAGGTTAAGGTCACCTGAGGACACCTAAGGAAATAACATATTGTTGGTCTTAACAAAGTAGGTTTCAAAAACTGTTACCATTTTTGAATGTGAAGGTTCGACTTTTCTGCCTGTAAATAAGTTCCCAAACCAAACCCAAGAAAACCAAAGCAGCCAGAGCAATGGACAACGTGTATATGGCGAAGCGAAAAGCTGGGTCATCTGAACCGAATAGGGTCAATTGGGTTGTCCATGGACTTCTTTCTCCTTTGTCCTATGGAAAGAATAATCATGGTAGAAAAGATAAAAGAAGACAATATTTTTATTTGGGGTCTTATACCAGCTGGTGCATCAACCGTTTTCCAAAACAATTCAAAATTACAATATATACTAGTTATTGATCACACTATACATAACATGTTATAAAACAAATAGAGATATTTAAACACACACATCTATTTATATAATTTGATTTCTGTCTTCCTTCTTTTTTCTTATCTTGAAGTATTAAAAAAGATGCCTACCCATCAATTTTTGGATTTCAGGCTTTTCGTTAAGGGGATTGAATATTTCATGAATATTACATTTTGTGACATTTTGTTCACTCTTATTAGATGCTCATTTTCAAGGAATAGGACGTTTCTTTTCTCCTTTCTTGAGGTTTTTATAAGGTATTAAAGTAGCTACTGACCTGTTTCTAAGGTGGGTTTGTTTAAGTTACTCTGTGACGGGTGTTGGTAACCTGGCGAAGGTAATCCTCACATTTGTAATTTTCTATAGTTTATAGTTTTCGGTATGTTCTCTTTTTGTTATTTTCGTTAGCATCTCTTCTAAAGTCGTTACTCATTTCTGTCACTCATCCAGTGTTGTAGTTCGATATCGTTAAGCCCTTGCCTCATTGTGTCTACAATCCCTGAGTCCATGCCATAGAATGTGCTTTTATCCAAAGATCTCCTAGCCCTATCTGGTCTAATGTGCTTCTGATTTATTTTTTTGCTCCAGAAAGCTTTATTTTCATTCCATTTTATATCATCGTGTGTTATGTGCGATAATTTATTTTCCTATAACTTAAAATTCCTATACACTGGGCGTCCATTTTCATTGGGAAGCCTCCCGTCTCCGTCCTAGCAGTTAACGCACAGTGTTCGACAGGAGGCAATCTAGCCTGTGAATCTTGTATGAAGCTATTTATTAGTGCACCTTAATTTTTAATAAGCTTTAATCTACAGGATCTGGAACTTGCCGTGTTTAGCGCGCAAGGGTCTGTAGCAAGAAGACCGTACAAATCAGGCGCGGATCTAGGACTCAACACTGACTGATTACCTAAACGAGCGCATAAGGCGAAAACTTGTAGGTGGGTCCGGGGGCATGCACCCCCGGGACAGTTTTGGGATTTTAACTCCCTAAATGGCCCCTTTCCTGGATTTGGAGTCGTACAGACAGAAAGCCTTGCCAATGGGCGGATTATTTCATCAGGGTAAATTTCCATGTTGTAATGAGCTCTCCTGACAGCGACAAGTGATTTTCCAGCTGGAAATCTCATAGCGTGTCTATAGGTAATGCCCAGGAATAGGACAATTGCACGATGACGTCATTTTACTACAGCTACCAGAATCCTTGAGTGTGTTGTTTTCTTGTGCAAATTAAGGTTATTGTTCTTTTATCCTCAGCGGAATTGGCAAATTTAAATAACAAAGCAAAAACGAAATGAATTCTGGTAGTTGTAGTCAAATATCGTCATCGTGCAATTGTCCTATTGGAAAATCAACTTAAAAGTTGTTTAAAAAAAATATTTATTATGAAAATCTGACCGATTTCCGCGAAACGATGGAAACCGTGGTGGATCCGCGCCTGCCAATAGACCCAACACACACAGTCCAACTAGGGATGTAAGACTGACTATATATTTAACGTTTTGCGAAATTTTATTTCCCACTTTGCTCGTTTAAGCTCCGGCCTTTTTCCCGTATGCAGGGCCTGATAAGAAATAGCATTTGTGACCAGGTTTTCTGCTAAACGTTTTAGATTATCATTTTTTAGGTCTTTATACTTGCTTTTGATTGTCATGGCTTATACTTACGTTTGGACCTTTTACGTGTTTTTGTAAGTATGGGTAAATCCACGTTGGATCTCGCTGAACTATTTTTTCAATACAATGTTTTAGACAACTGTTGTAATCCACCATGTAAAATCCGATATGAAACGGAAACTCCAGGATTCTGACTTGCTCGAACATATCGGTATTATCCCCTTTATTGAAGATGTACGATGCAGTAAATACGTCTAATAGAACTCCTTCCACCTCTTTACGGCGGAGTCCCTCGAGAAGTGCTTCCAGGTCGCCATACTCTGCGTCAAAAAATCAAATTCGTTTTTGTGAAAAAATTCTTGACTTTGGTTCGTATAATACTGGGGAAATAAACAATACCTAGTGATACAATTGATAGAAGATATGTGTATACGTGGAGTTTACTTTGCAAAATACCACAGTGTTGTCTTTTACTGAATAATGTTCTACAAATTGTTTCTACAGTTTGCAGACTTTTTTATTTTTGTACCACAAAGCAGTACACCGTTACCTTCAAAAATAGTAGTTCAGTTCTTTGTTGGTTGAGTCCTAAAATCTAAATTTCATTTGTTTTATATGAAGTATATGCTTTAGAGCTGTGATTCCTAATTCAAGGAAAAATACTGTAAAAATGTAAGTTCTCAGACCACGCCTATTGTAGTTATCTTCTTGAGAAGCATTGTCGGACTTCAACCAAAACCTTATCTTCTAGCTGTTTTGTGTGATAGCTAACGCGTGTGCACTCGGCTGAAGCTAATCTGGCCACAGGTTAACATCAACTTTGACGTACAAAATTTTTCTATTACGATATTTCAACGACCGTTTGGACGATGTTTAGATTTTTCAGAAACCTATTTGTCGTAATAAGAGTATTATGTCACCTGAGCGCCAATTGTATTTAATTTGGATTTAAGCATGCCGCGATACACAAGAATTTTTTTCAGTGAAAATTAACAGTCCCTGTTCGTATTGAAAGTTATCTTAGCTTATGTCTGAACCGGCCTACTGGGAAGAGTATATAATACAGCAGTTCACACGAAAACGATGCGAGCTCTTCGTTCAATGCTCTTCGGCTCCAGACGTAGTCCGTCATCAAGGACTTGAACTATCTTCCAGATCTTCACTGAACGTAGATTCGCGTGCAACTCTTTTTCATTGGAAATAAACCTGCGATCGACAAAGGCTACATTTTCGCGGTGTGAGATGGCGTGCGAAAAGTAGCGTCTGTTGATCTCAGGGTATTAAGAAATATAATCAACTTCTTCTTTTAATTGGAGTCAAGAGCCATAATAGAACTATTATGGCTCTTGTTGGAGTGTATCACTGTACACTGTACTGACGCAATTTGTAATAATTCCATCGCACTTTCTAATAAACTAAACAGTCGCAATTTGTAATAATTCCACCGCACTTTGTAATAAACTATAAGCTGTAGCAAAATGTAATAATTCCACCGCACTTTGTAATAAACTATAAGCTGTAGCAAAATGTAATAATTCCACCGCACTTTGTAATAAACTATAAGCTGTAGCAAAATGTAATAATTCCATCGCACTTTCTAATAAACTAACCTGTCGCAATTTGTAATAATTCCACCGCACTTTGTAATAAACTATAAGGTGTAGCAATTTGTAATAATTCCATCGCACTTTGTAATAAACGAAGTTATCGCAGTTTGTAATAATTCCATTGCAGTTTGTAATAATTCCCTCGAACTTTGGAATCAACTGAGCTGTCACAATTTGTAACAACTCCATCGCACCTTGTAATAAACTGTGCTGTCGCAATTTATAACAATTCCATCGCACTTTGTAATATACTAAGCTGTCGCAGTTTGTAATAATTCCATTGCACTTTGTAATAAACTAAGCTGTAACAACCAGAGGAGTTTCGTGTGAATAAATGAATTACTCATTTAAAGTCTCGCCTTGCAAAGTGTCTATACCTGTCGCTTAGCACGATCAATTAGCCCAATGGGACCGTTATGAATCTACTGTAAGCGATTTCTTTGCTTCTTATCTGACCCAGATCGACTTTGCTGTTCGCCATTTTGAAAATCAATAGCCGTAAGCCATATCCTTACTGGCGCACGGCACGTAGCCCGAAGGGCTACCGAAGGACGACCGAGCCCTCAGTCTCTTGGTTTGCGGTATATAGAATGTGTGAGGAAACTGTAACGCGATCAAAATAACCCATCTTTTCAGAGGTTTTCGACGGGTTTTGATGTTCTGACGACAAACACATCTCCTCTGGGCCCTGTGTCACAATTTGTAACAATTCCGTCGCACCTTGTAATAAACGTTTTGAGATTTATTCAACTTAGTCAGGTTAACATTCAATTTGATAATTTCTCAAAAACATGAATGGTATCCCATAATCAAAGCTGAAACGTACAAAAACTGCTTATATCTCCTTCTTTTAAGTTTATGGAATAAAACAAAGAAATCAGTAAAACTCTTGCTGAGTGATACAATAATTTTTTCTTGACTCGGAACAATGATAAGAAGAAAAATCACCGCCATCAACTGTTGGGTTTTCTAAGTTATGTTAGTTAGCCTTTCAGAGCATGCTAAACCTCAATACCGCTCTTTTAATAGATTTCTATTAGTCTTTCAATAATAGCAACAAACAACACGCAGACACGGCAATTTTGTGAATGGTCCGACAAGGAAAACGGAAAAGAAAATACATTGACAAAGCGACATGTCACGATAATTTGCATGTCTTGAAGCGAATCCCTCATGGGAACAGAATAAATCTCAAAAAATTTATTACAGACTGCGATGGACAGCTATTATTAATTGCGACAGCTTTGTTATCACAAAGTGCGACAAGGTTTATTGCATAAATTGCGACAGGTATTACGAAGTGCGACGATTATTACAAATTGCGATAGCACAAACACTTTGCCTAGTATCAGGTCTATCTGGGCTAGTATTATTGTAGTTATGCACCTCTGATATCTAGTTAATAGAATTTTCTCGTAAGTACTATGGGGCATTGAGTACCCGTTTGTAATTTTTGTGCATCGCGTCGCGCACCAGCACTTCATCTATTCTTCTCTAAAGGAGGGCGGATTTCCACTGCCGCATAATGTTTACGTTCGTACACACCTCAATTCTATTCGAGTAAATAAAATAGAGGCAATGTATTAAGTGTCGCGAGTAAACGTAAAAATTATGCGAGGCTCTAATTGATACGCACGTAAAATTACGCGGTAGTGTAAACCCACCCTAAGGTTAGTTTTGATGATGCTTTAGTTCTTACCCTTAACGTTTACTCCTTGCTTCATTCCTTCCATGTATCCTCGACTATTGGTTAAAGCGCCAAGCTATAACAAGAAAAATAGAAAATAACTGCTTTACATCTTGAGAATCACAGTTTCGTGGGCATACAAAACCAAAAGAAGTATGGTTGGACTTAATTAGCAAATTTTAGTCTAAGGATGTGTGACCAAACATGTGCAGTACGAACTAGTCAGCGTAGTTTATCTGGGCCTGAGATATGTTAAACGGCCCTTGTTCTTTCTTGGTGATGATCTGATAAATAAATAGATATTAAATAAAATAATTATGTATGAAAGATTGGTGTGGTCGATGCATAACTGTTATGGGCGTCCTGCTAAGTTTTTCTGTACGTTGTTCGCGGTGAGTTCATAGGTTTGCTTCCACCGTTAATCTGTGATGTGTGTTTGGGGAAATTTGCATCAAACATTGGCCTGGCCAATACATCTGTGAGCTATGTGAGAGAATTTGCCCATAAAAGATTGTACTACATGTTTCCTCTGTGAGTTGTGTCGGAAACTTTACAATGACTGCATTGTGGCTATGGATAGGTCACCTGTGAGGCTTGTATAGGGCACTTGCCCATCGACGATCTGCCTGTACAGTTAATCTGAGAGGCGTATGGTCAGACTCAGTGTGCATTTAAATCATGTCTGAATTGTTCCTTGAGAGAAATATAGAAGGTCTTGTGCGTCTAAGAAATGCCCTCATGACCATGTCACTCGAGGGGTATGGCCGAACTTATGCATGGACTTTATACCTTCATGATCCACCAGTCAGGTATGTCTTCGGAGGTGTACATCGAGAAAATGCCTGCATTATTGCAGTTTTTTCATTCACCGTTGAGAAACTGATGTTTGCCCTAAAGAGAGACTTGGATTCTGGATTCCACCCCGTGGGTTACAGACTCCAGGTACTGGATTCCACATCTTTGACAGAGGAACTTGGATTCCGGATTCCTGCAGCTCTGTGTTCCAGATTCCAAAGCCCAGGATTCTGGATTCCACCAGCAAAAATTTTCCAGATTCCAGATTCGACAATCAAAAATTTCCCGGATTCTGAAATCCGGATTCCCTTATGTGCATGGGGCGATGATGTGAAGGGACGTTTGCATCGATGTCATGTCTGCACGATTAATCCGTTAGACAAGTGGTCGGATGTGTGCATCTCAGAATTAAATAAAATAAATATTGGTGTCCTTACCTCAGTGTTGACAATTGCTCTGTGGTCGCTCACACTTCTTGATGTTAGAGCAGTCGTCATCATTGCAGTTAAATATGCCATTACAGTAACACCAGTAAACATCCATAAAACACTCAGAAGACGGGCTAAGAAGAACTTTGGTGCTTTATCGCCATACCTTAGGAAAGAAAATAACGATTAGTAACATATCTATAGCCAGAAGTGGTAACAGCCACCCGTACCAAAAGTTAATGAAAGGCCAAAAGCCGAAGACTTCAAACCACCATAAGGAATCTCCTTGAAGAGAACCATTTGAGAGTCTTCTGCGACCTCCCTGCACGAGAGGCCATAGTTACTGTAAAGGAGACCTCTACTAACTATACAGAGGCTAATAGTAAGTTTGTAGGTTGTTAGAAGTTTGTATCTTATATATTTAGAAGTAAACAAATCCAAAGGCGTACTGATCTTCGGTTGGTGAAGAACAAAGGCGACGTCTTGCAAAAGACCTCTCAATTTCAATTAAGCGTTAGATAAGGAGAAACACTACGTCGAGCGCAAGTCACATAACCTCAAATGTTTTCTTCAAGTATTTCGGCACGCAAAAGTTCTTAGTTTTTGTAAGGGTTTCAAACGGTCCGAACATGATTGTATTTTTCACCGCGCTTTCGCTTATCTTCTAGAATGAAAAACAAAAGAACTCTTCCATTCATTCACTCTTCTAACTTTAAATCGCTTTTGAATCAGTGTTTGATCATAGAAAAAAATTTGGTTTAAAAAAATTTTTCCCGCATTCTCTTTCCCTGAAAAAGTAGATGATATGGGATGAGAATCGAGAAACTGGAAGCACTTACCCGACCGTTGTCATGGTAACAAAGGCCCACCAAATTCCTTCTAAGGAACCACGCAAAAAGCTTCGAGGAAATTCCTCAGCGTTTGACCTGCTGTCCTGAAATAAAATACATCAGTTTACGTAATCATGTTTCATAGGTTGACCGGTCATGAACAAATTTATGCTTATTTACAACAACAAGAGAGGATAAAGCTTTATCCTCCCTGAAAACGAGTGTTCTTTTTTAAGAGCTTTATAGACAAGCTGCTGAAGAAACACAATCCAGTTACTGCGCATGCACAAAACTTTGATTTGATGACAGGATGTCGCGAATTCAAAGGATGAAGTGCAACCTCGTACCCAGGCCAGTTCGCACTATCCGAGTTACCAGGGGAGGCTTGGAACCGATTGCGATAGAGAGTGGGATAGTCCTTAGCGAATTTTCCCGTCAAGCTTGACAGGTGACGTCACATCCGAAATCGCCGAGGAAGGCTGGGAACGAGCCTGGATGAAGTGTTATAAAGGGTTTAAAAATGGCATAATTGCCAACTAGCAGCCTCGCGAAGACGCGAGGCTGCAAGGCGACAGCCTAATAAAGCCGTGCGCGAAAGTTCCAAGGCAGAATGAATCTCGACACTATGTAACATGCGGTAGTGAAAGGTAACTTTTATGACGTAATGCAGAACAGAGAATGCATTGTTTTCGAGCGAACACGTGATACAGAACAGAGAATCCACGAGCCGTGTGCGTGTTTGTGAGTCCTATGCTCATCCCATCTTCAACCAATCGGGCTGTGGCATTTGCCCGCTGGAATTTTTCATTAGTTTTAGGCTAAAAACAACGAAAAATCCCAGCGGGCAGATGAATCCACCTGTCCGAATGCCGATTGTCGACCCCCGTACATCCCCGTGGTGTTTTTTATCGACGAAAGGTCAGCAATAGGTACGTGTGCAGCTTTTAACCTCAAGCTTTCGGTCAAAGGTACTCGACGAACGATTCCAAGTATAATGCATGAGTGCGTTGCATGACGGTAAATGACAGACACATGACTAACCTGCAGCCTGCATTCTTGTAAATTACTGTAATTCATGACATTTCTAAACAAATTAGACAGCGCGCGTGTGTAGGTAAAAGCTTTGTTGGCACTTAACGAGGGCTATACCTAGTATAAAACAGGGACTAGACTCGATTGATAAAACGTGGATTGATCGAACGTAGATCAATAACATTAAGTTTTGCTAACCCCTGCGATGCCTTTATCGTTTTTGGATTTTATTTATGTCTTTGGAACTTCTGAGATCTACTGTGAGTCAATATTGATAAACTTGCCACAAGTTTTACAGAAAAAAGCCGAGAAAGGAGCGGCGTGAATTATAGGGAGCGAAGCGCTCGAGGGACTGAGAAAGAGTTGCAACACTGTCGTTGTCTCGCAGGTTAACGGCGTTGCAGTCTGGAGGTAAAAATCTTGCTTCTTCTTCTTCCTCCTCTTTTTGTTCCTTTTACGAGCACATGACATCCGGGCGAGCGCAAAACCAACATTCGAAATTCCAATTCCATTCTGAGGGTGTGTCCAATTTGTTGGGTCAGGCTTATCAATTCTTGGACATGTGTGTGACACCCTCTCTAGATTACGTTTGTTTGTTTGATCTTTGATTTTAACTGTTCAGAATAGGAGAGATATCGCGATAAGCAGCATTATGGTATTCCCTTCAGAAGGAAGAAAGCGGTTACATTTAACAGCGAACTAGAAAGTAAAAAACCTTCTGGGCTAAACAGAAGACTATCAGTGACTATGGTTCTGTCAAATCAAATTGAAATATTTATTTGATACTAGGTCCTTGCTCAAGGAAGCCGTCTAAAAAATTCAAGTGGTATATTTACCGCTAACGAGAGAAAGAATCCTATCAATTTTCCCTTACTGCTAGCGGAGATGATTTTAGGTTATCACCTGTTATAAATTTGGAATGGGCACATTTATCCAACTTTCAACGTCCATAGGGATAAAATTTTTGATATTTTTTATCGGTTTCGCCCGTCGCCGATGAGAAGGCGATTGGTCCTTCAAGTGATATTTGTGTTCCTTTTTTTCTCGCTTGTATCTTTCCATGGTAACACTCACGATATCCTTTTTTGCAATTGAGGAGCTTAAGAACCCCTCTCCTTATTCTCTTTTGAGTTATACAAGAGATGTTTTCCAAGATGAGAAAAGGCCAAAGATCCTGGGGACGAGTTCTAGTGCCAAATTCGAGAAACAAAGCAAACATGGCGAAATACAAAAATTTAAACCTTCGGGCCTATCAAAGCTTCAGTAACGCTTAAGGCTGTTCTTTGCACTTTAAATGGGATGCTTATGATGTGGAAAATACAGCAGCCAATGCAAGACGATGCCATCCGGACCGCAAGAATTCATCGGATGATCCCGATATTTATCCGGTGAGGGTAAAAGGAGGAATGAGTTTGCGGAATGGCATGTGGCACGGCTTGCAGAATGACATAATTATGCAGAATGTAAAATATAGAAAATGGCGCAAAGACTAAATTAAACTGAAAAACATCTGCGCGTCTTTGCCGCGCCTTTTTTTGGCGCCAATTTGAGTGAGCAACGTTTTTACTGGTCCCTTTATTACTGCTGGCTTAAACCAACATGGCAGAGCAGAAAGTAGCGATAAGCTTTACTGCATTCGTGTCTATGTAATACTTAATTGATACTTAATTTATTTTTGTCGCTTTCGACAATATACGTTCTCTGTCTGACCACCAATATAATAAAGTCAAATGTCAAAACGCTAGAGGGAAAAGAACGCTTTTTGAACGTGAAGTCGCTGCTAACTACAGTCTAGAGATTATTAATTGATACGGTGGACGGATCAGATCATATTTGAGACTAAATGAACTCCCCGAATCAAACATTAATCTGTAATCCAGAAACCGAGTGAAGCGAACTGTTCTTCCTGCCATGCAGCCCGACTAATAAGGGCAAGAAGAATCTTTGTGGCAGTGCGGAAAGGGCTAATTGACAATAAGCCTTCGTGTCTTTTTTATTGTCATCGTATGACATTGAAACAGCGGCTGCGTTTGCAAATTGATTGGCGCCAAAAAAGGACGCACTTTTCAGTTTCATTTATTTCTTTGGGTCATTCTGCATATATTACATTCCACATAATTATGTCATTCCGCAAACCATGCCACATGCCATTCTAAAAACTCATTCCTTTTTTTACCCTCACCGATATTTATCGCAGGGAAGAAGTGTTCATATCTGGCAAAATTCCAGCCCGCTTACCGAGATCTCGGGAACCGAACCAGCCCTCCCTCTCATATGAACACATCGAAAATTTCACAGAGGATTTAGCAGTGAGGCGAGATCTCGGAAACCCGGGCTAATATGAAGAGGCCCTTATATGTGTACAAGAAAAAGTTTAACAGAGATGGAGCGATCTTCATAAACTTTTCCTTTTTGGTGCGGGGAGATGGGGAATTTGTCGATGAATGGTCAGTACATCCATTAAAAAGCGCGGGTGTTTCTCGCTCCAACTACATGGCTTAAACGATTGTTATGCATAAAGTGTATAATATACGGTGTTTTGACAGGCGGAGGAGCTAAAAAGGCTTATCATTAGATAAAGAAACATGATATATGTACAATGCCAGTAAAATAGAAGCTAAAGGAGCTGACGTAACGTTACCATAATCCGCGGCCATGAGCTACAAAAAGTCTTTCAAGTTTTTTCAAGTTGAGGCTACCAAGATCAAAGAATTCTGAATTGAATAGGGGCTTGCGCTTAAATTGATCAACTTCCTGAAGGCCACTTTCAATAAAAATGAGTTATCACTGGCTTAAACGTCTTTTTTCCTTCTTTTCTCGGACCCCAACTGTAAATTGGTTGGAATAAGCAAACAAAGTTGTTTTCCTAATGTGTTGCCTGACTCGCCTCGACAGTGTAAGATTAGCGGAAATAAATTATCCCTTTTGAAACCTTGCCTTAAGGATAAAGGGAAATATTAAGTAAAATGAATCATGTTTAGGTATCATACTGCCCGTATTAGTTAATGTGAACGCCAACCTATTTATTTTCATCAAGACCTCCACTTCAGTTCACTGTGATCGGAAATGAAAGCTGACTACCAACTTAAGTTCGAGTCTCTTTCTTTGCGCAAGGATAGAGTCGAAATTAAACAGGACATCAAATATTTCAATAATAAATAACATCTTTTTTTCAGTTTATTACAAACATGGTGTATGGTAGATGGCAACAAAATAGGAACACATTTTCTAACCATGGTCGAAACATCCGCTTCTTTCTTTGTTTTCGTTGTTATCGTTTCCTCTCCAAAGGTGCGTTTCGTTTAATTCTAGGGCATTTAAATGCAAAAGATATGTCAAAAGATGTGGGTATTTCGAGCTTCTTATAATAATTGAAGTCATCCTGCGTGTTTTCTGGAAATACTTGGCTACTTTGACCACAACGTGCCCAATTGCAGTACTTATGCTCATGAATTTCCAATGATGCTTCTACACTTTTCTTCCTTAAAATGTCCCCTTTGCGATTGACAATTTTCCTTAAAATTGTCCAAATTCGCCAATGATATATTTGCATAGTAAAAGTCATCATGTGGATTTTTAATTGAAACAAATTTTGTAAAAACAGAGTGTGCTCTAATTTATCCCGACGTAGACTCCGGCTTGTCTTAGAAATAGAAAATTAAAGTAAATTCAAGGCATTTGTCATCAGAAATCGTTGGTGTGTTTGTTTGTTTGTTTGTATTTTTTTTTTCAAGACAGGTGCCTAAAGTAAAATTGAGGATTTTTAAACTGCTTTTTACAAAGTATCGAGATCCAAAATAAATAAACTAAAAATACTCTTCTAGGGTTTTCCAAGTTTGACGATTCGGTTGTAGAATAAGATAAATTATTTTTGAAGTTACCTTCACTAGATAAAGGATATTACAAGGGCAGACCCTATGGAAATTAATGCATGTAGTTTGAAACATTTGTATTTTAAGAACTTGAAATAGGAGCTGACCACTTGGCAACTTGACAACTATGATATTGAGATAGCTACGAGCCATACTAATCATGATATCACATTGAACAAACTTTCTCTCTCGTTAAAGTGACAACTAAATGGATTTCAGCTCGATAACACCCGGCGTTTCCATATTAAAAACCACCTGAATCACAGATCCCCTAATCGATCGCTTTACGCTTATTTGTACAATACAATGTTTCTTCGCTTCCTTCCGTCTATTTATCGTCAGTTTTCAATGAATGCCTCTTGCTACTGAAATAAATTGACACCTGAAATTAGGGCCGTAAAATAAGATCGTTTTTACTCGGGAATCAGGAAGCTTTTGGTAACAAGTGCGAGCCATTCTTGCGTGGAGCTACGAGCCGTTGGATTTGACTATTTTTCGCAGTATTTCTCTGATGTTTAAACTCGGGTTACTGATTGTTTTGCTAGTTGACATCATTACCTCCTTTCATTCAGTTCATTTCCCTGATCCATTCTCAACATTGGTTCATTTTATCGTTTTTTTTCTCAAAGAACCCGAATTATGAGGTCAATCAAACGCCTCATTTGTCGATCTATAATTAAATCCCATAAAGCTTCAGCTGTTTTGCTCCTCC
>JBBMOI010000011.1:9632500-9785000 GCA_038088405.1 Porites divaricata
GCAAAGAGAATACTGCAAGTGTAAAATGGGGTTGACAGGCCTACACGACTCCCCAGCGCGTGTTGAAAATAGCCTTTTTATAGTTTGGCTCTAACGAGTATGTCTTTGAGCGACCGCCCTCTTTTATAAGATACGAGGGGCGGTTTTTTGTAGATTCCGCTCAGTAATGGTTGTTGTTCTATTAAATGCCAGTTTTTCATGAGAATTTGCTTTAGGTTTGGCACTGTTGGTTGGTATTGTGTAACAAAAGGCAAGATTCGTTGGTTTGTCCTTGTTTTCTGTTGGAGTGCTAGTTTCCTGTCTTTGAAGTTCACCTCTGAGAGGGTTTTTTTAATAAGATCCTCTGGGTAACCCCTCTGTAGCAGATGCGCTTTAAAATTTGTAATTTTCTCTTCGAATATTATTTTGGAAGAGTTTGTTCTGAGGAGTCGGAGGGCTTCTCCTTTAATGAAGCCTTTTTTAACTCCTTGCGGGTGACAGGAAGCATAATGGGTATACTGAAATGTCTCAGTTGGTTTGAAATGAGTACGCACATCAAGGATTGCGTCTCTTTCGAATCTTTCCCCTTTGTAGATGTAGGCGTCAGTAGTTAATAAAGGATGCTTTACCATTCAATTTCAACTCTGATTATTTTCTGTCATTTCCTGATTAACTCTGTCACCAAACCATTTAGTTCAAAAATGACAGAAAATAATCAGAGTTTTTTTTCATTTTTCTCGATATTCTGGCTCATTTTTACCAATTCAAAAAAACCGCATTAAAATCTGTAAACTGTGAAAAATTATGGACAATGACAACAATAATAGCTCGCCTGCGGCTCGCGGAAATGACAGAAAATAATCAGAGTTGAAATTTTATGGTAAAGCATCCTCTATTAACTACTCTATAGAAGAATTCAATCACGATCGCGATTGTGATTGTGATTGTGATAAAGATTATTACAAAATATATTTAGAAAAGATTAATTATAAATATAAAAATAATTTTGAAATAAATATATTGTAGAAATGTTTATCAGATTTGGATGATTGGGATTGAGATTGGGATGGGGCGGTTGGATGAGATTGAATGATAAAGATTATTACAAAATATATTTAGAAAAGATTAATTATATTTATAAAAATAATTTTGAAGTAAATATATTGTAGAAACCTTTATCGGATTTGGATGAAGGGGGTGGGGTGGGATGAAAGAATTATGATAAATATTATTACAAAATATATTTAGAAAAGATTAATTATAAATATAAAAATAATTTTGATTTATTTATATTGTAGAAATGTTTATCAAATTCTTTTCTTTTATCTGAACTGTGAAACCATTTTATCTCAAGATTCAAGAAGTCATTTTTATTCTAAGGAAATCGTCAAATCCATGCCAAGTCATACGATGATTGAATTTTTCTATCATAAGTATATTACATAATGGTGTATTTATATTTTTTAAAAGTTTATTATAAATGTCTGGATCCATCATTGCTACTTGAAGTTTTTTATTTTTTGTTTTTTTGATAAAATCTCTCACTTTCTTTTCTTCCTCTGAAAGAGGTTTTTCTCCTTTATCGTAATCATTCAGGTAAATTACTTTTGCATTGTTAAATAAAAGAGTTTTTTTATTATAAAAACCGTTCTCAAGAATGGAATAATTATGTACGTAAAGTTTGTTACCAGGGTAAAGATCAAATTTACGAGAAAAAACAATTCCATACCTATTAAAATCATCTAAAATTTGAAAGTAATAATCAGCGACGTTGTCGTCATATCCATCACAGTTTGGGTTAGCATCATTTCCTTTAGTCGAGCTGTAGCTAGGGTTGTATTTATAAAGAACCCATAATATATATTTATAAGGATGATCAGTGTCAAGATTTTTTATTTGTTTTGGGTCAAATGAATCGAAAACCATCCATGGTTTAACTTCAAATTCATCTAGTTTGGAGCTTCCAAGGATCATTTTATTAAAGGGTTATATTAAGTCAATTGTGAAAAACATTATTACAAAATATATTCGGAAAGATTAATTTTAAATAAAAAATAATTTTGATTTAATTATATTGTAGAAACCTTTATCAAATATCGAATTTTCTTATCCCTACAAACTTCACAAATTAATTACTTTTCACAAAAAAATTTCACAAATGAAATGTTTTTTATTGAAAAAATTTCACAATTCTGAAGAGAAAATCTGTAGTTTTTGATTGGATGAAAAAAACGTATGACAAGTTATGACTCATATTCTGTTTACCAAACATGTCTGGACTTGTCTCATTTTTGATTATTAGAAGTATTAGGGGATTTCCTTTTAAAATAATCTAAGTAAATACTAAAATGGAATATCAAACTCCTGAGGACCAAGATTTCTTGGTTGAAGATGGTTACAAACATGATAAAGATCCTGATTATGTTCCTGAGGAAGATCCTGTTTATGTTCCTGAGGAAGAGGAATCATCGTCTGATGATGTAAAAGGAAAAGATTTTCAGGAATTAATTGAAAAGGTAAAAAAACTCGGCGCCGAATCTGTAGAGGAAATTCTTTTAAAAAATGATTTGAAAAAATAATTCTATATAATAAAATGTAGTTGTCAAGTTATTATCGTCTATCATGGGGTATTTCCCTTCAAAATAATCTAAACAAATACTAAAATGGAATATCAAAACCCCGAGGACCAAGATTTTATTGTTGAAGATGGCTATAAACATGATAAAGATCCTGATTATGTTCCTGAGGAAGAGGAATCATCATCTGATGATGATAAATATGTTGTAAAAGGAAAAGATTTTCAGAAGTTAATCAAAAAGGCTAAGAAACTCGGCGCCGAATCTCTTGATTATTCAAAGCGGAAAAATAACAAGTACGTAGTCAAATCGCCAGGTGGTAAGAATTTGCATTTTGGCTCGTCGCAATATCCAGACTTCTTAATTCACAAAGATAACGAGCGAAAAGAAAAATATCTTTCTCGGGCGATGAAGATAAAGAATAAGAAGGGTGAGTTGACTTATGAAAATCCTGAATCGGCTAATTTTTGGAGTGTTAATCTGCTCTGGTCGGGGAAGTAGAGTTTTGAGGCAGAAAAATAAAAATGATTTTATTGCTTAAAGGTTTTAAAATATTTAATAAAAATGGGATTCAAGTCAGCATCAACAAGGGAAGATTTAATTACCAAGCAAATTAACGAAAAACTAAAATTACTTTATTCTCCTTCACCTTCAAGAAGTTTGTGGCCAACAATAAGATCTTCTCCAGCGAGAGATAATGAAAAAGAATTTAATTCAATACTTGATAAAGTTGAAGAATTGCTTTCTAGATATGATAAAAACCCTCATTTAAGAATAGGAGGTGGAAATTTTAATCAAAAGTTTCTTGGAATAGTGGATTTTTTGTATGAAGCAGGTGATCTTAACCCGATAGTGGTTTGTATTGAAGGAGAAGAATATAAAAAGGAAACTGAGGTGACACAAATTTCAAAAGATATTAAAAAAAGATTTATTTCTGTTGCAGATAAGTTGTGGGATTATTGCGACCCAATTGAGATTTAGGTCTTATATCATTTTTGATATAAGACTATTGTGAATCAGAAAAATAGAATTGAAGTTTAAAAATAAAAAAACCAATAAATAAAGATGGCTGATTTAACTAATCTTTCTATTTCAGAGCTAAAAAAAATTAAAAAAAATATAAAAAAAGAAATCAAAGCTGATTATAAGAAAAAGTTGATTGATGATATAAATAAACTACAAAAAGTAAGAGATAAAATCAAACCAAAACCAAAACCAAAACCAAAACCCAAAACATTTGAAGAGTATTTCCAGGATTGCATCAAGAATAAAATAATACCTCCAGATACTCCATCTTATCTGCGCAAAGCACTTGAAAGAGCTCTCAAGGAATATGACCAAGGAATAGAGAAAGAGAAATCAGCTTTGGAAGGATTTGCTAATAAATACGTAGTAAAAGGCAAAACTGATATTACACCATTGGAGTTTTTTAAATCCAAGGCTTCTTATCTTAAAGAGTTTCTCAGAAATCATCGAAATATTAAAGTCAGATTTGTTCTTGTTTGCATGATGGAACAAATGGGAAAGACAAGCGATGGAAAGACAAGTCTTTCCATTCAAGATAAAGCTTATTTTAATTCTGAAACACATATCAATCTTGAATCATCCGATGTAAAAGAAATACTGACTGAAGTTATTCGCTCCATAATTGAAAAGATTGAAATTTATCAGAAGAATGGAAGTGGTTGGTATTTCAGGGAGATAATTCATCTTGAGATACACACTGCTGATTACAATCCAATGAGGGGTTCATCTTATATTCCCCTTCCAGATTGGATAATGCGAAAGAAAGCGATAGTAAGCATTCGAAACAAAGATGAGAAATGCTTTTTATGGTGCGTATTGAGATATCTTCATCCAAGAGACAAAAATGATTTCCGATTGACAGATTTGAAGCAATACGAAAATAGTTTGAATACAAAAGAAATCGCTTTTCCTGTCAAATTAAAAGACATTTCAAAATTTGAAAAACTCAATCCAGATATCCCAGGAATAAACGTGTTTTCAGTCAATGAGAGAAATAAGTTTTACCCTCTCCGAATGGGACAGAGAGATCCTCGGAAAACAATTGATTTGTTTCTCTATGAGGAAGATGGCAAATACCATTATTCTCTTATCAAAAGTTTTTCAAGATTATTCCGGTCTCAAATAACTTCTAGAACGAATGGGAAAATTCACATTTGCAAAAGATGCTTCTCTCATTTTTCAAAGGAAGAATTATTTCAGAGACATATTGAATATTGTTCGTCCAATGAATCAGTTGTTGTAAAAATGCCAGCAAAAAATTCGAAGTTAGGATTTAAAAATTATTTTAAAAAACTTCCAATCCCTTTTGTAGTTTACGCCGATTTTGAATGTTTTACCAAATCCTTGGAAACGTGCAAACCCAATCCAGCAGGTTCATATACACTTGGTTATCAGAAGCATGAGCCGTCAGGATTTTGTTTCTATATAAAGGGGATAGTTTCAAATATTTTTAAACCAATCTGTTTTACAAAACAGAAAGAAAGTGATAATGTTGCTGAAATATTTGTTTCAAAACTTGAAATGATAACAAGAAAATTATACGATGATTTTTATCGACATCCAAAACCTCTCAGATTAACTGAGGAAGAACAGAAATCTTTCAAAGAAGCCAGGATCTGTCATATTTGCTCAAAAGAATTAAAAGATGATAAAGTCCGGGATCATTGTCATTTTACCGGTCAATATCGTGGAGCTTCGCATAACAGCTGCAATCTCCAGTGTAGAAAACCATTGATACTGCCTGTCATACTACATAATCTTCAAGGATATGATGCGCATTTATTTATAAAAAAACTTTCAGGTTTGAAGGGTGAGTTGAATTGTATTCCATCGACTGAGGAGAAGTATATATCGTTTTCAAAGAAGATCAAAGTCGATGAATACAGATCCAAGAGAACTGGAGAAATGGTTTCTTTGAATTTTGAAATAAGATTTATTGATTCATTCAAGTTTTTGCAAACCAGTCTTGCGAATCTTGTTGGAAATCTGCAACCGGATGATTTTCAAAATACAAAAGAGATAATGAAAGATGATATTGAACTTCTTACTCGGAAAGGTGTTTATCCCTATGATTATGTTTCATCTCTTGAAAAGCTGACTGAAACACAACTTCCTACCAAAGAGAAATTTTATTCAAGATTGAATGACGAAGACATTTCAGATGAAGATTACCAACACGCTCAAAATGTATGGAATACGTTCAAATGCCAATCAATCAGAGATTATCACGATCTTTATCTCAAGTCTGATGTATTGCTTCTGGCGGATGTTTTTGAAAACTTTCGTAAAACATGCCTGAAGCATTACAAACTGGATCCGGCGCATTATTACACATCTCCTGGATTGGCTTGGGATGCTTGTCTCAAGGAAACTGGCCAAGAATTAGAATTGTTACACGATTATGATATGTTAATGTTATTTGAAAGAGGAATCAGAGGTGGAATGACGCATATAGCAAAACGATATTCAGAAGCGAATAATAAATATATGAAAGATTACGATCCAAACAAGCCCTCAAAATTCATTCAATATTTGGATGCAAACAATTTATACGGTTGGGCCATGTCTCAATCACTTCCGACGGGAGGGTTTAAATGGATTACTAATCTCACGAAAAAAAAGGTGATGGAAATTCTTGAAAAAACAAATAGCAGCATGAATGACATGGGAAAGAGTGGTTATATATTTGAGGTTGATTTAGAATATCCGAAGGAATTGTGGAAGTCACACAATGATTATCCTCTTGCTCCGGAGAAGATTAAAGTGGGAGGAGTAGAGAAACTTATTTCACATTTTAAATTGCGTAAAAATTACGTAATTCATTATCGTAATTTGAGGCAGTGTCTTGAAATGGGTTTGAGAATCAAAGCTGTTCACAGAGGAATTTCTTTCATTCAAAAACCTTGGATGGAGCCCTATATCAGGAAAAACACAGAACTTCGCAAAACAGCGGCAAACAGCTTTGAGAAAGACTTTTTTAAGTTGATGAATAATTCTGTGTTTGGAAAGACGATAGAAAACATTCGGAAGAGACAAAATGTGTTTTTGATTGATAATCGAGAAAAAGCTGTAAAATTAACATGCCGACCAAACTTTGAACGGGCGACAATATTTGATCAAAATTTGCTTGCGATTCACTTGAAGAAGACGGAGATTTATTTTAACAAACCTGTGTATGTTGGTCAAGCTATCCTGGATTTGTCAAAGTTGTTAATGTTCGACTTTCATTATAATTTCATCCAAAAAAAATATACTCATAAACGCGCTAAGTTACTGTTCACGGATACGGACTCATTAATGTATCAGATAAAAACCGACGATTTTTATGCTGATATTTCAGCAGATATAAAAACCAGGTTTGACACATCGGATTTCCCCAGGGGGCATGAGTCAGGAATACTGACGGGAGTTAACAAGAAAGTGATTGGGAAGTTCAAAGATGAAGTGGCTGGTCGGCAAATAACTCACTTTGTTGGTCTTAGGCCCAAACTTTATTCTTTTAAAATCGAAGATACAAATATTGTAAAAAAATCAAAAGGAGTTAAGAAGAGCGTGGTGAAAAAAAAGATTGAGTTTGAGGATTACGTTGATTGTTTGAAAACAGGTAAAAAAAAAATGAGAAGTATGAATATTATTCGAAGCGAAAATCACGAAATTTATTCAAAAGAAGTCAATAAATTAGCTTTGAGCGGGGAGGATGATAAAAGGATTTTATGTAAAGATAAAGTGAATACGAAGGCGCTAAGATAAAAAGGTTTAAGGATTTTATATTTTTAATATAAAATCATGACGAATCGAGAATATATTGAATTTAAAGATATTAGATTTTATTGCCATCCAAAATACAATTATTATTTAGCTAGTCGTTGCGGAAAAATACTTAGTTTAAAAAGAAAGAAAAAAAAGATTTTAAAATTATGTTTAGGTGGTAGTGGTTATTTTTATTTTCATTTATTTGAAAATAATTTTCATAAATATTATAGAGTTTCACGTTTTATTTTTGAGTGTTTTAAGGGAGAGATCCCACTTGATAAACAGGTTGATCATATAGACAATTGCAAAGAAAATAATTTTATTTCTAATCTTCAGTTACTAACTCCAAAAGAAAATCAAAATAAATCAAATTGCAAAAAAGTGATTTCTTATGACTTAGAAAATAAAGAAGAAAAGATTTTTGATTCTTTGTCACAAGCTGCTGAATATTACCAAATTTCTGTTAAAACAGTTTGTTATAATTGTCGAAAAATAATTAAAACTACTAAATCGAAGAAAGATGGAAAGAAATATAAATTCTCTTATTTATAAATTTTATTTGTTTAAATTAATAATAAAATGACTTACACCGAAGAAGAAATAAAAAAATATTTGGATATTTTTCGTAGTTACACCAAATCTCCAAAGAAAACAGATCGAAAGATCTCTTGCTCAAATTGCCAAGAAAAAGAATTTGACTTAGTTGCAGGATATGTATTTTGCGTGAATTGCGGAAAACAAAACGGCCGTTATTTTGATTCATTTGATAAAAAAGACCAAGATCGGCTACTTTTCCGAAAAAAAAGCATTTACCAGCGCAAGTACCATTTTGAAAAGAAAGTTAATCAAATTTCTAAAAAAATAAATCTATCTGAGGATGAGAAATACAATCTGTATTCAAAACTTTTGGAAATAGATAACAGAATCATGGAAGAATTAAACAAGAAATTCAATCGAAAAAGAACTATTAGCATCGTATTCCTTATAAAAAAAATCTTGGAAGAAATGAGAAATCCCAAACACAGTCTTGTCGAACTTAGTATTGGAGATCAAACTCTGGAGAATTACCAAAATTGGTGGGAAAGTTACAAATCACTCAATTTATACCTTTGTGAAAAATCCAGTAAATAATCCCAGTCAAATAACCAAGTACTTCAGATTTGATTGGTGAGTTGAAGGTATAAACACAACCTCGACCGAGATGGAAATGTTTTTTGAATTCTCGAAAAGCAAGATTGAAAATAAGATGATTGGATAGTATTGATGAGTTTGATCCACAACTATGTCTAAAGTCAGATAGTTTGTAAAGAATTTGATTAAAGCCCAATCTTTGAGTAAAATACTTTATATATAAGTACTGATAAACCAAACAGGCTTTAATAAAGTTGTCGTCGTAAAACTTTGTTTTATGAGATGGAAAATAGAAATTCACATATGCTACAATCGATTCTAACATCTTCTATCTATAGAGTAGATAGAAGATGAAAAATAATATTACAAATTAAATAAAATAAATTCTTTTTATAATATAAAAATACTTTTCTTAATTTATATTTTGTAATAATCTTTATCTATATTTGGATTGGATTCTAACATCTTCTATTCAAGTTTTAGATGAAAAATAATATTACAAATTAAATAAAATAAATTCTTTTTATAATATAAAAATACTTTTCTTAATTTATATTTTGTACAAACCTTTTTCAATATTATTTTTTATTTTATCTTTGATTATTTTTACATTATTCAAGTCGTTTGGATTGGAGTATTTGAAAGAGTATTTATTTCCGTTTAATTTCGATTTTGCTGTTTTTCTCTTTCCATCCGAGATTAGTTTAATAGATCCAGTGTTAATCTGAAGTGCTTTAGAAGCCTGATATATTGAGTTAAAAAATCTTTTTTCATTTGTTGACAGATTAGTTGCCAATATTTTTCTAGATTGAAACTCTGGATTGGAAGATTCGTTTAAGATACGTTTCAAATTATCTGGCCGGTTATTCAATTTATCTCCGTCAATGTGAATTATCTTGAAGTACTTGCTTGATTCATCGTTATTAAAGGCTTCCCAAATAAATTCATGAGCCAACAAGCTGATTGGGTTTGAACCTCGAGGTCGAATTGAGATTCTAACAAAGCCGTTTTTATTTGGTTTATTTCCAATTTCTCTTCCTGTTCTTGAGTTATAAACACCACCGTTATCAGTTGTGAAGAATCTTGAATAAGAAGGATGAAAATACTTTGTCATAGTTGATAAAGATTATTACAATTTATATTAAATCAATTTTATTTTTATAATAAAAATAAAATTCTCTTTTCAAATTATGTAATAATCTTTTACAAATATTTCTTGTTATATCTTTTTGAGAATCTATCTGCAACAGGGGATTGATCAATTATCATTTCATCTATCAATTTCATTCGATCCACGAATTCTTGTTTATTGAATTCATCACCTCTCAAAGCCGATCTCAGTTCAACCAATACTTTCTCATAAGTTGTAAATGCTATTTGAGACATTTCAATCTTTTTCTTGTAATTCTTCATTTTTGAAACTGAGCTCACAATCACTCCAAGACCATTGATAACACCCAGGATTATTGGATTGAGTGTTATTCCTCCAGCAATAGTTCCTATCACAACCAGTCCTCCTCCGGATAGAGTAAGTGTTTCATCAAGAATTTTGTATCTTTTGAAAGATTTCTTAAAACACCAGAATTTCTTGTGATAATGTTTATAGAAGTCTTTGAGAGTTTTGATCTCTGATTCTGACAGGGAGTTATCAATGTGATTAAATTCAAACAAGTCCTTCATTTATTTATTTAGAGTATATAACTACCATTTAGTTTCTCTTGTATCATTATCCTTTTAAATGCTTCAGAATCAAAGTCGTAAAAATTTGGAGAAAACATAATTTTGTTCAAAACTCCATCATCAGTTGTAAAGTCAAAATCTTGATTGGGTACGTAATTAGCGCTATCTATAGTTAATGATGAGCTGTAATTACTCAAGTTAACTTTTGTAACAATTGAATCAACACTATGCGCCAACCATAAAACAATTTTTTTTCCACCAAAACCATTTGGTAAACTAAAAAAATCTCTTTTATTAGATGAAAGTAAAGTTAAATAACCAGCAGCTTTAGTATAATTTAAACTCATTAAATGTTGATTATCTTGTTTATTTTTTTTAACTAAAGCAAAATCTCTATTATCCCAGTGATAAAAAACCAAGCATAAGGTGTAATTTTTGAAATTAGCAGAGGGATTTAAAGTAATAGTGTAATTATTAATATTTAATCCTTCTTTATTGATATTACTTATGTCTTTATCTGGTATTCTAATACCATTTAAACTATGAAAGTCATTAAAGCCACTAATTACAATACCAGATGCTCCTCTTTTTAATTCGTAATTATTTGCATCTGTGAAGTCATAAATTTGTTCAAAGAATCGACTATAAACATGGTTTACCGTAAAAGGAATTAACTCTTTTACCATTCCAACTGTTGCAGCACTACTATTCAGATTTCTATTGAGAGCAAGGTTCAATATGCTTTTATTATTTGCGTTAATGTCAACATTGTACTTTACTTGCGAACTATAAATTTCAAATGATTTATGATAGTCATAAACTTTATCTGGGTCGATATTGCTAACTTTGCTCATAATACCATAAGCAATCATGTAAACTCCAGAAAATTGTAATGGATACACAGCCAGATCATTTCCATTATTTGGAATATTAACCAAAATGTGAATAAAGAATCTGTTACCAGTTGTCAACTTCTTAAAATTAATTATGACTCTGTGGTAATACATAAATTGTGTTTGGCTTTTTGAATCGGTGAAACTATGTTGGAGTTTTTTTACACTAACATTTTCAAGTTTGAGGCCTTGTGACGTGTTGTTGTCAACGCTTATCTGGGTTTTATGCCATAGTTGATAATCAGTGTTAAGTATTTCAAGACAAAGGGTATAATCAGCACCACCAACCAGTCTAAAGAAATTAAGTCCTATCTTATACTTATAGCCACCTTGAAAATTCTTTAGTATAGTCGTATAAAGAACTTTTGTATTGTATTCGTGAAAGTTTCCTTTAAAAGTTGGAAGGAATGTTATCTTTTTTGGAATAAAACTGGTTCTATTATCTATTTCATCTGTCCATTGAGTTGGACTTGTCATGAGAAAAGCAAACTCATCTTTGTAATGACTTGGTTGAACTTGAGTTTGGTGTAGATGGCCATCAACATACTTTTTGGTGGTTGCATCCGAATCTGAAGTTGGATCTTCAAGATTAATTATTTTATGACCTCCGATATTAAGATCTGAAGTCATGACCGTGCTCCCATCTTTTTTAAAGAAAGAACTGAAATCTTGGTTTGAAAGGCTATCATCCACGTATTTTTTGGAAACGGCATCTGAGTTATTTGTTGGTGTAACAAGATTAATTATTTTTTTATTATTCATGTTCAAATGATTAGTCATCATATTTGATCCATTAACGTGAAGATAAGCAAGATCACCATAAGCCAATGGTATTGGTTGTTTGGAACCAGTTGGATTTGGAATATTAAAAATTCTTTTGTTATTCATATCCAAATTTCCAGTCATTTTTCTTGTTCCATCAAGTTTCAAAAAGACACTGCCATCAACTTTGGAATCGTCAACATATTTTTTATTTGCAGCGTCATCATTGTTTGAAGGTGTTTTGAGTTTTGTAATCGAGAATTGACTTTTCATATCAATATTGGAATCTACCGTCAAAAGTGATGTTTTTCCACCTCCAGAATTGGTATCAACATATTTCTTGGTTGCTGAATCTGTGTCAGATGTTGGTGTTCCAACATTTGACAATTTTTTTCCAACCATATCATAATTTCCATCTGCAGTGAGATTAAATCCAACACCTGGAGCTCCTTGAACTCCTTTTGCAAATTGAAAGTGATTAGAAGAGTGTTCGTTAAATATTCCCATCTTATTTAATATTTAGATAATCAGTGAAGTTTTTTGAAATGGTTTTCTTTGGTTTATTTACATAAAGAAATGAGAATGGTTTTTTAGTTGCCTCTTTATACACATTTTTATCAACTCCCAATTCAGACGATATTCTGTTTGCTTCTCTGGAAGATGGAAATTCATACAAACAGTAGTGAGAACAATTCAATCGAATATCTTTTGGAGTTTTGTAAAATGATTGACTCAGATATATCACCGAACAATTCTTATGTCGACCTTGAATAAAATAATCAACGATTTGTCTCTGATTTTTATCACAGACATAATCATCAAATATCACAAGTTTTTGATTGTCTTCGTATCCCATTTCTGTTACAGGAGTTATTTCATCATTACTCACAGAAAGGATTTCATAGCCGAGCTTATGTGACATCTCTCTCATTTTTTGCATCAGTCTCTTGTACTTATCCTGCTCCAAATTTCGAGCGTAAAGATAAATCTCATCATAATACAACAGAGGTTTCATTAGCATATGGAAGAGCAAATTAGTTTTACCACTTCCACTATTTCCACAAATCAGCATTCGAAATGTATCCGATGGCATGAAAGGAAACAACTGCTTGAATTTTTTATCTCCGTTATCTTTGCTATCATAATTTGGTATCTCCATTTTATATAATAAATATATAAATGGATATTGAAGAAGTGAAAAAATACTCACAAAATAAGATTGAAGCGGATAATCTTATTAAACAAGTTAGACAACAAATAAAAGAGACTATTTGGGAAAAACAGAATCTGAGAGAAGGATTTACAGAAACATTCAAACCTCTGATTTCTCAGTTTGAAAAATCTGATGACCCAAAAGCACAAAATATATTTACTCAAAATCAAAAAATGTTGCAAAATCAGTTGGCTCTTACAGAAGGTATCAGAGCCAATCAAAAAGCCATTACAGACGGATTTAGTCAGTTTGAGAGATTGGCTGATATGCAAGAGTTACCAGGAGTAGGAGCTATTGAAGATGAAGAAGATGATAAAGACGATCAAGCTCAAGCTCCTTTACCAAAAGAGGATAAAACTCAAACTCCTTTACCAAAAGAGGATAAAACTCAAACTCCTTTACCAAAAGAGGATAAAGCTCAATTCACAATAACTAAAGATTATTTTGATAGATTTTTACTTGATAAAAAATCACAAGATACACTAAAAAATAATGGTTTTGATATTCTTCCTTCTTATTATTTTGATAAAAATATAGATATTAAAGATCTTGATAATTTAATCGATAATGTCAAATCAGATATCATAGATCTTCATGAAGAACTTAAAAACAGAGCAACTTTTCCAACAAATGAAAAAGGGTATTTAACAGCTGAATCTACAGCAAAAAAAAGGGGACCTAATCCAGAAACAAAAGAAAAAATAGAAACTTTCAATGTAATGAGCGTATATATGAAAAATTTAATGGATCTTTTAGAATTTAGAAAGCAAACTGGTTCTGGATTGTTCAGCAACCCACAAGAACTACTTCATAGATTTGAGTTACTCAATGGATCACTTGTTGCAGGAAACAATGGTGTGCTGCCTGAATTCATTCAAATAGCCCATCGACTCCGAGATCTCAGGGTTCTGTCTAATAACCAACTTAATACACTCCTTAGAAAAGTTATCTAGATATATTATAAATGAATGAAAGTGCTATTCATATTTCATCTGTTAAAAGAGAAAAAATAGGTGTAAACAAACCCCATGATTTCTTGGTCAAATTTAATCCTCCTTTGAAACTTGATTCACAATTCAAACATTATCTCGCTTTGGACAGGTTGTCAATGACTTACTCTTGGTATAATATCCGAAGTAGTTATAAAAACAACACAATTAAATATACACATGACGGAACTACATGGCAAACTATTACCTTCACAGACGGTATGTATTCTTACTCAGACATTAATGATTACATTCATCAGTACATGGAACAAAAGAATCATCACACAACAGACGCCAAGGGTGTGAAGAATTACTCAATAAATCTGTCTTTTATTCTCTCCACCTATCGAGTACTAGTTACACTTGATGGAAGTTTTCAACTCGATCTGAGAGGAACAAATTTCGGAGAACTCATTGGATTTGAAAAGAAACTCGTAACTAAAACTGAATATGGAACTAAACTTCCAAATATCACAAAATCGATTGATTCTCTCAATATTAATGTGAGTGCTATAAAAGACTCCGTTGTAAATGGTGTTAATACAAACACGATAGCAGTTATTCCAACTGATAATTTAACAAGGTCGTATCCTTTCACATTTGAACCATTTAGGCCTCTTTATTGTCCTGTAAGTTCTAATACAATTTCTGAAATGCATATAAAAATAACTGATTCTGTCAGTCAACCTGTTGACTTGAATGGTATTGATTGGTTTATGACACTGTTGCTTCGCCATACAGAAGATAGCAATGTTGTATAATTATATAAATAAAATGATGCGACAATCAGAGTTTAAAAAAAAATATGATCCTGACACAGGAAAGTTTTCAAGAAAACACATATATGGAGAAGGAATAATGGATTCAGTAAAATCTTTTCTTGGTAAAAAACCAACCAAAAAAAAAGTAACATTTGCTCCGCCTCCCAAACCAACCCCCACTGCAACTAAAAAGGCAGGTGACAAAATAGTAAAAATGCTTTCTGGAAAAAATACACCTTCACCTAAAACAAAGAGGCAAATGACACAGCAAGAAATCAATAATAGAGTGTTAGAGATTATGTCCGGATCTGGAAAAAAATTAATATAATCTATTTATTAAAATGAAGTCTTTTAGAAACCCAAAATATCTTGAAAGATATGAAGATGTTGTTTTTGATCTCGAACAAGCCTTGGAAGTGGCACCAGCAAATAATGCTACTCAAAAAAAAACAGGTCATAAATTTATAACTGATAACACAGGTGAGGCAACACCATTTGATTGGTATAACGCGAGACTTTCGGTAGATTTCAAAGTTAATGGATTAGCAGGTGGAGCTAATATCGATGCGGACGGTGATAATTTGGGAATTGTAAATGGTTCCAGTTCTCTCATCGAAAAGTTAACTATCTTGGCAAACGGACGAGATGTTTATAGTTGTAATTACGCAAATCATGTTGTAAATATTAAGAATTTACTTGAATACAATCCCTCTTATGCTGAAAGTGTTGGAACAAATGAATTTTATTATCTTGACACCTCACGAAATGCTAATAGAGCAGAATTTACTCTCAATGCCACTCCAGTTGTAACTGGAAGAAATGCAAATTACAACAAAGGTTTTGCCCTGAGAAAAGTTGTTTTAGGTGATTCAGCAACAGTGCATTGTGAAATTCCTCTCAACAGATATTCATTTTTTGAAGCACTTGAGGATAAGCTGCTTCCAAATACAAAAATTGAGTTAAATATTGAAATAGAATCGGATAATAATGTTCTTTGGAGAACTGGAGGAGCAGACTGCAGAGTTATTTTAACAAGATTTCAACTATTTGTTCCAAGATTAGTCTTTAACTCAGAAGGACAAAAAATTTACGCTGATAATTATCTTAAACCTTACAAATGGACTTATCTTAATGAAGTAGTTGAAAGATCAAATAATGGACAGCAACAAACAGGACAATTTAGAATTACAAACGGTATTTCAAAACCACGCCATGTTTTTGTTTGGGCAATTAACACAGCCAATGTTGAAACGCAAGAACAAAATCCATTTTTATATAACACTTTTAATCTTCCAAACAATGCTAATATTTCACGTTGCTATCTCGAGGTTGGAAATGGAAATGAATATCCCGATATTGCCTTTAAACCAGCTACAGATCCAGCAAGAGTTTTCAGAGAAGTAATGAGTTATGTTTATGCTAATAATGACTTTCAAGGAGGCACACTTCTCAATAGATCAAATTTTGAAAATCTTTTCCCATTTGTGTATTTTGATCTTACAAAACAAAAAATAGACTTGAAAGATGGAGTTACAAAATTATCTTTTCATTACGAATTGAACGCTAATCCAAACGCTGATTATAATATTTACGCTCTTGTACTTCACGAACGAGAAGCGGAAATAGAACAGAAAAAAGGAAAACTACTTATTAGAGCTTGAGAAAAAAATTTAATATAACATAATATATAAAATGACAACTTATATCGAATACGGAGTAAAACTTTCAAACGGACAAAAATCAAAATTATTAAGTGCAATTCAAAATAAATCACCACTAACACTTCGATTAAAACATTCTCATCTCACTGGTCCCGATGAGTTAATGTTAACCCAAAGACAAATAGCAAAGATAAAAAAATCACTTGCAAATGGAACAGGATCAGACTTAAAAATAAGTAAAACACAGATTACACGTTCAGTAAAACATGGAGGAAACCTTTTCACAAGTCTGGCAAGAATTGGTGCTAAACTTTTTCCCCTTGCAGTAAAGGGAGTTTCAAAAGTTGCTCCTGCTATTGCTACTGGAGCTGCAAATGCACTTGGGGAAATAGGATTGAAAAAACTGTTTGGACGAGGTATTTCAATTCCAAAAAAGTTTATCCCATTTCTTCCTCCTTTTTCTAATGAGTTTACTCAGGCACAAATAGATCAAATTAACAAAGTTTTCAAGACAGGAGGAAGATTAGTTATCAAGCCGACTCAAAAACAAATAGAAGGTGGACTCTTGGGAACACTTGCATCAATCGGAATTCCAATGGCAGTTAGTCTGCTTCCAAAGTTGTTTGGATCAGGTCTTCAGGTTGACAGGGGATCGACTAGTAATACAAGAAATGTTTATGTTCCACCCACACAAGGAGAGGGATACTATCCACCACCCTTTATTGGAACTTGGGAAAACCCAATAGGAATGGGGGTAAAAAAAAAGGCAAAAAAAAAGTCCAAAGGCAAAGGTTTGCTACTGGGAAAAAACAGCCCATTCAAATCAATTCCCTTGATAGGAGACATTTTGTAATTAAACCACTTTCAAACTTTGACTTGATGGATTGGGTAAAAAAACTTAGCCTGAGACATTTCAGAGGAATTTACAGTCGAGATCGTTTGCCGCAAAAGATACAAAAAGAGATTGGAATAATAAATCTTGACGATATACAAGGACCTGGCACTCATTGGGTTTGTTACAGAAACTTGGATTCAGTTGTTGAGTATTTTGATCCGTTTGGTCTGATAATGCCGAATGAGGCTTTAAAGTATTTCAAATCTGCCGGAAAACAAATCGTTTATTCAATAGATGAAATACAGAATCGAAACACTGTTCTTTGCGGTTATTGGTGTCTTTACTACTTGTTTGAGAGACAGAATGGAAAAAGTATTCTTGATGTTATTCATAATCCTCATTTTGACAACGATAACAGTGATTTTATAAAAGAATACTTTGGAGGATAAAGATTATTACAAAATATAAAAAGAAAATTTTATTTTTAATATAAAAAAAGATTCTAATAAAATAATTTGTAATAATATTTTTCAAGATTAAATATAAAATTTATATTTAATCTGAATCCACTGGTGAATCCTTCAACTTTCTGACCTTTTCAACTTTTCTTTCCAATTCTTTTACAGTATCAACTATAGAATCGAATTTAGTGTAAATGTCAATAAGTTTGAAAAGTTTCTTCTTTTTATCGGATTTGATTTTTAACCAAGAATACTCACCTTTCCTTATTTTCTCCCACATCTCACATTCACCAGCCATTAAAACACGTGAAAGATCTGCATTTTTACTCCGAAGTGACTCAAACTCATCAATTATCTTTGTTCTTATTTCTTTCTCAAAATCTTTGAGTGTTTCAACATCCATATTTTTTTCTATCTCTGAAAAGAATTTGGCTTCCATTTATCTTTAGTTTATACTAAATCTTCATTTTCACTCTCACTCTCACTCTCTCTTTCTTCTTCATTCAATTCTATTATTTGGTCTTGTACTGTGCAAATATGATGTAATACATTTTCTGTATCTTCTTCCAACTTTTCTGTTATTCTTTTTTCAATTAATTCCAATCTTTCTTCAATTTTTTCTTGATTTTTATCCATCTTTTCATTAATTTCTTTTAAAATTTTTACTATTTTTAATATATTGCCTCGTTTTTTCCCTTTAAAATCACATTTTTTTTCATCATCAAGATCAATACCTAATTTTTCTAAAGTAGTAAAAACAATTTCTCCACTCGGACCTAATTTGTTTTTTAAATTAGATAAACTTAATCTTTTTCTTCCTTCCATTTTATCTTTAATTATATTTTTTTAAATAAAAAATAATTTTCATTTTACTAACTTGTTTAATAAAACAGACTGACTTTTGATTTCCATTATCAACTCAATTATTTTCTTGAATCGATTATCACTCTTTAATACTGCAATAAGATATTCAAAACTATCATTAAGCACATTATATATCTCATTAAGTTCAATCTTGACCAATTCAACTCTCGCTGACATTTAATCTAAACATTATACTAAATGAAAGAATCATATTGCATCAAAGATAAAATGGTAACTCCTTGCACCGAGCCAAGTGGTTACCAAACTGATAAAAGAGGAAGAAAACAATTCTTTTGTCATTGTTCAGTTTGTGGAATTAAAAAAGTAAGATATGTTAAAATGACCCAAACTGGAGCTGGGGGAAAGAAAAGAAAAACTAAGAAGAAGACAAAAAACTAATAAGCCCGTCTGAGAAGGCGGGCAAGCAAACTGGAGGAGATGTCTTTGACACTGTTGTTGGAACAGCTGCAGATGCTTTTGTTGAACATGCTCTTCCTTGGATGGCAAAAAAAACAGTCGAAATGGGAAGGTATGGAGCAAGTGAATTAATGAGAAATAAAAATTTGCAAAAAAAGGCTGTAAATTACGGAATCAATAAATTGTCTCCTTTTATTCAAGATTCTGTTGGATCAGCAATGGATCAACTATCAACCAAAGTCAGACCCAAAAAGAGATATAAAACCAACAGACGCGATTTGGATGGAGCTGGAATTGATCCAATGACCGTTGTGAAAAAAGCTCCAGAAATTGCAATGTCAACCACGCAAGAATTGATTCCATCTTTGAAACCAGTTTACGATCGATATAAATCTGGTGAAATCATGAAATCAGCTTTTGGATCGGATCATGGTATTACATCTGGTAAATTCTGGAGAAGACCCACAGCCGCTGAAGAAGCCAAGATGGGAATTATAAAAAAGGGTTCTAATCCTGAATTATTTTTCAAATTTGAAAAACCTTCTAGAAGAATGAAAAAGACAAGATTTTTTGAAAACAATCCAGAAGCTCTGGAAGATATGAATAATATCATTTCATCCAATCCTGATACATGGCCTCAGATCCTGAGAACCAAGTATCAAATTATTATTGACGATCACTTCTGGGAAAATAATCCTCTGACA
The DNA here is from genome assembly GCA_038088405.1 of Porites divaricata. Classification (NCBI taxonomy): domain Eukaryota; kingdom Metazoa; phylum Cnidaria; class Anthozoa; order Scleractinia; family Poritidae; genus Porites; species Porites divaricata. The sequence continues at coordinate 9,652,206 of JBBMOI010000011.1, forward strand.
AGTTTTGGAAGTGGAGTTGACATTCACAAATGGATAGGAAAACTCCCAAAACCAAAAGCAGGATGGACTCCAGGTAAATACAAGTATATGGGGCCTTATAATCCTCTTGAAAAACAAGTAACTTATGATCCAAAAACTGGAGAAGTAACTGAGTGGCACGTCAAACCTTTTAACAAAGTTGATGAAATTGCAGCTTATCATGATATTTGTTATGATATGGGAAAAAACAAAGGTGATTGCGACAGAGAAATGGTAGAATCTTTGAATCAGATTCCCTATGGTGAAATGCCAAAATGGGGATCAACTGCTCGATTCTTGATTAATACAAAACAAAAACTTGGACTTGGTCTTCAAAAAAACGCGCGTCGGCGTTGAGGAGTGATTGGTCTCAACAACTTGCCGATGAACTTCACAAACCAATCACAAGAAACTTTCAAAAGAGATCAGTCATCTCAAATGGAATTGATGATATCTGGGCTGCTGATTTGGTAGAAATGCAAAAGTTTGCTAAATGGAACAGGGGGATTAAGTATTTGCTGATGGTCATTGATGTGTTTAGCAAGTATGGTTGGATAAGAGGTCTGAAAGACAAAAAAACTGAAACTGTCAGTGAAGCATTTGATGATATTTTTGAAAGAGGTCGACAACCAAAGATGTTGTGGACTGATAAAGGTTCTGAGTTTATCAGCAAACATTTCAAAGATTTTCTGAAAAGCAAAGGTATTAAACTATATCACACTGAAAATGAAGAAAAATCTAGTGTTGTTGAAAGATGGAATAAAACAATGAAAAACAAGATGTGGAAGATGTTTACTGTAAATAACAACACTGTTTACGCGGATAAGATAGATAAACTGGTTAATGATTATAATAATACGAGACATTCTAGTATTAAAATGACTCCTGTTGAAGCGAGTAAAAAGAAGAATGAAAAAACAGTTTGGTCTAATTTGTATGGCGAATCTATCTTCTTGAAAACTGAGAAACCAAAGTTCGAGATTGGAGATCGTGTTAGAATTTCAAAATACAAAAGAAAGATATTTGATAAAGGTTACACGCCAAACTGGACAGAGGAAATATTTGTGATTGAACAGATTAATCCAACAAAACCTGTTACATATTCAATTGTTGATCTGATGTCGGAATCGATCAGGGGGTCTTTTTACGAACAAGAACTTCAAAAAGCAAAACAGCAGACTTTTAGAATAGAAAAAATTATCAGAAGAGATAACAAGAAAAAGATGGCATTAGTAAAATGGAATGGATATCCTGATAAATTTAACTCATGGGTGAGTTTCAAGGACTTGGTTAATTTTTAATACAAATTTTGTATTAAAAATCTCATGTTTATTCCTCAATGTCGGAAATAATCAAATCTTCAACATCGCCAACCTCAACAGTCAAATCATCATCACTTTCACTATCAACTTCTTCCTCAGTTATTGTCAAAAGAGATTCTCGAGGTTTCAATGGTCTTACATAGCACTCATGAACTTTTATTTGAATAGATGTTACAGTTTTGCTCAAAAATATTCCTTCTACTATCAACGCCATTTTGACATTGCAATACTGATCAATATATTTAAAAGGATTCAAATCTTTCTTCCCCCTGGTCTTGAATAGAGAAAGTATTTTCTTTGACTTCTCAGAGTAAATAAGTTTTGCATAAAGAACCGGAGCAGCTGAATCATCTTTTCGTGTTTTCTTCTTTCCCTTTTTATCAACAAATTCAACCTGTTTGTAGTAAAGGGGAGAAGACAAACTTGATGCCATATCAGATCCGTATTCAGTTTCAAGATGTTGTTGGCATATTTCCACGATATTATTCAAGGTGTCAAAAAATTCTTTTTCCTCTGTGTTTGGTTCGCTATCTTTTCCCCAGAGACAAACTGGAATACTGTAACCAACAAGTTTGTTATTTTCTTGATTCTTCTTTTCATTTACTCCAAAAGAGAAAAGAAACGGAGTTTCAATTACGAGAGCACCTTTCTTTCCATTTGGGTACTTGATTTCAATTGGGATTCGTTTGTACTTGATTTTGCTATCTTTGACTTTGAATTCTTTTGCTTCATTGAATACAATATTTTCTGGTGTGAGACGATCGTAACTTGACAACTGCATTTTATTATAAGAAAATATTATTTTTTAAATCAAAATTATTTTTCAAAATATATAATCCTTATATAAAATGATCACTGATGGCCCCGAATTTGATAAATTCCTTGTTGAACCAGGGATGGAAATTGAGCCATTTGATATGAAACTATCAAAAGAAATATTTCTTAATCATCCTTTCAAAATTATATTATATTATCTTAGAAAACACCTTCCATATGGTAGCTATTTTAGTGAAGTAGACATCAGTGCTTTTTACTTCAGATTGTTGAATGACTATAATAGATATGGAATTGCTTTTGAACGTAAAAATAATCTTTTTCCTGATAATAATTTATATGTAATCGAAAATGACAATTCTAAAAAACCAAAATATGAATTACATTTTGATAGTAAATATGTCTTACTTTTTAATAATAACTATGATAAAAAAACTTTATTATTTAATAAAGTAAAAAAGATTGATTTGAATAAATATGATAGAGGAGAAAAACCTCTATCAAAATGGGAAAAAGAAAAAAGAAATTGTATCAAAGAACAAATAAATAAATATCTTCAAATTGCAATTATGGATCCAAAATTCTATAATAATGATGAACTTTTTAAAGATTTAATTTATAGTAAATTATATGATTATAATAATGAATTTATGTCTTATTCTTCATTGATGTTTACAGATAAAAAATATGATAAATATTTTAAAAAAACATACAAAGAACAAATAGAAATGGTAAAAAGAATTGATTATCTTATTGAAGAAGGAAATAGTGAATATCTAGGTATAATAGATTAATCTTCTTGGTGAGGAATAAGAGAATTTAGTAAATATAATTCGATTAACCCCATCCATCAAAAATCTATCATCCCACCCCACCCCCTTCATCCAAATCCGATAAAGGTTTCTACAATATATTTACTTCAAAATTATTTTTATAAATATAATTAATCTTTTCTAAATATATTTTGTAATAATCTTTATCATTCAATCTCATCCAACCGCCCCATCCCAATCTCAATCCCAATCATCCAAATCTGATAAACATTTCTACAATATATTTATTTCAAAATTATTTTTATATTTATAATTAATCTTTTCTAAATATATTTTGTAATAATCTTTATCACAATCACAATCACAATCGCGATCGTGATTGAATTCTTCTATAGAGTAGTTAATAGAGGATGCTTTACCATAAAATTTCAACTCTGATTATTTTCTGTCATTTCCGCGAGCCGCAGGCGAGCTATTATTGTTGTCATTGTCCATAATTTTTCACAGTTTACAGATTTTAATGCGGTTTTTTTGAATTGGTAAAAATGAGCCAGAATATCGAGAAAAATGAAAAAAAACTCTGATTATTTTCTGTCATTTTTGAACTAAATGGTTTGGTGACAGAGTTAATCAGGAAATGACAGAAAATAATCAGAGTTGAAATTGAATGGTAAAGCATCCTCTATTAACTACTGGCGTCCAGGAATGTTGTTTCCTTATCGGAAATTTCAGCCGTAAATTTGATCGTAGGGTGATGATTGTTTGCTTGTTCAATGAAATGTTCTATTCTGTCTCTGTTTGTAGTCCAGAGCGAGAAGATGTCGTCTATGTAACGTTTCCAAACGAGCGGTTTAAAAAGGCTTTGGCTAAGGATTTCCGTCTCTACCTTGTTCATGAATATATTAGAAAAGGCGACTGCCATTTTCGTGCCCATGGCCGTACCATGTGTTTGAAGGTAGTTTTTTCCATTAAACTGGAAAGAATTTTCTTGGAGAATTAGCCTGAGCGCTCGTTTTAGTAGTTGTGTAGGGGTAGAGGTTCGTTTCTATAGAATATTTCGTATGCTCTGCATACTGTGTCTATTCCCTCCTCTTGCGGTATATTTGTATACAAGCTCGTAACGTCTATTGAAACAAGTATGACGTCCGCTGGGACTTTCGTATTTTCTATGAAATTGACGAAGTCGGTAGTATCTTTAAGATACGACTTTTGTTGTTGTGCTATCGGCTGAAGGAGTCTGTCGACAAATGATGATAGTTTCTCCGTTGGGCCATCACACCCTGATACTATCGGTCTGCCGACCGGGGACGGCTTGTGTATCTTAGTGAGGGTGTAAAATTCTGGAATTCGAGGCGGATTTGGTGTTTGACAAAGCCATTTTTTAGTCATGTCGTCTATGTGATCTCCGTTGCGGAGGTATAAGTTGTTTAACTCTATGGTCTGTCTCAGTGACCATAGGCGATGCAAGAGGCCTGTAGTTTTCTTTGTTGTCTAGTAGAGTTTGGCCTTCTTTAATTTTGTCTTGTGCGTTCATGACTACGGTTGTTGTTCCTTTATCGGCCTTTTTAAGGTTTATTTCAGTGTCACGTTTTAGGGCTCTGAGAGCCTCGCGTTCGGCCGGAGGCAGATTATTTTTTGGCTTTGTTATTTCTATTTCTGCAAGGTCGCTCTTAACCTCTTCTAGATAACTTTCAAGAGCTACTGATCGTTGTATTGGTGGTTCCCATGCAGATTTGACATGGAAAGACATTTGACATGGGTTCGTTGTTTTCCCCTCGAAATATGTACATTAGACGCATTCTTCTTGCAAACTGATCAAAGTCACGCAAGAGTTGTTGCCTGATTTGTGTTTGTTTTGTAACGGGTGTTGGAATGAATTTAAGCCCTTTTGCCAGTAAATTGATCTGGTCATTTGTAAGTTCTTTGTTTGAGAGATTTTTTATGTGTTTTTTGTTCGCCTCTATTGTGATAGTTGAACGTTTCTGGCGTCTAACCTTTCTGCGCTCTTTGCGCTTATAAGTTGCTAGCCGTTTGGCTTTTAAAATTTGTTTTTTGACCCCTTTCAAGGAAAGCGTTTAAAAGGGTTGGTGGACACAGAAATAGAAGATTTTGAAAACAAGTGGAAACAGATAGAGAAAAAGCTACCCCCCGCATTTTCTGCATGGATGACATCTACAAAAGGACGGCTGAGATCGCATGTTCAAACTATCCGCAAGTGTATGCTAAAATCAGTGCGAATTCACGCCGGTCTCGGCAATCCACCGAACAAATATGACAACCAGAGAAGTGAGGCAATGAACAACGTGGTAAAGGAAGAAGCTATGAGAAAAGAAACTGATCAGGTACACATCCATGAGCTAATAGAGGAGAGAGTCGCGGAAGATCAAAAAAATGAGATGATCAAAGGAATCACTTGCATGGGCGATTACCGTTTGGCTGATGAATATAAGCAAAAAGCCATTACCCCCCCCCTGCAGTGGACACAGATGACAAGTGATCAGCGGAAAGAATACGTGGAAAAATTGCTCCGCTTGAAGTCACAGAATGTAGGTAATTTGGAGCAGGAGACACCGGCAAGGTCTCACCTGTCCGATTCGCTCAGCGGATGTGACTTGACAGAGCTACCTCGCACTGTTGTTAAAGATATTTGGGCACAAGCGAATATAATTTTGGAAAGGTACCATGTACTAGCTCTGGAAAATGCCACTTTGTGTGTGACTGAGTTAGACAACAGCTTCACCGTGAAACAAAACACACCGTCGTCATATCGTTGCAGTTGCAAGCGTTTCTTATCTACAGATGGCCTTTGTCAACACGTATTGGCTGTTGCCGAGGAAAAGAAGCAACTTCCTGAATTTCTAAAGCTGTACAAGGAAAAGAGTAACAAAGCGTCCAAAGTCATATTCAAAAATCTCCCCGTCAATGGTGGAGAAAAGCCTTCAAGCAAGCGAAGAAAGGGAAAAAACAACGTCAGCGCAAGGCCAATTATAGAGGAATTATTGGATCCTCAGAATGTGAGCCACCCGAAGCCTCCTAATTACACCGAGTACTTTCACAACGACGAGCCCTTTGATGTGATATTCACAAGAGACCATCCTCAGGCAAGTCAGTGCACCACATGTGATGTAGCTTTCCCTCGCAGAATGCCTACCAGGTGATCTGTGACGTCACTGCGGGGGCCTGGGGAAAGAAATTTTAATGCCGTATCCCATAAACCAAAGCTGACGGGAACAGATTGAATAGGCCACTTTCGATATATTAAAATTCAGCTTGATAGTGAGGCTTAGAGGACACAAACAAAAGAAATGAATAATCATGTTCGTTCAGTTTCCTTTGTTTGTGTCCTCTAGGCCTCGCTGCCAAGCTGAATTTTAATATATCGAAAGTGGTCTATTGAATTGAATTGGTGCGCGCGTTGGTTTATGGGATACGGCATTAAAATTTCTTTCCCCAGGCCCCCGCAGTGACGTCACAGATCACCTGGTATGATCTAGCATTTGTACACAAGGAGCGTTGGGAGTACCCTGTGAAGGACGACAATGGCAAAATTGTTGGAAAGAAAGTCACGAAAAAGAAGAGGACCAATCGGTATTAGAGCGATTTTCGTATGACCTTGAAATGAAAACGCGCGAACAAAACAGAAACAACAAACGAACGGAAATAGAGCGATTTGATTTGTGTATCGAACGGATACAAATGCACCTGGCTTTTGGTTGGTTAAGCGAACGCTCGGGTAAACAAACTTCATGCCCGAAGAACTTTCTAGAAATTGCTTTGACGTCATACTGCAACACGATTGCTCAATCGAACAATGCCTTCTCCATATTAGGGTTTCTTTGGCGGGAAAACAAAGAGTCCATGTTTTTTTCTTTCCATCCATTGGCTGATGAAACAAAGAACGAACACTTACCGAAACCATTTTTCAAGGTCATACGAAAATCGCTCTATTGTCTGCGAACCGAATGCGTGGTGAAACGTCATCCTTACTTCTGGAAAGGGCTCATTCGAATCAGAGATGAAATTGCAATCGAATGAAAGAAAGTCAAAAGAAACTTCTACATGATACTGTCCACATTAACTTTTAGACTGACTGGCTTGTCAGTAAGAGTTACTTGCTAGTCGAAAAGTCGCAGTGTACGATGACTGAAGTACAACATGCAAGTTAGCCTTTTTTAAAACAGTTTCTCGTGGGTGTATACCTGTGGCGTTATTGTTCCTAGCAAATTTTCAAAAGATTCCCAAAGTTTAGCTTTCACTGTGGGGACTCTTTTTCCTTGCCTGAAACTCACATTATTGACATTTAATTCAAAAACCCCTCACTGGCAACTAAATGACAAATAAGTAGATCGAAGATGAACTATAAGGTGAAAAAACAAACAAAGAAAACAAACATGTTGAACTTATCAACAGAGCAAAGCAAACACCCTCAGAGTAACGCCACATGGCCCACGGCTATTTAAGTCTCTTATAGCTTGCCAGTTTCGGTGTATTAGTGTTAGAGTTACAGTTCGATACAGTTGTTATCATCGTTATTGTTTTTGAGAGGCCTGTTCTAGCTATAAAGGGTGGTAAGGAGCGAACCTCATCCCACACATATAACCGTTTTCATTATTGATTGATTTAAAAGTTCAAGTTAGCGTACATTAGAATCCGGGATTTGAACAAATAGCTACAAGGTACTTATTTCCAATAAGCTGAAATATTTATTCATTAGGTGATTCTGGAAATTAAACATGTAATGATTATATATAGTAAATGTATGTGTTATTTCTCTTTTTTCGATGAGGAGAATGCTGATCATACCCTTGGCTTAACTACTGTGAAGACAAAAGAGATGTTTCGATTGCTGCGAGTAGGCGCTGTCAGCAGTAGGTTACGAGTCTTCTTTCCCTTCTTGGTTTCCTTGTTCTGATATGCACTATTTCAGAACAAGGCCAGTTATGTAAAGAATTTGAGAGCATTTTTTCATCATTTACCAACTAAACCCCCGGCGTTGGTATTTTGCGAAGCAAGAAGACTATCGTGACCAAAATTACTTATATTTACCCCATTTGACACAGCAATGTTCGCTTTACCGGACAGACCATACTTCAGAACAAGGCCGTTTATGATAAGAATTTGAGATCATTGTTTAGTCAATTACCAACTGAGCCGCCTTTAATATTTTGTGAAACAAAAGGAAGAAGAAGAATTGTTTAGGAGCTGAGTATTTTCCCCGTTTGATGTAGCGAAACAAAACTGCTATCGTGTCCAAAGTGTTAGGAGCTGCAGGTCAAAGATTGTTTCGTTTCGTCGAATACCAATTGTTTCGTTTCGTTTCGTTTCGTCGAATACCATAAGCCTGTTTTGTCTCTGTTTATACTATTTCCTGTTGTCTTCAGTGTCGCGTTTTGGTCATCCTTTGCTTATGCACGTACTATATTATATATTTTTTTTACCTCTATTTACCACTAAAAGCGATACGTTTTTTCTGTTGCCGCATCATAAAAAAGGTTAGGGGTAGGAGAAAGCTGACATTTCAGATTACAGCTTTCCGTTAAGACATTAGAGCTAAAATATTATTTTGACCGTGAATGTAAAATGAATCCTCTGCTCTCAACGTAACTGCTGTGTTTTGTGACCGCCAATGGTTTAGGTTTTGCATGTACTGATTCGGGCCGATTACCAGCCGCTGTCATCGACAAACATTGATTCTTTCAATGCAAGTTCAACGAACAGGGATTTTCCCTTCACGCGCTTGTGTCTTACTCAGGATCTTAGATTTTAGTATCTAATTGTTGTCATCGGTTTAACTGCGATAACACGAGTTTTTTATTTCTCCGCTGGTAATTCGCTTGTTTATCTAGGGATAGCTCTGTTTAGGCAGAAATTTCCCGAATTTCAGCTATAGTTGCAGGCTTAGCAAATTTATCTTGCCCTTTCGATCATAAACGAACCAGACAAAAAAATTGAGAGACAAAGGACTCCTCCCTCGGAATTAATTTTGTTCTGGGACCACGTGACCATACCCAACCATGGTATCTCTCTCTCTCGCTCCGTACGGACGGGTAGGAGAGAACCCTGCGAACGAGGTTGTTTCTTGCTCGCTTTCGCTCACATCGCAAGCATCACTTGCAGCATTTTCGGCGCTCTCGCAGTCGACTTGTGGCAAATCTACTGGACTGCCAGTTCCGGCTCCTGTGAACTGGGCCAGGAGAATGTCGAACTAGCCTCCTTCCCACCCCACCCCCACAAACACACAAACATCATTCTCACAAGAATGTTATGTTGTCTCTTTTGTCTGTTCTAGAACGTCATTTCCCTTTCTTAGCTTTAAAGCAGTGAAACATGGAGGGAATGTCAGCCAATTGCAACACTAGAGCTAGTGACAATGAACGAAATACACACAAATCAGAAGCAACGTTTTATGGCTGTTTGCTATTTACTCGAGGAAATCAGCTGCTCCATCATTTCGTCTACAGACTGTAAAATATAATTATATTGAAAGGATTGTAAGAAAGATGTTTGTGGGCAGTTTCTAAAGGCTGGAGTTGCTGGCGACGCTTTGGAACAAAGAAAACTAACAAAATCGCCAAGCATGTTTCTCTTTCCTGTTATTATTGAACAATGTTGGTGTAAATAGTAAGCAGTCAGTTCATTAACTAAATAACTTTAAAAAATTTCCTCAGTTTTTCGAGGGAGTGTAGTATCACAAGTTATTTATATTGGATTTGCATTGTATAGGCTGGGTGTATAGGTCTCAATCTTGGTTTTAGCTTTAGGAAATTACCGAAAAGTCAATACAATTGTCAGCTACATATGGAAACAGTTTTGCATTGTCCGAGCATCTTTACTATATGTATATTGTAACCAGCATTGTACCAAGTCAATCGATAGAAATCGATATCCGCCAATGTCAAACAATATCATTTACTGATTGTTATTGATCACTATCGGAAATCGATGACAATCACAGAACAAAGACTGATTTTTATCGATTGATAAAAATTGATAACAGTCAATAGTATTTGATAAGTAATCTGAGCTCATTAATGAGGCTCACAGCATTATACCCAAAAATAGAGTAAGCCTCATTCAGCAATAACACAAAGACAGAACAAAACAAACAACAATACAATATTTAATATTTTCGGCTTTTTCTCTCTATTCTAAGGTAAGACTGCGCTCTTGATTGCCCTAGCTACGTCCTAGAATTGACATTCATATTCACTATACTGGGAGATATCTTCTGGATTTTGGCTCTTGATTTCATCAAGGTTTTTAAATTCAGTGAACTGTATACTTTGTTGCCCTCGAAGTACCTCGGAAGATCACCAAACGGCCTCTTCCCAACCGATTCTCCTAGTTCACTGCATATTTTAAAAGCTTGCATAACTTTTGGCCTTATTGAAGAAAAATACGGACACTGCCTCTTGGCATATTACAGTATTTTTACGAGGGAGGGGAGAAATCTTGCGGATAGCAATTTTAACGCGCCCTGTGGAGGAGGGACTACTCGTAGTCTAACGAAGACGCGTACGTGTTACGTCTACTGCGCGTTCTTCAGGAGCCCCGTTATTGAATCTAGATGGGGACTCGGGAAACCGGAGCAATCGATGCAGACGTTTTCAATTTCCTCAGAGCGCTTTGACCACACATGCTTACATGGCACGTACATAAACCCCTCTACCAGATTTAAGTTAGTTTTTGCATTCTTTGCCTGAAGTAAGAACTTTTGTTTTAAAGCGTTTTATAATACATCCTTACTTGCACGAGCTTTATACATAGGCGAAGTTCAATCGCAGGCTCAGCATTAGTCTGCGTAAAGGCTTTTGTAGGGGAAGGGAAAGAGGAAACAAAGGTGAGAGAGAGAACAGGATGGAGGGAAGGAAACACCTACGTCCAGTCTTCGTTTCTATTGCGGGAGCCACCCTACATGAACCATATCCAGGTGATCTGTGACGTCACTGCGGGGGCCTGGGGAAAGAAATTTTAATGCCGTATCCCATAAACCAAAGCTGACGGGAACAGATTGAATTGAATTGAATTGGTGCGCACGTTGGTTTATGGGATACGGCATTAAAATTTCTTTCCCCAGGCCCCCGCAATGACGTCACAGATCACCTGGATCTCGAATTTCTTAACTCCTTGATAGAAATGAGACAAAAAACGCAAAAAACTAAAAGAAGTCAGCAGAAGAAATACTATAGTATCTGGCTTTTACCTTCAAATTTTGTCCGCCTTTGCATCCTAAATTTGTTTTGATGTTTTAAAATCGGGTTTAGGGGTTGAAGGGTTTCAAATGCCCTTGACAGACCGAGTTTTACATTAAATAAGGTCACTTGAGGAGACCTCCGTTTTGTTTTCCCGTTCGTAAATTTGACCTCCGCTTGACGCCCAGTTATTTCACTGTTTAAATGTCAGGCAAGTATCCAGACGTGGATACATGCAGTCTTCATCGGCTTGTGGTTAGGATCTGATCTACGTGCTATTTGAGAACGGCCGATATTCATATTAGTGTGGTACTGATTTCAAGAAGGGCAAGCGTTGTATTTGACAAGGTCTTAATTCTATTACTCTCAGGATCTGAGCGTAAACTGAAAACGGTCGAACAATGGCATCCTTGCAGGCGTTTCCTTCCAATTCTTTGCGCGTCCGTTTCCCTCTTTTCCTTCCCCTTGAAATATTTGCTACGCAGACTACTGGACATCAATTCCCGCTTGGCCAGTATCTCTACAGTATGAAGCGATTAGCTTCCTTCGCTCCTTTTTGATTGTTTGAGTGAATCCAGTGGCCTTCCATTTTCTGGTAAACTTCTTTTAATTCGGAAATCTTGGCGAGGCTCTTTTCAACATCGTCAATATGTTCCAGCAATTGCTTAAAGTCCCTCCTCGCCAGTTGAAAATCCTTACCACTAGCATCTCTTTGATTCCCTGCAAAAAGGTACGCAATAAGTACTTCACCAGTACGCTCCATCCCAGACCCACGTGTTAAGAAACGGACTTAAATCACCACTTCTCTATATTCACCCCCACAGAGGTAGAGGTGTTGCGAAGTTCTCCATTAAGGCGTCCCAAAAAATCAAAGAAATTGAAAATTTTACTCCAGATGGCTACATGTAATCTCTCTGCCATACAAATCAGGTTGAGGTCACCTGAGGACACCTAAGGAAATAACATATTGTTGGTCTTAACAAAGTAGGTTTCAAAAACTGTTACCATTTTTGAATGTGAAGGTTCGACTTTTCTTCCTGTAAATAAGTTCCCAAACCAAACCCAAGAAAACCAAAGCAGCCAGAGCAATGGACAACGTGTATATGGCGAAGCGAAAAGCTGGCTCATCTGAATTGAATAGGGTCAATTGGGTTGTCCATGGGCTTCTGTCTCCTTTGTCCTATGGAAAGAATAATCATGGTAGAAAAGATAAAATAAGACAATATTTTTAATTGGGGTCTTATACCAGCTGGTGCATCAACCGTTTTCCAAAACAATTCAAAATTACAATATATACTAGTTATTGATCACACTATACATAACATGTTATAAAACAAATAGAGATATTTAAACACACACATCTATTTATATAATTTGATTTCTGTCTTCCTTCTTTTTTCTTATCTTGAAGTATTAAAAAAGATGCCTACCCATCAATTTTTGGATTTCAGGCTTTTCGTTAAGGGGATTGAATATTTCATGAATATTACATTTTGTGACATTTTGTTCACTCTTATTAGATGCTCATTTTCAAGGAATAGGACGTTTCTTTTCTCCTTTCTTGAGGTTTTTATAAGGTATTAGAGACCTTAAGATCGAGGTTTTTCGGCATTTCCCGCGAACCGCAAACGTCAAGAAGTCACGTGACTAGTGTCTTGCTGTCAGGTTTGCAGTTTGAGGTTCACGTTTGTACGGCTAGATCACGCTCTAGAAGTAAGTGATTTACCACAAGGTTTTTTGCACCCTAAAACATCACAATCCCACGTTTGAGAAGAACTACTACTTTTTAGAACTCTTTCACTAATTAATCATTGAACTATTTTTCATAGAACGTAACTTTGAAGACGATTTCTCAGCAAAAATAGAAGTGAACGAATGAATAAAAACAAACATGGCAGCCGCGAGCTACCACCCGCGAATCTTAATTCCTAAATATGAGCAGACGGATAACGTGAAACCGCTAACCGCGGTTTGCAGTTTGCAGTAGGATGGCCAAACCTCGATCTTAAGGTCTCTATTAAAGTAGCTACTGACCTGTTTCTAAGGTGGGTTTGTTTAAGTTACTCTGTGACGGGTGTTGGTAACCTGGCGAAGGTAATCCTCACATTTGTAATCTTCTATAGTTTATAGTTTTCGGTATGTTCTCTTTTTGTTATTTTCGTTAGCATGTCTTCTAAAGTCGTTACTCATTTCTGTCACTCATCCAGTGTTGTAGTTCGATATCCTTCAGCCCTTGCCTCATTGTGTCTACAATCCCCGAGTCCATGCCATATAATGTGCTTTTATCCAAAGATCTCCTAGCCCTATCTGGTCTAATGTGCTTCTGATTTATTTTTTTGCTCCAGAAAGCTTTATTTTCATTCCATTTTATATCATCGTGTGTTATGTGCGATAATTTATTTTCCTATAACTTAAAATTCCTATACACTGGGCGTCTATTTTCATTGGGAAGCCTCCCGTCTCCGTCCTAGCAGTTAACGCACAGTGTTCGACAGGAGGCAATCTAGCCTGTGAATCTTGTATGAAGCTATTTATTAGTGCACCTTAATTTTTAATAAGCTTTAATCTACAGGATCTGGAACTTGCCGTGTTTAGCGCGCAAGGGTCTGTAGCAAGAAGACCGTACAAATCAGGCGCGGATCTAGGACTCAACACTGACTGATTACCTAAACGAGCGCATAAGGCGAAAGCTTGTAGGTGGGTCCGGGGGCATGCACCCCCGGGACAGTTTTGGGATTTTAACTCCCTAAATGGCCCCTTTCCTGGATTTGGAGTCGTACAGACAGAAAGCCTTGCCAATGGGCGGATTATTTCATCAGGGTAAATTTCCATGTTGTAATGAGCTCTCCTGACAGCGACAAGTGATTTTCCAGCTGGAAATCTCATAGCGTGTCTATAGGTAATGCCCAGGAATAGGACAATTGCACGATGACGTCATTTTACTACAGCTACCAGAATCCTTGAGTGTGTTGTTTTCTTGTGCAAATTAAGGTTATTGTTCTTTTATCCTCAGCGGAATTGGCAAATTTAAATAACAAAGCAAAAACGAAATGAATTCTGGTAGTTGTAGTCAAATATCGTCATCGTGCAATTGTCCTATTGGAAAATCAACTTAAAAGTTGTTTAAAAAAAATATTTATTATGAAAATCTGACCGATTTCCGCGAAACGATGGAAACCGTGGTGGATCCGCGCCTGCCAAAAGACCGAACACACACAGTCCAACTAGGGATGTAAGACTGACTATATATTTAACGTTTTGCGAAATTTTATTTTCCACTTGCTCGTTTAAGCTCCGGCCTTTTTCCCGTATGCAGGGCCTGATAAGAAATAGCATTTGTGACCAGGTTTTCTGCTAAACGTTTTAGATTATCATTTTTTAGGTCTTTATACTTGCTTTTGATTGTCATGGCTTATACTTACGTTAACTGTTGGACCTTTTACGTGTTTTTGTAAGTATGGGTAACTCCACGTTGGATCGTCCTCAAATTTTTTTTCAATACTCTGTTTTAGACAACTGTTGTAATCCACCATGTAAAATCCGATATGAAACGGAAACTCCAGGATTCTGACTTGCTCGAACATATCGGTATTATCCCCTTTATTGAAGATGTACGATGCAGTAAATACGTCTAATAGAACTCCTTCCACCTCTTTACGGCGGAGTCCCTCGAGAAGTGCTTCCAGGTCGCCATACTCTGCGTCAAAAAATCAAATTCGTTTTTGTGAAAAAATTCTTGACTTTGGTTTGTATAATACTGGGGAAATGAACAATATCTAGTGATACAATTGATAGAAGATATGTGTATACGAGGAGTTTACTTTGCAAAATACCACAGTGTTGTCTTTTACTGAATAATGTTCTACAAATTGTTTCTACAGTTTGCAGACTTTTTTATTTTTATACCACAAAGCAGGACACCGTTACCTTCAAAAATAGTAGTTCAGTTCTTTGCTGGTTGAGTCCTAAAATCTAAATTTCATTTGTTTTATATGAAGTATATGCTTTAGAGCTGTGATTCCTAATTCAAGGAAAAATACTGTAAAAATGTAAGTTCTCAGTCCACGCCTATTGTAGTTATCTTCTTGAGAAGCATTGTCGGACTTCAACCAAAAACTTATCTTCTAGCTGTTTTGTGTGATAGCTAACGCGTGTGCACTCGGCTGAAGCTAATCTGGCCACAGGTTAACATCAACTTTGACGTACAAAATTTTTCTATTACGATATTTCAACGACCGTTTGGACGATGTTTAGATTTTTCAGAAACCTATTTGTCGTAATAAGAGTATTATGTCACCTGAGCGCCAATTGTATTTAATTTGGATTTAAGCATGCCGCGATACACAAGAATTTTTTTCAGTGAAAATTAACAGTCCCTGTTCGTATTGAAAGTTATCTTAGCGTATGCCTGAACCGGCCTACTGGGAAGAGCATATAATACAGCGGTTCACACGAATACGATGCGAACTCTTCGTTCAATGCTCTTCGGCTCCGGACGTAGTCCGTCATCAAGGACTTGAACGATCTTCCAGATCTTCACTGAACGTAGATTCGCGTGCAACTCTTTTTCATTGGAAATAAACCTGCAATCGACAAAGGCTACATTTTCGCGGTGTGAGATGGCGTGCGAAAAGTAGCGTCTGTTGATCTCAGGGTATTAAGAAATATAATCAACTTCTTCTTTTAAAGGGAGTCAAGAGCCATAATAGAACTATTATGGCTCTTGTTGGAGTGTATCACTGTACACTGTACTGACGCAATTTGTAATAATTCCATCGCACTTTCTAATAAACTAAACAGTCGCAATTTGTAATAATTCCACCGCACTTTGTAATAAACTATAAGCTGTAGCAAAATGTAATAATTCCATCGCACTTTGTAATAAACTGAGCGGTCACAATTTGTAATAATTCCATCGCACTTTGTAATAAACGAAGTTATCACAGTTTGTAATAATTCCATTGCAGTTTGTAATAATTCCCTCGCACTTTGGAATCAACTGTGCTGTCGCAATTTATAACAATTCCATCGCACTTTGTAATATACTAAGCTGTCGCAGTTTGTAATAATTCCATTGCACTTTGTAATAAACTAAGCTGCAACAACCAGAGGAGTTTCGTGTGAATAAATGAATTACTCATTTAAAGTCTCGCCTTGCAAAATGTCTATACCTGTCGCTTAGCACGATCAATTAGCCCAGTGGGACCGTTATGAATCTACTGTAAGCGATTTCTTTGCTTCTTATCTGACCCAGATCGACTTTGCTGTTCGCCATTTTGAAAATCAATAGCCGCAAGCCATATCCTTGCTGGCGCACGGCACGTAGCCCGAAGGGCTAACGAAGGATGACCGAGCCCTCAGTCTCTTGGTTTGCGGTATATAGAATGTGTGAGGAAACTGTAACGCGATCAAAATAACCCATCTTTTCAGAGGTTTTCGACGGGTTTTGATGTTCTGACGACAAACACATCTCCTCTGGACCCTGTGTCACAATTTGTAACAATTCCGTCGCACCTTGTAATAAACGTTTTGAGATTTATTCAACTTAGTCAGGTTAATATTCAATTTGATAGTTTCTCAAAAACATGAATGGTATCCCATAATCAAAGCTGAAACGTACAAAAACTGCTTATATCTCCTTCTTTTAAGTTTATGGAATAAAACAAAGAAATCAGTAAAACTCTTGCTGAGTGATACAATAATTTTTTCTTGACTCGGAACAATGATAAGAAGAAAAATCACCGCCATCAACTGTTGGGTTTTCTAAGTTATGTTAGTTAGCCTTTCAGAGCATGCTAAACCTCAATACCACTCTTTTATAGATTTCTATTAGTCTTTCAAAAATAGCAACAAACAACACGCAGACACGGTAATTTTGTGAATGGTCCGACAAGGAAAACGGAAAAGAAAATACATTGACAAAGCGACATGTCACGATAATTTGCATGTCTTGAAGCGAATCCCTCATGGGAACAGAATAAATCTCAAAAAATTTATTACAGACTGCGATGGACAGCTATTATTAATTGCGACAGCTTTTTTATCACAAAGTGCGACAAGGTTTATTACAAAAATTGCGACAGGTATTACGAAGTGCGACGATTATTACAAATTGCGATAGCACAAACACTTTGCCTAGTATCAGGTCTATCTGGGCTAGTATTATTGTAGTTATGCACCTCTGATATCTAGTTAATAGAATTTTCTCGTAAGTACTATGGGGCATTGAGTACGCGTTTGTAATTTTGTGCATCGCGTCGCGCACCAGCAGTTCATCTATTCTTCTCTAAATGAGGGCGGATTTCCACAGCCGCATAATGTTTACGTTCGTACACACCTCAATTCTATTCGAGTAAATAAAATAGAGGCAATGTATTAAGTGTCGCGAGTAAACGTAAAAATTATGCGAGGCTCTAATTGATACGCACGTAAAATTACGCGTTAGTGTAAACCCACCCTAAGGTTAGTTTTGATGATGCTTTAGTTCTTACCCTTAACGTGTACTCCTTGCTTCATTCCTTCCATGTATCCTCGACTATTGGTTAAAGCGCCAAGCTATAACAAGAAAAATAGAAAATAACTGCTTTACATCTTGAGAATCACAGTTTCGTGGGCATACAAAGCCAAAAGAAGTATGGTTGGACTTAATTAGCAAATTTTAGTCTAAGGATGTGTGACCAAACATGTGCAGTACGAACTAGTCAGCGTAGTTTATCTGGGCCTGAGATATGTTAAGCGGCCCTTGTTCTTTCTTGGTGATGATCTGATAAATAAATAGATATTAAATAAAATAATTATGTAACAAAGATTGTTGTGGTCGATGCATAACTGTTATGGGCGTCCTGCTAAGTTTTCCTGTACGTTGTTCGCGGTGAGTTCATAGGTTTGCTTCCACCGTTAATCTGTGATGTGTGTTTGGGGAAATTTGCATCAAACATTGGCCTGGCCAATACATCTGTGAGCTATGTGAGAGAATTTGCCCATAAAAGATTGTACCACATGTTTCCTCTGTGAGTTGTGTCGGAAACTTTACAATGACTGCATTGTGGCTATGGATAGGTCACCTGTGAGGCTTGTATAGGGCACTTGCCCATCGACGATCTGCCTGTACAGTTAATCTGAGAGGCGTATGGTCAGACTCAGTGTGCATTTAAATCATGTCTGAATTGTTCCTTGAGAGAAATATAGAAGGTCTTGTGCGTCTAAGAAATGCCCTCATGACCATGTCACTCGAGGGGCATGGCCGAACTTATGCATGGACTTTATACCTTCATGATCTACCAGTCAGGTATGTCTTCGGAGGTGTACATCGAGAAAATGCCTGCATTATTGCAGTTTTTTCATTCACCGTTGAGAAACTGATGTTTGCCCTAAAGAGAGACTTGGATTCTGGATTCCACCCCGTGGGTTACAGACTCCAGGTACTGGATTCCACATCTTTGACAGAGGAACTTGGATTCCGGATTCCTGCAGCTCTGTGTTCCAGATTCCAAAGCCCAAGATTCTGGATTCCACCAGCAAAAATTTTCCAGATTCCAGATTCGACAATCAAAAATTTCCCGGATTCTGAAATCCGGATTCCCTTATGTGCATGGGGCGATGATGTGAAGCGACGTTTGCATCGATGTCATGTCTGCACGATTAATCCGTTAGACAAGTGGTCGGATGTGTGCATCTCAGAATTAAATAAAATAAATATTGGTGTCCTTACCTCAGTGTTAACAATTTCTCTGTGGTCGCTCACACTTCCTGATGTTAGAGCAGTCGTCATCATTGCAGTTAAATATGCCATTACAGTAACACCAGTAAACATCCATAAAACACTCAGAAGACGGGCTAAGAAGAACTTTGGTGCTTTATCGCCATACCTTAGGAAAGAAAATAAGGATTAGTAACATATCTATAGCCAGAAGTGGTAACACCACCCGTACCAAAAGTTAATGAAAGGCCAAAAGCCGAAGACTTCAAACCACCATAAGGAATCTCCTTGAAGAGAACCATTTGAGAGTCTTCTGCGACCTCCCTGCACGAGAGGCCATAGTTACTGTAAAGGAGACCTCTACTAACTATACAGAGGCTAATAGTAAGTTTGTAGGTTGTTAGAAGTTTGTATCTTATATATTTAGAAGTAAACAAATCCAAAGGCGTACTGATCTTCGGTTGGTGAAGAACAAAGGCGACGTCTTGCAAAAGACCTCTCAATTTCAATTAAGCGTTAGATAAGGAGAAACACTACGTCGAGCGCAAGTCACATGACCTCAAATGTTTTCTTCAAGTATTTCGGCACGCAAAAGTTCTTAGTTTTTGTAAGGGTTTCAAACGGTCCGAACATGATTGTATTTTTCACCGCGCTTTCGCTTATCTTCTAGAATGAAAAACAAAAGAACTCTTCCATTCATTCACTCTTCTAACTTTAAATCGCTTTTGAATCAGTGTTTTGGATCATAGAAAAAAATTTGGTTTAAAACAATTTTTCCCGCATTCTCTTTCCCTGAAAAAGTAGATGATATGGGATGAGAATCGAGAAACTGGAAGCACTTACCCGACCGTTGTCATGGTAACAAAGGCCCACCAAATTCCTTCTAAGGAACCACGCAAAAAGCTTCGAGGAAATTCCTCAGCGTTTGACCTGCTGTCCTGAAATAAAATACATCAGTTTACGTAATCATGTTTCATAGGTTGACCGGTCATGAACAAATTTATGCTTATTTACAACAACAAGAGAGGATAAAGCTTTATCCTCCCTGAAAACGAGTGTTCTTTTTTAAGAGCTTTAAAGACAAGCTGCTGAAGAAACACAATCCAGTTACTGCGCATGCACAAAACTTTGATTTGATGACAGGATGTCGCGAATTCAAAGGATGAAGTGCAACCTCGTACCCAGGCCAGTTCGCACTATCCGAGTTACCAGGGGAGGCTTGGAACCGATTGCGATAGAGAGTGGGATTGTCCTTAGCGAATTTTCCCGTCAAGCTTGACAGGTGACGTCACATCCGAAATCGCCGAGGAAGACTGGGAACGAGCCTGGATGAAGTGTTATAAAGGGTTTAAAAATGGCATAATTGCCAACTAGCAGCCTCGCGAAGACGCGAGGCTGCAAGGCGACAGCCTAATAAAGCCGTGCGCGAAAGTTCCAAGGCAGAATGAATCTCGACACTATGTAACATGCGGTAGTGAAAGGTAACTTTTATGACGTAATGCAGAACAGAGAATGCATTGTTTTCGAGCGAACACGCGATACAGAACAGAGAATCCACGAGCCGTGTGCGTGTTTGTGAGTCCTATGCTCATCCCATCTTCAACCAATCAGGCTGTGGCATTTGCCCGCTGGAATTTTTCATTAGTTTTAGGCTAAAAACAACGAAAAATCCCAGCGGGCAGATGAATCCACCTGTCATTTAATGCCGATTGTCGACCCCCGTACATCCCCGTGGTGTTTTTTTTATCGACGAAAGGTCAGCAAAAGGTACGTGTGCAGCTTTTAACCTCAAGCTTTCGGTCACAGGTACTCGACGAACGATTCCAAGTATAATGCAGGAGTGCGTTGCATGACGGTAAATGACAGACACATGACTAACCTGCAGCCTGCATTCTTGTAAATTACTGTAATTCATGACATTTCTAAACAAATTAGACAGCGCGCGTGTGTAGGTAAAAGCTTTGTTGGCACTTAACGAGGGCTATACCTAGTAAAAAAACATGGACTTGACTCGATTGATAAAACGTGGATTGATCGAACGTAGATTAATAAAACATGGATCAACAAAACATGGATTGTTAAAACATGGATTGATGCTGTTTCTCTTTTGCTGGAACTCCTTTTGTTTTTGAGGCCGTTTTGACGATTAAGAACTGCTCTTCCCCATGAAGTTCATCGGAAAGTGTACATGAAATAATAATATTAAGTTTTGCTAACCCCTGCGATGCCTTTATCGTTTTTGGATTTTATTTTAAAAAAGCCGAGAAAGGAGCGGCGTGAATTATAGGGAGCGAAGCGCTCGAGGGACTGAGAAAGAGTTGCAACACTGTCGTTGTCTCGCAGGTTAACGGCGTTGCAGTCTGGAGGTAAAAATCTTGCTTCTTCTTCTTCCTCCTCTTTTTGTTCCTTTTACGAGCACATGACATCCGGGCGAGCGCAAAACCAACATTCGAAATTCCAATTCCATTCTGAGGGTGTGTCCAATTTGTTGGGTCAGGCTTATCAATTCTTGGACATGTGTGTGACACCCTCTCTAGATTACGTTTGTTTGTTTGATCTTTGATTTTAACTGTTCAGAATAGGAGAGATATCGCGATAAGCAGCATTATGGTATTCCCTTCAGAAGGAAGAAAGCGGTTACATTTAACAGCGAACTAGAAAGTAAAAAACCTTCTGGGCTAAACAGAAGACTATCAGTGACTATGGTTCTGTCAAATCAAATTGAAATATTTATTTGATACTAGGTCCTTGCTCAAGGAAGCCGTCTAAAAAATTCAAGTGGTATATTTACCGCTAACGAGAGAAAGAATCCTATCAATTTTCCCTTACTGCTAGCGGAGATGATTTTAGGTTATCACCTGTTATAAATTTGGAATGGGCACATTTATCCAACTTTCAACGTCCATAAGGATAAAATTTTTGATATTTTTTATCGGTTTCGCCCGTCGCCCGTGAGAAGGCGATTGGTCCTTCAAGTGATATTTGTGTTCCTTTTTTTCTCGCTTGTATCTTTCCATGGTAACACTCACGATATCCTTTTTTGAGGAGCTTAAGAACCCCTCTCCTTATTCTCTTTTGAGTTATACAAGAGATGTTTTCCGAGATGAGAAAAGGCCAAAGATCCTGGGGACGAGTTCTAGTGCCAAATTCGAGAAACAAAGCAAACATGGCGAAATACAAACATTTGAACCTTCGGGCCTATCAAAGCTTCAGTAACGCTTAAGGCTGTTCTTTGCACTTTAAATGGGATGCTTATGATGTGGAAAAGACAGCAGCCAATGCAAGACGATGCCATCCGGACCGCAAGAATTCATCGGATGATCCCGATATTTATCCGGTGAGGGTAAAAGGAGGAATGAGTTTGCGGAATGGCATGTGGCACGGCTTGCGGAATGACATAATTATGCAGAATGTAAAATATAGAAAATGGCGCAAAGACTAAATTAAACTGAAAAACATCTGCGCGTCTTTGCCGCGCCTTTTTTTGGCGCCAATTTGAGTGAGCAACGTTTTTACTGGTCCCTTTATTACTGCTGGCTTAAACCAACAAGGCAGAGCAGAAAGTAGCGATAAGCTTTACTGCATTCGTGTCTATGTAATACTTAATTGATACTTAATTTATTTTTGTTGCTTTCGACAATACGTTCTCTCTCTGACCACCAATATAATAAAGTCAAATGTCAAAACGCTAGAGGGAAAAGAACGCTTTTTGAACGTGAAGTCGCGGCTAACTACAGTCTAGAGATTATTAATTGATACGGTGGATGGATCAGATCATATTTGAGACTAAATGAACGCCCCGAATCAAACATTAATCTGTAATCCAGAAACCGAGTGAAGCGAACTGTTCTTCCTGCCATGCAGCCCGACTAATAAGGGCAAGAAGAATCTTTGTGGCTGTGCGGAAAGGGCTAATTGACAATAAGCCTTCGTGTCTTTTTTATTGTCATCGTATGACAACATTGAAACAGCGGCTGCGTTTGCAAATTGATTGGCGCCAAAAAAGGACGCACTTTTCAGTTTCATTTATTTCTTTGGGTCATTCTGCATATATTACATTCCACATAATTATGTCATTCCGCAAACCATGCCACATGCCATTCCCCAAACTCATTCCTTTTTTTTACCCTCACCGATATTTATCGCAGGGAAGAAGTGTTCATATCTGGCAAAATTCCAGCCCGCTTACCGAGATCTCGGGAACCGAACCAGCCCTCCCTCTCATATGAACACATCGAAAATTTCACAGAGGATTTAGCAGTGAGGCGAGATCTCGGAAACCCGGGCTTATATGAAGAGGTACTTATATGTGTACAAGAAAAAGTTTAACAGAGATGGAGCGATCTTCATAAACTTTTCCTTTTTGGTGCGGGGAGAGGGGGAATTTGTCGATGAATGGTCAGTACATCCAGTAAAAAGCGCGGGTGTTTTTCGCTCCAACTACATGGCTTAAACGATTGTTATGCATAAAGTGTATAATATACGGTGTTTTGACAGGCGGAGGAGCTAAAAAGGCTTATCATTAGATAAAGAAACATGATATATGTACAATGCCAGTAAAATAGAAGCTAAAGGAGCTGACGTAACGTTACCATAATCCGCGGCCATGAGCTACAAAAAGTCTTTCAAGTTTTTTCAAGTTGAGGCTACCAAGATCAAAGAATTCTGAATTGAATAGGGGCTTGCGCTTAAATTGATCAACTTCCTAAAGGCCACTTTCAATAAAAATGAGTTATCACTGGCTTAAACGTCTTTTTCCTTCTTTTCTCGGACCCCGACTGTAAATTGGTTGGAATGAGCAAACAAAGTTGTTTTCCTAATGTGTTGCCTGACTCGCCTCGACAGTGTAAGATTAGCGGAAATAAATTATCCCTTTTGAAACCTTGCCTTAAGGATAAAGGGAAATATTAAGTAAAATGAATCGTGTTTAGGTATCATACTGCCCGTATTAGTTAATGTGAACGTCAACCTATTTATTTTCATCAAGAGCTCCACTTCAGTTCACTGTGATCGGAAATGAAGGCTGACTACCAACTTAAGTTCGAGTCTCTTTCTTTGCGCAAGGATAGAGTCGAAATTAAACAGGACATCGAATATTTCAATAATAAATGACATCTTTTTTTCAGTTTATTACAAACATGGTGTATGGTAGATGGCAACAAAATAGGAACACATTTTCTAACCATGGTCGAAACATCCGCTTTCTTTCTTTGTTTTCGTTGTTATCGTTTCCTCTCCAAAGGTGCGTTTCGTTTAATTCTAGGGCATTTAAATGCAAATGATATGTCAAAAGATGTGGGTATTTCGGGCTTCTTATAATAATTGAAGTCATCCTGCGCGTTTTTCTGGAAATACTTGGCTACTTTGACCACAACGTGCTCAATAGCCCATTTTACAGTTTTGCAGTTAGTACCCTAGCCTTCGAGTGAATGTGAGGCTGACGGTGACCTTGTTTTGATACAAACCTCCTTTGCTTTGTTATGGAAATTGTTCTAAAAAATACTAGTTAGCATAAGAATAACTTGATTTGCATAATAAAGCAGGAAGGTTTGTATCAAAACAAAGTCAACTCCAGCCTCGCTTCCATCCATTAATGTAAAATGGCCTATTGCAGTACTTATGCTCATGAATTTCCAATGATGCTTCTACACTTTTCTTCCTTAAAATGTCCCCTTTGCGATTGACAATTTTCCTTATAGCGGAGCTCCTCGCGCGCGCGAAGCGCGCGCGTGGACGTAGCCCCATAGCTAACGTAATCTACCCATCCCAGAAAATTTGGTAATCACGTGACCGTACACCGACCACCCGCCCGCCCGCCCGCCCGCCCGCCCGCCGTCCGTCCGCACCACAGGAAAACCAATGTTTACTTTCACACTTTCTAACTACTTTGGGAGCCCAGGAAGCCCAGGAGGAAACTGATTGCACATCAATATTGTGATCAATTGACAGCTGTCAAAACAAGGTATCCGCTGACCAGTATCACCTGACCGCATCGCGGGCTCTGGTTTCGACCCATCGAGGTCAAGTACTTTTTTGAAGTTATCCGCTGACAAGTTACTGGTTTTCAGATGATCGCAGGCTCAAGTTTGTTATTTATTAAAATTTATATGAAATATGCCGTGTTTATATCATCATGACCCCTCACTATTAAGAGTTTGATTTCAAACTAACCATGGTCGCGAAAATTCAGCAAGTTATGTAACAATACAGGCTAGGAAGACCTTTTCTCACCAAGGTCACGCGTTGGTCACGCTCTATGCCTACTTTTTATGCTCTGATTGGTCACAATTTGACAGGTGAGTTCATGCGGAAAATTTATGCAGCATCTTGAAACTTTGTTTACTTTGACAGCTGAAGCTGACAGAGTTTTGTGTAAACTTGTGATGTTTTTAACTGTCTTTCTCCACTGGATGTACAAAATGAAATACAGCTGCTATCAAGTCTGTTATTCATGGCTAGTTTGTTCATTGGTTTTTTGCTTGAGAGATGCGTCGCTTGTTAAAGTCGGAAATCCGATTTCGGATGGCATCGTTTTCGTTTTTCACCTTGCTTGATGCGTATAAAGAGGATTCAAAATTCTCAAGCGACTCTCGCGTTACTTGATAGCTTTTACGAACCGCATCTCGAAAGGTAATCCTGAGTAATGATTGCATTTGAAGTTTTTTTTAATATCTAATTTCATGTAGTCGAGCACAATTTATGCGGCAAGTTTATGCACGTTTCACTGACGTTTGTAAGATTTGAGACAGTGAACCGACCTAATATCAGGTTTGATATAAGCTTACAGGACTTAAAAGAGCCCTTAGATATATTTTCTCACTGCAAATAGAAGAACACGTTCCGAAGAATGTTTAGTTATAAATTTGGCTGTAGAAAGAAAACTTTGAGCGATTTTCTCGCCTCGAGTTCATCTTTGAGAAAAGCAAACACCGCGAGGCCGGCTTAAAACATAAAGTTATTAAGCTTTAAGACTCAGGATTTTTCGAAACGCTTTAATACTTATCTTCGTGAATGAAAATTGTTGTGTTTGTAAATGTTTAACCGAATTATATTTGTTTTAGTGATTGTTAGTAGTCTCTCTTGCAATTTAAATCGCTGTGCTGTTTGTTTTCAGTCGTTCATGAACATCGCATGCAGGAGTTATCTTTTTGCCGCGCGTATCAAACGCTTTTCAAGATTACACATCGTTATAAAACCCTTAAATAAAAAAAAAAAAAACATTAAATTATTTATGTTGAAGCATAACTCTTTTAATGTTCACTGCGCTCGAGGTCTGTATGATAAATAGTACGGTTTCACCTCAGATGTGATGTGTAAAAAGTATAAAAGGTTGGTTTACATATCCCCGGATTTGTTGGCAAGATTTTATAAAGTAAACTTGTCGAAAGCAAAAAATTCGGCCTGATTTGTTTTCCAAGAATTTGTTTTCCAGGTATAATCCACTGTGATCAAGAACCATTACGGCTCTTGAATGTGATCGAAGATGATTGATATGTTTTGTTTTTATTTTTTTACTCCATCCTTTAATACATTAGTTGTACAATAATAATACATTAATTGTACAGTAGTACAGTAATTGTATTCAATAATACAATAGTTGCTTAACCTACGTGCACATAATAATAATAATAATAAAAGAAGAAAATTAGAATGGAGAAGGGCACATTATAGTGAACTAATCATGGCCCTTTAACAAGATTGACTTTATTCTTTTGTAGTTTTGTTTTTCACAAAAAAAAACACACACACACACACAAGTCAATACTGAGCAAGATAATATATTTTAAGTGCCTTTTTGAACAGGATTTTTGATGATTTATTGCGAATATGAAGGGGGAGATCATTCCAATAGTATTTACCAATGACAGTGGGGCAGAACTTTCGAATATTAATTCTTGAGTGGGGAATCTGTAATTGCTGGGCAGATGCACTTCGTGTAAAATAATCATGTTGCTCAGATACAAGTAATAATGGAAAATTACACGGCTTATTATCAGAGACATAGTCATATAAAAACAAACAATTGTACATAAATTTAACAATATCACGAAATTTTAATAGACCTAGATGAACATAATGAGGAGTGATATGATCTCGTAAAGGAACGTCATTCATTATTCTAACTGCTTTATTTTGCAGACGTATGAGCTGTGATAATGGATTATCATAATTATTTCCCCTCAATAAGCTACCATATATGAGATATGGGTAAACAAGAGAATAGTAGATACTAGTTAAGCATTGATTACCTAGATAACTTTTTATCTTTGTCATAATATTAATACTCTTGCTGACTCTATCACACACATAGTCGATATGATCATGCCAGGATAGGTGGCTGTCAATATAGATACCTAAGTATTTAATTTTGGATACTTGCTCTAAGAATTGTCCAGCTATCGATAGCGGAAATAATAAATTATAATCTACTTTCTGACGAGGTTGAAAGTTAAGATATTTAGTTTTTCTTAGATTTAAGGTTAATTTATTTGCACATAGCCAGTCATAAATATTAGGTAGTTCTTTATTTATCTCAAATAAGAGTTCATCTATATTTTTAGCTGAAGCTGTTAAAGAGGTATCGTCTGCAAATAGTCTCATAGAGAAAAAATCAGAAGATTGCGTAAAGTCGTTTATAATTGATCCTTTGGGTACACCAGAAGTAATTGGCATGGTGTCAGAAATGTTACCATTTACAAAAACTCTCTGCTTTCTTTTATTAAGATACGATTTGAACCAGTCGATATGAGGTTTTTGAATGCCATAGGACAATAGCTTTGATAATAAAATAGAATGATTGACAGTATCAAATGCTTTACTCAAATCTAAAAATATTGATACAGCATAATCTCCTTGATCTAGACAGTACGTAGAGATTTCTTCAATGAGATCAACAAGACAGTCCACAGTGGTACTGCCTGGCTTAAATCCATATTGAGTATGAGCATTATCATATTTTCAGACAAAAAATAAGATATAAGTTGATTATAAATACATTTTTCAAAAAACTTTACTTAATACTAGAAGAACTGATATTGGTCTATAATTATCGCACAGTCATGGAACGGGATCTCTGTTTAAAGATAGGAATCACTTTAGCGATTTTTAGATTAATATCAGGAAAAGTTCTTTGCTTGATGGACAGATTAATTATATACGTTATATACGTTATAGGCCAACTCGATGTAAGATGTTTCACTCTAAAATCACTTAGCCTTTCCAAAAATAATTTCCCCTTAAGTTAACTGATTTGTGGATTACAAGTTTATTATTTGATTTAAATAATAAATTTATTAATGGGAGCTTCGCTTTTAGCCCTGGCTAAATCTATATATTAATATCATAGGTGACGAATTACTCCTTAATTTTGGCGCGAAATTTCAGCGTTAATTTGTCATTTCACATGTGAAATTACAAAATTGCCATGGCAACCTACCGTAGGTCTCCGTTTCAAGATGGCGACGAAGTTTTAAAATGTCATGAATGAAGATGTCAGGGCATAAAAAGACGCTTTAGAAAACCTGAACACACGAAAGAGCACATCAAGAAGGATTCTTAGAGGTATGTTGTCAAAAAATTCTGAAAACTTAAGCCAAATTTCAGCTCTAAACGTTGAGAGAGTGGAGTTCACGATCGATCGATACGATCCAGTATAAACAAGTCAAAAATCCTCGATTGCTAACGTAATTCGTCACCCATGATATTAATAGGTAATCAAATGGTATACTCGTGAAATTAGGGAATAATTTCACTTGCGTTTTGTCCAAATCCTAATAATTTCCCTCGCCTAAAGGCTCGGGAAATTATAAGGATTTGGACAAAACGCGCGTGAAATTATTCCCTAATTTCACTCGTCACCATTTGATTACACATACAAATTGTCCAAATTCGCCAATGATATATTTACATAGTAAAAGTCATCATGTGGATTTTTAATTGGAACACATTTTGTAAGAACAGAGTGCGCTCTAATTTATCCCGACGTAGACTCCGGCTTGTCTTAGAAATAGAAAATTAAAGTAAATTCGAGGCATTTGTCATCAGAAATCGTTGGTGTGTTTGTTTGTTTGTTTGTATTTTTTTTTTTCAAGACAGGTGCCTAAAGTAAAATTGAGGATTTCTAAACTGCCTTTTACAAAGTATCGAGATCCAAAATAAATAAACTAAAAATACTCTTCTAGGGTTTTCCAAGTTTGACGATTCGGTTGTAGAATAAGATAAATTGTTTTTGAAGTTACCTTCACTAGATAAAGGATATTACAAGGGCAGACCCTATGGAAATTAATGCATGTAGTTTGAAACATTTGTATTTTAAGAACTTGGAATAGGAGCTGACCACTTGGCAACTTGACAACTATGATATTGAGATAGCTACGAGCCATACTAATCATGATATCACATTGAACAAACTTTCTCTCTCGCTAAAGTGACAACTAAATGGATTTCAGCTCGATAACACCCGGCGTTTCCATATTAAAAACCACCCAATCACAGATCCCCTAATCGATTGCTTTACGCTTATTTGTACAATACAATGTTTCTTCGCTTCCTTCCGTCTATTTATCGTTAGTTTTCAATGAATGCCTCTTGCTACTGAAATAAATTGACACCTGAAATTAGGGCCGTAAAATAAGATCGTTTTTACTCGGGAATCAGGAAGCTTTTGATAACAAGTGCGAGCAATTCTTGCGTGGAGCTACGAGCCGTTGGATTTGACTATTTTTCGCAGTATTTCTCTGATGTTTAAACTCGGGTTACTGATTGTTTTGCTAGTTGACATCATTACCTCCTTTCATTTCCCTGATCCATTCTCAACATTGGTTCATTTTATCGTTTTTTTCTCAAAGAACCCGAATTATGAGGTCAATCAAACGCCTCATTTGTCGATCTATAATTAAATCCCACAAAGCTTCAGCTGTTTTGCTCCTCCATATTGTTGAATAAATTTTGAATCTACATCGTCCTCCATTATTCTATTACCCAACTGAACTTCACCTTGTTCTTTTACATTAGTGTAAGACAAAAAGGCGCCCACAGTGGACATAATTGGATTTTTTACATTTGAAGTTTAACAGGATCTTGGTATTATTGTAGAAATGGCATAGGTCAGAAGTTTGAAATTTCATTTACATACAACAAAACATGTCTACTTACCAATACCCAAATTAGAATTCCAAATATCGCATTTAACAGCAGAGCCAGTACTACGACTGTCCATACTTGAGAAAACTCTTTAATCACATTCCATTTGGCCTTTTCGGCCAGCACGTCGCGATTCCTCAATACAGCTATGCCCGGCGAACTTATTATCTCTTGGAAGCGACGTTGGTTTATTACGTGGGAATTAAGCACAGGAAACACTAGGTCAAACCCAGACGTCGTCGCCATGCATTTTTTTAGTTCTGTAGCATTCTCTACTTGACGTCTGTAGTTTAATTTGGAGCTTGAGTTTTCGCAGTTGCAGTCATTTTTACATTTATTAAGTAAAAGTTCGATTATCTCGTTGAAGGTCCCAGAAATGTTTCCAGTATCATTATCTTTAAATAAGTAAGGTGGACTGTTGAGCCAACAAACCGACACTTTGAGCTGACGACATCTTGGAGACGAAGCTGTTGGTGTTGACTGACTGAAGTGACTTGAGGTGTGCGAAGCTGTTGGTGTTGACTGATTGAAGTGACTTGAGGTGGGAGTCACAGACGAGTTACTTGAGTTGTGGCTTAGTGAAGATGGAGAGGGCGATAGAGCCGGGGATAGAGCATCCAATGGACCAAGTACAAACAAAACTAAGTGAGAAACTAACGCCAACCTCATCTCCATTTTGTTGCGTTGTAATTTAGCTCAATCATTACTCTCATATTTTTATGCACTAAGTTCTTCCGTAGGCGGAAAGCTTGTTTTTAGCAAAATATGTAATTCGTCTATAGTTAAACCTATACCTATATTGATTAAATGTCAATAATTTCTTATTGGTTCGATTGCTGTAATGAATTATTCTTCTTTAACCTTACTTTAATCGCCGCCATCACTACAAACAAACTTCCCTTGTCAAAATTGTGAAATGAAAAAGCACCGCCTTAATGCAACAAATTCCGGGATCACTAAGTTAAGCAGTTTCAAGAACAGACAATATGAAATCAATCTGAAACAAAAATCCTAAAAGCGAAAAAATGTTTGTTTCACCAATTCTTTATTTATATTACCTTGCGGGGAGTTGGATGTCATTATTAAGGCGAGATGAGTTTGCTGATGAGAAAGGTGGACTGTTGTCAATTGAACCTTTTAAATAATATGGATTCGTCTGCGAAGTAATTATGAGAACTACAGCTGCCAAGAAATAAACACTTAATTGGAATCCCGGGGGGACACTCAAGAGAAGTTTGGGTAAAGATGTAAGTTTAGACAAAAATCGTGCATTTCGCTGACCTGTTCAAGACAAAAGACCCTATTTTATGACCCTGATTCACTTCCTTTTGCAAATAGAATTAAGTAGTTTTTAACACCATGGAAATTGGTGATTTGAAAAAAAAATTGTTGGTACAAATTGTAGACCCCTTATCGCCGGCGTTCACACTTTAAAAAAGACTTCCGGTCCAAAAAGACACCCTGTTCAGTGGAAACGCTAAATAGTACATCATGAGCCAAGACCCAGTACACCATACCCTGTTTAGCACAGCACATACCCTCTAGATCAAATAAGGGAGCCTCCCCCCCCCCGGATTGAAGGAAACCAATAATAAATTTGACTCTCGTTAACACTAAGGCGAAAGAGTAACCGTTTTTAGCTGCTTTTTGCGAGAACAAGTTTCTAATTACCATTATAAACACCATGCTATGTTTAAGTGGTTTTGAAATATATTCTCTTTGGGTGTCCCTGATTCTTTCGTGTAGTTCAAACATTTCGATAAGCTTAATCTTTATCTTAAACAGCAAAATTTCCCTTTTTTTCTTCGTTAAGGACCAAATAGCTTCTTTTCAATTAAAGCAAATCATTGTGTTTTTTAACTAAGTGTTCCGTGTGTGTGTGTATTTCATTGTGTGATTGCGACCGAGTTTGATTATAGAATTCAGTACAACCGGTACTGCATGCAGTTGATGAACTACATGTAGCTGATAGAATTACCATCGAAAACAAATAATAAAAGCAATTCTGTATCATGCAGACATTTCCAAACGATATTTCGCGGTTTGCCACTTGAAAACCTTGTTTTCTGTGTTTTACTTTTTACATGAATTTTAATTCAAAAAGCCAAGGTCAAGGAGTAGTGACGTCACTGGACGGCATTAACGGCCGGTCAATTCAACGGCTCGAAGTAATCGGATGAAATTCAGGATACTTTGTTAGTCAAGAGGGCCAATTCTGTGCTGAAGTCACTACATTACACATACACAAAATACTCCAGTACAGTGGAGTTATTGCGCTCGCGCTCATTCCTCAGACGTCATTTCGCGGGCCGAGAAACCAGTGGTGGTGTCGCGAAATGTCGGCTGTTTTATTAGGTTACAAACATTAACCACAGCAAAAGTAATAATGTAGACATATTAAATTCTGCAAAGAGAATACTGCAAGGCTGATCGTACTACGTGAAAATTAACTCTGCAAGACATCAACACGACACTTGGACTCTTGCCCCCCAGTAGACACGTGGTATGGCGTGATTCTGTGGGTGTTGAGAGTTCAGGGTCAGGGCTTAAAATCAGAGTGCGCGGATATTTTTCATCAGAGCTTCCTCTGGTTGTTGCGCCATACTGACGAGCCCCCCAAAAAGGGCGAAACAGCTGTCTATGGCTACAATCCCGCTCTGTTTTGAGTTCTTTCGGTGTCGTGTTGATGTCTTGCAGAGTTAATTTTCACGTAGTACGATCAGCCTTGCAGTATTCTCTTTGCAGAATTTAATATGTCTGTTTCATTAGGCTCAGAGCTCTGAAACTGCCCTCTCGCGGACCCTCGCGCGAACTGCTTATAACCAGACAGATTCTACATGTTGCCGTGTTTTTTTTTATCAGCAATAGATAACAGATGAGTTCAAAATGTGGTAAGGCCAAAAAAAGAGGCGCCCGGGATCGTGTCACCGAGGTGGATAACAACGTCTGAGCTAATCACATCATACGAAAGCCGAATTCAATAGTCGTTTTACTAATCATTCAAAAAATTTCCAAGATTTTAACAAACTTACTTCCTCATAGACTTTTTTCTCGGCACATTTTTATGCACCTATTAATGTTAAGCCCCAGGGTGGGGGGGGGGGGGGGGCGGGCAGACCCAGGGGAATTTGACATTTTAATGGCAGCCAGAGTCAAATTCCCCACCCCCAGGCACCTACTAAATGTCAATTTTCCGCCTCTGGGGTAACTTTTTCTAATAGAGTCAGGACTTAATCAGGGGCACCCAACGAGAATATAGCTCAAAACCACTTAAACATAGCACTATTGAACGTATTTTAATATTTAAACGGTAGATATAGGCATATTTTTATCCCCTAAAAATTTTTTATCTGTTCGGATTTCCTAGCTGAAAGTCTAGTTATCCGAAAATTATAGGGATCAAAACTTACCTTTTCGAAGATTTAAGCCAGAAAAAGGGCTCCCGAAAATTCTAGGTGACCTTTTCAGGATAAAAATTCGTAAAAAATGGACAATTATACCATTTTTTGGATGTTCGAAAATCCTAGGAGAGGCAGGCAAGCAAGAAATTTTACAACAAACGGTCCGAAAATTCCAGATCTCAAATCGTCTTCCGAACAGATATTTTCCGAAAATTGACGTAGGGTGCCCCTGACTTAATAATAGACATGTTGGAAAGGATATGTCTTTTACAACCTCACATAGAAACAGAAACAGAAGGAACGAAGACTCTTCTATTTATAAACATTCGATCATACAATGAAAGAAGTGATGGTTCATATACACCGAAAAATAAAACAGATTTCGTCACCATTCTTTCCCTCATGTTGTCTTGTTACTTTCAAGAAAAGCAGAGGTCATTTACCTCTGGTGACTTCTGGGTATTACCAAGATGGTAGTTCACTCATTTCCAGTTTCTCTCGTCTTCCAAGATGGCGGCCATGTCAAATTCCCGACCCTGGGGAAGGCACGCTCAGTCAATTTCCCGATTACTCATTTTCTTCCAACAATGCTTTGGGTAAGAACAACGTTTCAGTTAAGAGGTAGTTTGTCAGCGCTCTTCCGCTATAAATTTGTGCGTTCACAAATGTGTCAGCCTATCATTTAAGCATTAAATTTGACCAACATTTTGTGGAGCGATTTCTACGGTCACGATTGTCTTCAAACTTGCAGACATAAAACTAGAGAGCTCTGAGGCTTATTTGCTGAAATTAGGGAAAAATCTGTCGTGGGATTTCGAAATTATTTACATTTTTCTTAAAAATGCGGTTTTAAATATATGCCGATATCTCAAAGGTTTTTATACCTAAACAAAATAAATAACATTTTCTTAAAGTTCCATTATTACTTATTAGGGATGCCAAAAATCATAGAAATCGGTCGAACTTTTCATTCTGAAAAACGCGAATCAAAAACATAACCAACACGCACGTCTCGAAATTTTGCTAACTTCGCAAGCTGATATTTTGCATCTGGATCAGAAGGCCGTGAAGTGTACGACCTTCAAACGGGTTTGTGACCAGAAAACCACTTGACTAGCTTCAAAATGCGTTTTTCGGCAAAATCTCCAGGAGCGAAATGGGTTATGAATATTTTTCATAAACAATTAGACTTTTATTATATAGTTCCAGGAGAAAAAACCTTTTACTTTAATAAGAAAATAGGAACCTTTCTAGGAACTTAAATAACCCGCTAATTTCACACCAATTATACAAGAAGTGTTTGAGGACAAGGTATATAGATGTTTTCTTTTTGTTTACCGTATTTAAGTCGTTTATTCTCTGATTTTTTTGTCTTTCATTGCTGCCTAAGCCGTGGTTATTTGTTGACATGTTGTTAGGTGTTATACGTCGTCACCATCATTACCTGTTTTAAGGAAGTCCTAATTACCAGGCTGCGTTGTTGGTGCTTCTTGATTTAAGCGCTGCGTTTGATACCGTGGACCATCGGATTCTCTTAGATCGCCTCCAGTTTGATTTTGGAATTTCAGGCTCTGCACTTAATTGGATTGAATCGTACCTTTCTAACAGAACCCAGCGCATTTATATAGACGGAGTTCTATCGAGTAATTTTAATCTTAAATTTGGAGTTCCACAAGGCAGCTGTCTCGGGCCATTATTGTTTTCCCTCTATGCTAGCAAACTTTTTAAGACCGTCGAGTCACATCTTCCTAATTCCCATTGTTATGCAGATGACACGCAACTGTACATCGCGTTTAGATCAGGAAATGATTTGGAGGAGACCGCTGCTATAACTGCCATGGAATCATGTATTGCTGATATCAGTCAATGGATGCATTCGGATAAGTTAAAACTGAATTCCGATAAGACAGAATGTCTTCTGATTGGAACACGACAACAACTTCAGAAAGTCAGTAACATTAGTACCTTATCGGTTGGGAACTCCCAAATTGCTCCATCTTGTGAAGTTCGAAACCTAGGAACCTGGTTTGATTCTAAAATGAGTATGCTAAGTCATATCAACAAAACTTGCTCATCCGCTTTCTACTATATTTATAACATGCGTAGAATTAGGAAATATTTGAGTCGTTCAGTCACCGAATCATTAGTTCATGCTTTTATCACCAGTAGAATGGATTATTGTAACAGTCTACTATATGGCCTCCCGAATTCACATATCATGAAACTCCAACGGATACAGAATGCCGCGGCTCGGTTGGTCACCGGAACACCTAGATTCTGCCATGTTACACCATTGCTTTTCCACCTTCATTGGCTTCCAATAAGTTACCGTATAAAGTTTAAGATTCTACTTTTGACATTTAAGTGCTTATATGGTCAAGCTCCTAATTATCTAGTTGATTTCATTACTATCAAAAAGCAATCCAGGTACTCTCTAAGGTCAAATGAGTCTATATTCCTCGAGTTACCAGGCATTAAGACCCATCCAACTCTTGGCGATCGTGCATTCCAGTCAGCCGCACCTTATCTCTGGAATGCATTACCTTCGGCAATTCGCAACATGAAGACATTGGACACTTTTAAGACTGCTGTTAAAACTCATTTTTTTAACTTAGCTTTTAAATAGATTTTTAGTTTTAAATACCTTTTATTGTAGTTTTTAATAGTTTCTCATGCTTTAGTCACCTTTAACATAACTTTAATATAACAATATTGTAAAGCGCAACCGAATATATTCATATAGAGGTTTGCGCTATATAAATGTAAATTATTATTAATTATTATTATTGTTGCAGCCGGCCCACGTATTCGTAAATATACACAGAAGGTTTGGAGCGTCTGCGAAAAAGCTATCAAACGCCTTTGTCGCAGTTATCCCTGTCTGTACATGTCACTAACGCTTTCTCCGCACCTTGCTTATTGTAATTGCTGAACATAAAAATTTAAAATTAAAATATCTTCTTCTTACTCAACGAGGGGCTAGATCACTTTGGAGAAGATCATGAAAAGGTCGCTTGCGGTGGACGCAGAGAAATTTTTTCTATTGCTGTGGATTTTTCGATGCCTGAGAGTTTGAACTAAAGGATCTTGGCATTATCATTCAAGCGGCAAGGGGTCACAAGTTTGAAGTATCCTTTTCATAAAACAAAACATGTCTACTTACCAATGCCCACATTAAAATTCCAAATATCGCATTTAACAGCAGAGCCAGCACTATGACTGTCCATATTTGAGAAAACTCTTTAATCACATTCCATTTGGCCTTTTCGGCCAACACGTCACGATTCTTCACCACAGCTATGCCCGGCGAAATTATTAAATCTTGGAAGCGAACTTTGTAAAAGTTGTGGCTCATTACATGGGAATTAAGCACGGGAAACACTAGGTCAAACCCAGACTTCATCTTCATACATTCGGTTAGTTCCGAAGCGGTCCTAACTTGATGAGTGTAGTTTAATTTGAAGCTTGAGTTTTCGCACCGTTTGTGAGACACCGGTAGCTCAAGGCTGCAATTTTTACATTTACTAAGTAAAAATTCGATTGCCTCGTTGAAGGCCCCAGAAATTTTTCCAGTATCATCATCTTTAAATAAGTAAGGTGGACTATTGAGCCAACAAACCGACTTTGTGCGCTGATGACATCTTGGCGATGAGTGTGTTGGTTTGGATGTTGACTGGATGAAGTGACTTGAGGCGGGAGTCACTGATGAATAACTTGAGTTGTGGCTTACTGAAGATGAAGAGGGTGATAGAGCATCCACTTGACAGACTACAAACAAAACCAAGTGAGTACCCAGTGCCAGTTTTATCTCCATTTTGTTGGTGCTTCTAGATTACTTTTCGCCCTACGGGGGCATTTGGTTCTCATGATTAACCCAAGATCAGAGAGTGTGTTGATGAGAAAGGCAATTATATACGTAGTCTTCATATTAATTACATCATTGCATGCAGATCCACAACTGCTCATAAGCAAAAGCCAATAATAGCGTCGGCCACATTTCAGGCCAGAGGCAACCACGCTTGGAAATTTTTGTGCCAATTTTGGCCAAGTTTCGTGTCCCCGTTTCCCCAGTCCTCTTCTTTGAAATTCTGCGCGGCCATATCGGCAGCCCGCCAAGAGCGAAAATCGGTCAGGCTTTATCGCCATGTGAGAGAGAACTGGTACTAATAAACAATGTTTTGACGAGCGCGATAAAAGCTACGAAGAAAGAGCTTTTTATCGGTACCTTGCATGCCTTGTCTTCGAATATTTTGAGACTAGCTTTATGTCGGCGAAGAGAGAGTTTCTTGCGAGGTTCTTGAGAGAAAAGTCTGGCTGAAGTAAGCTTTGGAAAAGGTTTTATATCTGCTGTTTGGTGCCCATATCTCCAAAACGGAAACGAGGAAAACATGAAGAAGGTATTTATCCTTTGTTTTGATGCTTTAGTTGCTTAAGTTTGGAGCTTACGCACGTGAATTTTTCTTACAAAAAATACCATTTTTAGGTCAATCAGGTTCACATCACGCTTGTTAATGGATGAACTAACAGGTTTTGGATGACTTGCGAGAAGCAAGAAAATCACTCCTCCGCTCCGAGGTTGTCCTATTCTCAGTAAAGCGATTTCTACTTCGTGATTTGTCAAGACAAAATGCTAACCTTCGTGGCAGATAATAATAAACAGCGAGGAATTTTGTTCGTTGAAAAGTGGGAAGTTACAATAATACATCATGTCATCGTCAAACAACACCAGTTCAGCCACGTTCAAGTGTATTTGAGGTCTCTTCTTTGACATTAAAACACCTCCACCAAACAAGAAAGGTGTCCCTTCAAATTTCTTAATGAAGGTAAGTTAAACTTATCGAAGCGAAGTTCTTAAAGAAGGCATTTTGAAACTTAGTTGTTACTAAAGAGATCGATACACTGTTAAAGCAAGTTTCCTTAAAACAAGGTCAAAAAAGTCTTATTTCAAGGTCCTGAGATAAGACATTCCAATGCTTGAAACAAGGAACCCAAAATCCCAAAAAAAGTACCGGGTTCCTTGAAATCGGAAATCTTCTCCTTGTTTTAAGGTAATAGGAAAGAGTTGCATAAGCCAGAAACAAGAAGGTTGCTTCTTGTCTTCAGGTCATAGTTGTCTTGAAATAACGAAGGTTTCCCTTGTTTTAAGATATTAACCAATTTTAGTTCAAGTAAAAAAATTTCTTGTTTTAAGCCCTGAAGCAAGCCATTATTGCCTCGAAATCAGATAATATTTCCCAGTTTTAGGATAGAAAACCTGTTTTAAGTTTTCCTTGATACAAAGGAAAATTGCTTGTTTTAAGATGAAAACCAGTTCATCATTGTCTTAAATTAAGGAACTGTTTCCTGCTTCAGGATATAATGTTCAACTGAAATTTAAATTAAGGAACTGTTTCCTGCCTCAGGATATAATGTTCAACTGAAATTATAACTTTGAGGCAAGGAAGCTTTAACAATTGCATTGCAATATATACACTATACAAAGAGACTGTTAGGTCAAAACATCAATGTTTTATTTAAGACTGGATTAATTATGTTCATGCAATATAAAGATACAATTTCCAATAACTTGAACAAGTTATGTTAACAACGGTAATTTTTTACATCCATAAATGAACTCAACATGTTCTACATACCGGTAATGCACTTTTGACACTGCCAGACAGGGAATAGAAAAACTAATTAGGGATAAAATAACAATTAAATCATCCCAATGGTAATATTAAAAGTCACTGCCATGTTTTAGAAGTTACATGACTGTGACTGAACTAATTAAAAAACCCTACAACTACTTCATGTCAGCAGTTTAAAAACCTTGTTAACAGTAACTGTAGAGTGATTTTAATTAACCTGTGAAACAGATAATGCCAAGTATAGGTGCAAAATAACAAAAGGTAAAGAAAATAAGACAATGAAATTTGTGCACAATAGTGTGTATTATTCTACTGCCTATTTCACAGGTTAAGTAAAATTAACTCTAAAATGCATGGAATATAAAACCAACATAATTTAAGATCAGTTACATGAATCAAACTGTTTTTCTTTGGAACAATTTCAAAAATATGTTCTCCTAAGAAATTAAAGCTAGAGATGTTTGCATTCATCTTCATACTCTAAATTACGTTGTCATATGTTACCAGGGATGAATGAGGGATCTCAGGAATGACCTGGCCCCAATTGTTCAAAAGGTGGACAGCACTATCCACCTGATAAATCTCTTATCCACAGGATTGAGATTTATCTGATGGATAGTGCTCATCCCGCTTTTGAACAACTGGGGCCTGGTGGTTTAATACAATACAAAGACCATATCCTGTGACACCCTGTTCTATTGAGTTAATTGCTATTTGGGCTGTTTAGTTTTGATAGTAGTTTGTTCTCCAACTGTTTTAACAGATAGGTCTTGCGTTTTGGCATCATGCCAAAAATATGTTCTTCTAAGAATTTGAAGAGATGTTTGCGTTCGTCTTCATACTCTAAGTTAAAAGTATAATACACTGCTACTAATGTTACTAATGATGAAAGAGGGAGGGAATAATCTGGGTGCTTAATGCATTCACAGAGAACATCTTGTTCTAGGATTACAAACATCTGGGTTGCAGAGTCAGCAGTATCTCCCTCAACATGAACCAGATACGGAGACTTTGATGGAATGTCTTTCAGGAAGTTTTCCATTTTCTCACCTCCCTTAAAGAAAGCATCAAGTTTATCAGCAGGTTTACTGAGACATTGTTCAATAATTTACGAGGTTCACTTCTCCTAAATTTGTATTTTTATATTTCTAAGGTTTCTTCTTTGGCTTGTCGTCTATGAAGTCTGCAATCCCCTTGCCATTACAAATCATTAACATCTGGACCCCCCTATTTTAGGGGTCAAATTGTTGAGAAATCTCACTGATCTGCCCTTTCATGAAATATTAATACCCAAATGTTTGTCTTTCGTTGATAGCTAGGTCGACAGAGCCCTCTTTCCACCACCATTCCATGTCTCCCCACCCACAAAAAAGTAAATTAGTCCTATACAAAACAAAACCTTAGAGATAAAAAAAAAGTGCATCAGCCCAGATCTCTCAAGAGAATTCCCTTTACCTCTCAATTTAGCCATGAAAAGTCATTGCTTCCTCCCTACACCAAGGAATTTTTCTCACCTTAACTGCCCAACAATAATGATTTCAGAAATAAGGTAAACAACATGTCCCGTGACAAAAGTCACGAATTAACCAGTAATTTCCAAAGCATTTTTGTGTTTTTTGCTTGTTTGTTTTTTTTTTAAATAAAACTACATGCAACAACACCAATATCATCAATATTGCTGTCTTCCAATAGGTGTGGCATAAATTACACTATTTAATTATTCTTTGGGTGACTTTACCTTTAATGTCAGAAGAAGTGGTGCCATTTTGGTGAATGGTTCATGGATTTTTTGTAGTGCTGCCAAGTCATCTACAATGAAAAGTGTAATAAAAAAGACAAACACTGAATTAATTACTACCAAAGGTTTCATTTAACTTTGGGGCTTAACTCCAGTTAATGCACAGTGCGGCGACTTCTGCTGGTCACATTCCACCAGTCAAGAGAAGTCACTGCTCTATCAATATATTACTGAGCCACATAGGAGCATTCTGTGAAAAGATTAGATAGCAGACAGTCTTTTGGTGTTGTTTACTTATCTGTAGCATGGCAACCAAAACTGAGACCTGTGGAAATTAAAAGTGACCTGTACTTGATCTGCTGCTGTTTACTATAGAAATGGAATAAAACATAAATTGGAATTCATAAGTGTTCCAATTAAGTAGTGTGGTTCTGGTCCTTGTTACAGTAACTAGCACAATATGTAGGCCTACCTAGTTCTATGGGTAATAGAAATATAATTTCCATTACTTGAGACATTTGGTTGAAAATTACCAACAGAACTACGTATCACCTTTGTTTGGGTAGATGAGTTTTGTCCCCACTTGACACGTGTACAACGGAAACCAATCATCCTTCCTGCTAGGTATAAATCCTTGCACACAAGCAGGCAAACCCTAAACTAAATTATTTATCTAGATATTTCTTTGATAAACATACCCATATTACTTTCATCCACAAAACATTTCATCAATCGCTTCCACCGAGTTATAAAAACTTCATGTTCGCACTTTTTCTTTGTTAACTTTGAAATCAACAGCTCCAGTTCCCATAACAGCTGTAAATAAAAGAGACCAATCAGTGTTCATTACACTGATGGAGACCCCCCTGTACTAGGGTAACATTCAGTGATGTACAATTATTGAAAACAATAAGAGCCAAACTGACATGTCAGAAGTCTCTCTGTAACCCTTAAAAATGTCAATGTTATATATTCCCTAGCTCTTACCACTTTTTCATGTTCTAAATAAGGAAACTGTTCCAACATGTCATTCACAGCATGCATTCCTTTAAATGTGGATATCTTCTCACGTCTTGCATCAAAGGTAAGCCTTTGCAACTGTTCCACTGCTTTCCAGTTGACCATTCTGTTCCGAAGCTCTTTTAGAAGTTGCTTGTTATGCTTTGCCACGTCCTCCTCACTCTGGTCAACCTCGAAACTATCAGATATGTTTGGTCCTTTCAGTTTTTTGCTACCACCTTTCACATTTGAGTATCTCTTCTTCAGGAGGTGCTTTGTTGAGGCCTTTATGGAGAGTGGGCAAATAAAAAGAAATAATAAGGTAACGACCTCTTAAATTATTGTTTATATTCTCACATTTCATACTTCACTGACAGAGTTGAATTAATTATAGATTTAAACCCCATTTCAAATAGTAAATATAACAGACTGATAGATATATTGTTGCTTTTTGTCACACAACACAATAAACAATAATCACTTTGATGAGGGACAATTTCTTTCTGTTTTCCAATAATCAGCAGTTATTGTTATCTTTGGGAAGGACCATAATTTTTCATTTGGTAGCTTTCAATCAAATTAAGTTATTTACAAATTATGCAGTAAAAGCAGGATTAACATAATCCAATTACAGTGAAACTGACTAATCGCTCTGTACTCTGTTTCCTAAAACATTCCTTGAAAGTCTTTAAAAGGTTCTGTAATCTTTACCATACCCAGTAGTCAAATTCCACCTCTTCAGGCCACAAAGGAGGTTTTGCATCCTTTAAAAGAGGTACTGCATGACACAGTTGCTTTGCAGCGTCTTCAAAGTGCTTAGAGGTGAGGCGCTCACCAACATAAGTTGCAACACAGGTGACAGTTTCTCTTATCAGCTGCTTTCTTGTAGCTTCATCAAGGGCTGTATTCTGTTTCACACACTCTCTTATTTTGGCCGTGATTGGCAGCTTGAAGTCCTGCCCCAACAGTTTGACCCTTTTA
This sequence comes from Porites divaricata, assembly GCA_038088405.1. NCBI lineage: Eukaryota > Metazoa > Cnidaria > Anthozoa > Scleractinia > Poritidae > Porites > Porites divaricata. The sequence continues at coordinate 9,694,875 of JBBMOI010000011.1, forward strand.
ACTGTTGGTTCTGGGAATTCTCTTGGTTTTGTCCTTTTCAGTGCAGGTACTGAGGGGCTAGGCTGAGACTGAGAGAGGGGTGGATCTTCTTCCAATGAAATACTTGAAGTACTCAGTGTTGACACGTTTGACAAAGGGGTCGATGAACGAAATGAGTGACTAGGGCTAGGGGCTGATTTCTGAAAAAAATATTAAATCAAGGACAAAATTGAACCTCACATATTACATTGCTGTGCAGACAGAAAAACAGTATAGGTATATATACAACAATACAAGGCTAAAGGCTTAATTGCACAATACTGAAATTTTGATGGCTGTCATGCGTTGTAAATAACTAACAATCCATACATTTTGAAGACAAGATATCCCATCTAAACTGTCCCCCTGGCTGATGCGAAACATTATTAAAAAAAACCAATTGAAACGTTTATGGAAAGTTGAAATAACAAAGCAAATACAAAAGAAGGCATGGATGGACAGAAGTGAAGAAGATTCAAACGGATTGCATTTTTGGTTTTAAAATCTGCCCAGCCTACCAGTTTTCAATGCATTCCTTGTTATGAACTTTTAACATATTGGGATTGGAAGGCACATTTTTTTATCACGAAGATTTGATTTTGTCATAAGTAATTTCTTCGCTCACGTTAAGATCAGTGGCAAGTAAGTGAGAGACCATGTGCATTGGTAACATCATAGAAGAAAATACCAGACTGCCGTGTCGCGCAGCGTAACTTACCAAATTGGGTTCCTGTTGTAAATTGCTAAGTAAGTCCGAGAACTTTTTTCTTGTCAAAAAGTCTACTGGGAACAAATCTTTCAAGTCCGAACGGGTCAGCTTACAAAACATGTTCCCATCCACTTTATTTTCTATAATAAAACAAAGATCGTACGTTTCTTAATTGTTTAGCAGCATCACAGCTGGCCACGGCGGCGCGCGATAAAAAACCGCTCCGCCGGCGGCGGTACAGTTAAAAAATGGGCTATATCGCTTATCTTTCTACAAAACTACAAACACAGCAAGCAAAAAAATAATCTACTTGGATATAGTTTAGAAGTTACAGCTTCTTACGGCCAAGATTATTTTTAAAAAAGTTTTAAACATCGCGTTTCCTCGGAGTTGCAAAATTTAGGCGGGAAATTAAATCCGCCTTAGGTTTCAAGTTTATCCACTGGGACTGAAACATGAACAATGAATCACTAAAGAACTTGCCTTCGAGAATGCTGCAGTGATTCAGCGAAAAACCTCTCTTTGCCAACCACGTCGATAATTCTGAAGGAGTTAACCCCGCGATGGAATCTTTTCCTGGAGACAAATAATACGCGACCTCCTCGTCTTCCTCCATGATTGATTTCAACCCTGCCTATGTATCCCATGAACACTTGGAGCTGCTTCACTTATCCAATGAGAGGGCATAATCAGTCTGGCGGGTTTTTTTTATCCGCCAATGGGTATCTTCCAAATATCGTCCACATTCCGCGTTTGAGGAGGTTTGCAGTATGGCTTTTTGGCGTTGTGCGTTTTGTGCCTTCTCTTCTGTCTTCCTTCACCTTTTGTTAACTCACATTAACACTAGCCACAACGATGACGATTTTTTTTTTGCGTATTGTGGAATTGATGAATGCGAGGCAAGATTTCGAAGAGCTAATTCATTCGCAAAACACGTGCGAGAAAAGCACAGGACGTATCTGTACAGTTCCAGGGAAAATCTGATGTTACAAAGTACAGCAAATGGAACAGGTATGTCCGATTTACGTTGTGTGCAAAGTATTATAAAAAGGTTGACCGAGAAAGAGCCTATTCTTGAATACACTTGATCCAAAAAGGTGCGGAGTCGGGGTAGGGTACGGGGGCGCATGTTGAGTTCAGGGGGGGGGGGGGGTTGGGTGGGTGAAAGATGATACGTGTGGGGTGGGTGTTTGAGAGTTCAAAAGAATATTCCGTTCATTGCCTTATACAGTAAAACCTGCATTATTTAAGTGAACCAACCCCACAGAAGGGTTCTTGAAAGTACAGGTTTTAAGTGTCAGAGGAAGACCGAGAAGAAAAATCTATGACAGTCAGCTCCTCACTGCCCCATGAAAGATGTCCTTCAGGGTTATCAAAAATTATTTAATCTTTACTTTTGGGAACTGTAATAACTTAAGGTTATCAAATGTTGAAGATGTATGGAAATTGAGCGATCACTACACATGCTATCAGTAAAATTTATGTAACAAATGCACAATGTCAGGGGCCACTGCAACTGAAACAGCCCAACTTTTATTTTATATTTCTAGGGCATTGGTTTATGGAGGAAGGTCTTCCTCTTGATACCTCAAATTATGGTGCACAAAGTAACACTTCATTTGATGCATACAATGTTGATTCTGTTCTGCAAAGTCCATACTCTCCAGGTCTAGACACTGTAAACAACTCCTCACTAGAGATAGATCTACAAGGTGAATCACAAGGTCCACACTCTCCACTTCTAGACACCAATTTTGAAAGAAACTCATCATTAGCAATAAATCTTCTAAATCAGACTCATTCAGAGGAACCACTGACTAATTTAACTGGAAGATACCTTTTAAAAATCAAAGAAGAAAACAGGCTCCCCCAAACCACAACACAAAGAGTTGCACAGGCTACATCAGATTTGTTTAGTGCTACATTTAGAAGACTTAAAAGAAAAATAGAACAAACCCTAGAAAATGCTGATATCAAGGAAGTGCCTGGTCTTGGAGCTGTATTTGATGAATTCATCTTTCCCTATGAAGACCTCCAGACGAAGTGGATGACAGGTGAATTTCAACGAGACAAAATGAGCTATGTGGTAATTAGCAGACTTATTATTTTAAGTTTTATTAATATTGATATAAGAGAGCTTTAGATTCGAGGACAAGAACAATGGGTTTTAGAGAGGTTGTAGTGGCAGAGAAAAGTTAGCAAATAATGTTAGAAGTTTCGTCAGTATTTTGGGGTTTTGGAGAGGGCGTAACCTCCTTCTACTAAAATAACAGTGCTAACTTTTGTGGTGAATCAAAACTACGATAAAGCTTTTCGGGGTGTCTATTTTTTAGAATACACAAAAAATCTTGTACTCATGCTTGTTCTCATCCTGGAATCTACAGCTCTCTTAAATGCTGAGCCAAATTCTATTCAAAAACAGTCGTGAAGGAGTCAGTGACATATATTGTAGTATAATATTCTGTAATTGATTTACTGTACTAAATATATAAACCATCAGTTGAAATGATTAACTCGGTAGCCAGCAAGTCTGATGTAACTGCAAGGCAGCCTAGGCGTGGAAAGGAAAGCATTTTACCTTGGTATTTACTTAGTTTTTAAAGAACACGTACAAAATAATAATTGTAATCTCTTTCACTTGCTAGGAGCCATTGAGGATAGTCTTGGGCTATAAAAGGGCGTTTAAAAGAGTGAGAAACAAGATAAGATGTACCCAAGTTGCAAACGTTTTCTATTACATCCCAATTTTGAAAACTTTACAAGAACAGTTAAAGTCAAAGGCAATTCTGCAAATGGTCTTCACTGAAAGTAACAGAGACAGCTCTGGAGGTTACCTGCATGACTTTAATGATGGCTTATTAGTGCATAACCATCCATTGTTTTCTACTGATAATATTGCTCTAAAGTTAATAATTTACTATGACGATGTTAATATTGCCAATCCAATGACAAACAAGGTTCATCAGTTAGGTTTGTTCTATTACCAGCTTGTTAATATAAAATCTCTTTATCGTGGAAAGTTAAAATCCATTCACCTGTTTGCCATTTGTAAAAAGCCATACATAAAACAGTTCGGTTTGAATGAGATACTTAAGCCCTTGGTGGATGACCTAAAAGAACTGGGAAGTGATAGTGGTTATCCTTTTGACATAGGAGGGGGCATTGTTTATTTAAGGGGTGCAGTCCTTGCAGGAATAGCTGACACTCCAGCAAGTCAAGCTATTGGTTGCTTCAAAGAAGGAGTTGGTGGGGCTAAGAGAAAATGCCGGCACTGTATGACAAACTGGGAGGAGATGCAAGAACATTTTCTTGAGGAAGAGTTTGTTTTACGTGACAGTAATTTGCATGAACAACAGGTTTCTCATATTGAAAATGCTGGTTCAGAATATTTGAGAGGTTTTTTTTCAAAACAGTATGGAATCAATGATAGGGCAACGATTCTAGAAGCTCCATATTTTGATGTAACCAAACAATTGCCACAGGACATTATGCATATTTTTCTTGAAGGTATTTTAAGTTATGAAATTAAATATCTAATGAAATACTTCTCTGATAACAGAATTTTCACACTTCATGAATTGAACCAAGAAATTGACAACTTTGATTATGGTTACTCTGAGTTAAGAGACAAACCAGCTCCTATAAAGGAGGCTGACCTAGAATTTAAGTCCAGTTCAAACCTAGGCCAGAGTGCAAGTCAGATGTGGTTTCTTGCTCACATGCTTCCTCTTTTTCTAGGTGGCAAAGTAGATTGTAATGACCCACACTGGAACACTTTTCTCTCTCTTCTAGAAATCATGGGTATTTGCTTTGCTCATAAAGTTACTTTTAGCTCTATAATTAATTTAAAGCGTTTAATCAAAGAACATTTGACGTTGTTTAAGAGTGTGTACCCAGGTGCAAGAATCTTACCCAAACAGCACTACCTGGTTCATTTGCCAACCCAGATAATGATGTTTGGGCCTCTAATCCGAAGTTGGTGTATGAGATTTGAAGGCAAACACTCCTACTTTAAGAACATGGCCCGCACAATTAAGAACTTTAAGAATTTACCACTGTCTTTGGCAAAGAGACATCAGAGTATGGAAAGTGCTGCGTCCCTTCAAATTGATGATGAGAGTTCCATCACATGTTCACTTTTGTCAGATGATATTGTGTTTGGGAAAGGGAGACTGCTAATGGAGCATGACAGAGAGTACGCCATAAATACTATCACACGATTCTATGAGATAGAGAAGAATAAATTGGCCGATAACTTACAGATCTATCAGTACAATTCCATTACAATGTATGGAACTCACTACAAACCAGGTGCAAATAACTTCCTTCTTATTTCTTTAAATGATAATGGTCTACCGCAGTTTGCAAAATTGTCAAAAATATGGTTTGCACCTTACAATAGACCGTTCTTTTTGGTTATGTTTATGAAAACGGACTCATTTTGTGAACATCTAAATGCCTTCGAAGTTTTGGAGCCAGAAGCTGCTCAAGGATATGATGTTGTTTCACATTCTGATTTGTTTCACTATGAAGTATACCATGCCCATAAACAAGGGGGTACACAGTACATTGTATGCAGGGAAAGTGTTCTGGCTCTTTGAAGGAAGTCAGTGAACATTAAATGGCTACTGCAGCTATTTTTTTAAATACTTTGAAAGGCCAAAATCACCTTTGCATCTTAGCATGGCAAACTAAAGAAGGTTAAGGGTCCAGGGGCCCGTTCTTGAAAGTTCCAAAATTTAATGGGCCCGTAAAGCTGTTGTTGTTAACAAGCAGGATAGAGGTTTCAATAGTTTTGCATCTAACATGATAAAACTATCAGTTACTGAAACCAAATGGAGTAGTTTGCCAGCCAGGACCCACGCTCTTGTTCTTCATATTTTGATTTGAATATTTGATTTGGCCCAAAAAGTTACTGAGACTTTCAAGAAATGGGCCCCAGTTGTGTTAAATGTCTTGCGTGACTCACACTTGTAAGTGCACGTCTTAAATATCATGGTTTGTTACTAGTGTTTTCGTTTATACATAGTATAATACCTGAGACCAGCACATGGTGCAAGGTCATTATATTGTTACGATAGCACTGTAGGTTGCAAAAGCATTTGATTTTAATTGCATCTTGCTAGTTTTTCAAAACCAGCTCATCATTATAGTGTGGTGACACAATAATGAGCTCTTCTATCAATTTACTGAGACCTGCTCTTCCATTAATTGAACTTCATAACCTGTTCTAAAGGTGCACTAAAAATGAGTATATATAATATCATACAAGCATCTTTCTCCCATCATATTAACTACAGGGTTTCTTAGTGTAAATGTTACCTTACTTTGTGTTGCATGAGTTTAATATTATTTATGAAAAACAAGGATTATTGATGATGGAAAAAGGGAGACTGTTTCATCATGTTCATTGTAAAAGCCTGTAAGTTCACTTTCTCTCCCGAAATATTTGTTTACATTTTCGATCTTTCATGTACAGTCTATTTTTATAGTTGCTTTTTAAATCAGTCAAACAATACAATATTAAAATATATATTGCAAAAAATCAAGCATCTTAAAAAGTATCTTAAAACTAGCTTTGTTTGTCCACAGAACTAGCACGTCATTAACCTTGTTTTGAGATATCCATAATCAGAAACTTTTATGGATAAAAGTGACTTAAAACTAGGTCTGATTGTCCTTAAGACTAGGTCCTTACTTCTGTCTTGTTTTGAGCTATCCATCCACTTACTTTGTAAGAACTAAAGGGCTTAAAACTAGCTTAGATTGTGCTCAATGCAGGTCCTGGTTCATCTTGTTTTGGGATGTTATCTGCCTAGCCATTTTTAAGAGTCGCAAAGTCTTGAAACTAGGTTTGGCGACCTTAAAATCAAATTGTTAACTCTTATTTTAAGGCTAGCATTCTTGAAATAAGAGTTTGTGCTTTAACAGTGATAATTAGGACGACAATCGATATACATAACAGAGCTGCTGCTCTAAATGACATGTTGTCTACTGAGCTGAAATATTACTGTATGAATAGTTTAACTTGTGTTCATTTCATTTATTGGTTTGAAATTGCAATTCCTAATGTTTTCACGGCTCTTCAATGCCGTTATAATCAGCCGTAGTTCGTCTGGCTTCACGTCGCCATCTTGAATTTGTCTTTGTTAGGAACCAGTCTTTGCACGGTCCCGAAAAAAGTTGGCCCGAATTGAAGCAAAAATTTCCAAGCGTGAACAGACTAGCCTTTTTGTAGCCGATTTTTGCGAGAACGAGTTTCATTCTTTGTATTTTGGATGAAAAAACGAAACCGATAACGATGCGTAATAATAGTGTAGATAGAATTATTTTACCATTTTTTTTCACTGCTTCTAGACTCTCGACTTTCTTTGTCGCAATTGATTGACGGATTCTGAGTAGTATTGATTTCGAGGGTGACGTGTAAATAGTGAATGATGACTTGCCACTACACCATATGTCTGATCTGTCAACAGAGAGACTAGGACTGAAAATACTGGAAGCAGGGTAAATCGCTTGCTTTGCAGTCGGACTTGTCACTCGAAGCTTAGGTAGAGAATTTGATATAGTCCAGGCAAATTGGACGGTTTACGACACAGGCTGGTGGGAAGAAGATCAGTCATATATATCCTGCAGTCGTGATAGGTAAAAGGTATGCTTTGCTTGGACGACCTCACTGACCGGCCGCGTTGGCGAGACGGTTGCTAAAGCCTATCATTAATAGCGTCAGCTTTGAATCAATTTTTGGCGAGGCGAACTTTGAACAGCACAGGTGGCTCTCAAAACGTACTGTAGAGCGAAGCACCCGACGTCGAGTGCGGAGTAAACATTGAGAAAAGAGGGAGAAGGAGGGGGGGGGGGGGGAGCCGCCAGGGCCTGAGCTGTGGAATAAGGAAAATGACTCTATTGTAGTAATCTTTCCTCCGGACGACTATTTGACAGTGACAAAGCGAGGGATCTTATCTCCCGGTCTTAGCTAGACCTACAACCCCGGCTAAAAAACTGGTAACACTTTAAAAAGATTTCAGTGCAATTTTTCGGGCATGCACAGGGCAGACCCCCAACCCCTTTTCAGTGCTGTTAAAAGCGCAGTTTGTAACGTTTGAGCAATTTTCAGCCATGTGAAGGGGGAGGCGAGGAAAATCGATTCAAAAGGTGCTTCCAACTATTTTGTCCGGGATAGCTTAGCTATGCTTCAGCAAAGATCTAGCTCTGACTGCCTGGGGCTGGCTTCTTTGATCAACCCTGATTCGCAATTGTACCAGCAAGATTGTGTCAAGAGGTTCTTATCGGCCAGGTGATCTGTGACGTCATTGCGGGGGCCTGGGGAAAGAAATTTTAATGCCGTATCCCATAAACCAAAGCTGACGGGAACAGATTGAATAGACCACTTTCGATATATTAAAATTCAGCTTGGCAGCGAGGCCTAGAGGACACAAACAAAGGAAACTGAACGAACATGATTATTCATTTCTTTTGTTTGTGTCCTCTAAGCCTCGCCATCAAGCTGAATTTTAATATATCGAAAGTGTCCTATTGAATTGAATTGGTGCGCGCGTTGGTTTATGGGATACGGCATTAAAATTTCTTTCCCCAGGCCCCCGCAATGACGTCACAGATCACCTAGGGATTATGACCAAACTGGTGATGTTCGTAGTTATTGGAAGGAATATAATGGAACGAGGCCATTAGAGGGAATCTGCGTGTGCCACGAAGTTGGGTTCAAAAGCCAAGTACCATTACACATTCCAGGGAAAGCGCAACCCAAAACGGATTGTCGAATGCTGCGTATGCAGTTGTATTTCAATAATCAGGCCCAAATTCAAGGCATGCTAACAAGGTTCAAACAATCCCCCTACTAGTTTTGTTAGCTGGTTTACCTGTTGACGAGTCTATTGCACAAAAAAAATGGATGCCTTGCAAGGTTACCGAATGGCTCTACACTGGACCAATGGGAACGGTTGCCACTCTCAGAACTGAAGAGAATTCTAGATTTGATGCGTTTCTGTTGCCTCTACAAGTCGTTGGTTACCCGACCTATTCTTTAATACGCCGCTGCCGTCTGGAGCCCGTACCAGCTAGCAAAAGACACCAAATCCTTGGAAAAAAATCCAAAAGAGAGCATCTCAGTTAGCCTTAAAACGAAAGCGTGGAGAAATGAGCTATGGAGCCCGCTGTCGCTTACTGAATTGCAAACTTTGGAGAAACTCGTAGATACTCTTATCTAGTCTAGTTCAGTGTGGATTTTTTGGAGCTTACCAACTGTAATCGAACTAGAGCTAATCACACGATCACAAACTCCATGTAAAAGTTGCCATTCTGAATTGCTACAAATACTCTGATCTTTCTTTGTACGAATCGTTGTATGGAATAACTTACTTATAGACACTGGACGCGCAGGATCGCGGCCTTAACTTGTTCGCAACAGTATGAGGATTTATATGAATATGTAAATATTTTCAATTGTTTTAGATTCTAGTTTTTAGTTGTTAGATTTTTTTCTTCTCTGTAAATAATGTTTCTAGATTCTAGTTTTTAGATTTTTCTCTTTTATTTTGGGAAATCTTGTAATATATAGGGATGACTTCTAGATTCCCCTTTTTAGAGATATATCGTTTTGTTTAAGTATTGTATTGTATAGGACAAAGGGGAGCTCAAATAGCCTCCGACGAACGAAAAAGGGTTATACGAATGTAAAGGACGGATACATGGTGACTACTCAATCTACCTTCCTGAAGAGAACGTTTACATGTATAGTTAGAAGCTTCTAACGAAGACGTTTTTAGTAAGAAACTCATAATTCAAGCTCACGAGGGGACACTATATGGGGAAGTGTCACTGATTATCGCTGCAGCGAGACAGAATTTCGCCGGAGACGTTTGGCAAAGCGCTCGATACTAAGTTGCTTCGGATGTAAACTGTTCCAGTCACACCCATCCTATGAATACTTCCCTCCCATACCCGCCATCTGAAAATATGGTACGGCTAAAGCCGGAAGATTTGGGGGTTCTTTACATTTGTCAGGTAGTCAGAGTAGGTTTTGCTGGTCCTGTGAAACACTTAACGAATATGAATCAGGAACTAAAGGCCTAACTCTTGCTGTTTACGTTCAGCTTTATATATAAGTTTGAAGCGCTTCCCTGCCAGACGCAGTCGACTGGACAACAAGTCAACAATTGTAATAGGCACAACACTCGTTAATTAACAGAGCAAAGCCCGTCACAAGGAAAAGCACCCTTAACAGAGCCAACACTTGTCACAACGACAATACTCGTAACAAGGACACTCGTCACAGAACTAAATACACTCAGCATAGGGACAACACTAATCTCATGCATAGATCACACTCTCTCATGATCAGAAACCTTTCTCCAGTTGACCTCTCGATTTGTTCCAGTCCTACCAAGCCTTAACCCAGGGCGGATCCTGAAAATTCAGAGAAAGCAACTGGGAGACTTGCCCTAGGACTATTTAAGAGTGTGTCCGTGAGAAAACCAGGCAGAACCAGGCAGGGGGTGATAATGCTCAAATCACCGATTTCGCTCAAACTCGGCACAAATGTTAGGTATCAGGAGTTAACTTATGTGACAGAATTTCAGGTCAAAATATTAAATTCCCTGGGAGATCCGGGCACCCCCTGTAAAAATCGCCATTTTCCCCGTTTTATGCATAATTAATTAGCTAACTTTACGATGCCAGTGCAACAAACAGAAAAGCCACCTGGAACTTAAATGCATTGAGAGATAATCTGAGTTCATAAGACTTTAAGCACAATAAACTTTTTAAAGTCGCCGATTCGATTTCCCCTCTCTTAGTCCCCTTAAGTTGGGTCATCATTTCCAAGTTTTGAGCAAGTCGTAAAATTAGGGTATTTTATTCCCCAATATCTCTGATGAGCAACAGCTTATCTTTATAACTGTTGCATGAGTAGTTAAAGCCATCACTTAAGTTCAGAAAAAGATCATAAAAAGTTTGGGCAATTCACTTTCTTCCATGTGTTGACGTAAACTGTTCATGTGACTGAACGACTTTTGCATATTTCATCAAAATTCAGGCCCTCACAATATTCGTGCGTTTACCTCTGAATGAGGAGAAATCGAACAAAAAAACTCATCAGACAATGATTTAACATTAATAAGGGTAAAATTGTTGAAATTATTGTGCAAGAAACTCTAACGATGATTTTTGATAGCTATATACGCGATCTTTTCAAGGAAAAACAACATACAAAGATTTAATTCACAGTTTTACTTACTTTAACAATTTCGCCCTAAAAACAATAAAAACGGTCAATAAAATCCATATACGTATCTCTTGGATGTCTCAACTGCTAGTTTGTGCCCGCTTGGATTTGTTCCCCATGCCACCTTCGATGCCCAGTTCAGCGTAGTTCAGCGTCGTGACTCGCTGTACGACTAAAATTCCTTAGCCATCAGTTTACGCACAAAAATCCAAATCAGGTTGTTTTAGGAGAAAACAATACGAAAAGTAGAAAGCCGATTTGTAATCCATGGAAAGAATTATTTCTGCTACTGTTGTAGCTCAATTCACATGTTACAAACAACAACAAAACGTCCGCCATCTTTGGGACATTAACTGGAGCCCGCATTTTTAAGCAGCGGTTGGCCACCATATGGAAACATCGTATCGGGAGTCAGGAGCCAGGAGTCAGGAGCCAGGAGCCAGGAGTCAGGAGCCAGGAGCCAGGAGCCAGGAGCCAGAGTCCAGTGAACAAAATATGAAAAATATGACTTTCCGACATTCTCTGAGATAATTTTATTGTCATTGTATGCTAATAAAAATTTTATAATTCCAAATCTGTTGGCAACTCTATTCAGACCGTGATTATAAATGATCCCATTTCTTTTCAAACTCGGAGATAGAAGTCGCTTTTCTTTCGTGTTTTGGAAAGAAATATTTTTGTCTATTTTAGTTGCAAGTCAAATAGCAGCGAAGTGAGGCCGGATCTTGGTGCAGACCAGCTCAAAGGGACAAATAAAGCGTGAGACACGTCCAGATTAGCTTGCGACAAGAATTCCATTTTGTTTTCATACTGGAGCCCCCCTCCCCGGGGGAGTGGCCAAATTGCGTACAAATGCCCTAAACTGCTGGCACCAGATTTGACTGTCAGAAACACTGAATTTTTTACCTAGCACGGGCTTTTGGGGGTCTTTTAAAGCCTAGCTATGGCAGTAATGTTCCCAAGTAGAATTCAAAATACACCACACTTTCACATTGAGTTAGATCTTTTTCTCAAACAACCGCTTCCATATGTTAAACACCCTTCCCACATTCCCTCAAGAGCTACTTCAACTGTGATACTTAGATTTCACATTTCTCACCCTACCCAGGTAAGGTCAATTTTCTCATCCTAGACATCCTCGGAAGGGCCTTTTTTTACAGACATTTGATGTTCCGGTCCGTGCGTGGTCGGAAGACACCCAGTAAATAATGCCCGTGGGGTTGCTCAAGGAAAATTAGGGTTTTTTCGAGATTCGAACTGCAGGAGGTCTCTAACGAGGAAAAGCGCGGAAACATCTACTTTTTGGAGTGAATGTGCTGATGCAATTTTTAAGTTACAAAATACTATAGACAAATCTATTTTGTTTCTAAAGTCCCTCTGATACTTCGAGGAGCGCAGGACATACAGGGAACGCAGAGATCAGACCACTGCATTATTGAAATTAGGTAAAGGCATACAATTAGGTAAAGGCATACAATTCAGTTTGTATTTTCAAGTGTAACCGGACGTGTATGTGAAAAAACGGTAACTCTGAAACGGATATATAAGAATGATTCATAATAGTGACAAACAGCGATATGACTGTGGACACAATATAAAAAAAAAAAATAGCACAACATTCAGAGGCGGATAAGAGTTTCTTCCGGGTGTCTGCTTACGAGAGCTTTAAATCAAAGCTAACATCTAATTCGCCAGTAAACCCTTTGAGTGTCCGCGGCCGCCTACGGGAATGTAAAAATTCAGAGTCTGTGTGGGAGTTGAAACGGGGTTTTGTGATGGCGGTCGTAAGTAGAGCTATTCGCTATATACGAGAGTGTCCGTTAAGAGAACTTCTATACTGTATGAATCCGCAAATGACAGCTTAAATGAGAAGTGAATATCAATTGTGTATTAGTTTGTGTTCAAAAACCTGTTCTTAATTTACACCTTCCTTGAATAAATAAAAAAAAATAGCCTACTCTTTTTGCAAGTATTAGTGCCCCCTTTTGGGTCTTTTGTATACCTCAGAAGTTTTTCCTCAACACTTTTAAACGGTTATTATTATGTTTTTGCAGTCAATAATTTACCCAGATACAGATACCATCCTGTATAGTTGTAAGACTACGAGGATTAAAATGTAAGTAAGTAAGTAAGTAGGTAAGTAAGTATACCCAATAGCAAGTTATTAATTGTCGAAAATTGCATGGCACGGTTTGACTATAAAAAGGGGGTATTGTGGACAATTATTATCATGGTAATTAATGTCAACATCGAATAAACTCAAAATTTCAAGTAACACGACTTTCACAACCTATTTTCAACACGCCAGTTATAACAGGATATTGGCGCGTACAAACAATAGATAGTGTATTCCGCATTCCGTAGTCCGGTAGTCCAGCGTAACAGATTCCATCGTTTAGGCAGAGTCTAAAGTCAAAGATGGAGGGTGTTCGAGCAGGTGGTTGTTTTCCATAGATATAGACGGATTGTCAGTGATCCTTCTTGTCCTTTGAGAATCATTTTGTTCCCTCTGACTACAACTTATGTCAAAGACTTCGAATGTTCGATGAAAAGCCGACACTTTTAATTTTGCAATGTTTCAAGATGTTTCATACCTCGTCACAAAGTAACGCAGAGTAACGCCACAGATGACCAGACGAAACTGGAGCAGCCAACCTGGACTAAAGCATCTGAGAGACGTGTATGTAACATTTATTCACTATCTTTTATCGTTTTTGGGTCTTGTAGCACCTACAATTTGGACCGATCAAAGTTTTGAACTAAATCTTTCGCTCCTTGTGTTTACTCAAGCGTTCCAAAATATCCATCAAAACGTCCATAAATAACACAGAAAACATGCCTCAGGTGACACTTTCTAACAATTCCGCTATTAGTATCGATAATGAGGCATCTGATTTGTGACTTCTCGCCAACTTTGTGCTATTTTTGTTTAAAAAAACGAATGTTACGTTTCTTCCAATTTTGGTCAAATGACAAATAAGCGTCAAGTCAAATGTACATAATACGTCATTATTGATAAAGTATGAGATTGCCCAAATATTTTAGGATTGATTTGATAACCTTAAAGATGTCTTTCAAAGAATATGTGAGAATTAAGTACATAGGTTGTTGCTCATGGGAGATGTTAGCGACTAAAATACCTTAAATTTCGGGTTTGGCCAAAACAGTGAGAAGATGACCTTACTTTAGGCTAAATAATAGGAAGAGATCGAATTAGAGAGTAAAAATAAATTACTGAGGATTAAGTCTGATAAACGTAGAAGATGATAAAGTTGATTAGATTTGAAGTTGTCTTTTCTACTTGTTGAAAAGCCAAACCAAAGTTAGCTAATTAATTATGCAAAAATGAGTAGATTTTTGTGATTTTTAGGGGGGGTCCCTGTAAATCCCAGGGAATTCAATATTGCGACCTTATTTTTTGTCGAGGTTAATATCTCACCAAACCCATCAATTGTGCCAAGTTTGAGCGAAATCCGTGATTTGAGCATTATCACCCCCTGCCTGGTTCTCTCATGGACACACTCTTAATTACTGGTTAAAGAACTCTGAGAGCATATGTGTCCAAAACTTAATGCTATATATAGAATAGATATTTTCATGAGAATTCTTTACAATCTTAGCGCAATTTCAGGAAAAAAAAACCTGGTGTCGCGGCCCTCTCGACCCCACCGCCAAACCTCTCACACGCCAAAAAATAACTCCGCCAAACTCTTACACGCGCAAAAACAATTCCGCCAGCTACGCAGGCTACAAATATGGTGGTTGATGAAGTGATATGCCATTAAAAAATATCAAAAGGTGTGCTTGGGCTGCCTGTGACTTGACGGAACACCTCTTTCCCAGGCCTTTTTCGTAAAAATCTTGGGCGCGGCCGAGCTATCGGGAAACTTCGGTCTCTCCGATTGCTTACGAAGCAGTTTACGAAGCCAATGGTATCTTTGCACGTCGACGAGGCGGGTGGACATTTTGTTTTGTTTCCGCCTTGAGCTTGCATCAGCATAAAACGAACAGTTTTCTTGTGTTCAACAGCGTTTTGCCTAGTTGGTATCACAGTACAAACTAAGCAAGAGGAAGAAACGTCATTGTGAATACTCTAAGATGGATAATTTATTTGGAAGTAGACCTATTTCTATCTCAGCGTTGAAAGACTTCTCGAAACTGTGAGTATTGCAACGTAAGCTTACAATGTCTGAGCAACTGTTTCAAATTAACTTTATTTCGTCGACAAAACTTGTATATGTTCGAATGTTATTCGTAGTTTTAAAGCGGTTGAGATACTAGCAGCCGTTGTTACAGAGAATGTCGGTGATAAACCCGACACATTGTAGCTGTAGGGGCAGGTGGCGAAATATGTCATTCCGCTTTCGTTTTGAAATTTAGGCTTTAAAAATTAAAATTTAATTTACTACAGTTGTTGCTTCAGGAAACGATATGATTTTGAATATTTTAGGCTATAATGTAGGTTCAAGATCTTACGAGCTATCACTCTGATCTCGTGGGATGATATTGGAAGCTTAAACATGAAATAAATTAAATCTACTTCTGTTAGGATTCGTTTCGCCTATAAATAACTTGAGAACTGCTCAAAACAAAGTCGAAAGAGGAACGCTGCGGGAAGAGAAGAAATAAACCTTTGCTAGCCGTGTAAAGGTACACCTATATTCTAAATAATTGCACGGCTAGCAAAGGTTTATTTCTTCTCTTCCCGCAGCGTTCCTCTTTCGACTTTGTTTTGAGCAGTTGTCAAGTTATTTATAGGCGAAACGAACCCTAGGCACAAAATGTAGTAAATAAATGTGGTTGGCTATAATCAAAACTGTAAGCAAAAGTAAAGAGCTAGGAAAAAAATAGCAGGAAGTTTACTTTCATGTAGTGGAATAAAGTTCCTAAAAAGTACTTGTTGACAATGTTAGATAGTACAGCATTGTCATTTCATGTGTGAATCTCATGGCTTTCAAATAAGAATATTATTATAAAACTGTACCCACACAGTTCTGCCTTTTCTTTTTTGTTAGGCATTTAATTTTAGTTACCCCACAGAAAGACCACCTTTCAAGTTTAAGAAAAAGGGAGAATTCTTATTATTTAAAGATTCTGTCTGCTAGTAGTAGCTAATGAAACTCTTAGGGCTGCAATGTTTGTAAATTGTAAAAAGTAAGACATACGTGTAATGTCTGCCTGGGCACATCTCTGCATCTTGAAACTACTGGTTTGAGATAACCTATTATTGACGATGAAGTTTCCTACTTGCAGTGACCAATCAACACGACAGCATCTTAGGAATGTGTATGCCTGCTTGTCTCTGTCAATGTTGGCTGCAGCATTTGGAAGTGGAATCCACCTTTTTACTGATATTTTGAAGGTACATTTTATTTTACAGTTACATATAGGTAAAGGGAACTGTGATTGCTTGAAATAGTTTGGGATACGACAAATCACTAGGGACTTTAAGATCCAATGATGCGGATGGCGACGAGAACGTCAGAAAAACAATAGGTTTTATAAGCAAAACAACAGCTTTGCACATGCATCACACTTTTCTGTACATTTCTTTCCCGTTTTTGCACGACTACGACATGAAAATGCCTAATTTCGTGTTTTATGGAGGACGTAAACAAGCAATGACTAAATTTTATTTCTCTTTCTGAGCTTGGATATGGTCCCTTGAAATTCAGCTTCAGGAGAGTTCACCTACATTTGAGAAAGTAATTGGATACGAATAATCCCTATAAAGACTGAAAGAACACAAATACGCTTTTTAAGCGACGTTCTCGTGGCCGTCACATCGTTGAATCTCAAAGTCCCTAATTTAGAGATCAGGACACTGCAGTAATCTACCAAACCACAAATAAAATTTCCATTTTTGTTTGTGGTATACTAATGATCTAGTTATCTCATTAGCTGATTGGGACAAACTAGCTTGTTCACTGCTCTCTAATAACTTTCTAGAAGAACAAATACAACTCTGTTGTGCAAAAGTTTTGCAGTTTGGTAGTTGTCACAACTGCTGAAGAAAAACATTGGCAACTTTTTCATTTGCTATTCACTGTCAATATAGCCACTGCTCGTTAAGAAATGAAATCTCTTGTGGGGTCCCTCAGGGTTTTATCCTCGGACCTCTATTTTTCTTACTGTACATTAACGACATCAACAATGCTTCTAATCTATTAAATCTGATATTGTTCGCTGACGATACAAATGTATTCATGTCACATAAAGATCTTAACTGTCTCTCAGATATGTTAAACTTGGAGATGAACAAACTGTCAATCTGGTTTAAAGCAAACAAGCTTTCTCTAAATCTTAAAAAGACTAAATTTATGGTCTTTAAACCAAGACAAAAGCGTTCAATTTGTAATATTCAAATAAGTATAGATAATCAAAATATTGTTGAAGTAAAGGAGACAAATTTTCTAGGCGTAATTTTGGATGAAAACCTAAATTGGAAGTCGGAAATTTCACACGTTGCAAGTAAAGTTGCGAAGTCAATCGGTATAATATCTAGATGCAGCTTCTTTCTTCCCAAATTGTCTTTACGTATGCTCTA
The DNA here is from genome assembly GCA_038088405.1 of Porites divaricata. Classification (NCBI taxonomy): domain Eukaryota; kingdom Metazoa; phylum Cnidaria; class Anthozoa; order Scleractinia; family Poritidae; genus Porites; species Porites divaricata. The sequence goes on from JBBMOI010000011.1 coordinate 9,712,392, forward strand.
CTTTTCCTTAATCTATCCTTATTTTTACTACTGCAATATCGTTTGGGCTTCGACCTATAAAACCAATCTCCGCCGCCTTGTTATCCTGCAAAAGCGCATTATTAGAATTATTAATAAATCACATTTCAATGCTCATACTGACCCCATCTTTAAGGACCTCGGTATACTAAAATTTAATGATATCCATTTGCTTCAACTGGGCCAATTTATGTTTTCTTGCAAAAATTCATTCTTACCCCCAAACTTTAATAACAAATTCTCTCAAAGCAATCAATTCCACTCCTACAATACAAGAAATTCCCAGGCCTACCGTCTACCGTATTGTCGTACAAACACGAAGAAGTTCTCGCCCTTTTTTCAAGGGCCTAAGTTTTTTAATTCACTAGACAACAAGGTCATCAACTCTCAATCCCTCTCCTCTTTTAAGAAAAAACTGAAGATTAAATTATTGAGTAAGTATGAAAACAGTTTATAAATCTTTCCATCTTCGACTTTTTGCCTTCCTTTCTTCTATTGATGTGAAACAGCTCTAGCTCATAGTTCGAGGAGGCCTAACCTCTCATAAGCTCCTATAGTTTCTGTTAGGTCTCCTCGCCACTTCTTTTTTTTTTTTTTTTTCTTCCTCTTTTCAAATATTTTTTGTAATTATTATGTGGCAAATAAAATAAAATAAAATAAGTTATTATTAATGAACTAACAATAAAATTCTTAACAGAAATAGATCAAAGGCTCCTGTGAGCCACAATACTTGTTACAAATTTAAAACACTTTGGTGATTTTCCCCTTCCCCAATGTTGATTTGGGTATTACAGTCATCTCAGTGCTCCAAAATACATGTGACTCAACATTGGGGAAGGAGAGGGGCACATTTGAGTGAGAACAAGATCAGTGTAGAAAAGACAATTCAGTAGTCAACAAGACCCCCATAATGGGGGTACATTGGTTCGCCGGCATACATGACAATTTGTTAGTTGGGGCTGTATAGTAACTTCTACCGGTAAACAAAAACACATTGTAGGCAAGTTAGTCCTTTGAATTAAGAAACAGTAACGTGACTAGTTTGATCTACAGTGTAACTGAAAATTCCAAAAATTATTGTCATTCTGTGCATATAAAATGTGGCAGGGTCACCTTTTGGCATTTTAAAATGCTGTTATATAGCAGTAATTTTCTGTTCTTAAAAATTGCAAAGCAAAGAAAGTTTTAATTTTCTGTCTGTCTGATATTGCACTAAAAGGTCTTCTTACTATCCAGGTGAATATGTTTCTATTTGACTGGCCGATCTACAAAATAATATAAACACTTCCATTTTTCCAAGGAGTGTCTTTTCACATGAAGGGAGAGAATTGTAATAACGTCAGACAGAAATTTGCTGTCACATTTTGGGAGAGAAGGCACTTATGGTTCTTTGGCGTATTAGCTTTTCACTGCACAAACTCACATCTTTACCCTGCAATTATAACACGATAGCTCTTTTACACTCAATTGGTGGCATTTACTCCATGTTATCAGACGAAATATGTAAGCCTTTCTAGTACTCGCTAGAATCTGGCAAACATGTGTATAAAGCACGTGGAACAAATGAAATACTTAGTAGCGGAGGTAGGAGTAAAATGTTTCATACAAGTTTGATGAATAAATTGATGGGAGTCGAGTGAGTGAGCAATCAAGCACCATTTGAGGGGTTCTGATAACCAGTGTTCCAGATAGGAGATGCATCTCGGGTCAATGTCCTGACTAAGGAGGCTTCCTGACCTGACACATATAAAATATAAAATAATATTAAGTAAATATTAGGAAAACAAAAATAAGCATGGGTCTGGGTGACCCCTCGGATGGTCTACATGACCCATGACTTGAAAGAACTAACTAGAACACTGGATAGTTCATGAAGTGACTGCATCATCCTGACTACAGGCATTCTCTGTCTCTGTTTTTGTTATCTCCTCACCATTTTCCTTGCTTTCCTTCCATTTATTTTCACTCTGCTCCCCAATTTGTGAGTGGCTGGAACAGGCTAGCTAGAGTGCTGTACAAAAAAACAACAACAACAGCTTGCACCTTTCAGAGTTTTTGCATCTGTAGATTGTAAAAGAACCACTAGGAATGTACTAAGCTCTGACAGTTTTACCTGTACATGTACATGTATCTATGATGGGTTGGGGGAATGGGTAGGTGTGGCACCAGGCATGGGACCCATTTGTTGCTATCCCCTCTGGGTACACTGCAGGTCTTTGGCAGTTATGCTGAGAAATTACATTAGTCAAATACTATTGGAAGTAAAATGAGTTTTATTACATCATGAATGCAATTTTTAAATCACTGCATGAGTACTTTTCCTTGTCATAGGCAAAGAGCAGAGTTTGCATCTGCAGCATTCATGTACAAAGTATGTGTATTGATAGAAATGTTGTTTTTGAAGGGTGGTTTTTTGTCTGCCATTGCATCCATTGGGCTCCTGATTGCTCTTTCTATGACTCCACATGATGGAAAAAATCAGTCAAAAAGAATGGGTAAGTGATTATTTGGTTTGTCACAAAAGTGAATTTTTTCCAGCCAGATCCCACGTAATACACTGCTTACTTTTACACACATATGAAGGAGCCCGATAATAATCGTGATAATTAATAATATTTTTTTAAAACTGGCTTTCCTAACCCCTCAATAGACCCTTTGCATATATGCTATTAATGTTATCAATGTAATTTTTCAATGGAAACACGCAAATATTTATCTTACAAGGCTGTGCTGTAAGAAAAGATGAAGGGATCCTAGTGCTCTGTGCCCTGCATAAATTATGATTTGCATGAAAAAGTAAAGTTTTCTGTACATGTAGTTGCCCAAGAACTGCTAGAGCACAGCCCTGTAAAAAATCCTGTGTTTAAAAATCATTACAATGAGGTTTAGGATAAGTGCATTTATTGTGTACTGTATTATTCGGTTATAAGCCCATCTTGGCTATGAGCTGAGACCTTAAACGCTGAACACACACAATCAGCATAACAAGACCAAAAAGAAATCAAAAACACCATTGCAAGACTTTTAACTGCCGTATAACCTAACATTTTTGAAAAAAAAATGTGACCTCCAGTAAAATGTACTCTAATGCTTTTTTGTTACAGTGCGACCGGGGAAACTGTGAACACTTGAAATGTCTCAGGAGTGTTTTTTGTGTTATGACCAATCACAGCAAAGTTCAGGACATGCCAACTGGACACAAAACCACAAACTAATTAACTTTCTTGCTTGTGGTTCTGTTTTCTCGCACCTGATTGGCTTTTTTCTTGCAACACAATAACATTCCAGACATATTTCTGATGTTCACGCTTTTCCCAGTTTGAATGTAAATGGGCACAAACTTATGGCTGACAGACAGCTTGGGCGCTTTCCAATTAACAAAAATTCCGGTTTGAAATTTCGGAAATTTTACATGTTCAATGGAACGGTGCATTCCGGTTGCACAGACCCGATCCAAGCCACCTCACTCTTGGTTATTGTTCTTGCAAGCATGATACAAAAGAGCAGTACTGGGGACAACAATTTTGTCAAATGGAAAGGAACATTTCGGTCCGACCGACCGAAATGACCAGACCGGTCAAAGAGGACCACCTTCAAAGCTGGTCCCGAATATTCCGGTCGGACCAAACCAAAATGGTTCGTTCCATTTGATGTAGCAACCGAAATTACTGGAATTTTGGGTTGAATGGAAAGTGCCCCTTGTTAACCGCTTTTCAAAGCATTTTAACGGTTTGATTAACTTTTTCAATGGGTGGGCGAAAATTTCAAACAGCTTTGGAAAATGTTCAAACGGATGGCCTTGATTTCCAAACCATTTGTTTAACAGGTTGACTAAACGACATAAAGGGCTTACATGATCAAAGTTTTAAACAATTATTGTTGTTTGGGGTATTTCGCTGCTATCAATCTTTCCTCATGTCTTCATCACATTATGCTTCATATGATCACAGAAAATGCCTTTCAATCAAAACAATCCAAAGCAGTTTGCATTGCATTCATCAGTTCTTAGTGACCAGGCAAAATGTAATTAATGTTTTGAAGCATACCAAACATGGCACATTGTTTAATGAAACATTGCAGATTGTTTACACATTTCTTGACAACTTTCATTCGTTTTAGACCTTCCCTCATTGTAAAATGCTTACCAATGTGTCATTCTAATAATAATTGTGAGCCCTGTTTTTGTCAACTATATTTTTTTACAATTTAGGGCTGAATTTCTGCACGTAGCTAACTTATCATTCAGGTTTGCAGACTTTAGGCAATCGATTCAATTTTTGCCCTATGTGCTCTGCTTATAAGTAAATGCATCCCCATAGCTTTAATTATGTGTAAAAATCGCTCTGCTTACAGCCGAATAAATACGGTATTCAAAGAGTGGTGCCATTTTGCATAGCAAATTGTGTCTTGGTTACATATCAAACTCTTGTTTTGTTCCAAGTCTTAAGTATTCTCATTATTTTTCCTCTACTGTAAGTCCATTGGCAAGACAAAGTTTGATAATGTTGTTTTGAGTCTGACAAAGAATCATATGATCTAACCATGATACATGTATGATTCACTCCAGTGGTACTTAGGTGTCATACCACTTGTTTTGAGTAAATACAACTAATGTAGCTCCAGGAATTTTTTTCTGGATTTTAAGTGCTGGTACTATTGCCAATAAAAGGGTCAAGTAATATTGTACTCCACAGATCATCAGCAGGCTCAAAATAAAAAGCTCCACAATACTTTTGTACCTACTCAATGATTAATAATTTTAATAAAATTAGTGTTTCTGGTCTTGATCTTGGGCATACCCAGGAGTGAGAAAGTATATACATGTATTAACACCTTTTGCTCTTTTAGGATTTCTCATGGGATTTGCATTTTGCACAGGTAAGGTACATGTACTGACCCCAGTTGTTCAATAGCTTGATACTACTATCGTTTATTCAGTGGATAATGCACTATTGGTTTCCCTAATGTACTTATGTTCAGTGTTTGAACAACTGGGGCCTGTAGTATAGTTGTATAAGTTAATGTTAGAAGGGGTAGTTTCTAAAGAAACTGTGGTCTTGCTTTGGTGGGGGAGTGAAATACAAAGATTTGGTTTTATCAGAGGGAGATAGAGAAGCTGTTGTATATGTTACAGGTCAAAATTAAATTTGCATTAAAAATTTTTGATCTAGGTTGATTCTCTATTTTCTTTATCTCCTTGCCCTAATTTATTCATGAACTAGGGCTAGAAGACGAAGGAAATTGGGAATCAACCTATTAGGTTGAAAAAATTTTACCCTGGTATAATTTTGACCTGTAACATATGTTTCAAGCCCAAGCCCTTCATCAGAACAAATCAGGGAATTGTGTGAGCTGTATGTGCTTTTTCTACCAGAGATTTGAGCTATTTTATACATGAAAAACGAGAGTGAAAGTGTGACCTTACTTGTGAAAATGCTCCAGTGGTACCCATTTCAATGGCCGAATGCACAGCAAGCAAACAGGCAAGAAACAAGTAGACAAGCTGATCGAAAGGGGTATCATGAGTGGCTGAACAGCTGCAGAAAACGTTTCACTGTATGAGGCTGTATGGCTGAAGAGCTGAAGAAAATTTTTGAACATCACAGCTTTTGCTCATTCTCACTCATTCACAAACAAGAAACAAACTTCTGAATGAAGCCACAACAACAATTCATGTTGTTAATTGGGTAAGATCATAAAAAAACTGCCTGCTCCTTGAAACTCAAAGCAAAGCCTAGTGTTTAACCATGCAGATTTTTAATTTACACTTTGCCTTGAATGTGTAAAAGTGAGTGCGTTGTCAGTAATGAGATACATGTACAATGTGGCTTGGTAATAATTACAGCAATTCTATTTAAGGTTTGGGTCTTGGTCCTCTGATGGATCTTGTCATCCAGATTGATCCCAGGTAAGTAAGTTTCTGTTGTAGTAAATGCCTGTAGTTTATTAATGAGTTCCATTGTGTTAGTATAATCATAATTTAATTTCTTGGTGTTTACTGAGATTGTGAACCCTGCCTACAGCACATGTATACAGCATACTGGAAATGATTGTGTCCTTGGGATTTACTGTTTGTTATGTTACATCTACATGAACATTATGTTAATGTTGCCCTCAGTGCTCTCAGGACTCTAGTAGTAGTGAAAACAAAAAAAAACGTTTTTCATAAAATTAAACCAAAAACCAATATTGCTCTTTTCTTTCTGTGGTGAACAGCAAAAGAACAAACGTGAGAATAAACTCTGAATTCATGTATTCTTTGAAAGCATAAAATAGCAAGTTTGCATTAATGGGGTTTATTTAAAAAAACTATAAAGTGAGCATCTCATCCATTATCATCATTGTCGTCCTCATCATCATTATTGGAAGTCCTCTAAGTTGCGTTGACCATTAATTGATGTTTTATTTTTACAGCATTATTCCCACTGCTTTCTTTGCAACAACGTTGATATTTGTCTGCTTCACTCTGAGTGCCTTGTGGGCTGAGGAAAGGACTTATCTATACCTGGGAGGTGAGTCTACTGTTCTGTAATGCTAAAGATGTAACCATCAATCATACCTTTTTAAACTATAAGTTTTCTTTTTCTTGTTTAGGTACATTGATGTCTGGCTTAAGCATTCTGCTTTGCCTCTCCCTGGTCAATCTCTTTATTGGAGCCCGTTTCATTTTCCAGGTAAAGAAAATGCACTGGTCAATCAGTGCCTGGAGCCTCATATATTGATTCTTGTTCTTGCTGCTGCCCCTTGATGTTTAGAGGTAGTTACACCAGGATGTGCCATTTATTCTTCAAGTCTTTGTCCATCCAATAGAGTGGCCAGCAGGTCTAACACAGACGACATGACTGTAATACGGAAGTATTATTTATTCAGTGTACCAAGTTTTCTGTAGAATTCAAACGTGAGGACAAGTGATCTTGTTAGACTATGTTTGACTGATGTCAAAGTAGCTATTTAGCCATAACCAAACTAGTTACATTGTATGGAAAGGTGCAAAATTATAAGTTGCGTTTTACCGCATTTGATTGTCATGCTCAGTACGGAAGCTCATGAGAGGGGTGAATGTCATGCCTGTCCATTGTGTTTTCTTAACAGCTTCAGTTGTATGGTGGTTTGCTTCTGTTCTGTGGTTTTGTGCTATATGACACCCAGCTGATTGTCCACAAGCGCAAGCAAGGAGACAAAGATTTTGTCTGGTAAGATCCAGAACTCCAGCATAGCTTGTTAATTCTGCTACGTATGTATTTGCTTGCTTGTTGAGTAAGAGCTAGTGTTCTTCTAGTGGAACCTTGATACAGTGTAGTCCTCGGTATAATGAACTATTTTTTTAACCCCAGTAATAGTAAAATATATGGAAAGAACCTCCTGTTACGCCGCAAAATGTAATAAGAATCGCCGAAAAATGTGATACTAACGCAAAATGTAATAACATTGATGCAAAATGTAATAAAATGTTCAACGGAAAATGTAATAATCTTTCAATGCAAATTGTAATAACTTTTCTAACGCATAATGTAATAATTTCCGAACGAAAGATGTGCATGCTATTTCAAAATCGGTATTGTGGCTCAGTCATCGATAGCGAATCCAGATCTTCAATTAAATTATAAGCTAGTATTATTATTATTGATATTAATATTAATAATATTGTTGTTGTTGCTAATATTACTATGAAACAGTTGAAATGAGGAGATGTAATCATTGTTAGGGAATCGAATTGGACGTTTGTTACCGCTGATTTGAAAGTAATACAGGTCCCAGTACAGGAGCAATATATTATGTAGCTCTAAACTTCTATTGAATTATTGGACATTTTCAGTTAGATGTCTAAAGCTACAAAAGACAGACTTGTTAGATTGAAAATTCGGGAAATGTATTTCTAGAGATAAAATGGGTGACTACTGGTGTGAGTATTTCCCTGACTACTCAAACAAATAAAACGTACTATACAATTTGTCTTTCATAAACGAAGCCATATGAGTACATGTAGCTATGAAATTTTCGTTGAACATTAGTTCAGGGTGCAAGGGTAGGGCTAATTTAACGTTATTTATGTACATACGGATCCAGAACACTATTTATTATCTTCAAAGTAAGGAACGCAACAATAACCGTGTTTATTCGCTGACATTTAGGAATCGATTATAAAAGACATTAAACCATGCAACTCAAGGCTTTGATACGGCAGAAATGTATCCTGTTCACAGCATCACATTTTTAAACTTGTAAGCCAAACAAAAAAGAAGAGCAGAAATACGGCTTCACGCTGAACTGACATCGGCAGGTTATGGGTGATTTCAGAAAAAAAAATCCGGCATACTGATTTCGAGGGAAAAAAATTCTTGCAGGGAAATATTGCGCAAAAAATTCCTACAATGGAAAGAAATATATCTTTCATGGCATGTAATGTGTAATGTAGTAGAATAATCTTACACCGTTGTATGAAGGGGAAAAAAATTCTATAACCAGAGGTTTGGCTAAAAAGGATCAGATTATACGTTTCTGAGAAACTGCCCACCTACCCCTCCCCTAAGCCAACATTTTGCCCTAAGTGAGAAATAAGTGTTAATGTTGGCTTAGGGGAGGGGTATGTGGACAGTTTCCCATAATGATCCAAAAATTCTAACCCAAACCAAATTACCCAAACCTCCTCCCCCTCAAGTAGTCAAAAATGATCGGCCCTAAAAAAACGAAATTGCGCAGTTTTTATGGATCTCCCAGTTCACGATTTGGTGCCGTCAACTCTAAGCCAATCGCGACTGCGTTGCTGAACAAATTCAAGATTTTTGTGCATCAGAGTAGCTCTACTCCAATAAAACATGCATGACTGGGCTAACTAAAAAATTTTTGCGCTATCTGTTCTAGGCAAACTGATTTGACTTTGCGAAGCTTGGAAACTTCAACATGACCCTCGACCTAACAAACAGCATTAAAAAGAATTTAGCCTCTATTAAGTGAGAAACTAGGAAAGTAAGCAACAGCCAAAGTTATCTGGTTCTCATGAAAAAAAAGTGTGACAGATATCTTATATTTTAATTGCATTTGAATAATGCTTTGAAAGTTGATTCTATTACTTGTTTTCGACAACAGCTATTTTATTCGACTAAGTTAAATTCAACATCTGAAATTAAACGAAGTCTCTCAGTTGCTACAGTTGTGCTACAGTTCAGCAAGCTCTTGTAGCCAAATTTGTCTCGCACGGAACGCTCCTCCTCCTTTGTTGGAGAAGAGTGTTACGTGACGAGACAAAACACGGCTGCGAGGGAGACTAGCTCAGCACGGAAGTAACACAACATTTCAACCTTTATTTCATTAATAATAATAATAACAATAATAATAATAATAATAATAACAAGAAGAAGAAGAAGAAAATAAATATTATTGTTATTATTAATATCAATATTGATAATAATAATAATAATGATTCAAATGAAGATCTGGATCATGATTACTGAGCCACAATACCGATTTTGAAATAGCATGCACGTCGTTATTCGAAAATTACTACATTTTGCGTTAGTGTTACATTTTGCGGCGATTCTTATTACAACACCTCTCTATAACAAAACCTTGTTGTAGCGGACATATTTTGCCAGTCCCTTGGCCTTCATTATATCGAGGTTCCACTGTAATCCTACCAGTTAAGATTGCTGGTGGAAAAAACTTACAGTAATCTGTGCCCACAGGAGGAAGGTGTTAAGAAACGAGAAGTAAAAATAGTCCCCTGAGAGGACATGTGCTTACTAGCTATGAATAATCTACTCCAGTAACCATAAAAAAGTAAAAAAAGGAAAGAGAAAATAATCTATTAAATTCGCAAAAAGATATAGGTGGTGCTGGTAATGGAACCCAGTACCTCTGCTCCCAATCCTGCCAATTCTGCTGAACAAGGTTAACATAGACTCTGGGAATGAGATTGCACTTCCCTGGAGATTAAAGTGAAAAAATGTTAAAGCTGTGTGCTACGAGTTAATTCAATTTCAAACAAGCAAATTTAAATTGGTTAATAGTTTGTCTCTCTCTGGGTAGCTTAAGCAAAAAAAACCCCTCAAGGTTGGCAAAGTCCTTGAAAAGGAAAGGCGCCATCAAGTATTCCAGGTGATCTGTGACGTCACTGCGGGGGCCTGGGGAAAGAAATTTTAATGCCGTATCCCATAAACCAAAGCTGACGGGAACAGATTGAATTGAATTGAATTGGTGCGCGCGTTGGTTTATGGGATACGGCATTAAAATTTCTTTCCCCAGGCCCCCGCAATGACGTCACAGATCACCTGGTTGATTGAACAAGGATCTCAAGTCAGAGTGGCCCTTACTCAAAGATACAATGTACAGTAATTATAACATGAAGTGTTACTCTAAGCAAGCGTAGGAAGGTAAATACAAAACTTGGAACAAAATTTTAATCTTGAATTAGCACTAATCGGCCTTTCAGGACCGGGCCCAGTATTCAAATTATACATAGTAAGACTTACAGAATTTTTCCCTAATCTGTGATGTTTATATAAAGTGTTGCATTTTTGGTGTAATTTTTAAAAAATGTTTTTTTTTTCCCCTCCAGGCATTCTGTGGACTTGTTTTTGGACTTCATTCAGATTTTTCGCAGGATCATGATTATTCTTGCCCAAAACAAGGTATGTTTCTGCTTCTGTTTGCATTATCTTCTGAACAAAAATGTTGCGCTAGAAAAAAATGTTCATGTACATGTATCATGGTTTGTACCTTGTTGTAAAGCTCTTGAATTTCAGCTGCTGTCTTAAAACGTCGTGAAGGAAAGTTCATGTACTTAAAATTTAAGACATTTCATCACATCGCGTGAACATTGATGCCTCATCTCATTTTATGTTTAACATCATGGGTGACGAATTACTCCATAATTTTGGCGCGAAATTTCAGCGTTAAATTGCCAGGGCAACCTTCAGTACGTCTCAGTGGCAAGATGGCGATGAGGTTCTAAAATGTTGTGAATGAAGATGTCAGGGCATTAAAAGACACTTTGGAAAACCTAAACACACCAAAGAGCACATCAAGAAGGTTTCTAACAGGTATTTTGCCGAGACGTTCTGAAAATTCTGAACTTAAGCCAAATTTAAGCCCTAAACGTTTGAGAGCATGGAGTTCTCCGATCAATGCAATAAAACCATGATAAACATGTCAAAAATCCACGATTGCAATCGTAATTCATCACCCGTGATATTATACATGTAGGTAATCAGCAAATGATATGCTCGTGAAATTATTCCCTAATGTCACTCATCACCATTTCATTACACATACATATTGAACAATGCTAAAAATAACTTATTTTGGGCTTGTTTCAAGATTAACAAAGGTACTCCAGAGTTCTCCACCATGTGCCTTGCAGTAAAAGGGCAGTTGTTTTGCTCTCATTTTTCACTGCATGTGTTTCTTTGTCATTCGTTAGAACCTTTGAAAAGTGCTTGAATTTTCATTGACATCTTTTGTACAAACCATGATCTTCCGTATATCCCTCACACCATAGTATATATACTAACTATAAACACACATGCATTATTTTGAGTCCAAGACCTCCCCCTTAATCACAAGAACTTTCAGTCAAACTTTGCAAATGAAATGTTCTTTCTAGAGACTCGCAATTTCACAATTTCTACTGACCTTCCATTGGGAAAGAGTTAAGATAGTCATAAGGACCTATGCAAGTAATGATTAGGGTAATAGAGGAGGTAGGGTGAGTGAGCGTTTAGAGCGCTGGGGTTGGAATCTGGAGGCCCCTGGTTTAAGTCATCCTGACTGCTAGCTGGATTTGTTCTTGGGTAGTCCTGAGTTCAAATACTCCAATACACTAGTAAAATAACCAACTGGTTCGACTTTTACCTCTTAAGAGTGTGTCCATGAGAGAACCAGGCAGGGGGTGATAATGCTCAAATCACGGATTTCGCTCAAACTTGGCACAATTGATGGGTGTGGTGAGATATTAATCTCGACAAAAAATAAGGTCGCAATATTGAATTCCCTGGGATTTACAGGGACCCCCCCTAAAAATCACAAAATCGACTCATTTTTGCATAATTAATTAGCTAACTTTGGTTTGGCTGTTCAACAAGTAGAAAAGACAACTTCAAATCTAATCAACTTTATCATCTTCTATGTTTATCACACTTAATCCTCAGTAATTTATTTTTACTCTCTAATTCGATCTCTTCCTATTATTTAGCCTAAAGTAAGGTCATCTTCTCACTGTTTTGACCAAACCCTAAATTTAAGGCACTTTAGTCGCTAACATCTCCCATGAGCAACAACCTATCTACTTAATTCTCACATATTCTTTGAAAGACATCTTTAAGGTTATCAAATCAATCCTAAAATATTTGGGCAATCTCACACTTTATCAATAATGACGTATTATGTACATTTGACTTGACGATTATTTGTCATTTGACCAAAATTGGAAGAAACGTAACATTCGTTTTTTAAACAAAAATAGCACAAAGTTGGCGAGAAGTCACAAATCAGATGCCTCATTATGGATACTAATGGCGGAATTGTTAGAAAGTGTCACCTGAGGCATGTTTTCTGTGTTATTTATGGACGTTTTGATGGATATTTTATGGAACGCTTGAGTAAACACAAGGAGCAAAAGATTTAGTTCAAAACTTCGATCGGCCCAACTTATAGGTGCTGCAAGACCCAAAAACGATAAAAGATAGTGAATAAATGTTACATACACGTCTCTCAGATGCTTTAGTCCAGGTTGGCTGCTCCAGTTTCGTCTGGTCCTCTGTGGCGTTACTCTGCGTTACTTTGTGACGAGGTAATGAAACGTCTTGAAACATTGCAAAATTAAAAGTGTCGGCTTTTCACCGAACATTCGAAGTCTTTGACATAAGTTGTAGTCAGAGGGAACAAAATGATTCTCAAAGGACAAGAAGGATCACTGATAATCCGTCTATATCTATGGAAAACAACCACCTGCTCGAACACCCTCCATCTTTGACTTTAAACTCTGCCTAAACGATGGAATCTGTTACGCTGGACTACCGGACTACGGAATGCGGAATACACTATCTATTGTTTGTACGCGCCAATATCCTGTTATAACTGGTGTGTTGAAATAGGTTGTGAAAGTCGTGTTACTTGAAATTTTGAGTTTATTCGATGTTGACATTAATTACCATGATAATAATTGTCCATTATAGCCCTTTTTATAGTCAGTCCGTGACATGCAATTTTCGACAATTAATGAATTGCCATTGGGTATACTTACTTACTTATATTTTAATCCTCGTAGTCTTACAACTATACAGGATGGTATCTGTATCTGGGTAAATTATTGACTGCGAAAACATAATAATAACCGTTTAAAAGTGTTGAGGAAAATTAAACTTCTGAGGAATACAAAAGACCCAAAAGGGGGCACTAATACATTCATTTGCAAAAAAAGTCGGCTAGACTTCTTTAGCTATTCAAGGAAGGTGTAAATTAAGAACAGTTTTTTGAACACAGACTAATACACAATATTCACATTTCATTTAAGCTGTCAATTCCGGATTCATGCAGTATAGAAGTTCTCTTAACGGGTACTCTCGTATATAGCGAATAGCTGTACTTACGACCGCCATCACAAACCCCGTTTTAACTCCGACACAACCTCTAGATTTTTACATTCCCGTAGGCGGCCGCGGACACTCAAAGGGTTTACCGGTGAATTAGATGTTAGCTTTGATTTAAAGCTCTCGTAAGCAGACACCCGGAAGAAAATCTTATCCGCCTCTGAATCTTGTGGTTTTTTTTTTTATATATATTATATCCACAGTCATATCGCTGTTTGTCACTGTTATGAATCATTCTTATATATCCGTTTCAGAGTTACCGTTTTTTCACATACACGTCCGGTTACACTTGAAAATACAAACTGAATTGTATGCCTTTACCTAATTTCAATAATGCAATGGTCTGATCTCTGCGTTCCCTGTATGTCCTGCGCTCCTCGGAGTATCAGAGGAACTTTAGAAACAAAATAGATTTGTCTATAGTATATTGTAACTTAAAAATTGCATCAGTATATTCACTCCAAAAAGTAGATGTTTCCGCACTTTTCCTCGTTAGAGACCTCCTGCAGTTCGACTCTCGTAACACCCTAATTTTCCTTGAGCAACCACGCGGGCATTATTTACTGGGTGTCTTCCGACCACGCACGGACCGGAACATCAAATGTCTGTAACTTAATTGTTGTGTCTGTCCGTAATTCAACATCTGCCTGCCTCAGCACGGCACACTAACCTGGGCACTAAACTGGTTTTGGTGCCCCAAGAGTACACAAAAAGGCCCTTCCGAGGATGTCTAGGATGAGAAAATTGACCTTACCTGGGTAGGGTGAGAAATTTGAAATCTAATTATCACAGTTGAAGTAGGTCTTGAGGGAATGTGGGAAGGGTGTTAAACATATGGAAGCGGTTGTTTGAGAAAAAGATCTAACTCAATATGAAAGTGTGGTGTATTTTAAATTCTACTTGGGAACACTACTGCCATAGACCGTGCTAGATAAAAAATTCAGTGTTTATGACAGTCAAATCTGGTGCCAGCAGGGTAGGGCATTTGTACGCAATTTGGCCACTCCCCCGGGGAGGGGGGGCTCCAATATGAAAACAAAATGGAGTTATTGTCGCAAGCTAATCTGGACGTGTCTCACGCTTTATTTGTCCCTTTGAGCTGGTCTGAACCAGGATCCGGCTTCACTTCGCCGCTATTTGACGTGCAACTAAAATAGACAAAAAATTTCTTTCCAAAACACGAAAGAAAAGTGACTTCTATCCCCGAGTTTGAAAAGAAATGGGATCATTTATAATCACAATCTGAATAGAGCTCCGAATAGATTTGGAATTCTAAAATTTTATTAGCATAAAATAACAATAAAATTATCTCAGAGAATGTTGGAAAGTCATATTTTTCATATTTTGTTCACTGGACTCTGGTTCCTGGCTCCTGGCTCCTGGCTCCTGACTCCCGATACGATGTTTCCGTATTGTGGCCAACCGCTGCTTAAAAATGCGGGCTCCAGTTAATGTCAAAGATGGCGGACGTTTCGTTGTTATTTGTAACAAATGAATTGAGCTACAACAGTGGCAGAAATAATTCTTTCCATGTGGATTACAAATCGGCTTTCTACTTTTCGTGTTCTTTTCTCCTAAAACAACTTGATTTGGATTTTTGGGCGTAAACTGATGGCTAAGGAATTTTAGTCCTACAGCGAGTCACGACGCTGAACTACGCTGAACTGGGCATCGAAGGTGGCATGGGGAACAATCCAAGCGGGCACAAATTAGCAGTTGAGACATCCAAGAGATACGTATATGGATTTTATTGACCGTTTATATTGTTTTTAGGGCGAAATTATTAAAGTAAGTAAAACTGTGAATTAAATCTTTGTATGTTGTTTTTCCTTGAAAAGATCGCGTATATAGCTATCGAAAATCATCGTTAGAGTTTCTTGCACAATAATTTGAACAATTTTACCCTTATTAATGTTAAATCATTGTCTGATGAGTTCTTTGTTCGATTTCTCCTCATTCAGAGGCAAACACACTAATATTGTGAGGGCCTGAATTTTGACGAAATATGCAAAAGTCGTTCAGTCACATGAACAGTTTATGTCAACACATGGAAGAAAGTGAATTGCCCAAACTTTTTATGATCTTTTTCTGAACTTAAGTGATGGCTTTAACTACTCATGCAAAAGTTATAAAGATAAGCTGTTGCTCATCAGAGATATTGGGGAATAAAATACCCTAATTTTACGACTTATTCGAAACTTGGAAATGATGACCCAACTTAAGGGGACTAAGAGGGGGGAAATCGAATCGGCGACTTTAAAAAGTTTATTGTGCTTAAAGTCTTATGAACTCAGATCATCTCTCAGTGCATTTAAGTTCCAGGTGGCTTTTCTGTTTGTTGCACTGGCATCGTAAAGTTAGCTAATTAATTATGCATAAAACGGGCAAAATGGCGATTTTTACAGGGGATGCCCGGATCTCCCAGGGAATTTAATATTTTGACCTGAAATTTTGTCACATAAGTTAACTCCTGGTACCTAACATTTGTGCCGAGTTTGAGCGAAATCGGTGATTTGAGCATTATCACCTCCTGCCTGGTTCTGCCTGGTTTTCTCATGGACACACTCTTAACCACGTTCTGTTCGATCTGCATTTTTTTTGTTATCCGTGAAAGCTCTTAAAGAGGAGAGGGTAGTTATATATTCTTGTTAGTTTTTTTTAGTGCAGAATTGTACAAGTTATTAATCTGATCATTAACTTTGGCCAGTTACTCTCTTATAGTGGCAAAATTATAGAAAATCTTTCATGAAAACATATACGTGTCCTTTTTCTCAATTCTTTGGTATTTGCTTGGTCGCACTAGCCTTGTGTTATTAATACTGTCAATGGTGAATAAGGAATAAAAGCTGGTGAAACAAGCTGAAATGAAAATCGCTTAACATCACTTAATAAAAGCTAATTTGATTGCAGGAATCTAAGAAAAGGAAGAACTGAATCACTGGCCTGAAAGACTGCAGTGACACACCTTGTGTTATCATGTTACAGCTAAATAAATAAATGTAAACTTCATCTTTATTTAACACTTACAAGTCTTAGAAAATAATGTCACGCAGGCTTTTAGATAATTAGGCTATTTTTTAGGTGATTTGTTTTCACTAAAAGTTATAGAAAAAAAACAAGCAGGCGAAGCTTTTCCCACCTGTTTTCTGCTTTAGTTTTTGCATTCAATTAAGGTCGCTTACAAGGGTGTCGCGTGTACCCATCTACAAGGCAATCTTTATATGTAAAGGTCACTTTTATGTCCAATAAACTGGTACATAGCCATTGTGCATTTTTTTTGTTTCTTTAAAACCCTTGAATTTTGTCTTTGCTTGGAGTTTTGGTCAACAATATGCTTGAAATGCAACAGCGTACGATGGTGGTATTGTCATTTGACACTGTTAGGTTCTTTTCATTGGCTCCTTCCAACCGTTGAAAGCTGTTAGAAGGGTAATTTTTGCACTGGCCGAGTGTAAAGAAATATGTGGAAAATGTTTTCCTCACACACTGCTGGGGGCCTGGGAATAGGTCATTTGATCGAGAGTCGGGCAGTTGCTTTTGTTGCGTCCGCCATTTCTCACCTTCCCACCCACCCGCCCACCCCAAGATTTCAGTTTTGTAGCGTAAAAATGTAATGTGCAACTTTGAAATTCTGGTAGTGTCCCACCTTACCAGGGGTGTGTTTTGTGTACATATTTATGAATTTGGAATAAAGGTCTAGCTGCGGTGGTCGGCTTGGCATCATGCTATCAGTGGTTTCATTCTAATGTTTTGTGAAGCTAGTAACGCGTTGCAATATATCGTAAGACACCAAACACAGCTGCGATGAATGTTAGGACCACTCCTCAAGGGGAAACCAGTCGTTTCGATACGAACCTGCAGAACAATTTCAACCCCTTAAAAGTTTTGTTTGCGTGTGGCTGATCAATGAAAACATGAGCGTGAATATTCCTCGTTCTGTAAGCCAACTATGCGATATTATTTACACCTGGGCTGAATCACCTTGTATCGAGACGGCTTGCTTCGAAACGACCGGTAAGCCGTCAAGGGAACGGGGATTGTGTCTGATTTTTTATTCTTACTGCAACCATTGTAATAAGAAGCATCCATTTTAGCAAAACAGTATTGGAAAACAGCATTTCAGAAGAAAAGGAATAATTACTTCAGAAACCTGTTGAGAAATCTTTTCTTCAACAACTTGAACTGACAATCGGCCACTGGAAACCTTGGAAACGGTAGTTCATGAAAAAAACTAATAACTCTGACCAATACAGCTAACAAGGTAGACTTGCATTTCAAGTTGTTTATCCTCGTGTTACGATTGATGGATAGTTGAGCGCATTTAATGTTTAACGCTACTAATTACATTGTTTATCACTATTTTCGGGGTCCTTTTTAAAGTTAGGTTTAGGAAAGCGCAAATAATTCGAAATTTGTTCCGAAAAGAGTTCTTATTTTAGACGTAGAAAAAAATTTAAAATCTTTGAAATATCCGTTGAAATCCTACAGGCTTAGTATTGTTCTGACTTTTGTTTTCTTTCAACAACAGGTGTATGAATAATTAGTACATGGGGTTATTTAACAATTAATGAATGAGGCTGAGTATCTTATCAAGAATTATGGAGATCGAGGAGGGTGTTATCCGTCGAGGCCGGTTCTTGCCATGTTTTTAGCTACTATTTCGGCTAGTTCTTACTCTTGAAACGAGTGAAATATCCGCCATTTTTTGTTTTCACAACCAAAACAACTTAACCTCGTCCCCAGGTCTTCTCGGTTAACGGTGCATTAATCCGCAATAAGGCTGCACTTTTGAGGTCATCGGTTCATTAAACGCAAAATTCTTCCAAATTTGGTCATCAGTAGCTATGTTTGTGGTGAATTATGCGTCTGCTTTTAGCCAATCAGAATCAGGAGCACAATCCGCCTAGGCCTATTCGGGGGCCGCAAAAACCCATACGATTATTAACAAATGGCGGAAGGGAAGAGATTCACTATCACGATTCAGGAAGACCAAGGCTTTCCCGGTCGGTCATCCCATCATCGAGACTGAGTTTCACGCCAGCACACTGGACAAGTGGGCGCAAGTGGTGGTCATGACCT
This sequence comes from Porites divaricata, assembly GCA_038088405.1. NCBI lineage: Eukaryota > Metazoa > Cnidaria > Anthozoa > Scleractinia > Poritidae > Porites > Porites divaricata. The sequence continues at coordinate 9,731,075 of JBBMOI010000011.1, forward strand.
ATGGTCTGGTCCAGTGCCGCATTCAACCCCATCGTGACCTGTTCGAGCCCGTTCTACTAATGCGTAAAACCAATAAGGTCCCGTTTGCCTTGTGCCCCATGCCCGTGGACGAGCAGCTACATCCCTGGAACAAACAGTCCTGCAAATGCCCCAACCTAGACAAAGATCGACAATTTATCAGCACATGGTGAAGCGAAGAACTCAAGTTGGCCCTCCAGGAAAGGTATCACGCGATGTGGGATTTTGAACCATGCGAGAGCCGAGACCACAACCATCAGAGGCAAAGTACAATCTGATGGCTGGCCCTCCCGACAAATTGGAGACGATCCCGAGTTCCATGCTACCAGCCTTCGCGAGTATCTTCTTCAAGAAGTCTCGAACCCTGACCGCATCGAAAAAATTCTGGCCGCCGCAACCTCTGAAAACTCATGGCCAACAAATTTTGGGGCAAGTTTGGCCAGACGATGAAGACGATAACATAGTCTTTCATCGCTTTTTGCTGGCTGGAGACGAAGTGCTTGACTCTGCCATTCGTGCGTCGACGAGGTAGGTGAACTGTCCAGCATCTTTGTGGATACCGTCATTAATGCAGAGGCTAGATGCCATCTCTACTGAATGGGACTGGTGCCTCTTTCAGGCCACGTACTGTACATGGATACGAATTTCATGATCTACAGCCCAAGAGCCGGACAGTCCCCTCTAACGCGTGGCAAGTTCTTGGGATAGTCAAACAACGACCTGGATGGAGATCCCACCGCGGATTACATTGGTTTAGACTCCAAGAATTGTGGATATGTCATCCGGCGTGGCAAGCTGAGCCACAAGGCCCGCAGGATTTCGCAGAACGCTCGTAACAACGTCTAGCGAACTTGCGTAACTACGTTACGGTTCAGTGATTTAATTGACAGAGAAGTCGGTGTTTATTTATCGCCAATCAGGTTGAAGGGAAATTCGAAACGTACTTCCGGTAATTCGTTGAGTCCGTTCGTGGTCCAGAACAGGGATCTCTGCGCTGCTTCGCAGACGGTACTAATCAGAGTATTTTTATCGTCTGCACGCAGGCTAGTGTTTACTGCTTTCTCAAAAGTGAAAAGTAAAAGTCACACGTCATTTCTCCAAATAAGGCCATTATCCATACAAGTAGAAATAACAATTATTGACATTATTGATCAATAAATAAATGAACGTCCCCTTTTTAGTCTCTTCTTAAATAACCAAACACTTTGACTTTCAGGAAATCATTAGATTAAGGGCCACCTTTCATAAGAAAACTGCCTTAACTGATAGAATGTTCACGTTACTTAAATTACAAACATAATTTAAAATAGAGAAACGAAAAAGATACATGGCCATTTATTCCCATTTTAATGATGCTGATTCTCCATAGCCTCTATTTAGCCGTGTCTAAAACGTGACTCGTGGCCTTTACCAGCACCAAGGAAAAATCTCCCTTTAGATATTGACTTACCCTAGACATGGTGGATATTATCCTGACGTTTCAAGAAAGTATAGATTTAGAAAGGAGCTTTTTTGCCATTTCCACTTGCAACAGGCACAAGTGTCCACAGCCGCACAGCAAACCCAATACCATTTTAGCTCGTGTCTCCAGGCCTGTTTTGTTATGAATCGTTAAATTACTTAGGTTTATTCACGCGTTCTATCTACTGTTTGACGTTATATGAAGTCTCACTGTGAAATCTTCTAACCACAATTTTAGATTTAAAAACACAGATGGGCGTCATTGAAGAAAAGACGAGAGATGAAGTGAAGGCGCTTGGATGGAAACTAAAGGAAATGTCCGCTGATATGCGTATCTTCTCCCTTACAATGAAGTCCCTTTACGCAGAGAAAGCTGTTGGCACCAATGTCCACCTTGCAAAAATATTGAGGAAACTACGTGATCAGACAAGGGACGACGTCATAGTTTATCTCAAAGGCATCCTTCCAAATTCCTCCAAGTTTGTGTCTTTAATAAGCGAGTACTTTGAGTATTATGAAGCGCTGGATTTTGACCAATGGTGTGACATGATCGCATACATCCTTGCAGACATAGCTGGCTACAGACAACTCTGCGAAGTACTGCTGAAGACATCCTGGTGCCTCTTAAGCAGAGGAAAGACCAAGCAATATTCATAATCACAGAGTTTAGAAATCTTGGAGAAGAATATGAAACGCAGAGAAATGACTTGGGGGCGGCAGCAAAAACTAAACGCAGATGGGCATGGGGACTTCGTTGACTCCGGGTGTTAACCTGATTTCAAGTCCCCTGCTAACAGCCGGAGCAGATTCGGATTTGGCAGAGGTAGTTGCTATGGGCAAGCAAGGCACAAATTTCAGAAGTGGCGTCAATCACAGTCTTTAAAATCCTAATCCCCGCTCTTGAAAAACTTATAGATGACCTAAGAAAGGCAACAGGATTCTGCTCAGCAATGGAACAGGAATGGCTGAAGCTTGAAGGCAAAGCCGAAAAATCTCAGAGCAGTCCCAAACAGCTTTATTACAAAGTTATGAACAAGGAAGCACAAATCTTCAATCCAGCTCTCTCAGACATTAGGACCGACTTCCTGGCTATCCCTCAAGATGGAGCAAACCAGAATTATGTCGGTAAGTAGCTGGCGTAGCAGAAGAGAACAATTCGTGAAAAATGCAACGAAGTCAGAGTCCACACTTTGAGTAACTCATGTTGGTTTGAGTGCCATACGCGAAGTTCTGTTCCTTGCTGTGGATAATCAATCCAGTCTTGTTCATAACGTGTAAATAAGTCGAAAATGCCTTAAAACTGATTTGGTAGCATGGAGTTAGAGGTTATACGAGTTCCCATTGCCTATTTATTCGCAACCTTTGACACTAGGGTGTTCTCGCCTTGCTTCTAGATGATTTGGGCGTATAATCAGGTCGGGTTTCCAACGTAAAAACAGGTGGCATTTATTCTAGTGAAATAACTGGGACATGGTTTCTATTTAACGAGGAATTTTAGGCTCCAGCATAATCACTGGGGTTACGGGCATATTTCTAGGCGCTTTGCTAGACGTGAGTTTAAGTACGTATATTTTGCGAGACGGCTGTGTTGCAGGCAGACTACCGCAGTCGGGGATCAAACTTTTCCACGGCTTCCTCAAGAACCCCCTTCTCCTTCTTTCTCTACCTGGTCTCAAGTTTCTGCTACGGAGAGATCTTTCCTTTCCGATTCAATAATAGTTTCGTAACAAGCAAGAACATCTTAACAGATGTTCTAAAAGAAACTACCTGAATTTCATTCAATATGGGCTATCCCTGCCCAGTGGTCCTCTTGCGTCCTCTGGCGGGGGTTTCTTCCACCCCAATACGCCATACAATTCCAACGTCAATGGTTCACATGAACCGGTGGCCGCCCCAGACGATCGTTACCCTGGGTGCCAGAGACTTTTCTAGCGCGGTTTCCGGTTTCTGTATGTCCCGGTTTCTGTCTTGTCTTTATAGTGACCCGCGCGAAAAACTTCGCCGCTCGTGACTTCGGCCAACACCGAAAATTCCCGCCGCACGCGAGTGAAACCTCTGGTACCCAGGGTAGACGATCGTCAAAACAACCGAACTTCTCCTAATCTTTCCCTCGACAATGCGACAATGAATCACATAAACTAGTTTAAGGAGGGCCACCGCTCCTCTGTCGCTTCCCTTAGAACCCTTCAAACCTCAGGTTGCATCACTCAAACGATCGTGGCAAGGGAGTGATCAATACATTTGAACGATTCTAGAGATTCTGAGGTACGTGGCCTATGAGTGCTGATGCATTGTAAATAAATAAAACGTGTCTAAATTTGAGACTAAATTTATGATCTTTAATTAGACCAATTCAAAAACGAATGGATTTTGATATTTTAATACGTATGGATAATCAATGACTAAATTGGAAGTTTGCGCTTCGATGTAGTTAACCAATCTCCGCCGTCTCATTATTCTGCTTAAGCGCGTTATTAGAATCACATATCCACAGTCATACAAACCCCATCTTAAAGAACTTAAACATTTGCTGCAACTAGATCAATTTATAATTATGTATTCTTGCAACAATTCATTCTTGTTACCAAGGTTATATAACAACTTTTCTTAAAATAATCCATTTTTACAATACTAGAAATTTTGTCTCGTGCCTACCATCTACCCACTTTTCGAACAACCAAGTTGAGGTTCTTAAACCTTTTTATTATTCCCATTCAAAATATTTCCCCAATTTTGATTGGCTAAAGGTACACGCATAATTCACCATAACCAGTTACTGATGACCAACTTATGACCAAATTTGGAAGAATTTTGAGTTTAACGAGGAAATGACGTCAAAAATGCAGCCTTCTTAGGTTAAGGCACCGTTAACCGAGAAGACCTGGGGACGAGGTTGAGTTTTTTTTGGTTGTGAAAACAAAATGGCCGGCACTTCACTCGTTTCAAGAGCAAGAACTACAGCTGGAACTAGGCGAAGTAATGGCTAAAAACATAGCAAAAACAGCAAGAAGACATCTCCGAGGGCGACATCTTCTATTCGGAGAATATTTGCGGAGCTGGACAAACCTAAACATACACTATCGAAATGAACTTAACATCGATGGATCGATAGAGGTAAGCATGTCTTAGCTATGTTTTTAAACTAGGAATTATTTTAAATGAACAATAAAACAATTATTGAATTCGGCTTTCGTATCTTATGAAGAATTATGGTGATCTCGGAGGGTATTATCCGCCTCGGCCTACGGCCTCGACGAAGAACACCCTCCTCCATCTCCATAATTCTTCATAAGATACTCAGCCTCATTCATTAACTGTTAATTAACGTATCAAGGATCCAAGTTTGTGTTAACTCGCTTGAAACAGAGTTATCAACTCCATTTCGGATCCAGGTCGATGCCTTCCTTTAACAAAAGACTAAAGAGTACATTTATTAGTTACGATTAGCGATCTTAAGTTTTTCCGTCTGCACTATAATTTACTTGACTTGTTGTAATCAACCTATAGTCCGAAGTTATTTTATACTGTCGGCTATGTTTCACTTCTTTAGTTCGAGGAGGCCTTACTTTTCATAAGCTTTCTCGTTTTTTAGGTCTCCCCGGCCACTTTTCTGATATACTGATATAAAATATACTAGAGGTAATCGTTAATTACGTATCCGTGTTCGTCACTTACGGAAAAATTACGGAAACGAAATCGAGTTTAAGGAGTCCAGTTTTTCGGCCGAGGTGGCCCTGATAAAATTGATAGGGGCGGCAATTTGCATTTGCCGGTGATAGCTCGAAAATTTCTGCCTTAGTGCCACAGGAACACCAAATTAGGATGCGCTCTGACGAACGAAATAAATAAGTAATTAATTGAATAATAAATAAATTCAATAAATACGGCACTTTCCTATTGGTTTCCAAGCTAGTTTAATAAGTTTGTGACATCATCATTGCGACCCCATAGCCTGCATGTCTTGGCCCCAGGTTGTCGAGAACTTTCTTTAAAAGTCTTCTCTTGTTTAAAGAACTAACGCTTGATAGACCCGGGCCAAACACATGTGCGGAATATGCGGTACACCAACCTCGTCCCCAGGGTTCTCTCCTACCCGTCCTTACGGAGCGAAAGAGAACCTGAAGAGAGAACCTGGAAACGAGGTTGGCGGGACACCGGGGTGATAGGCCAGGATTCAATAGAATGATACAACTGCTTTTGTTTTAACTGTAATTTGTTTACCCAAAAAGCAATCTCGTTCCCAGAGCCTGCGTTACCTTTGTCCAGCGGAACGGGCAACGGACGCTCTGGAAGAATCCAAAACCGACTCCAAAACCGGAACCACAAAATCCTGGTTCCCATTTAATTGCCCCTACGTGAAGTTGTTTACCCATTTGACCAAGAGAAGTTCCCGTGGGAATGTTGCTTTGCTCGCACATTGTTGCAATTTACTCTTTCCGAAGCAATGTTTTTCTTCACATGACCTTTGACTGATGTATTTAGTGGGGGGGGGGGGGGGGGGGGGGGGGGACAGGGGGGCGGGAGCCCGGGAGAACAGGGGGCGGGAGGGGTACGGGAGATGGGAGAATAAAGGGCGGGAGGCGGGATCTCTACGATGGCGGGAAGCGGGAGAGAAATTAAAAAAGGCAGTCAAAGAAACGAACCCAACAACGTTTCTTGACTTCCATTTTACGTTTTCCGAGGCTTAAAGCAAAATTTTATACGCGAGAAAAGTCAAAAAACGAAAATCCGTGCTCGGGATAAAAACAAAACCGCATTACTTCCTGTGAAATTGGAAACCTTTCCAAGTCGCTTACATCATAGGACATGAATGAGATTGCATGACATATGTACATGTGTGTCGACTGTGTCAGTCGTGTCAGTGTCTCGTCTGTCTTGCTAGATGTCGAAATTCTCCGTAAGGACGACAAAGCGAGTCAGGTCAAATGTCGTCAAAGATGATCGGTCTTAGTATTTTTCGGTTTGGTGGGGAAAAATCCGTCCATGGAAGACCTTCCTGGTAGCTCGCTCCTTACGACTGTAGTTCACAAAACACTGTAATGTTCCCTGCTAGCAGAGGTTTCTCATGACGAGGCAAAAATGAGAGAATGGAGAGAGACCTCTGCCGGCTTCCGACGCGTTTTCTATCACGCATGCCCTCGCGTTTCCTTAACAACCAGTGACGTTTTTGTCATGTGCGACACAACCAATAGAACCGCGGTTTGCGCGTGAAAAGGAAAAAAAAAGGAAAGTTGAAAGTCTGGAAAAGACGGTAAATGCCTTTTTTGTGGATTACAATTCAAAATAAGAGGGCAAATCACTTGGAGTTACCTTTGTATCGGCGGTAGAAACAGAAATACTGAACTTCAGCAGAACTAAACCTCTTGCGTGGAATAGATTTATTGACGATATTTTCTCGTTGTGGATAACTGAGAGGAAAGAGATCGCTGAATTTATTACTCTTCCAAAGAGGCATCACCCTACAATTAAACTTACAGCTGAAATATTTGATAAAGAGATTAACGTTCTGGATACACTGTTTACAAAAGCAAGAGCTTTCACAACTAAAGCAAGAGATTTCCCAACCAAGGAATCCTTGACATCCGCGGGCGAAGCCCTTAGACTTCTGAGAACTAACTCCTCAGCTAAATTTTTCTAGGAGAACATCTACAACTTCAAAAAACGCTTTCGCGCTAGAGGTTACCCTCACAAAAAAATCCTCTGAGGTTAAATTTACTGAACGGAATTCGGCTATACAAAAGAACAACGAAGTGCGAAAGAAAATTCTACCTTTCGTTACCACGTACCACCCTGCTTTGCCAAACCATAAAAACATCTTAATGAGCAAATGGCATTTAGTTTAAAAGTAACCACTACTGAGAAAAATATACAACGAGCCCCCCATCATTTCCTACAAGAGAGCAAAATCTCTATTCTCGGTTATGAGTCATGGTTGGCCTGTCAACACCTTCCATTGTGGGCTCAATAATTGTCATCGTTCAGTCTAACAGGGCACGCGCATTACACATTAAACGAAAACGGTTTTGAAACCGGTAAGTTTCCAGCAGAAATCTGGTCGGCGGCTTCATCAAACAACGCTTCGGAAGCCGGCAGAGGTCTCTCTCCTTTCTCTCATTTTTGCCTCGTCGTGAGAGACCTCTACTAGCAGGGAAACTGTAATGAAGATTTTGCCGCGTGTAAACTTGTGTCGAGGGAATGCCGCTTCAATGATCGCGCTGGAAAGTGCGGAGTGGTTCGATTTACAACACAATTTTTTATTTTGGACAAGGCCAAAGCACTCCCTATATTAGAATCGGAATATAGGGAGTCAAACAGCGTGATTTACATGATAACGGGAGAAACACAATAAAGGGCGGGAGTCGGGAGACAAAGGGACAAAAACGTACGGGAGGCGGGAGAACGGGGTACGGGAAGCGGGAGATTGTGACCCCCCTGTCCCCCCCCCCCCCCCCACTATTTACTGAAGAAAGTAACTCGAAAGGACTGTTCAACGAGACCGAAAAAGAAAAAAATTAAACGCCGTGACTAACACATTTGTTAGTCGGGACGACACACATTCTTTCGTGTTCAGAATGAGCACAACTGCGTGCAAATTTGGGGGTAGACTTTCATGTACCGGACTAAGATGGCGGAGGACAAAAGAACCATTGCTATTCTGATTAGGGTTAGGAAACAGGGTTTTGTTATGTTCCCTTTGTTCTTTTGTTTTATGGACATTAATTATTTCAGATCCCGTATATGAAACACCTCCCCAAATTTGAAAAGTTCAGTATATAACATGTATGCATTAATTATCTTAAAAAATGGCTTTAAAATGACTTTCAAAAATAAGACACATTTTTGAACAAAATGACATTGTGGCGTGGTTTCGTGACTTATCGAGGTAAACTTTTTTCTTAACGGTTTTATGTCTTAAAAGATTGGTGTGTACACAAATGACCTGTCTCATGCTCGCAGTTTTTTTGCAATCAGAGACGGCTTTTTTTAGGATTCTTCCAGAAGTTAGTGATCCTTGGTGCTGACCAGCGGAATGCAATTATTCACTACCCATCACGTCTGAAACGAGTTCAATATCTTTTCAACATCGGACTATAAAAAAAGATGACCAGATTTATATATAACACCGAGCACTAAAAACTGAAATTGCAAAGTTGGTTTTTGGTTTTCTCAAGTTGATTGTTGGTTGCACAACTTACATGTTCTGTATATAAGTAGAATCCTGCGCGCTCAATTTCCAAGAACTAGTGATCAACGTTAAATGTTGGGAGTTTAAGTTTAATTATTAACTTTGAATGTTGAAAGTTGGCTGGTGTGACTTAATGTTAGCCGCTTAAGTTGAATGTTGAGTAGTCAAGTTGATTTTTGGCGGGGATTGAACACCATATAAAATAACAATACAGTCAGTTACACAAACAGACTTTATAGGCGCCCTGTAGTGAAACGTATTTTGTTTTGTGAATTACAATAGATCATTTCCTGCATTCGGGACGCCTGGTGGGTCTTACATGGAAGCATTACCCGTTGCCCATGCGTTCGGGGTCACGTGGTCCTAGCAAAGCTGTTGCATCACGGAAGTACTTCACGTAGCTTTCCCTGCACTTTACTTCCCTTCACTATTGCTCCTCTTAATCGTTTCCTTCTCAAATGGAGCAATAGTCCTAACTAAATCATGGCCAGCAACGGTTATGATCGACAGCAAGACAGGTAAGTAATTTTTTGGTCGATGTATCAACCACTTTAATTTAGTACGTCGACAAGATTTTGCTGCAAGTTAGTTTGCTTTTTAATTAACACAATTAAACACCTCGATTTCTGCGAGCTTTCCCATTTCTGTGATATAATTAGCCATGATAACGACTATTAGTAAGTGTAGGAAGCCTATTTATTTTAATGTACATCGTTTTGCCCCTGAGTCAGCTGAGTCTGTCCGTGATTCCAGATAAAGCTAGCCGGGCTAAAATGTCTTCGAGGCATCGACTTCGTTCCGCACTCAGCGTGGTACTTAGTACAATGGCTGGCTTGTTACACAATAGTGGGACTTGAGTTTGTAACTTTTGGTGCGGCATTCGAGCACTTTTTTGAACGAGGAATATACAATATTAGGTTTCTTTTCATACTTAGCGGGACGTACAGTGGAGAGACATAAGTATACGTCACTTTCAATATGGCAGCGTTTGTTTACATTTTATGCGCGCTAGTTTTAACACCGTTTTCAGCAAAACTAACATTAAAATCACCTTAATATTTGGTGAGATGACCCTTCATTTGAATTACATTGTCTAGACGGTCAGGTGTGGACTGGTAAAGGTTTCTTATATAATCCAATTCCATGTTCCGCTACCCGTTCTGGATCACGCAGAAGATCATTTTTGGTAGCGATATCTCGAGCGAACTTTTGTCAGTAGCTCTCTCTTCATGTAGAGATAGATATTTTCTATTATATTTAAATCTGGTGATTGTGCTGGCCATTCCATTGAGGTTACTTCGTTTGATCATTATAATTTTCTACAGTGTGGGCTCTGTGAACAGGCGTATTGTTATCCATGATCAAGTATTTTTTTCCTTCTAAATGCCAGACAACTACTGGCCATAAGTTCTTGTCTCGGATGTCAATGTACTTGGCAGAGTTGATGTTGCCTTCAACGGCAGTCAGAGTTCCAACACCATCATAACAAATATATCCCCAGATCATCAAACTTATATCTTCCGTTCATAGCGAGAACAAATAAGATGTGGGTTGTACTTTTCGTAGTCTTTTCGCGAAAAGTAAACACGGTTGTTTTTATCGAGCAAAATCTGACTTTCATCTGAAAATATTACTTTTTTCCAGTAGTTGTCCACTGTTCGACCTCTTCGCTCTTTGCTCCACTTGACTCGCTTTTTTCGATTTGCTTCCCGAACACCATTTTCTTTTTCGCTAACCTTTTATGTCCTACCGAATGCAACACGCTTTGCACGGCTTTCTGGTTGAAAGTCTTTGTTTTGCACTCGTTTAGCTTTGCAGTTATTTCAGTCCTGTAAGGTAATTCGTCTGTTACATTTAACCAAACGCTTTAAAGGATTTCTGTCTCTATTTGTGAAGCTCCTTTTCCTGCCACTTCCCGTTAAAGTCCCCACTGTGCCAGTCCTACGGTACTTGCTTAGAACGCTCGTGAAAGTCGTTGTTGGAATGTTCAACATTCTCAACAGTTGTTTTTCACGGATTCCGACAGAGTAATAATTAATTCTTTCGTCTCTGTGGACAGTTCAGTACCTTTTTGACACATGAGAGCTGAAAATAAATTCTCAGAAGCAAAGCAAAAAAAATATGACCACTCTTTGGCGACGTAACCTTGAACTTAATGTTGAATGACTGAATAAACGAGGTGTCAAAACACAAACAGCTCTTATTTCTTTTCTTTCGGGAACTATGCAATTTTTTTCGTGCTCTTGGTAGGATGTTTGTTTGTTTCTATTTTTGCTAATTTTTCCCGCCTTTATTGACCAAACGCGCGCCCTGCATCACGTTTTCCTGTTGACAGTGTGCACAACGGGGGTAAAAGTTTAGCGCATCTTTTTTGAAAGTGATGAATACTTATGTCCCTTTACTGTATGTTTGCGTAGTGGGTATGTCGTAGTTTAGTTGTGTTAGTGAGGTTTCGGTAGAAAATTTTTAAAAATCTTTGCTTTCGATTGCTTTGTGTACTCAGGAATGCAGTCTTTTTACCCATCTTTGTTAACCTGAGAAAACAGCTGACACTTTGCGATGCCACCCATGGTTTCCCTGCGAAATGTCGGGCGCTTTCCAGTTAGGAAAAAAACCCGGAAATTTCGGAGGGAGCAAAAGTGGAATTTCCGACTGGTAAAAACTTGTTCCATTTGGTCGTAAACCCCGGTACGTAACTGGCCGTGACAGATTTTCTTGCCGTGGACCTGGAACTGGTACAAACTACGAGAAACGTTTATACTAAATGGCACACGAAATTCCGTTCGGAAATTCCAACCCGGAAAGCGGGCCCACCTTTTTAGATTTTCGACTTTTTCTGGGAATTTTCCAGTGGGACGAACCGCCTCCGAACCGGAAATTTTGACTAAATGGAAAGCGCCTGTCATTTCTCGGGGAAACCAGTGGCGGCGTCTCGAAATGTTGGCTGTTTTCTCAGGGTAGTGCTTTGTTGGTTTTCTATGATTACCAGCCGATGTACGGGAAGTGAGCCCGCGCTCCTCCCCGGAAAGACGACTGGACGCAAAAGTTTGCTATTTTCGATTTTCACCAATCAGATCGTTTCCTGGGCAAATCAAGCGGGCAGCATAAACTAGAAATACGTGTGTGGCATACCTGTGTTTCCTTCTCATTCCTTCTGTTTTAAATAGCGCCACTCAAGTTAAGCCATCTCGGGTGGGGTTCGAACCTCAGTGAATATCCTGTCGTTAAGACGACTATTTGTTTGTTTCTTTTTTCTTTCTTCCTTTTATGTTGTCTGCTTTTATTCGTAAATGCGTATTGCAAAGCATATTTAGTTTTATTTCAGCCGCCGGATAAAAATTTAACAAAAGAAAAAAAAAAAGAAATCAAACAAACATAGCCTGCATGACAGGCGCTTTATGAGCCAATCGGGGCGAACGCGATATTTCGCGCGGACCGCTTGGCTCATAAAGCGCCTGTCATGCAGGCTAAACAAACACGGCGGGTTTGCTAGCCTGCGAACGCAGACATATTTTTGGTCGTCGCTTCCCTCCACCCGAAAAGTAACGTCTGCGAACCCGAGCTGCCAAACGATTTCTGTGACATAAAACCTTTTGTTTTGATGTTGGCTGATCAGATCAAAGGATAGCCGGAGTGAAGCTCGAACGACTCCTCTCCACCTCGCGCGCTGGCGTGTCTAGGATTTTGGAGAGTTTTATCTCTTTTAAATATGCTTCGGAACTTGAATATCACGGCTATATCAAGTTTTCCTGTGCCATTGAAAACTCGTAACGCAATAAAATAAGGACTCCAAAAGGCTAATTTTTTCTCTGAAATTTCGATTGACAAGGGAGACCCATTCATTATTCAGTGATATTGTCTCCAAGTTTCATGTTTTCCTGGACAACAATAGCCAACATAGTGAAAACGAAACTTGAAGTCAATTGTTGGCTTCACACTGGAGCTTTCAGGAATAATCTAAGTGTACTCGGAACCTACTTTGAGTGAGAAGGTGTAAAATGTACGTACTTCAACTTTACTTGGTGACAATGGTAATGTTCGTAGTTCAAAGAAGCCGAAGTTCGCCACCAAGTATGGTCTACACCACACTTGAGAACACATTTGACCAATAGGAATGGAACCAGTATGAAACCGATGTGCACGTGAAGCGGTTCCAAAATTCTAATGAACGGACAGATAAACATCCATGTCTCAGTTCGCTAAGAACATTGCGGAAGAGGCCAATCCCAAGCCCTACGGTGATTTCTTTGTCGAAAAGTGCGTTGTTGAGCCATTCTAGAGAAATGCAGAAGACGTCGCTTGTTTTTTGTTTTGCTATGCCGCTTCCAAGTACTCATAAAAAACCAAGTAGGTAGGCACCTTTTTCAGGGTTAAAACCCTTTGAGTTGATTAACGAAACAATAAATACAAAACTATAAAAAAGTCCTTTTCAGCTAAACGTCCTCATGGCTTTAGCTTTTGTGGCGAGCAATCGCGTTTGTGTTAATGATGCATAAATGATTTTACCACGAAAGATGACTTCAAGTAATATACTTTGTCAGCAAGTGTGAAACCATGTTATCTACAGAGCGACTTAAGATTTTCAAGTACGCTTGAATCATGTGCTTACCTGAAACTAATTAAGGCCTAGGCCAAACATCGAAATTTTCATGAGACAAACCAAACTTAGTGAGTTAAGTTCATGAAAAGTTCGACGTCTGGCTCAGTTTAGTTCGTCTGAATGAGTTTGGATCGTCCAACATGTTCTATATCTCTGCTACGTCTAAAGATCGTCTCCGGGACAAACGTTGATCTCACACCCGATGAAGTAAACTAATAAATTAAAAATTTGTATGACATTGTATACTTAGCCTCGTTCGGGAGGAAATTCATTAAAATTGCTTTTTGTTCTGATTCAGTTGATTGGTTCGAAGCTTCCTAAGTCCGACGTCTGACCCAACAGACGATCTTAACTTAATTTAGGTCGACTCAAATTAGAGTTTGGTTCGTCTCATGAAAAGTTCGAAGAGGGTCTCACTTGTAAACACGAAATTTGTGGCAAAATAGTAGCGCATTTGTGTCCTTATTTTATTGCGTTACAAGTTTTCGATGATACTGAAACTTGAAGGTCATATTAAAAAACGAGTAATCTCGAACATATCATATTTTTAAAAAATCTAGTATCGACCAGTTTCCAAATTATTCGCTCATTTATTAAAGTACACCAAAATATTTACAAAAACGCCGACAACAGCACCTCAATGCGTGCTAATCAAATCCTTCTTGTGTTAATCGGCTCAAGCTTTCCCCATGATCTTTAACACACGTGTTTAAACGATTGAAACAACTATGAGGCGGAATTGCATTTCATAAGCCTTTCGTTTTGTAAAGATAACGGCCGAGGAACAAGATTTTCCAGTTATTACGGTATTTCTAACCCTAAAAACGTCATTTCAAAATATCTCGAAAACGCTCGCATAGAATTTTCTCAAACGTCACGAACATTGAAGCAGGTATTGGAGGAGCAAGCTCCCTTCAGCGATTGTGGAAAAAAACTGCCAGTGCCAAGAAATACGGCTACAAGTGAAATAGATAATGATGTCTTTTCGTTGCTATGACGACTTTGATGTCAACATAACATTGCTCATAACCAATTTTTATCTTTGTCTGATAAAAATGTGGCAATCTTTTTACCATATCTTTGTTAATAATAATAATAATAATGATAATAATAAATGATAATAAATGTCTTTATTGCTCATTAGATAAAAATACATATCTAATGTTACAGGATAAAAAGATTAAAAAGTTCATCTAAATTACAATAGAATAAAAAGATTAAAAAAATGAGAAAAACTAGTTACATATATCTGACATAAAATATCTTAAAAGGTTGTATTTAAAAATTAATCTATTTACAAATGTGTTCTTATAACGTTCAGTGTTTACCTTGGGCCTTTGGCAGCTTTTACGTCTAAGGTTGTAGGTTAAATTGTTCTTTTCTTGCGGTGAGCATACCTTCAGAGGGTGGTTATCGCGCTGCTTAACTTTTTTAAAAATCGCTTTATCTTGTTTTTGTAGTAATGATCTAATATTTAACTGTGTAGATATAAAGCGCAACTTTTAGCATCTGCCTAAAAATTGCTGAAGGACATTAATTTCCGCATCGGAGGCACCATAAACAGATAATCCGTAGGTTATGTTAGGGAGAACAATACTATAGAAGAGATAATCAATTTCTGTTTGGCTGTAGCGCTCTTTTCTACATACTCTCAGCATGTGTAGACATTTGTTGGCCTTGCACAGTTTAACTTTTATGTGTGCAAAAAATTTACAGTCATTCTGAAAGGTCAAACCTAATAATTGTGACCTAGTTATTGGTCAATCTTAGAAGGCATCGACCCTAAAAAATCCAATAAAGCCCCTTAAGTAAACCAGCTTTAGTTTCGTAATAAACTTGGAAGCAAATTCTGAAAAACTTTCTTGATCTGAGGAGGATAACTTTATTTCTGCCAAAAAATGTTCTATTATTTGTTGTTATTATTTTCTATGCCAGTCGTAACTTCTCTGTCCTGTAATGGTGTTTTACCATTGGACCAGTCTGGATGAGGTTCCTCATGTGTGCCCCACCAAGGCATTGCAATTCTCCGTTAATTGTTGTCTCCCTCCTCATAATAGATGTTCATAAACTCCTCAACCATTTTAGAGTAGCAATAGCACAAATTGCGTCATTTTGGTAGTTGCTAATTAAGAGCCCATGACTGTAAATATCGAGAATCGCTGGCCAGGCTAAAAAAACCGAAAATTCTGATAATTTGTCAGGAAAACCCCTTTGGGGAACTATCTTCGAAAAAAATATTTTCAACTTTCAAGAATCTATAGTTTTCGAGAAAATGAGGAAAAACGAAAATAGCCGTTTTTACCTAATTAATTATGCAAAAATTAGAGTAAAAATGACCTACTTTATCCCGTCTGTACCGAGGCAAGATTCAAAGCTATAAAACAGAAATATTTTCGTTTAAAAGAATTCTATCTTTTCTTTCTATCCATGGTATGTTTTAAATCATAAACATGATTTGGAATTTTTTACGGTTTTTTAAACACTACCACGAAGCGCACTTTTTAAAATGGCTAAAAAATGAGCAACTTCAGAGGCAAAAAACTCACCTTGGTATGTGTGATACCTAGCCAAAATGTATACTAGGACAAAGCACAGCTCTTATATTAACAGAATATGAAAAAAAAAATCTGGGTACTCCGGATTTGCCTTTGCAAAATAAAAAGTTTCGTGACCACTAGTGGCAAAATGTCACAAATTTGCATAAGTCAAATTTATAGAGAAATGATGCCGCCGGATTTTTCTTTGTAGTTTCGGTACGTGGTATATTCGAAACGTAGGAGAAAGGATGAAAGCGACTTTTAAATGGAGCTAAAATTAATTAAAGGATCTGAAAAATTGATATTCCTGATAACAAATTGCTGTAAAGGTTGGTGACACAATGTAGCAAATTTGCATACAAACGCATCTGCATATTCCTACCGTACACAAGGACGCATTTCAATACTGTTAGCATCACGCAATATTTGAGGTTTGAAATAGCATAACCAAGAGAATAGCTAATGTTGGATGTTTTGTAATTTGTATGTTAGCTCTTCTTAATTGTACATTATAAAGTTAAGGTTGTTCAGCAATTGTTGTTGGGTGTTGGAGTACTGTATTCTGCAATTGCGTGACCGTTGTCAAATTCATCACAGTCAGACTTTATTGTTACCGGGTACGATAAAAAAAATGTGAGCTTATGAAGTAGTGTGTAAAGAAATACTATTCATGTCAGATAACTTAACTTTACTTTATTCACCTGAATGAATTTCACCGTCATACATCTTTCTTGGAGTGGGCACATGCTTTTATGGTACCGATAGTTCATTCGTCAAGGCATTTTGGGGGATTTGCCATTAATAACACTATACATCATACCCTGTAAGTTTTCAATCAACAAAAATCCGAAATAGTTAATTTTCTCAGTAGTTTTTCAAAGTTATACTTTGGTGAAATTGCCATGTCTCGCATATTAAAAATAACGCAAGTAAAGACGAGATTAAAGTAATCATTGCCCTCTTTTCTCTCTTTTCTGAAATTCTTCCTCCTGCTCTTTCTGCCTCTTCACTGTTCGTGCGTTCAACACTATTAAGTCCAGACACGATTTCGAACACCCAAAGATGGTCAGAGATCGCCAAGTGGACCGACCCGTAATTGTGCCTTTGATTAGTTAAAACCTTCACTGAACGGACCCTCACGGATCCTTGCAATTGTCCTCTCAATAGAAAAAGTAAATCAGATGGAGGGAGTACTGCCGACACTGGGGTCGTTTTGGTGTTTTTTTTTTTAACCATGGATATCCTTCATGAACCCAGTTAGCTTTCCATTTATTCAACAAGGTTATAAACTGATCAAAATCAACAAGGATGGATTTTTCCACTGGTACCTCATTTAGCAAATTTTCACCTATCTTCATGTATCTTGAGAGAGTCACACACACAAAAAAGCAACATTTGGGGTAAAAAAATCTACTTCCAATTTTTTTATTCACCTTCCATTCGCTGCAGATTAATTAAATGTCCCTTTCCTGAAAAGTTAGCCAGCCAAAACTCCTTGCAAAACAAAGACAGTGGGAAGACGATCAAGTGCTGAAGCAACAGAAGAAGAAAGGCGAAGGGAAGAAAGAGAGCGGGAGAGAAAGATCGACATAGGTTCGTAAGAGATGTCCAAATTTTGGCTTCTGTGAACGCGCCAAAAAAGCTTCTAAATTAGTGTACGTCCAATTGAGCAGTCTTGTGTTGCAAATCTCTTTTTCAGCCATTCCCATATCAAGCTAACTGGCTAGCCTGCATAACAGGCATGCATGCTTTTGTCAGGCGAGCAAATGCAAGCGCGAAGCGAGTGAGGAGAGAGGGGTATGTCTGGGGCGGAATGCAAAAAAAAAAAGAATGTATGTGGACAGGCCGTTGTTTTTTCTGCGTCTTCTCCGTCGCGCCTTGTCTGGCGCTACTCACTTACTTCGCGCTTGCCTTCGCTCTCCTGCAAAAACGAGAAAAAAAATAACGCCTGTTATGCAGGCTACTAACTGGTTGAAAGCCGGACCACAAAGGAGGATTTGGTCAAAAGGCGGGATTTTCTTCTACTAAAATTGGCCGTCAAAAAAAGTTAAAGAGGCTATGCCAGGCTAATTGCTAGTTCATTTTAAAAAGCTGATATGGTCTTCATTTCGCATCAGTTTAGTTCCAAAAATTATCGTCCAGTTTTTTTTATGTGAGGATGATATTTAGGCACTGAAACTGTTTCCTGTCGCGTTCTCTTGCTACTGATGGCCAAGATGGACATGGACTGAAAATTGGAAAAATTGGGCTATCTTTTTCAAGTTTAAATGCATCACCCAAAAAGATATTTTTGGCTAGTGCTCCCTGATAAAATGATATCTTCTTCATACCCACATGTAAATCTACACTGAACATTTTTTGACTGGGTAAAGGCAGTAAGTTATAGCACAGAATCAACCTAAAACAGCAAATATACTGATTTGGGGTCTTCTTGACAAGAACTGTCACAAGGAGCCCAGAACCCCCGCCTCACACATTGACAATCTGTAACCAGCTGTTGTCATGTTTCGCTCCTGCGGATATGTAATATTAGATACTGTCATTAATTGGAGGGCCTGCTGCTAAGAGCGAAATATCTAAATATTGGATTTTTTTTGCCTGGTATCACAAATGGCTAGAGCTAAAATTTTCATGGTCAAAATTCCAAACCAAGGAAAAAATGTTTTTCCGTATTTTTTTGCTAACGGCACATGTTATTCAGCAATTACATAGTCCCCAGCCCCTCGCATAAGCCATAGCTAAACATCAATTTAAGAGCAGTTTTATCGTATAACTCTTCTTCCCCTTTGTCTGAAGTTCTTTCCTTCTTTACTTTGGGAAACGGTTAGGCGTAAATAAAACCGCCGATGCCACTTACTTACCTCGCTCTGTTATTTAGCTCCTTGGTCGCTATCAACTACCCTGCGAGCAGGAGCAGAGGCCCTTCGATCTTCCTAGATAAGTCGGGAAGAGGAAGAGAAGGGTAACTATCAACTAAACAATGATTCGATCGGGCGTTCCGGTGTGAAGGCACGAGCTGGGACATTGTGGGTACTGACGTTAATACTCCTGAGCAAAAGGCAGGTATTTCTTTAAACAAAACTCGGGTCTGCTGTAAACTGAAAAACGTAGTCAAGTTACGCTTTTACTCTACGTCGCCTGCCTGCCCGGTTAATAAACGGTACTTACGTCGATATAAGTTCGTTGCACATACTGCGATAGGCCAGGGGCGTCAAGGATGACCTTTCTGATACTTCTCTTTTCAAGATGATGCTACGTTTTGCAAGCACTCGACATGGGTGGGAGTTGGTTAGAGTAGCTCAAAAGCGGTGAACAAGGAGTCTTATCTTCCATAGACAAATCCTGGTCGCATCGTCATGAAAGGTGATTTATTTTGTTGGAGTACAGTTGAACCTCCATGTGCGACCACCTATCCAAAACACCAAAACCCACCCAGTTAAGTCTTACAGTTGGAATCTCTCCTGTAAGCGCCCGCGACCACTAATTGGTACTGACTGTTTATAATAAAGATTTTACATTGTTTTTAACCTTTTGTAAGCGACCACCTGACGAGTTTTCTGATCTCTTGTGGTAGGAACAACAACAACATGGAACTGCACATATCGTAACTTGAAAATTGCATGCAATAAATTATCTTCGTTGAAGTGGATGTGTCCAGTTTTCTTCTCAAAGAAACCTCCTGTGGTTTGTGGTTTGTGGTTCGATTCTCGTAAGAGACCACCTCCCGTTAACGACCATTAAGTCTGCGCATTTTGGGTGGTCGCTTTCGGGAAGTTCGCCTGTAGACTCCTTTTCCAGTTCTTCGGTAGTGTCGGTTGGAACTTGTTTTGGTTCATGGGTTTCGCGTATAGATTTAAACACTAAGGCGCGGCGCTGGCAGGTGGTACAACTCCGCGATGAACTTTCGGAGGAGAGAAACCGCTGGACCGTATGAACTACGATCACGTAGCTGTTTCCTAGGGCCTTTGGTAGCTGAC
Organism: Porites divaricata; assembly: GCA_038088405.1. Lineage (NCBI taxonomy): Eukaryota > Metazoa > Cnidaria > Anthozoa > Scleractinia > Poritidae > Porites > Porites divaricata. Next base: position 9,750,854 of record JBBMOI010000011.1, read on the forward strand.
TTATTATACCTCTATTTGTGAAAAAGCAAAAAAATTAACCAAGGGGCGGTTTGTTGTTTGTAATACGCAGTACAAAAAATCAAATTTCAACATCTCTGACAAGAAAATGCTAACATTTAGTGCGTGACTGACAGGCATGCAAATTTAGTATCCCTTCTTTCTGAAAAGAAAATAAACTACTGAGAAACAAATGATGTTGCGAACAGCGCATTGTCTGTTCAAAGCAAAGTTTCCATAAAATTTCATAAAGAGGAAAAAAAATCTGTAAAAGAAGGCGGAGCTGCACGAGACGTCGTTGCGTGACATTGTTACTTTGACTGTTAGTTTATGACTTCCTCTCACGCAGTGTATCCCGTTCGCAAAAAACCTCCTTCAAAATAAAATTTCAAAGAAAATGTCCCTACCTATTTTAGATATACCGGAGGCGAATTTACGATGATACAGATGGATGCTGATACAAGGAAGTTAGGAAAAGAAACGAGAGACATGGGATATAGTTTACATAATAATTCAGCGCTTTTATATAACGCTTCTTCGAGGTCGTTTTTTATTATTTTTTTTGAACTGTTAATTACTCTGATATTTTAACATAAACTTTATCAAAAAACGTTTTCTTGCTTCGTGATGTTTCCGAACATTACATACTGACCCTGAATTGAAACAAAACCGTCTGCCGCAACATTTCTCTACAAATTTGACTTATGCAAATTTGCGACATTTTCCACTAGTGGTCACGAAACTTTTTATTTTGCAATGGCAAATCCGGAGTACCCAGATTTTTTTTTTCATATTCTGTTAATATAAGAGCTGTGCTTTGTCCTAGTATACATTTTGGCTAGGTATCACACATACCAAGGTGAGTTTTTTTGCCTCTGAAGTTGCTCATTTTTTAGCCATTTTAAAAAGTGCGCTTCGTGGTAGTGTTTAAAAAACCGTAAAAAATTCCAAATCATGTTTATGATTTAAAACATACCATGGATAGAAAGAAAAGATAGAATTCTTTTAAACGAAATATTTCTGTTTTTGCCCCGAGGCCGGAACCCGAGGAGGCACCCTAGTGTCCCCCGCGTAAAGTAAAAGTATCGTATTGTCGTATTAGTCTAGGAGCATATGTACTCCCGTGGGAAGTTCGTGCTGAAAGCAAGCGACTGGTCTAGAAGTGTTAAGAGGACCCCAAAGGACAAGAAAAATCTTGTTGCCAGTTTTGTAACCCGCACCGAGGCTTTCCAGGGGAGGGGTAACAAAATAGCTTCAAGACCCTGCATGAAAACGAGGCTGGGGAATAAAATGACACCAAAATAACAGGAGATGTAAAACTCGATGTTGTCAGTTTTCTCGTTAGCCGATGGGCCACTTCGCTAGTCACGTGACGAAGCTAGCATGAAAACGAGGCTGAGAAATAAACGTACTATAACGCTATCAACTGTGGATAAAACGAAACCAGAATAACAGGAAATATGAACCTCAATAACGCCTGTTTTTGCAATAGGAAAGCACTTACTAACTAGTGGCTGAATTGGGTATTCTCTGGGATATTACGTGTCCCATCACGTGGCCAAAGTAACACAGAAATGTGCTGGTTTGTAACATTTTTGACTGATAATTTAATGTGGATTTAGATACCGTCTTTACATCCAACATCCAATGTATCACAGATAAGAGATCGTTGTTTCAGCTGTGGTGTACAAGAAATTGTGTGACCTGACCAGGATATGTGTTGCTCTCGTTTTAACTTATCTTTGAGACTGACGAAAAGTTAATAGCGTAACTCCTACTACTGTGAAATGGTCAGCTAGTAAGTAAAATGCTCATACAGAAATGTTTCAGTGTGTCCTACGCGAATTATGTTTCACTTTCACTGTCTTCCTATCAAACCTAGTCATAAAAATTTTTCTCTTCATCTTCATTGAAATCATCATTACCATCATCATCATCGTGGCTATCGTCATCATCATCGTAACCATCGTCATCATCACCATCGTTGTCATGCAAATTTTCACAAAGTTCCCCACTGTCTGAACAACTACATAAATCAGTGCAGCTTCGCCCAGCTTTTCTACATTGGCAGCGGTTTGTTGAGCATCTCTCCTTGGCGCATTTACACTTTACAAGGTAGATTATTGCGTCTGGAGCGGGTGGTATTTTCGTCATGACTGGTACCCAACCATTTTCATCCACCGTCCAGCCAAAATTTTCTGGAGATGGAAGGGTGGGATTTGCGACTTTGTCATTATTCCACACCAGAAGTTGATAGTGAGCTCTTAATATTGCTTGACTTAGGGCAGCTTGGGTTGGGGGTAGCCGTTCTGACTGCGCTTGCTTCTTTCGAAACAACCACCATCTCAGCTCTTTCACTGTACAAATATCTGTCCTTGGTACATACAGCTGGCACACAAACTTCTCGATTAAGGCCATCGTCTCTCTGCTGGGAATCGCATCTACTCCAAAAGCTGAAAAACCACTGATAACTTCTTCGTCAGCTTCTATGAACGTTTTCCAGCAGGATGCTTTTCCCTTTCCAGAAAAGCAGCGAGTGTTGTCAGCTCCACTTAAAGCATGAAAGGCAGGAAGGGCTGCTGCTTTTGCAGGACCGAGAGCATGAAAAATTTTTTCGAGCTTGATCTCACGATGATTATGGCCTGTGCCTGTGACAAACGAGGTGTTTTTGCATAGATGTGGGTACCATCTAACAGACAAGACAAAAACATCTGTTTGGGGAGAGTGAATACGCAGCTCAGTTGCACCATTGGCTTTGGCATCAATAGCATGCAGTAATATCTTGGTGTCTGCCTCTTCCTGGTTGCTCTCTAGATATGACATGTCTTTGTTTGCTCCCCTCCACTGAGATCCCCATGCTACCACAACATTTCGTCCATTTCTCTCCCCATACTGGATTATCTTCTGTGCCAAGAAATCTGTCAACTCCATCTTGGTTTTGTTGTGTAGAAGTAGCTTCTTCATTGGAACTTTTGCGATGTGGGTAGAGGCAGTAATGCGATAATACACGGGTTGTTGCCCTCCTTGCCTCTTAATTCGAGTGCCTTCCTTCAGGGAGGACGGAAGATCAGATCTGTCAAAAATCAGGCGGAGTTCTTCATTGTCTTTGTACTTCTCAAAGATGATGCTGATGAAGTGGTCTGCAAGGTTCGAGCAGTTTCTAACCCATTCAGGCTTAACAAGTGATTGTACTTCAGCCATTGCATCAACAATAGAGCCCCTCGTGCCCTCTTCTCTATTCTGCTCACTCTGAACTGCATTAGGGTCATTGCAATCGTTACGATCTACAGACAGTTTCTCCAAGATGTTCATCAGGGCGCTCTTACATGAGTAACGGAGCATCGTTCCATCAGCTGCAAACATTGACCTTGGCACAACAGAAAACTCATATGTCCCGGCAGCCTCTTTAATATCAATCTCTGGTCGACTCTTGCAAACAACCATCATCCTTGCAAACAGGTTCCTGTCTTCTTGCAACTCCAAGATGTTGTTGCTCGTCCCTAGTTTGACTTTTTTCCCTTATGTTTTCCACGTTTGAAGCTTCTGCTTCTTCATCGGGGCCCAGAAATTGATTCTTGTAACCGCTCTTTGACAAAACACTTAAAGAGTTTCTGTCCGATGTTACTTTGTTCGCAAAGATCTTTCTTGACATTCTCCGGCATCACAGCCTTGGTTACAAGGTTAAACAAATCTCCACTGTCCTGTTTAAATGGATTGGTGAAACTCTCCATTGTGATCAACAACTGCTCGATACTTTTATCTTCACGGGAAAGTACAGCAGGTGCGAGAGCGTGATGATGAGAACCTGAAGTTGTGAAGGAAATGCCCCCCATACTTTTCGCTTGTTCAGATAAACGAGCTAGTTCAGGGGCGATAAGGGAAAACTTGGCTCGGGCACTTGGGTTTAAAGTAATTCCAACCAATCCACCTGATACCTTCATTGAACAATTGATGTGCTCAAGGGCATTATCGGCTCCAAGTGCACAGAAGGGCGTATTGGGGTTCTTGTTCACAACCCAGTTCCCGTCAAGAAATTCACCATAGATCTCGCGATCTGACTCTGGCAACACCTGCATTTCGGCTAGGTACAGCGGAATCATCCTCGCGTAGTTTAGGGGGTCGTGAGCGAAGAAATTTTGTGTAAACAGCTTTAGGACTGTAAGATGCAAATGCCAGTCCCCACTACGAACTGCTGTGATAAACAACATCATCTCCATAACCATTCTCATGTAATGACAGAATACTTTAAACTCTGGGTTTTTTTCATGGGCGGCATCAAAAGCCTCCATCCTCCCAGATACATCAAGAGATTGCATAGCTTCTACCACTGGCTTTGGTCAACACTAACACTAACAAAATTGACTTTTTTTATCTCGCAGCCTCGTTTTAATGTTAGATTTGTCACGTGACTAATACCGTATCCCACTGGCTTAAGCTAACACTGGAAACATAGAGTTATATGTCTCCTGTTATTTTGGTTTCGTTTTATCCACAGTTGATAGCGTTATAGTACGTTTATTTCTCGGCCTCGTTTTCATGCTAGCTTCGTCACGTGACCAGCGAAGTGTCCCATCGGCTAACGAGAAAACTGACAACATCGAGTTTTACATCTCCTGTTATTTTGGTGTCATTTTATTTACAGTTTGTAAAGTTTTAAGACATTTTATTCCCCAGCCTCGTTTTCATGCAGGTTCTTTTAGGCTATTTTGTTACCCCTCCCCTGGAAAGCCTCGGTGCGGGTTACAAAACTGGCAACAAGCTTTTTCTTGTCCTTTGGGGTCCTCTTAAGGTGGTACTATGCAAAAAAAATGCGAGTTTTTGGAGAAATTGTCCGAAAAATTTTTTTGCTCGTTTTCACATCTTCAATGATTTATTTTTCGTCCAGCATAATTTTTTTGGCCGTATTTAATTGGTATAGAGAAAAAAAAAAACTGTAATTTCCTAAATACTGTTGCTTGGTTGTCATGGTAACGGGTTTGTTTACGCGTCGTTTTGGAGCCGAAAAATGCTTGTTTCGTGGGCCAAAATTGGGCCAAAAACGAGTTTTTAGACCGAGGATCATCTATTGGAAGACTGGTACCCAAGAGTCTCGATTTCATGTGCATGCGATAAACAATCAGCCATTTTGCAGTCGTCAAGTTGTAGATCTTCGCAAGTGAACACTAGTTTGACCTACAAAATGCCGAAATTTTCATCTCAAAGACGCAAGAAAAGAAAATTTTATGGAAATCGGTTTACTAGTAGGCAAGGAGTGAATGAAGAAGAGTTAGTGCCGGTAGAAAGCACTTCAAGTGGATCGGCAGTGAGTTCTTCGCATGGTCAATAGGAAGCGAAGGAATGTTCAGTGTCGTATCAAAAGCTCGTGACAAATGCTGAAGACGAGAAGCCTGAACCAAAGGTACACGATAAATATTCAGAGGAAGATAGTCCCACTATCACCGGATTTAGATATGGAGGTGCTGCCATCTGTTTTTGAGCAGCTATGGTGTGGCGATTGTGGCAGTTTCAGCCTTCTGTTGATGGAAGATAGCACAAAGCGGAAGGTATGTGCCTCGACTTTGCGCTTGTTGTGTGAACACTGTGGCTGGACATTTTCTTTTTGTACTTCAAGAAAGCAAGGAAAGAGCTATGAAGTAAATCGACGTCTTGTGTATGGCATGAAAACTATTGGCGAAGGTTATGCTGGAGCAAGAAAATTCTGTGCTATAATGAACATGCCTTCACCTCCAACTGAGCAACGCCCCCTTCATGACCACTGCCCCACGGGCAGTGCAAGTTGGTGCCGTTATCAACAAGATAAGGCAAATCAGACCAAGCTGTACAAAGATGGACCTGGCTTACCTCTTGAGGTAATTGCAAAGTTAAAGCCAGAATATGTTAGACTCAGCAATGACATTTTACTGGAAAAATGCTTGCATGGTAGGACGCAAAATCAGAATGAATCGTTAAATGGAATGATCTGGCAGAGAGTCCCAAAAGAAGTTTATGTAACAGTTGGAAGGGAAACACTAGAACTAGGACTGTATGATGCAGTTGCTCATTTTAATATTGGAGCAGTTACTGTTATAAGAATTGTGCAAGCCTTAAACATCCCCCCCCCCCCCCCTGGGAAATATAGAGAAGAGGGTTGTAAGCTTCTTGATCAGACGCGTGGATGGTGCAGAATATATAAGCAAGGCAAGCACCAAAAAGAGAAGAAAAGTCATAAGAGGACTAAAAAAAAAAGAAAAGAGGACAAAAGCAAACAAAGAGAGGGTGTGAACTATGCCTCAGGACAGTTCTAGAGAGTTGTCTATGTGGAAACTCTGTTACAGTCATTGCGAATTCTATTTCTCAAACTTTAAACCATTTTTTCTCTTAATTTTATATTTTGCGGAACTATGAAGTCAACACTCTAGCAACCATAACTTTTCATGGTTTTATCCAATTCTTCTCATTTTTGGAGTGAGAAATCTTTGTATGTTTTTACATGCAATGAACTAGAATCATTTATCTTGGTGTAATCTTTGTTGTCTGAGGGCCCAAAACTGTATCCTTAATTTAGTTTATTTTGAATGTCAATATGTTTATGGCAATAATTTTGTATCTATTAGCCTGATAAGAATGCCTTTAGTTCATTGCATAAAAAAGAATATGTAGATGAAATTCCAAAAGTTTCAGCAGTTTTCCTTGTAATGTCTTGGAGATAGAAGTGTTTTTGTACCGGTTATCCCCGGGGGTTTATTTTTAGCATTATTGGTTGCCATGGTAACTAAACAAGACAAAAAGTATAAAAATATACTCATCTCATGCCATAGTTTAAGGATACCTGGGAATACTTTTGCAAAAGAACATATCAAAAAATAGTGATTTTTGAGGAATGTACCACCTTAACACTTCTAGACCAGTTGCTTGCTTTCAGCACGAAATTCCCACGGGAGCTATATTTCTTACATATGCTCCTAGACTATTGTTAGTATGCGAAAATTTTCTCGATTTGAAGAAACTAGGCGCGCACGGTGGTCCCGGTTAATTTTTAGCATGTGCGCGGTTATTCTTTCATGTTACGCTTACGCCAAATAGACTTAATGTGTCATATAATAGTAATAGACTGTCCACACTCTGTATACCCTGTATACCCTGTATACCTTGTATACCCATGTATACCCTGTATACCTTGTATACCCTGTATACCCATGTATACAGGGTATACAGGGAGATAAACAGTCTATTACTATTACATGAAGGATATATCTATTTGGCGTAAGCGTAACATGAAAGAATAACCATGTGCGCCTGGCTCAGCAACCGCGCAAACTGGGTTTGTCAACGAGTCGCATTCGCCGAATTGTGTCCAAGTGGCTACAAATCTTCGCCCAGGAAGATTTTCCACCGAAACTCCTCTGGAGTGAGAACGCCGACTTCAAATTCAGCGTGAAAAACGAAGGAGAAGACGTCAACAAGAAACCGCGGAGCAGAAGGAACATCGATCAGCACAGCGAAGGCAACGCCGACAACAAGAGACAGAGGAATAGGAGATTGGAATCAGAGGAATTATGATCGTTTTACACTGTCGAAAACCCAGATTTCTTAGTTTGCCGGTTTCCCTGCAGATGTAAAGATCAAAGTCTGCAAAGTTTCAGCTCTGTATTACGGCCCGAAGAATAATAATTTTCAGGCGAACTGCACGGGGCCATATTTGTTTTTTTGTTTTTGTCTTTTTCTAAATCTGGACGCCGAAATAATGCTAAATCTGCTTTTCAATACACTGTTAACAATAACACCACATAATACGCAAAAAAGAAGAAGAAGAAAAGAAAGAACAACGTATGAACTTTTAAGACGATATTCACGGTTGGTCACCCATCCAGTTCGTAACCCCGACCGACAGGGCTTAACTTGAACCGAGTATTGCGGGATACGTATTTCTATATAGTTAAAAAGGTATTCCGCAGTACTGCAATTGTTTGGTATTAAAGAACTTGATTTGTCAGACACAAATCAGCAACATGCATCGACAGAACTTTGAACTTGTTTTGTCTGACACAAATCAGCAACGTGGATCAACAAACTCGATTCAAACCACATCAGGAATAGCTCAAATTTTTCAAAACCCAATCAAAGACAAGAAAGGTGCTAACGTGAAATAACCGGGTTTTTGTTCTATATTAAGGTATTCAGGATTTAATAAACAGTGGTCCATGTGTTTTTAGGGTTAGTTTATTGCGAAATCCCGATTATTTTATTTGATACAAGGACATGCCAGAGAACTTGAAAGAGTGGTCCATGATGTTTTTGTAGGGTTAGTTTATTGGGAAATCATTTATATCAGTTGCGTTCAAGAATGTCACACTCGAAGCCCAAGCATTCGTTCGACACATTAGTTATAGGATGAGATGTATAAAAAAACATCCATCCTAAGCATGACGTATGAGGATTTTCATTAACCCAGGAAACAAAATGTAATAATTGAGAAAACACAAAAGAAAACAAAAGAATTACACTCAGAAACTCTAATACGAAAACTGCATTTCAAAGGTTCATGGCAAATACATGGACAACCACAAGGAGTCTTCATTCGGGTTTTAAAAGGTCGGGGGCAGATTTAGTGACAACTATGACTAGTATAGCTTTGAATCTTGCCTCGGTACAGACGGGATAAAGTAGGTCATTTTTACTCTAATTTTTGCATAATTAATTAGGTAAAAACGGCTATTTTCGTTTTTCCTCATTTTCTCGAAAACTATAGATTCTTGAAAGTTGAAAATATTTTTTTCGAAGATAGTTCCCCAAAGGGGTTTTTCTGACAAATTATCAGAATTTTCGGTTTTTTTAGCCTGGCCAGCGATTCTCGATATTTACAGTCATGGGCTCTTAAAAGCTTTACCTGGTCTAGGTGTCACATGAGTTGCCTTGTATCCACGTCCTTAAAACTCGTCAATTCCGTCAATTCAAGGTGACCAAACATTAGTCTGCAATGATCTTGTTTTGAGGGTTTTAAACATGAATATTTTTAGTTAAGAATATTCGGAAGCTCAGTTTTATTTTACCCTGGTATCACTTTTCTCCATCCCGAGTGTACATTCCAGCACAAGTGAACACTCATATTTGACGCTTTGTTCATGACACTTTCAATGATTTCTTAATTTCACTGGGATCTATTAAATGGAACAGGACCTCCATCTGATGATGCATCTCCTATCAACACAATTCCTAGACATAATTGCATTATTTTAAAAAAAAACTGTAAACTCACCTCTTGCACAAGACTAAAAACGGTATGTCATTATTTAGCAATTATTGAATAAAGCTAAGTAGGATATGAAGAATTCTGCAGATCGAGGATAGTGGATAACACTCTCCGAGATCTGCAGAATTGTTCACATCCTACGAAAGCCGAATTCAATAATTGTTTTACTATTCCTTCAAAATAATTCCAAATTTAAAAACAAGCTAAAACATGCTAACCTTGGTCGATGTAAGTTCATATCGATAATCCATCTCTATCGGGAAGTTTAGGAGATAAAGGTCTGTTCCGCTGCAAATATACTCCAAATAGCAGATGTCGTCCGTCTTCATGCTGCTCTTGCCATGTTTATAGAGAATATTTCGCCGCGAAGCGAGTAAAATGTTCCGGCGACTGTTCAGCTATTTTGTTCACACTACCAAAGCAACTGAACCTCGTCCCCTGGTTTTCTCGGTTAACGGTTCAATAACCTGCAACCAGGCTGCACTTTTGACGTCATTTTGACGTCATCGGTTTAATACCACAAAATTCTTACCAAATTTGGTCAGCAGTAGCTGGTTATGGTGAATTATGCGTGTGGTTTTAGCCAATCAGAAACGGGGAAATATTTTGAATGAATAATAATGTAGTTTATGGATGTGAAGAACTGAGAGGATGTACTTTTATCACATTTGTAATAAAAAGCTGTTATAAATAAAACGATATGGTGGATAATAGTTCTTTCAGTAGGTAATTAAAAAAGTAATCGATCCCCTATATTAGAGAGCCACAACAATACCAAAAGCACTAAGAATACGTAAGAGAATTGTTACTTGGTCCTTAAGAAGTGATGAACATTACGCTACATATTGCATGTAACGCATATCATCACCTATCATTTGTTTTCTAAAATGAAAATAATGTGGATTTTAGTAAAGAGGAAAGTGTTTTACATTTGTACTTCCTCTGAAATCATCAGTTTCTTTATGAAAAGCTTGTAAATTAGCTGAGCATAAAAAAACCTTCAGATAAAATCCCTCTTTTGAAAAATACATTTGTATTCTGGTTTTTCAGCTTACCTTACACTGATGTCATGGAGAAAAGTCAGAAGAGTGAGTTTGTTGAAGTCGCAAGAGATTTGAAGAGGTACGTGATTGGAACTGGTGGCGTTATGATAAAGGAAATCATGGATAAGTCTGGAGCAAGAGTTAGTACACGGAGCAAGGAGGAGAAAGGGTTTACAATCAGTGGTAGTCAAGAGCAAAGAGAATGTGCGAAAGAGCTCATCTTGAAAAAAGTGGTAAGTAGGTACAGAAAATGTGAAAATTCTTGAATGAAAGACCGTGGCGCGAAAATCTTTCAATTTTCCACACATGTCGGAAATACCAATGTGCTGTTAACCAAATTTATTGCAGAGATACGATTTCCAACCTAATTTTGAAAATCGACACTGGTCACTACATGATATGGCCGCCATGCATGTCTGTTTGTTTATTAAATATTATCATGAATAAATGACCCTTGAAATGCATGTTGTCTGTGAAATCAACTGACTCAAATGCTAACATTCCTTAACGTAGAGCTCTATATTCTCTTCAAGTGGCCTCATTTGACCTGGTAGTTGGCGAGATCTCACCTTGCTTAGGCAGGAAAATTTAAATAGGAAAATTTTCTTCTGCGTTTACGTTGTTGTTGTTGTTGTATTTTCTTACTGTAGATGATCTGTCGAGAATTGGAAAGAAATCCAAAAAAATATATATATCTTTCTAAAAATGGTTTGAAACGGCGGGTAGAGGTTACCATCCACCTAAGCTGCAGGTGAAGCTGACGAAACGGCTGCCAGCCTTCTGCTTGTTTAGATCGTGTTCTTGCTTAGAGCAAGAGGGCAATTTGCGTGCGCATGCGTGCATCCGCTGAACGAGAAATACGTGAGCGCATCAAATCTGATGGCGGAACGTATAAACTCGCGCAAAATTACAGTCCTTTTGAAAACAATTTCGTTGTTAAATACTATACTTTTCCTCTAAAAATGTTCTCCATGACAAACGTCGGACGTTTTCTACGCAGGTTTTCAGTTGTAGATTTTTCAGCGGTAGATTTTCTTGACTTTTTAAAGACTGTGAGGCTAAACACCGAAAGTTACTGTTCCTGAATGTGTATGATTTTTTCAAAGCAACGAATTTCTTTGGCTCGATTTCCAACACATGGCTCTACTTATCAGAGACGAAATGCATCGTAGCAATGTTCAGCTGCTTTAAAAAGAGCGAATAATGGTTTAATACCCAAGGTTTATTTTTAGCGTGTTGTTTAAACTGATCGCGGCGGCACGCGTTAATATATGCCACAAACACACGAAATCAATGTTTTTATAGTTTTCGCGGAAAAATATATATAACAAAAACAATTATACAGAAAATGAAGAATGCATTCAGTCTAAGACAACAGCAATTGATCAGATGCTACGTACTTGAGCATTTCATAAGCTCACTCTGTGCAGATGACACAAGTGCAACCTAAACAACGAAAATACGTTTATTTTTATTTAACTCTAAAAGATGCAGAGATTTTCCCTAAAGGTACTACTTTGAAGCGACTCTTGAATAACAGCTCATGTGTTCCACAATTGATTTCTTTTTGTGAATATATCTTTGATGACAGTAGTGATACATGAAAACAGAGTGCCCATAATTCCATAAATCTGACTGACCAAGCTTCTCTTACAGCGGGGCCATGTTATGGAATAACTTGAACAAAAACTTAAAAAATGCTGTATCCGTTGAGTATTTTAAGCGAATTATCAAGAAGATAGCTGATATATCGGATTCCCACACGGCAATCATGTAAAGCAGTTGTAATTAGTTTTAGTTTGTAACTTAAGCTTAACTGATGATTTCCCGTGTTTAAATAAAGATTTACATACATACATACAGACATACATAGGCCTGTTAAAGCATGAAATAGATAGTTTGTTAGAGGGCTGCATACAATGCTCTTACCTCAAAAAAGATATGAGTTGGGATGCGACAACAAACATGACACAAATGGATGGGTGAATTTGTCTGTTATGACGGTTTCTATGAGAGCTTTCTACTGTATTCAGATGAACCCTTAACGTAAGTTGTACATAGAACCCCATGGGAACGAATTATCAAGCATTATCAAGCACCCGCCCTTCCCCCATAACTTTTCTAATGGTCCGTCCCTAAGCGCCATTCATTCGTGGAAGTGTTCTTAGTTTCGTTAATCATTAACTTGATGTGGGGAGAGAGGCGAGATTTCCAGATAAACAAACCAGGGAAAGCTTGAAAATGTAGTTTCACGGAAAAAACCACTGTATTCAGCTGGTTTTCAGTGTCACGCCATTCAAAATAGATCAAAATAAAAATAAAACCGTTCAATAGATAGAGTCCAGAATCTGGGAAATGAAAGGAGGTACATATACCCTCGCCAAGATTCAGGTCAGAGGAATATTTCGTTTGCGAGATATCAGAAGAAATGTTTTACCCAAACTTATAGAGATTTGTATGGAGACGCCATGCTGGTGCTCACCTGGATGAGCTCCAACATGGGGGACGGAAACCAACAGAAACATCTGTTACCAAGTTTTGCTACAAAAGCGTGAATTTATTCTTCGAGAAACTCATAAATATTAAAGTAATACTTTTCTAATACATGGACTGTTTAGATAGCAAAATTTCCTGAAATAAGTCATTTTTTAACCTACATGACAGCTCTCTTGGCCGTCATGTAAATGCCGCGTCACGCAAAAGCTTAGAAATTCAAGCGTACTCTATCACAAAACCAAGAACCTTTTGGAAGCGAAAATTTGTTTGAAAATTAGTTTTCAGCTGCTCTAATGCATCGTTAAAGCAAAATCTCGGTAGGATCGATAGTTTTCTAATTTGAATTTTAGTGACGTCATTTTAGAGTTACAATTTTTGACGCCTTTTTTAAACCACACATGCTCAAACCCTCCCCTCACAAAGATCGTTGGACCCGTTTATCCTAAATTTTTATTATAAGAGCTACTTTATCAATGCCTCACTGTTCAAAGTTAACTATCCAAAAGTGTAGGGAAAATGTAGTAGTTTGAAATACTTTTAAGCTTCTGTTAAATGATTCGGGGAATCTACCAGCGACAACAACCTTGCCGAAGACTTGTGCGAAGACAGCAATGAAACCGAATAGGGTTCACAAAAATTCAGTGTTGAACTCTTTCGTAATTGTTGCAATCCATTTAAACTGATGATATCAGTCTCAATTCGGATTGAAAAAAAATTGATTTAATACATCTAAATGAGTGGAACTCATCAAGTTTGTTGACATGCGTTGAAATACAGTATGTAATGGTTATTTTGAGGAGCAAGGGATGGCGCAGTGGTGAGAGCACTCGCCTCCCACCATTGTGGCCCGGGTTCAAATCCCGGTGTCGAAGCCATATGTGGGTTGAGTTTGTTGTTAGTTCTCTCCTTTGCTCCGAGAGGTTTTTCTCCGGGTACTCCGGTTTCCCCCTCTTCTCAAAAACCAACTTTTCCAAATCCCAATTCGACCAGGAATCAAGTAGACGAAGAACCACTTCGTGCATAGTGCATGTGCTACCTCTAAATTATTATTATTTATTTATTTATTTTACAGTGTTGTCCATTTTCTCAACGGCGATTTTCAGAAAACGTGAAAGAGTGGTTAACAAAGTACATCACATTCAAGTATTAAATAAAGCAAAAACCCTTCTTTTTCACCTCTCCCCCTCTCAAAAAAGCTCATCAACTTCAGTGAAGATATGGGGCCTACACCCGCATTTCTGTTTGCAAAAACGACATTGAAGTGCACTCTTACAAAATCGCAAGATAGTGCAGCCACTTATGTGTTCTTTGTAAGTGGACCACTCGTAGTTGGGCATAATCAATCATATTCAACAAGCGTGAGGTATAACTGTTTTGCCTCTGAAAAACCGACGTCCAGAAAACATCAATACTCTTCCCCACTTTTCTAAGGCAAACCGGAAGGGACAAGGGGCTTCCGGTTCTCATTTGTCACACTGTCAAAACTGTCACATTTGTGTCAACGAGAACACAATGAAAAAAACCAAAAAAATTACGGTGAACACCGTAACACCTCATCAGGATTCTCTCTCTGTACTCTTCCTGACAGAAAAAAAAAATGCAGATAATGTTAACAAAGAGAATTTTTCAATGCAACCATCGAAATTATTGCGAATGTGGATATTTGGTGCAGTTTATACAAAAGTTTAACAATTGAAGAAAGCTATTCACGCGGTCGCCATGCAGAGAGCTTGTGCAAAGCTTGTCATGAAGTTGTTTGAGGCCTCCGGCTGCTTTACTGTTTGAGAACAGAATCTAGCCGCGTCCGAGAGGCGAACCGTAGGAGGTCTCTTCCGAGAAGAGCTTCAGACACGGACGTTTTGGAAGAATTAATTGCATGCGATTTCTAAGGTACAATATGTGTAGTTCGATCTTGTCACTAAAAGTTTATCGTGTACTCTGAGTAGTGTAGCACATACAGCGAACATTAAAGACTTAAATCATGAGTCAAGTGGTCGCTTACAAGAGGTTAAGAACAATGAACAATTCTAAAACCGTCATCTTAAAAAGTGGTTGCGGTCGATTTCGAGAGGTGGTCGTTTACGAGAGGTTCCAACTGTAGTGATTTAACCGGACAAAGTTTGGTGTTTTTATGTGGCTAAATTTATTTTAGACAAGGTTCAACTTGAGCAGATGCGACCAGCGACGTTTCTTTCTCAAGCAAGTGTTCTACCTTGATGCCGAGGGCCCCTTTAAATTGCAGGGCTTTTACATATTGCATTAGTTTTGCTTGAAGCACCTATCCCAAGCTCATCTATTGGCCAGGAGTTTAAAGTAAGTTGTCACTTATAGGGAGGTGGTTGCTTACGAGAGGTGGTCGCACGTGGAAGTTCGACTGTTGTCACTTGTGGTGTATATTCTGTTTGTCGGATGAACATGGTGGACATATACTTCGGCGAGTTGCTTCGTGATCGAGAAGAAATTTACAAAACACGCTTGACTTCTTTCGTAGCCAGTCGAGATATTTTTGATGTATTTTCAAAGAATCATCATCTCATACTGTTTATACTTTTGGGCCTTCTGTTGTACTTTCCGACGAAATTGCATTTCGAGCAGTCTAAGAATTTTCTCCGCGATAAAGAACTTCAGCATGCTTGTAATCTTGAACTGACGCGTAAACTTACCATATTTTTAGAGCATGGTATAATGGCTCATATACTATCAGGAGATGATGGCTAAGCCAATCAAACTCAAGAACAGCATTATCCGATGATTTAGCTTTTTATATCCCGTGATCGCTTAGCCAATCAAACAGGCTCTATAATTGCATAAATCAATGATCCATTTTTAAAGAATATAATGAAAGGACCTGTCACGTCATCTAAAGTGCAGGTCATCTTAGCCGCCATCTCTGATTTGTTAAAACACTGGCACCCGTAGACGACAACAACAAAACCTGGATCGGATAAACCTCCGTAAGTAATCAAATTACAAATGGTTAGGGATAGGGTTACAGCGGTTGATCTGATCCAGGTTTTGTCGACGCCGGGCAGAATGGTAATTTTCTTTTTATTTACTGGTAAGGAGCAAAGGGGAAAGAGTGAATTTGTTGAGGTGTCAAGAAACTTGAAGAGGTACGTGATTGGAACTGGTGGCGTGGTGATAAAAGAAATCAGTCAAAAGTCTGGAGCAAGAGTTACTTCCCAGAGCATGGAGGAGGAAGGGTTTACAATCAGTGGTAGCCAAGAGCAACGAGCATGCGCTAGGCGGCTTATCTTAGAAAAAGTGGTAAGTTTATAAATTACAAATGTGAAACTACTTTTGGAATAAAGACTGTGAACTGGGGAACTAAAAATTTAAACGAAGATATGATCGTCGCAGTGGTAATTGCAATTTAAGCAATTGCGAATTAACCCGAAAAAAATTTTGGGACTTTAACGGGATTCAAACCCATGGTCTCCGCGTTAGCGCTGCAGTGCTCTACCAACTGAGCTATGAAGACCCATACATTGGGAGAAGGCCAATTCGTTGAGTTCATCTTAACCCGTGAATTGTTACCATCAATTTCACAACTACGCAACCGTTGAAATATATAAAGTTTTGGAAGGTGTGGATATTGAAAAAGAAAAAAAAAACAACCAGCAAAAACGAAAAACAAATTTGGGACGGTTGGCCTTGAATGTACTTCGATTTTGTTCCCTACATGTTCGCCCCGCGTGTAAGGCCTCGCGTGACGAAAGTGTGCGGTCAAGTGAATTTTAGTTTTGAGTGGAGTGTCGCAGTGAAAATAATGGTAGTTGTGACAGGCTTTCACCTTGCAAAACAATTGTTCGTCTTCCTAGCAAGGACACAAGGAAGCTATATTCTTAAAAACGTGCTCAAATAGACGTACAAAGTAAGAGTTGTTGATTAGTTAGCGTATTTTGTTAAATATCTATAAATGCTTCCCTTACCATTACCCTTTGATTCCCTGAGTGTTAGCGGGCAGAAAGCAGAGTAGACCTGGGCGCAACACCTTAGCCACCTTCAAAATACTGACACTAGTATGACTATTAGCTAATAGAGGTCTATTTTGTATCTCAACTATTACATAACTGCAGTTTTGAGTGAACGTTTTGTTTTTGTTGTTTTACTGCTCGGACTTTCCTCCATATTTATTAAAACGCTTTTTAAGGGTAAATGACATCTGAAAGTACTGTCACTCATGTAGCAACCGCTTTTGCTTCGCCAATTATCTTAGCATCTAGTATGCATTACCGAGTAGACCTTAAAGCTTCCTGTCACATTTATATTCCTAGTAAAGAAATGCACTTTTTTTACAGCAAGCTGTTCAGGAAAGAAATTTGAAAGCCGAGGAAGTTTCCTCTGGTGAGCTTGTGGAAATTCCAGAACAATACAAAGGTTTGGTTTTTGGCAAAAAGGGAAAAAACCTCAAAGATATCAGTACCCATACTGGAGCAAAACTGGTTGGTAAAGACAACGGAGTGTTCATCGTCAGAGGAACAACAGAACAAAGAGTACAAGCTAAAGTGCAAATCAAAGAAAAAATTGTAAGTAAATCAGTAACTTAAAGTTTTAATGGGTCTATAATTCATGCTTTTTATGAACACAAGGAATAATTTGCACTGTTACATAGCTTGTTGAAGTGTTGGTCAATGTCTTACTCTCATTAGCTGTTTCAGGGTCAGGTGGGCAATAATTGATGAATTATATATCCCACGAGGGATACTTGTAATTCATCAACAGTTGCTCGCTTGAAAATTAACTTGACCGGGAATCGTTTATCTATAACAAGTGACCCGCTCTCCAGGTGGCTTGATCAGCTCAAGTGGGTGGAGTGTTCCGTCCGGTCATCGCAAAGCCCAGGGTTCGATTTCCACCTGAATTTTTTCAGGTTCTCTTTCAACCACTTCGGTTTAATTAACTGCATGCGAGGGTTACTTTCATTTTCGTATCTTTATCCGCGGTTCACACATATGATTAATTTTATATTTTCAATGAAAAGGAATCGAATGAGCTGTTAATAGCATGGTTGTTTTCTTCGTCCGTCTGCTCTCAAAATATGGGGATAGAGTTTTCTTAGGTTAATACATGACTTTGTTCTGTAACAAAGCACTTTTAGATGACTCTCAAGAAAACAAAACCAACTGTTTCCCACGGAAGCAGACAGAGAGTGTATTTGCGTTAATAAGTCATTAGAAAAAATGTTGATGGTGATGAATATTTATCTTGTATGTATTGCTTTAACGCCACTGTGAATTTTTAAATCCTCGTACATATGCAAACCGCCTGGTATAATAATAATGATTATAAAAAAGAAAATAAGCCATTTACAAAAATAAAAAATAAACAGAAAAAGAGTAAATCTCTCCACCAACAACTTTTCAATGGACCAAAATTTCCTTCAGAACATTTCATATTCACAGCCTTTGATTTAACAGTGTTTGAAGCTTCTATATCGTAAAGTATTTAAGTGTCACTGTCAGAGAAAACCGGACACTGCCCACGGGTCGAGGTTGGCCGATTACTTTCAAATTCCTACCACAGATTATCGTTCTGATATGATTAAAATATTCCCTTTTTAAACAGATTGGCTTCTTTCGTGCGACTTTGGCTAATTTGCATAAGAATACCCGTGTCAAATTTGGGGTAACTTGAGCAAGTTATTTTACTTATCTCTTGCCAGTTTTCAGCGTTTTTTGATTTATGTAGATTGTCTGAGATTCGATCGAATTGTATTCACATGATGAATGATTCTGGATAGCTAGTAATGTCTTTGGCGAACGTGCAAATATTCGTCCCGTGTGACTTTGGCGGATTCGCCAATTTTAAGCTCTTTTCAAATTAAATTTTCGCACAGCTGCGCAGATAAAATTTCAAATCAAATTGGTTTTGGCACAGTCCATTTATTACTGTTTAATGTTCCGTAAGATTTTACATTGGGACCTCCAAATCCTTTTGCAAGATTGACCTCGTAAGTCCGCCCAAATGGGCGAAAATAAAAATGCAATTGTCCTCCATTTTTTACGTACCAAACAGGCTTGGCTAACACGTTTGTTCGAGTGCTTGCGTGTCATCCATAAATATGTTCTCAGTCTGCTGTTTCATTGAGCCTAACAAAGTTTAAAAGTTGGTTTGCACAAAATTAATATACGCTACAGCTTTTGCATTTGTTTATTAGCAACATTTACCTCGAAATGTAAAGTTTAACATTACTTTTGCCTTGATCGAGTTTCACATGTGATGTTTTCTGCATGATTTACAGCTAAATATTATTGAACATAAAATCTAGCTTGCGTGTGTTTTTGTTTTATTTACGTCCAAACAGGTCGTGAAAAATTCGAGCATATTGATTTCCAAAGGGAATGAGTTAGATTAAACAAAGCAAAATTTTCGACTCGTGTGACTTGCTAATTTTAGTTCAAGTTTATGGTAGCATAAACTGATGTTAATAAACCTGAGAATTAGGCCCTATGAAAGCGCACTTATTGACATACTAGCAACAATCATGTCTCTGTTCTTATGTCACACAACGTGCAACATTTGGATAAGCCTTTGTACTAAGTAAGGGTAGATACTAGTTCAAAGTACAAGAAAGAACAATGAAAAGTAACTAGTTGTTCAATTACAGTGTATCCTTCTTCTTTGGCAAATTCCACGGTAACTTAGCATGAGATATCTACTAGACTCCACAAAGGTTCCATTCATCTAATTACATGCTCATCATGCACATGTGCTCCTCTTTTTGTCGTACACTGTCCTTTCCCAGTCAGTTCTCCTAGGGCTTCGGTTCATTCACAACAGCGTTTTTCGCCTGGTCCACTTCCTCACAAATCGCTACGCTTAAATCGACTTCAATAACTTAGTGTACCATGCCAAGGCAAAGGAGGAACATAAACCGTCGCAATTCCGTCTTGGATGGCGCGAACGCACAACAGACTACAGCGCCATGTCTACCGAAGCTCTTCGCCTCATGCTGGGAGAACGTCACCTCCAGCAAAGCGGTAATCGCCGCGTACTTATCTCGCTGCTACAACAAAATGAGAAGCAAAGACCGCCCGTATCACGATCAGAAAGTGCCCCGTCGAACTCCAAGGTCACCACTGGCGTTCCAAACGCAGAACTGGCTTTTTAATCGCCTCTATAGTGGACGAGCGGATGAACCGCCAACTAATCCAAGATGGCGGAGCCAGCAACAACAATGCCCAACTCGCTCGGCCCAGTCCTCCTAGTAACCTTCAGGACAGCCTTACCCTCAGTCCTCCTCCACCGCCACAAGATGGCGGCCAAAACACGACCCGTCAACATCCTCCTTCCCTTCAAAATCATCCAACAGGTAATTTCCTCCCAAATACCGCCGTTCCTTCTGGTCTTGGTTCCCTCTCTTCTCCTGTCGACTTTTCTGATCCAGTCCAAGTCGCGTCGTTTCACCCGAACTTCCGACCGCCTTCCCTCGCGAACCATCTAACAAAAGCCACCTCGACGGCCAACACGAACGGTGAGTACGTGGACTTTGCTACCCTTTTACCAATGACCTCCCTTCACACTGACACCATCCATTCCCATCTTAACCTTAAGGTAGGCGATCGTGGTCTAACTATTCCCCTTCCCGCCTCCTCTAAACGCCCCCAAATCACCTCTATAGATCGATGGCTCGATGCCTTTGCCATATATTTCGCCGTTATCGTGTCTGTGTACCCCTCTCGTGCCGCGGATTTAATAGCCTATCAACAGCTGATTCGAGATGCGGCACGAAAGTTCCCCGGGATGGCTTGGTATGTCTATGATGTGGAATTTCGAAGGCTTGCCTCTCATAACCTTTCTGCCAAGTGGGGGGAACGGGACGTCCAGCTCTACCTCGATACCTTTACAGGCCTCTCCAAATCGGGATGCGTTCTTGCGGCAGCACTTATCATTTTTCTGATACCTGCCCTTTATCTCCCCGTAGGTCTCGGGATGCCCTTACCCAATCCGACCTGTGCTACAACTTTAACAAAGGCCGACCCTGCGCTCGTAACCCATGCCCTTACCAACACAGGTGTAACCAGCCGGGATGCTCAGCAGCTCACTCTGGGGAAGATCACTCTAAACTCACCCGCTACAGAGAGGACAGACCTAAATCGTCTTCAAGCTCTGGCAATTCCTCCCGAGGACACTCCTAATTACCTCTCCCAACCGATTCCTCCCACCCCCATTGACATCAACAACTTTGCATCTACCTTCAGGGCCATCCAGATCCCACAACAGTTAATCATCTTCTCACAGGGTTTTCTCAGGGCTTTAAGATCGGCTATTCAGGTCCAAGGGCCCCTAAGGAATATTCTAACCTTCCCTGTGCAAACATCAACCCATCTATTATTGACAAAAATATGCTAAAAGAGGTTACCCTGGGCCACTCAGCGGGGCCTTTCCACATCCCTCCTTTCTCCAACCTGCAGGTATACCCCATTGGCGTCATTCTCAAGAAACACTCTTCGGAGTGGCGTACCATTTTCCATCTCTCCTATCCCAAACACCGCTCCACCAGTGTAAACGCCCATATTCCTCCCGAATCCTATTCTTTGCAATACATTAAGGTTGACCACGCAATTGCCATACTTCAGGATCTCGGTCCAGGATGCTTCATGTCCAAACTAGACATAAAATCAGCATTTCGCAATGTTCCCGTCCATCCCTCTGACTGGAAACTTCTGGGCATGAAATGGGAAGGGCTCTATTTCTTTGATATGGTCCTCCCCTTCGGTCTCAGGTCGACCCCCTTCCTTTTTGATGAGTTCTCTTCTGCGGTTGAATGGATCATTCAAACTAAACTTCATATTCCCAGGGTTATTCATATACTAGACGATTTCTTTTTTGCTACCTCCCCTCCCCGATCAAAATGCATGACTTCTCTATGCCAAATTTTACACCTTTTTACAGAGCTAAATATCCCTATAGCTCCCAGGAAAACCTTCCCCGCATGCACATGCCTTGAATTTATGGGCATCCTACTAGATTCCAATAAAATGGAAGCCCTTCTCCCAGTAGACAAACTCACCCGCATTCAGGAAGCCCTTCGTCAGTGGACTAATAGGAAATCTGCCACCTTACAGTAGCTCCAGTCTCTGATTGGCACCCTTCAATTTGCTTGTAAGGTTATTGCCCCCGGCCTCCCCTTCTTGCAACGCATCATCATCAGGCACATTCGCCTTAATTCAGGTTTCCGTAAGGACATTTCTATGTGGTAACACTTCCTCCAAAATTGGAATGGGATCTCCCTCTTTTTAGATAGCCAGGCCACCTCTCTGCCGAAGCTTCAGCTATACACCGATGCTTCTGGTTCCCTTGGGTATGGGGGTTTCTTAGCAGGCGAATGGTTCCAGGGCCACTGGTCTGGGAAAAGAATCCGCATGTGGTGTGACAACAAGTCAGTGGTGGCCAGCATAAACTCTAAACACTCCAAGTCCCCCCGGGTAATGGACCTCATTCGAGCAATCACACTGCAAACACTCTAATATAACTTCGCATTCACGGCTACTCACATCCCGGGCTTAGACAATTCTATGGCTGATTCCCTTTCCCGTTTTCAGATGGACCGCTTCCGTACCCTGGCTCCCTCAGCCTCTCCCACAGCCTCCACCATCCCTCCATCAGCGATGAACATCTGAGTGGTTCCGTACAACGATACCTTCATGCTTCCCTTGCCCCTTCCACTCGACGCACTTATCAAGTTGGCGTCAATCACTTCCTCACCTTCCCTTATGCATGGTTTAGTAGGCCCCTCAAGCCCCCTCCTACCAGTCTCAGAAATTACCCTGATGTATTTTGCATCTCATTTAGCCAACACAGTATCCTATGAAACAGTCAAGCTGTACTTGGTGGCAGTGCAGAACCTTCATCGGGAGCTTAACTTTCCTCTTAAGCTCAATGACATGCATAGGTTACAAAAGATCCTGACAGGCATTAAGCGCCTCACTGCTACTAAGCGGCTTGACCGTTTTCCCATTACCCTTCCAGTTCTCCATTCCATTCACTCCTACCTTAAGCCCGAACTTTCCTATAATCTGGACCATGTTATGCTTTGGGCGGCCTTCACCCTTGCCTTGTTTGGGTTTTTAAGATCCAGTGAATTCACTTGCAATGGCCTATTCGACCCCTCTGTCCACCTCACTTCCAACGACATCACACTGGTATCCAACTCCCACTCACCCAACCACATGCTAGTCCACATCAAACAATCCAAACTGACCCCTTCAGACAGGGCCACACAATCACTATTGCAAAGTCCTCGTCACCTATCTGTTCGGTGATAATTCCTTGAATTAACAGCGATGCGATATTTTTTCGAATTTTTCGTCTAATACTTCACAGTTGGCGATTGAGGTTTCTTTCGCAGTGAGCCTCCGCTTGTGTACCCCGTTCAGAGAAGTCATTCCCGGCCAAACTTTCAAACAAAACCAGTTTTAAGAAGGACAGTGATTTGAATAGCGCTGTGCACAGATTCTAAAAACAGTCTACGTCTGATACGACCCCCGCATGACTCAGACAAACTTTGCTTCTCACTCGAAGTCTTAGTATGCACGTTTACCGAGTGTTGAGTCAAAACACTGTTTTTTCGCTTATTATTATCGGGATATGGTAAACAACAAGCGTTGCAGCTGGGAAGAACGTGGGAGGGACTCAAGGATCTCTGAAAAAGTTGCCTGAGTCACTAAATAAATGCGAGAAATCCGGAAAGAAAGCGAAGTGCGCTGTGTTTTGTGGCAGTGATCAAGCAGCCGGGAAATGTTTTGAAAGAGGTAGATACATGACAGTCTTAAATTTATTCCATTTTCACGAATTCTCCGATTTAATTCTTCTAAAAACATAAAATTCTTCAGGTTTGAGGTAGACTCAATCGTCGAGCTTGACCGTCGTGACGCACTGAGCCAGTTTTCAGGATATCCAGAAAAATTATCCTCGAAACCTCCCTGAAAACATTTGATGTTTGTTCGCATACGCCAAGCAATTCTAAAACAGGTTTGGTCTTGTAACGGACGAATTCACCGAGTTTGAGCATATTCGAATCTCTAATCGCGGGGACGGTTTTCAAAATACTGTAGCCCGGAACGGCCTTGTTGTCTAATCTGAACTTATCGAATATCTGGTACGACTACGACTCTTTCTAAACAATTATCAAATTTTCTTTAAAGAATTTGATGAGAACTCTTTGAAAACATTTACCGGCTGGGCTGCAATTAAGGTATCGAGACACGACGTTTAAAAGTTCTCTCATTTTCCGCTCTGCTTCAATCCTTTGCACTTGAGCAATGTTTTGATTTGTTATACATTATATTTTCCTGGACGTTCCTCGAATTTCGAAACTAGAACGCTCTTAAAAACGCTAAAACGGTGAGCAGAACTGATCGCAAACTTTGCGTTTCCATACAGCGCTCTTGCGACCTCTAGCATCCGCGGAGACCCAGGGATAGTCACTCGCGGGTCGGTAGAAAGGGCGCGACGAAAGTTTTCAAGTAGGGCGAGAGAGCCCCTGGGTACCGACTCTCACCCAGCTATTTCCAAAAATTCAAGCGGGTGCCGGCTCCTGATTGGGCGCAAAAATGCTTTGTATTATTGTGTCCAATCGGCGAACAGTTTCTCCTGAGTTCTTTTCGTGAGTTCGTACACGACGGCTATTGTTTCGACACGGCCTGACGGCTTGTCTGGCTCATGCACCAAAGAAATGCACGCGGTCAGTTTGTTATAAAATCCCCATCTGATTTCAAAATACTGTCTGCCCGAAAACTAAAGAAGCTTACCCAAAAATACAAGCTTGAGCTTACAACAGGTATTCACGCTTGGCGAATGACAACCACGAAAACGTCGCATGGAAAAGGGAATTCACATGTTTTCAGTTTCTATCGATTATTCCAACTCGCTTACTTTGTCAAATGCAAGCGAACTCTTTTGGAGCTGAATTTCTATCCAAGTTCATGAAGAGATTGAATGAATTTTGTCATTGCTTGTTTACGTTCTTCACAAAACATGAAATTAGGCATTTTCACGGGTAGTCGTGCAGTTGACGGCAAAGAAATGTACCAAAAAGTGTGATGCACGTGCAAAGTTGTTGTTTTGCCTTGTCATCGCCGCATCTTTAACTTCCTATTCTGATATAAGATACATTGTGATGAGTCAAAATATGGAAAATTGAATTGCTCCTGCTTATAGCATCCCAAACGTTTTTTTGACTCATGGGTAGTTCCTTCGTTTCTGGTTAGGAAAGTTAGAAAATAAAAGTTTTCCTTGCTCCCACAAGCTTGGTGAACGAACTGGGTAAGTGTGGCAAGACGATAGCCATCGTGTGCGAACTCACGAAAAGAACTCAGGAGAAACTGTTCGCCGCATTGCGCCCAATCAGGAGCCAGTGTCCGCTTGAATTTTTGGAAATAGTTCGGTGAGAGTCGGTACCCAGGGGCTCTTTCGCCCGAACTTGAAAACTTTCGTCCCGCCTTTTCTCCCAACCCGACTGACTGCCCCTGGATCTCCGAGGATGGATCTCTAGTAGAAATGGCCAATGTTTGTCTGAGTCTCGGTGAGGGGGTCACGTTTCTGTGACGTCATCTGTGCGCAGCGCTATTGCACTCGTTTGTTGGTAAATCAAAAGGCACATTGTTCGCGGTCAACAACTTGCAGAGAGATTCAACTCTGCGATACACCCACATTAGTTCCGTAAATAAAGTAAATCCTGAGAAAATATGAATAACCATCTGAATTTTTTGAACTCCCATGGCACATATTAAGGCGTATTTTCCTACCATAAGACCATAAAACGATAAAAAAGACAGCAAAATCGATCCTTCTGTCCGCGGACAGCGGATCGTTCGGGAGAACAACCACACGAGGAATAAGTGCTTTCAACTTCCGCTGATTCCAACAGCCAATCAGCGTTGCGGCCAAAATCTGGCCGCAGTGAGCACAAACTTGTGAGAGTTTGTATCAGGCCCAAATTTTAGCAGTAGTCGCAAGAGACAATGTATGAGAACCGCTAAAATTGGGCCTGATCTCAGGTTACATTTTCGTCTGAAAAACTTTCTCGGCGAGCTCTACCAATTTAGCTTTACGTTCATTTCGTCCTTGGTGAGATACTTGAATACCTCTATTTGTTAGGCACTCTTTTAAGCACGGCACACTGTTACTTTTAAACTCGTTCATCTTGCAACTAAGCCAAGTTGTTTTGCTCTTCAGCAGCTGTAAGTTCATTTTATTCCCCCAAGCCTCGCTTTCGCGCCCAAATTAGGTTCCGATCTCGAGCGCCCGAACATATCGGAAATGACCTAGTATTTGAAAGGATTCGGCCAACCTCGACCCATGGGCCCTGCCTGGTTTTCTCTGAAAATGACACTTAAAAGGAATCGATTCTCGTTTATTCCTTCCCGCAAGTACAACTCTCTATTTTGTACTTAGAAGATGTTGATTATTTGATAAGATGATCTGGCAAAGAAAGGTACAGTTCGGTGCCAGAACAAATCGTCACCGCATCTTTCATTCTATTAACGCCCCGTTTTATCTCGATAATTATGATATATGTTCAGTCGCAGAAAAAAGTGTGAAATTTCATGGAAATCCTTTTATAAGCCATTTTCTGAGAAAATCGAGAATCGTAAGACACTCGTCAAAAAATAGAATTTTTTTATTATAATTTTGCCAAAACATCCCTTTTAGTGACCTAATTTAAAAATAGTTTTGAGTTCAAACGATTCATTTTACAGCGGTTACCACTAACACACGTCCTCAAAGGGTTTTTGCCTTTGGTTTGGTGGACGTCAATCAACCTTTACCATGATTTTCACGCGTTGTCCAAGAGAAGATTCTTTCCTTGTTTCTCGAGCACTCGGAGGAACATGTCGGCGTTTAAGCCGTTTTTCAATATTTTGCTACAGGATCTGACAACGCTTCATGTCAAGATTACGAGGAGTACGAATTTGTTGAATGTTTGTCATGGGGAAACTCAAATTATCGACTTATTAACACACTGTAAGTAACAACCACATAAGCTTTCTCAATACACGCTCGCAACTCGTCTGAGTTCTTGCTAGTTCTGGATCCTATCGGATAACATGAAGAATAATGATAAGTAGATCTGCAGGTTAGAAAAAATGATTCATTATATTTTCGAAAGCAGCCACCATTCAGAGGAAACTTTTTTCCCTTGAGTTTCTACCCCTTTAGTAATTCGTCCACGGCTCTCGTGTTTTTCATACAATCAAATAAATAAACAACCTGAAAACCTTTACGTAAACTTCAGAGAGTGTTTCGAATATTTCACCCAGCTCACAGAGACGTCGTTCTTTTAACAATGTAATCCTTCATCTTAATGAAATAATTAAAAACGCCGTCGTCATTCGAAATTATTCTTGAAAGTCTTCGCCCTTCATTCAGCGATGAGGGAACCTTGCTCTGTCAGAGCGCGTGAGAAAACTATGGAAACAGTTGATTGATGTCCACGAAAAGTCAGGTTTCAACAGAGAGAAAGAACCCCTTCAAGGGCGCTTGTTAATGGTAACCGCTGCAAAGGAGAAATTAGAAAAAGTTTGAAAAATCGATTTTATGCCTGTTTTTCGCACAAACCAAGGTAGGATACCATGGCAACTTCGAGAGAAGGATGAACGCGTAAGAAACTTTCCTTGATAGTTAAACTTCATCGAATTATTATTTCGTTCTTGCTCCTTACAGCAAGGAGCCCAAAAGTGTGACCGCTTTTGATTTATTCACATTCTTTCGTACAGATTTCATCCAATCAGAAACCAGCTGGAAACTGTCGTCGACTTCTGATTGGTTAATGTCTGCGTGAAAGAATGTGAATTAATTAAAGGGGTTCACACTTTAGGGTTCCTTGCGGTAAAATCTAAAAGAAAATTTGAAAAACAATGTTTTATATTTTTACTTTAACAACAAGTCTAAGGGGGTGTTTACATGAGAAAACTCGCACCGGCGCGAGTTTCATACCGACATGACTTTTGATTTCGTATCGCGTTTACATGATGACTGGGTTATTTCACATCTCGTTATTTGAAGCTACAGTTCATGTTGATAAAATGCACGTATGATTCAAAATCGCGAACATTACGCATGCGCTACCCGTTCCAGTCTACCTGCAGACCGATTTCTCACCGAAACCGGTGGTCGTTCCGTGTTTACATGATACCGTTGCGAGATTTCGTACTGGAGTGAAATTCTCGCCCCGGTGCGACAACCGGAGTGAACTCACGCCGGGGCGACTCGCGCCGGCATGACTTTTTGTGGTGGTATCATGTAAACAAATGTAGAGCCATGAGAGGGAACCGGAGTGAACTCGTCGCGTCGCGAAAGTCGCCCCGGTGTCATGTAACACCCCCTAAGGAGGTCATATTTGTGACGTTGGACATGCTAGAAAGTGAAGGCCAACTTTGACTATTATAAAAGGCCTCTGGTATATGCCGCTTGATCATAAGACCAATATAAAATGGTACCTTGGCTATTACACTAAATTACTGGAAAGTTTTAGCTCTGGATATCAAATACTATCATGACACCAAAGGAAGCGGTGAGAACAATTGAATATAGAAAATTATGCAAATTAGACGGCTCGCGGATGTTTGTTAAAATAAAAGAAAAGTTTTACGTGAAAGGATTACTCACCATTGCTTGTAACACGTTTTTACTGGGAGGAAAGTTATTTCCAACTTCAGTTGCGTTGTTTTGAGTCACAAAAACCATAATTTTAAGCCAAACGACAAACCTTTGTTCAGCAACTACGTCGGAGAAATCCGGCCATGATTTGAAATCAAGTCACGCGTCACTGCGGTCCTTTAGAAGCAAGAGTTACAAGAGGTTACTTCAGTCGGGAGACAAAAGGAATGAAAGTTCATCGCAAACTAGTGACTTGGATTTCTCAAACCTTTCATCACTTCAGTCGTTCGCCAGCTGATAATAAACATCGCACAAGATCGTATGACCATTTATAGCGTGTGAATAAAAAAACTCGGTCACACGCTTAAGTCACGTTGGCATACTGTCATGAATTTTAAAACGATTTTTCACGTTTGCTTTCAGTAAGAAATAGACTCATCGAAATAGAAACAGGCTTGCTTTATTTGATATTTTTAATTTATTTTATAGCCTGCAGAACTTGTTCCCCATACATCGCGCGTGTCTTGCGCTCCAAGTCCGTTTCGCAATGCAATTGGCTCCTGTTCTGCAGTCTATTTCTTTTAGAGACACCTGCTAGTTATTGACAGGCTGTGAAACAAGTGTATTTTTTATTTGAAGTGCTACATCATTTTCCTATAAATTTCAAACGTGATTCCAAAAGGACCCTGTTGATGGAAAAAAGCTGTCCCAGAAAGAGGGTCACCCTCCCAGCCGAGCCAACTTTAGCGAAAGTATATATGAGGAAAAATTGACAACTTTGCCCGAGTCAACAGTACTCGCGCATGCTGCCTTTTTCTAGCTTTGACCTAGTTGACCCAGCTAATTGGGCGAGCCAAAGTGGAGAAATGTCAGCCCGGCTAGGACGCTACCATATACCTCACTGGCTGGTCGACTTTTAGAAACCATGAACCCCGCCCTAGTAGTAAGGCGTCTATCCGAACCAACCTTTTGGTTCTCGTGTAAACGGTTTGCCAAGTTTTGTAGGAAAATGCAGAAAAAGTTTGCTCACCCCGGGTGGCTCGGGTAGGCGAGTAACCGCCTGATAAGGCCAAGCACAAACTTTCATTTTCAGTTAAATGTGCACTATTTTTAAGTTAGTTGAAATCATCTTGCATGCATGCCCCCTCCCAGATCCCCTTTTCTATCGATACGCCTCTTACAGGTAATATTCGAGTATAACCCACCATCAATTCACTGTGAATGACGAGAGGCGGGAAAGTATACAGCTATTTCGAGAAAGGTTGTCGGAAAAAATGCACATGCGACAATCCCGAAAGGTAATATGGGATATGATCAATACACTGTTCCTCACGACTGTAGCTATCGAACCTACTTTTGTTGCTGTCCATTAGCACTCGCGAACATATGTCCATGGCCTCTCGTGCCATTCTTTCAATTTTCTTTGGAGAACAGGGCAGACAAAGCCACCCACAATACCTTTCGGGATTGTCGCGTGCACTTTTTCCGACAACCTTTCTCGAAACAGCTGTATACACTCCCGTGTGATAGACAAACGGTGGAGTCTTATCGTTGTTTTAAGGTCCTGTTTAGCGACATGGAAAAATTCACTTGCGATCACTCAAATAAGCCAGACGTAGTTAATCGATAAACCGATAATCGATAGTAATCGATATCAATCGATAGAAATCGATCGAGAAAAAAAGTTGTGGCTTCAATTAGTATCGATTTTTATCGATTGTTATCGATTATTTTTGGAAAAGACATTCATTATTCGGTAGAAGTTCAACATTAACACGATATTGGCCGAAGGTATTATTGAGTCATTCAGTCGTTATATTGTGCAGTTCTTTTATAATTGATAAAATACTAGAAGAACAAAACACTAAAAGGAACAAATTGCTCTTTGCTTTGATTTTTTAGCTTAAGCGCAGTTCATAATAAGGAAAGAAATTGCTACGAAAGTGGCAGAAAATAACTCTCTGTTGTTGTAGCAACTCCATAAATATGGAGCATAATAAAGAACGAAATCAGTGTTCTTATGATTTCAGTGAGTCGCATGAAGAAAGAACTGCGTCTGAATTGAATAGACATGCAAAGATCTATTAAAACAAACCTAGGCATCTCAGACCTCCTATATTCCCTATTTATCCTATAATTTGTATAGGATCTTATAAAGAGCCTATATATTTCTTATAAATCATAATATTTTCCCCTATATTTCTCATAAATAGGACATATTCTGAAATCTGCATTTTGCAGTGTGAAGCAATTTTTTTGTGAATTAACAAATCAAAATTCTTCATCAGTAAAAATAGTATTCCCTTACAAATTCTTCAAAACTACTTTGGTTGCAAAGTTTTTGTTAATTTTGAGTAAACTGAGACTGTGTATTTTTGTTGACTGGTCTTCCCACAAGAAGCAGTTGAAGTTGAAGTCGCTTCTTCGTCCGCCATTGATAGGTTGTTGCCAAACCTGCTATCAAAAGACGTGACGCCAGTTACTCAACGAACTTAACCACCGTTGCTTCTGATTGAGTAACTGACATCACATTCAAATTTGTCTCCCCAGTGGCAACCAAGAGACAACAAATCAATGTAATCGCAAATTTCAAAGTCTTCTCATGGGAATGGAAATGAGAAAAATTACAGAGAGATTATTCAAAACATAACCTTTGTAACAAAAGTAATTTTAAATAATATTTTTATTTACAATTTTGCCATCAAATAACGTTTTAGGCCCCCTTTTAACAAATGTTCCTGGTTGACAAGTTTGACCTGTGAAGAGCACCTCTGTTTTGAACTTGAACAGCCTATCAGATTTTCCAAAAAGTGGCTGAGATCGGCCTGCAAACCAGGAAACAAAAGAAACCAAAAAAATGGAATCTGGTATGACTGCGCCTGGAGTAGTTGTTGAAGTCATCAAAAATAAAATCTGTTAAGCAAAAGCCGGTCTCATGGGTGTTGCTTGCCAAATAGCATCGTCATGTTCAGAATATTCACTTTAAGATAATTGCTTGTTATCGATTACTATCGATTTATATCGATTGTTATCGGTTTTGTAAATCGATAATAATCGATTTATATCGATTTCCGATATCAATCGATATTAATCGGCGGATTAAATCGATTGATTCCGATATCGATTTTTATCGGGGGAGGGGGTGGTACTCCAGATTTGAAGTCACGGGGATGATCGTTTGAAATTTTCCGTTCTGAGATTTTTGGGAACAAACCTTCTTTTTAGCTGTGGCTTTATTTAAGTATTCCAAATATTCGTTCTTTTTGGTTTTGATTTTAGCTTCCACGGATCATCCCCGTCATTTGGAATCTAAAGTATCCCTCCTGTGTAGTACTTCGAAGGCAAAAAAGCTGTTTGACAGCCTAGTACGTGTTTATAAAAGAAATATAAAAAAAGTAAGGCTGTTTCTACTGCGATGAGAGTATTTCTTGTCAAAACAAAATAAATGTGAAAAACCGTATAAAAATTGCTGACAACAGCTACGAAAATTTCGTGACAGTATGCTCATTGTGACTTTTGCGTGTGACCGGACAAAAGGTCATACGATCTTGTGCGCCGTTTATCATCAGCTGAAGAACGACTGAAGTGATGAAAGGTTTCCAAAATGGTAGTCACTAGTTTGTGATGAATTTTCATTCCTTTTGTCTCCCGACTGAAGTAAACTCTTGTG
Organism: Porites divaricata; assembly: GCA_038088405.1. Lineage (NCBI taxonomy): Eukaryota > Metazoa > Cnidaria > Anthozoa > Scleractinia > Poritidae > Porites > Porites divaricata. The sequence goes on from JBBMOI010000011.1 coordinate 9,782,895, forward strand.
ACTCTTGTTACCAAGGACTACAGTGACGTGTGGGGACTTTTTCGAGTCACGGATTGCGTTCGTTGCTGAACAAACGTTTATCGTTTGGCTTAAACTATGGATCTTTTGACTGAGAATTAACGACGCAGTTGAAGTCGGAAATAACGTTTCTCACAGTGAAAACTTGTTTCAAGCAATGGTGAGTAATCCTTTCATGTAAAACGTTTCTTTTAGTTTGACAACCGTCCGCAAGCCGTTAATTTGCATAAATTTTCCATATTCAATTGCTCTCAGGGTGCTCTCACCACTTGCTTTGGTGTCAGGATGGTATTTGATTTCCACTGCTAAAACTTTCCAGTAATTTATTACAATAGCCTAGGTACCTTTTTATATTGATTTTATGATCAAGCGGCATGTACCAGAGGCCTTTTGTAATAGTTAAAGTTAGCCTTCATTTCCTAGCATTTCCAATGTCACAAATATGACCCCTTTAGACTTGTCGATTATAAAAATATACTAGTAATAGTTGACACTACAGCTGCCCCCGCTCTATATATAGTATTCTTGCTCCTTGTGTAGCTCTTTGAAATATACCGATTCATAATGAAGATGTTCACGCATATTCCGTACAATAGGTGAGATAAATACAGGAAATAAACGCAAGGTTCCATGCACAGTTTCGGTTTGATTTACACAGCTTTGATCAAAACATTCTCAGTCAGTTCGAGCATAAGAAAAGATTTAATTAAAAGTTTAATGTTTTTCGCTATTTCTATTTCACTTTTCAAGTAAGCCTTAGAAATTAAAAGGACGTTTGATCAATTCGCGCTCGCGCATTCTAGTCTTATTTTAAACTTTGTAGCGGAAGGACATCTGTGAGCAGGGAATAAGTCAGCAGAGAATTTGATGGTCTGCGAATTTCTCTAATCGTCCATCGTTCTGCTAGTGATAAGCTAGCGGTTGAATCATTCACTCGTCTTGTTTGTTTTGGGCCGAGCCTTTTTATTGCGGTCAAAGAGAGAGAAAGAGTGTCTGGCAAGGTTCAGATGAAGGTTTCCAATCAAAGATTTGTGAACTCGTGTCTGGCAAACTCACTTAGTGTTAAAATATACACTGTTCTACGCACCTTATAACTTCATCTGCGCTTAACGAGTGTCTTTTGCCGGCGCAAACAATAGAAACGTCATCATTACCTACCGATTCCTCGCGGCCCCTGTTCAAGCAAATCGAGATATTTTCTATAATTATTGACTGTATGACTGTATATTTCAACTGTAAGTACTTCCCTGAATATACGCGCAAGTTACTAGGGTGCCTTCTCGGGATTTCGCCTTCTGGGCGAAATCCCTGCGGGGGCAAAAATATCGGTTTTCAAATTTTCTTTTAGGATTTTAAAGAGAAAGAACAAGAAAATAATTCGATGAAGTTTCAATATCGGGGAATGTTTGTTACGCGTTCACCATTCTTTCGAAGTTGCCATTGCATCCTGCCTTGTTGTTTTGTGTGAATAACAGGCATAAAATCGAGTTTTCAAACTTTTTCTAATTTCTCTTTTAAAATGAATCGTTTGAACTCAAAACCATTTTTTCTTAAATTAGGTCACTAAAAGGGATGTTTTGGCAAAATAATAGAAAAATTGATTTTTCGAGAAGTGTCTTGCGATTCTCGATTTCCTCAGAAAATGGCTAGTAGCTAATAGAAATGTTAGCTATTTCGCATGTGAAATGGTTATGATGGCAGTTAAAACATGTTTCTAGGCTGCAGCTAGGCTCAGGGAGGGATTCACCAAATTCTGTGTCTACATCGATGGTTCCAACCTGCCGGAGAACTGTGAATTCCAACTGGAACAAGTTGTACAAGGAGATGGTGTTGATTCTGGGGATTTGCTTACACAGTATCGACTGAAACCAGTGGAGGGTTTTGGCAAACAGGTGTGTTGTTCTTTATATATATTTATATATATAACTAACTCTTTCGAATATGGTTGAGCTATACTGTGAAGCACAACTTCTACCACCGCTTGATCGATCTGATCATCAGTGCATCCTATTCTCTCCTTTAAACCAGCAGCGGCATGGGAAAGCAATATCTAGATCTGTAAGGCGTAAGCCTGATAATCTACGTTCT
>JBBMOI010000011.1:9790000-9980000 GCA_038088405.1 Porites divaricata
CTGAATACTTCTTTCCTTAACAACATCATAATTTCAGATGGAATGGTTTTCACCACAAACCTGGCACGCTGCTTTCTTCTTTCCCGCAACTTAGTCAGTTGCAAAGTATCCTTCTCACACATGACTCTCAAGGGGAGTTTCCTGACTTTAAACCGTGTTTAAGTTCTATGGCTTGCATCGGATATTCAGCCTCTGGGGGTACAGTCTCAGTATAATGAGGGAATCCATATCACTGTGGTTTCAGGAAACAGTATTCTCAAACTCATTAATTATTCATGAGCTGATGACCCAATCAGCTCGCATCAATTGGGTCAGGTGCATGTATGTTGATACCCAATGAACGTACCGATCAAGACACGGTAGATTAGTTCAAAAACTGATCAAGACACTGATCAAGAAACTTGAATTTAAATCAGTCTTAATTATAATTCTAAATACAGCATTTTTCCCGCTTAAATCATTGCTTACAACAACAATGTGAAGCCCTTCTCGAACGCCATTCTTCATCTCGGCATCTAAGCAACGTCGGAAAAGGACAAACCTTCAAAAAATAACACACAAAATTAAAGTCCTGAAACAGTACATTTTAAATTACGAACCAATTCGGTCTAAAAGTTGTCAAGTACCTTTTGTCACTAGCGTCCAGAGGATTCAAAGCTTCTGATCCATTTTTCTTCTCCAAATAACGCTTGAGAGCACAAATGATACCATAAACAGACTTGGGAGGGTATCTTTCACCGGACTTTTTAGCTACCTCCATCACAAATTTTGACAACCAATAGTTCAGCGACAGAGCGTCCATTCCAGCAATATCTACACTCACAGCGGTAACCTTGTGTAAATCGTAGTCCTTGAAGAGACCGCCACAATCTAATACCGGAACTTTAACCTCTCTCAACCTCTGCCATTCCGCAAAAATGTTCACAGCCCACTTGTTTTTATACTTAGTTGAAGCTGGAACAGCATCATTCACCAAAACATTTTCTTGAGAAGAGGTTTTTGGAACTCGAAAACGTTCTGATCTCGACTCGATCTCCATCACGCGGCATAATGTTAGTTTATTAAAAATTCAACCTTTAAAACTTGCCCACATGGCCGCATGTAAAATATTCATTTCATTTACCATATGAATAAAAAACAGACAATAGCCTATTGAGCACGCCTACTAATTACCTATTCTTCGAAAAAAATTCTCATGCTAGTTTGAGGAGCCAGCTCAAAAACTCGTGCTTCGTTTTTCATCAGGGGTTCCAAACACCTCGAAACAATAAAAGCACTCCGCCTTCGGCGTCGTGCTTTCATCTGTTTCTCGGTGTTTGGAACCCCTGATGAAAAACTCGCACTCGTTTTTGATCTATTACTTCTACGGAATTTGTGGCTTTATCTTTTGCTACAATAAGACGTAACATTGATCAAGGTCAAATGACTGGAGCTGTTTCTATAGACCTCTGCAAGGCCTTCTGATTCAGCTAAAAATATAGGCGTGGTTTTTGATCAGACTGCTTCCCTTGATGGGCATGTAAAATCTGTGTGTAGGTCTGCTCTTTTTCATTTGCGAAACATTGCTAAAATTAGGGAATACTTAAATGTCGAAAGCACTAAATCACTAGTACATGCCTTTGTTACCTGCAGACTTGATAATTGTAATTCTCTGCTTATTGGTTCGCCTAGTTTTCTGATTCAGAAGTTGCAGCGCATTCAGAACTGTGCTGCACGTCTGGTGACTGGGCAGCCTAAGTTTGCTCATGTAACTCCCATCTTGAAAGAGCTCCATTGGCTTCCCATTGAACAGAGAGTTGCATTTAAAGTTCTGCTACTAGCTTATAAAGGTTTAAATGGCCTTGCACCAAAGTATATCAGCGATATGCTAGTAAGGTATAACCCGTGCCGGGTTTTACGCTCTAGTGATAGGCATCTTTTAAATGTCCCTAAGACCAATAAAAAGACCTATGGCGACAGAGCTTTTTCTGCAGCTGCCCCACGACTGTGGAACAGCTTGCCCCTCGATTTAAAAATAAGTCCATCAGTTACCATTTTTAAGTCGCGCCTTAAGACACATTTATTTAAATTAGCTTTTAATTAGTTGATAAGTTATTTTTAAATTAGTAGTTGTTAGTTTTGTAGTTAGTTTTTAAGTTGGTGTACAGCGGTATAGAGCTTTTGGATATACCGCTATATAGATAAAGTATCTGTAATCTGTATCTGTAAGGCCTTTGACAGTGTGAACCATTCCGTCCTGACTGTCTGAAAGGTAGATTGTTGGGTTCTGGGGAGCTTTCTCAGACGCTGAATCTATTTGTGTTGGTGTGCCCCAAGGATCCCTCCTCGAACCTCTTTTTATTTGTGCTTCATGTGAACGATTTACCCACCATTGCCGCAGGTGTAGTATGGAAATGTATGCTGATGACACTGTCTTATTCTATTCTGGAAAGGTTGCTGCTACAATCGAGAAAAGTCTTAATGAAGATCTTGATCTAATATTGGATCGTGGCCCTATAATAACAGCCTTTTCTTAAACGCGGTTAAAGGGACACAGTCAGCTGATGTACATGCGCATTAGATACAATTTCTTCGCTGATTTGCATGTGACAAGACACGAGCGTGAAACAGAAAGTGAGAAGCGTATCCGGAATACTCAAAACAAACCTTGTTGAGTTGAACAATTTACAAGCCCAAATCGTGATTATATATAGACCTTAAGCCACATCAGAGCACACCTTTGAGAATTCATCGATGGATTTGTCCAGGAAAAGCCAAACATCGACAAATACTTCTGAACTCGTTGATCAGTAGAAGTGAGGAATAACACGGAGTCGGTATGAATCATTGTCGAAGGTTCAAGGTCGAGAAAGTTTGATTTTCCAAACATATGTAACTTTTTCCATCGATTTTCCAAATACATATAACGATTATTTGCTCACCGATGTTATTTATTCGTTTCTTTTGTTATTTTGGTAAACGAAAGCGATTTCTCCCGCCCGGAGCCTACGCATTTCTCATCTCTTCTGTTCATATTCCTTTGGATACTGTTTTTAAACAAATACGATAAAATAATGTCATAGGATGAGTTAAAGTTTGCTCAAAAAGAGGTTTCCTGTAAAAGATCGAAGATCGAATGAGACACTACGAAGGATTGAAGCGGATTTCTAGATGTAGCCGACGCGTTCATTTGATTTCGGGTTGAGGTAAACTCTTTTCAAAACTGACAAAAGTAGTGTCCAGGTCAGCGCGGTCACATAGCTGACTGTGTCCCTTTAAGGCTTAGGCTATGTTGTTCAGAACTCACGCTAGTCTTTCTGATGCTTTTTTTGGTATGGCGTTTAAGGGCCGACCCATTAAGCGTGTTTTTGCAATCAAGTATTTAGAAGCTGTATTTGATGAATGTATTTCTTGGAATTCTCATGTTAAGTATGTATTATCCCGCGCTGGTAAACGACTGGGAATGCTAGGAAGCTCCTGAGAATGTAAAACGTGGACTTAGAGTTTGTTTGAACAACATGTTTTTCCTCTTTTCTTTCTCGCCGATGTGTTTGCACTGAGTCTTACATTTAGAGATGTTACGTTACGTACGTGTTTCTGGTAGTTAGAAAGGTGACAATTATTGCGCGAATAATAGATCGTGTTTTGATTGGTCCTTTTGACATCACTACCTTCAGTCAAAATTTTTGGCGTAGGTGGGCGGAAGGGCCAGAACAATGGATCGTTAACAGGCGCTCTATTTTTCTCCTCCCCTCGCCTCGCGCTTCGCACGAAATACCACATTCGCCTTGCTTGGCTCATAAAGCGCCTGTTATGCAGGCCAGTGTTTTCCGGTAAATCAATTACTGCCCGCTCCAGCATGTCTTCAAAATTTTTTTTTGTATTTTCTTCTTTAATCGGTTTCCCGTCTATTTCCTCCTTATTTCCTCACTAACCTCGCTTTAGCTGCTTCATAAGTAACCTCAGAATATCCTATATGCTATATATCCAAGGCTTCGCCTGATAAACACGCCTCCAATCTTAACATTTTGAACTGAGCAGACAACGCCACTGACAATCTTGCATTTCAGTGCTGAAATTCAGTTTTGTTCCCCTAAATGTTGGAATACGAACCCTTTCTAGGTTTTCTACCCCACTTTCACTAATTTTTTTAAATAAAAACTTGTGTACGCCTAATTGCAATAACGTTGTCTTAGAAAATTTAAAAAGGGAAAAAGACAAAATTATAGGAATTAATTAGGCTAATAATAAATAAGCCTATAATGCATTCATTTACAGCCATCCACACATGGAACCTGTCTATTGTATTTTCGAAAATAACTCACTGAAGACTTTATTTGAGCAAATGATGAAGAAATTGAAAAACTTCACAGCTGGAATTTTTGATATTTACAGAAACTGGCTCGTCAATGGCGTGTACAACAAATAACTTAACACCAAGCTACAGTCGACTCCTGATAACTCCAACCTTCAAGGGAAATCGAAAAAAGTTCGAGTTATCGGGAGCTCGAAGCAAAAGCTGGAAGCAAGGGAAAAACCAGTTTTTACTCTGCGGTGAACATTTTAATCACATTTAATTGTAGAAATGTTAAGTCAAAATTGAAAGGTTCTTCTAGATTATGAATCAGGACGTAACGTAAAAACAGCCTAAATAGAGCCGCGTTTTACTGTTTTGAGAAGTAAAGCTATTTCACGGTAGATTTGTGACAAACAACATCAGCCTTCGCTAGTAAACTATATGCCTACACTAGTAATAGTTGACACTACAGCTGCCCCCGCTCTGTATATTGTCGGTCAATAGTATTTTTGCTCGTTGTGTAGCTCTTTGAAATATGCCGATTCATAATGAAGACTTTCACACATCTTCCATACAATAAGTGAGATAAATACAGGAAACGCAAGGTTCCATGCACAGTTTCAGTTCGATTTACACAGCTTTGATCAAAACATTCGCAGTTTCGAGAATAGTTTATTCTAAACCATAAAAAAAGATTTAATTAGAAGTTGAATTTTTCGCTATTTCTCATTCACTTTTTACATTCAGTTCATTTTATTTGCCGGAAAGTAAGCCTTAGAAATTAAAAGGACGTTTGGTCAATTCACGCTCGCGCATTCTAGTCTTATTTTAAACTTTGTAGCGGAAGGACATCTTTGAGCAGGGAATAAGTCAGCACAGAATTTGATTGTCGGCGAATTTCTGTAATCGTCCATCGTTCTTCTAGTGATAAGCTAGCCGTTGCTCACTCATCTTGCTTGTTTGGGGCTGAGTCTTATTCCGGTCAAAGAGAGAGAAAGAGTGTCTGGCAAGGGTTGTAATCAAAGATTTGTGAACTCGTGTCTGGCAAACTCTCCAAGTGTTTATATATACACAGTTATACGCACCTTATAACTTCATCTGCGCTTAACGAGTGTCTTTTGGTCCATAACTTTCAAAACAACTGCTCCAAAGAATGTCACTGATAACACGTAACGAAGTATGACTGCATAATAAATGTAACAAAATCTACCTAAGCGGCCCCTTCGGGATTTTCTGTCTTTACGTCATCCTAACCATTTCGTACTTTCGGGCGCAAACAATAGAAACGTCATCATTACCTACCGATTCCTCGTGGCCCCTGTTCAAGCAAATCGAGATTTTTTGTAGTATACTGACTGTATATTTGAACTGTAAGTACTGTCCTTAATATACGCGCGAGTTACTAGGGTGCCTCCTGGGGATTTCGCCTCTGAGCGAAATCCCTGCGGGGGCAAAAACGTCAATGGAAAATTCAAAATCAACGTTTCCGACGACAGTACACTGTTTTTATTCCCGACTTTTTAAGTGGTCAAAACATGGTTCGAGTTATCGAGGGTAAAACTATATGGAAGTAATCTGAGGGGAAACAAAAATTACTTCGAGTTAGCTGGAGGTTCGAGTTATACCGGGAGTAAAATTAACGTAAATGTATGAAGGAAATCCAGGGGAAATCGATTTTGGTCCGAGTTAGCGCGAAGTTCGAGTTAGCGAGGGTTCGAGTTATCGGGAGTCAACTGTCTTCTAAACTATTCTATTCGTAACGAGTCGAAACAGAAAAGTACAGTCATGAAGTGAAAACAAAAGATACTAATGAACTGCAGTGAAAACTACTAAAATAGCTTTCATGAACAGTGCGAATCGAACAGAATTATGTGATAACAGGTTTGCCATTCAGTATAGCCTGCGAACGCAGACGTATTTTCTGTCAACGCTTCTCTCCACCCGAAGAGTAACTTTTCGGATGGAGAGTAGCGGCGACCGAAAATACGTGGTAATAACCCTATCCCTGCCAAACCCCACTTTAAGTCTATGAATGGAACAACCAGTATAAAAATAACAGAATCCCTGAGCAATGGCCCTAAGCGTTAAGGCAACCACAAAACACAACAACTACAAAATATTTAACAAAAAAAAACAACAAAAGAACCAAGAATCTTTTAAACTGCTCAAGGTATGCACCAGCAATTCACAACTTAGTGCCTCCTTTCGATTTTCAAGTATAGTGGATACGGTTTTTGGAATGAAATTTTTGTCGTTTTTTGTTTATGATACCCTGGATACCAGAGGTGTTTTTTTTTCCTGTTGCTTGCGGCTAAAATTGAGCGGCGGAGCCGTCACGATCGCAGCTTCGCCGCTCAATTTTCGTCACAAACAACAGTAAAAAGAAAACCTCTGGCACCCAGGGTATCCAGTACGCTTCTTGCATGAGCAATAAGTTTGTTTGCTCGGATTCGGTTTATGCGCTGAAAACTGAAGTCAGCGTAGTCTTTATGTCAATTTTCATAAAGGATTTGTAGTGCCTAAATCTAATTTAAATTCAGTAGTAGTAGAGCTAACGTACTGGAGGTTGCACTTTTTTGCGGTGGACTAATTAAATAAACGACGTCATTGAAATGGTACGAAAGCCTTTGTCGAAAGAAATGTGTTTCTGTTGGACGATGGCTCTGAATTTGTGAGTTAATGTCGTTTTATCCACGGCATAAATGCAAACGGCGTTTCGGGTCATTTGTCCACGGATCGGCTCGTGTTGGAGAATCATGTAGCTGTGTTTTTGAAAATATTGCTGCGAAAAGGTCCTCCCATGTAGCCAATGTAAAAACTAGGAGTGTGACCATTGTTTTCTCTTCTCCTCCTCTGTGACCTTGTCCTCACTCTCTCTATTTTCATTGCCATTTTCCCTTGTCAGGGCCCTCAAAAAATCGCATTTTCGTGTCAATGTGGTGAAATAGCTGGAAAATTTCGCTCTTTACGTTTTCAAAAATTCAGCCAGATTTATGATTAGTCTGTCACCGACATTCGTGAGTGGACGTGTTCGTAGTAAAGATTATAAACAGCACAGATAAAGATACACAAATTGATAATAAAAGTCTATTATATTTCGGCAGATATAGCCGCCTTTACTATCTAGTTTTCTATCTTGATCATTGCTGTTTATACATACATATATCTAGCCGGATTTTTGAAAACGTTACCGCCAGATGGACCAAAAATGTTAACGCAACTTGGTATTATGTGTAATGATAATGTGAATCAGGCAGTAGCCTGAATAGGCCACTTGCACTTAGAGGGCACGTGACCAATGTTGCCTTTAAAAAATGGGTTGGAGTCTTGTTCATTCTAAAAAATGGCGGAGCAGATATTTTATGGCACTTTGATTTTTCGACAAAGTAATATGATTTGTTTTGGCCGCTTTGTTGGAGGGCAAGAGTTTGCCCTCCAACATATGCATGGCGGCCAAATATCTTGTTAAATGTTTGATAGTTACGCTCAGATGTGCTATAAACATTACCACATCATCTTTTCAACATTTTGTGCAAATTTTGTGTTCAGAAAGAGGTAATTCATAATTTTAAAAATAACACATTTTGGTCACGTAACCAGCTACGTACTTACTCATTTTAAGAAAATGGTGCGGGTTTTAAAAAAAAAACAGGTCGCTATTATTTTGTTTAAGATATGACCCACTAATCGATTTTCGAAGGCAAAATCATATATCTTTCATTTTCATAAAAACGATGTCACATGACCTCTTAGTACAAGTGGCCTATAACAGATGAGAAAAATTAAGCAAAAATTCATGCTAACTAGGCAGCGGCTTCCCAAAAAAATTTCCTCGTTTTCATGTGTTTTGTCGCCATTTCTCGCGTCCTCTTTCTTCTCTGGTCCGAGTGGAAAAAAAAAAAGACTATCAAAATGCAGCGTTCTATCAACAGTCGGAAGCTGTTCGTGAGAGCGCATCTTTAGCGCTTTCCTCAGGTTGAAGACCTGAATGGCCTTGCATTAGCCTACGACCACAGCGAAATCCCTGTGGACCCGCTCGAGGTTCTACACTGAAAGAAGGGATGCTAGAAGTGGGGAACTTCGTTGTTTAGAAACGAAAATCCTTAAATAAGAACGGCCGACTGGCCAGGTTTCTTCTGAGCCTGCGAGACTGAGCACCCCCAACAAACGCTTGTTTTCACGAAACCGCTGTCAGCCAAACCTGGTTTAGGTCGTTGTTATCTAAGGCCTTCCTACAGAAAGAAACCGCCAACAAACACATTGAACAGCCACATACAGGAACCCAGAGCCCATGAAGTAGCATTTAAATAGCCCCCTCCCCTTCCCTCCCTAAAAATCACGTAGATCTCTAGATCTATGACCTTGAGGGCTCTCAACGGAATTTTTGTTAAATAAGGTTTGATCCTAGTGTTTTGTTCAAACGTAGTCATCATATAGACCCTAATTAGCTAGAAGGGGAATTCAACCATGGATATTGCCTAGTCATTTTTCTCTGGCTACGGTCCCGACTTCCTCAGTTGTATTCTAGTAGTTAACATAACCGTCTTACCTTACATTTGTTAAAGCTTTTTCAAAGACCTGACTGGAAATTACCTTGAGTAATGGTAAATTTATACATGAAAATAACACTGAAAATTAACTTGAGAAAGTTAGAAACGGCGTTTCCACGGTGGTCTGCAAGCAAATTGTCTTTGGCGCTGTGTGCTTTTTATACGATTCTCAAATTTGGCTTCTTTTCACTGGTTGTCTGTCAGTAAATCTGAAGGGAAAATTAAACCCTCGTTTGAGCTGGGTACATGAAACGTGAAGTCTCGACAGTTTTACCGCAAGTAAAAATATTTTGTCAAGAGTTCTTAACTTATAAAATTCGATACTCGCTAAGCTTAAATGTAAGCAGAAAAGAAATCGTCAAAACTGTGATTAAAAATAATTAAAATTATTCCCGGTTTTCTTGTGCTTTGTAGAAAATTTGGCTGTGCCTTTTTTTAAGGTGTTTTGTCACTATATACATGTAAGTTTTCGTATATTTTCATGTAGTTAGGCTTCCCGTTTGGTGCATTTAATTAGGCGGCGCTGGAGTCATTCTTCGCTCTCACAAGTTTCATAATCATTTCCTCTGTATTCTGTCTCTACCGGATTTGCACCTTTTAATTGTATTCTCCGAGAGCAAGTCTTCTTCATCCTTTTACTTCAAAACATGTAAAGTCGCAGATAGAGGTAGAGAAATATACGAGGAAAAAAAGAACGCGCAAAACATCAGATGTAAGAGGTTGAATAGCTCTCGATAATTTGACGTCACATTTTTTCACTATGTTGGAACCGATCACGTCAGCCAGTTTCCTATCCAGTCTTTCTATTATCCATGCACAAAGCAATCCGAGTTTTCTGAGGTTCTCAGTGACCCTGAATGAAGCCGCTGAGATATCTGCACCAGGTTTGACGAGTGGGACGATATCTGTTTCTTTAAGAACTGAATCATCTTATTCACTTTGTTTCTTCTTTAGGAATCTGCCGATGTAACGTTATATCCGTCATATCTCTCAAAACTTGAGGGGGATGTTTTGGAGTGTCTCCGCAACATAAAACAAGAAATGAAGACAGGAGATAAAGCTGACATGTGGTGTCACTTTGGAAAGGCCTTAATACGGGGACCAAACATAGGTGATGTTGACTTTCTTATTGACTAATTTATACCCAAGAATGTAAAGTTGCATCATGCCCATTCGAACTATATGAAATGTGTTGGTGGCACTTTTGTCGGGTGCTTTTCATTTTTCATTTGGGGGAAAGGTGAAGGGGGCGGGGCTTACCGTTGCCTGCGTCGCAGACGCTCTAAACCTTCTGTATAGAGCGTCTGCGAATTAGTGCACAATATCGTGTTCGAATCACGCAGAGTTGCAAGGACATATGTCGGCGTTTTTGATTGGCTGTTTCTTACGGTTGAGCTCGTGAGGGTGTGAAACGTGACCTTAAAGTCAGCTTGAACAACAGAGGTTTTTCTTACTCTCTTTTTGCGTAGTCCATGCAGTGCATGGAGTATTCTACATTTTGACTGAGCAGTTATATTTTTTTCCGCTTTGAGTATCACATTTAGAGGTTATGAAGCTGGTCTGTTCCATGCATATTTAGTAATTAGTTCCCGTGGTTTATGTTTCGGCAAATATTTTCTGACATGATTTGATCACAGATGCAGTTTACCATAAAATGATTTTATTTTACCTCTGTTTAAGCCTTAAGCTTTTTTATTGCGGCCAAATAACCTTAGTTTCTTTGATTTTCTCCGAAATCCCTGGACCTGAATGGCTACATGTGTGTAGTTTTTTTTTTGGCCGTGAATATTATGATTTCCTGATTTGTTTTGACGTTAGAACTGTCGGCTAGATTGAAGAATACGCAGCAGTGCATCTGCAGCGATTAGAAGACGCTGGAAAACCAGTCGGCAAATTTACAAGGAAATTCTGGCCTTGAAGGAATTCTCTTAAAGCATTTTTTGTTCGGAAGAAGGCTTTAAAGTTCGAACTGCTCTTTCATTATTTACTGTAAACGATCCTTGCCAACTTCCTTCTTTGAATTTTGACATGTCACTGCGCCCAACCGTCACGCACACGTAAGAATTAGGCCAATCGTGAGGCGCATAAGAAACCCGCCTATCAGAAACGTTCACATATGTCCTTGCGACTCTGCAGGATATTAGAACGAATTTTTGAGCACTAATTCGCAGACGGACTATACAAATGGTTTAGACGAGTACGTGGGCCGGCTGCAACGCAGGCTAGGCTTACCGATAACAACCTTTTTACAGGGGAAAATATTTCCTGATTTCTGTGATGATTTCCTTTTCCTTTCTTAATTATAGAAAGGTAGGACGCAGAACTCACAATTTCACTATACTCTTTCAGGGAGAGTTTAAACATTGAAAGTGTCGAATTTCGATCCTAAATCTCAGACATCCCTTCGAGTCACATCTGAATCAACGAGCCGCTAATGCCGTCCAGTGACGTCACTACTCCCTTGCTTTAATTCATGCAAACAACTGGAAAATAAAGAAACATCGTCCTGAAATGTCTATATGATACAGAATTACTTTACTCTTACATTGTATTTCATGTTAAACGTTCAAAATGTTAACAACATGCAGTTCTCTGAACGAATCTTTTGCTTGTATAGCGCCATAATTCAATAATCAACCTCGATCGTGGTCACGAAATAATGAAATACACATGGGACACTTGCTTTAATTTAAAAGAAGCTATTTGCTCCTTAAGAAGCGATTAAGAAGAAAGAAAACAGGAAAAAAAAAATGGCTGACAGAATCATTACACTTGACAGTGGAAATGACAGGAAGTTCGAAAACTTGCTAGCTCGGCACAAAAATTGATCACCGATGCTTCGCATAAACGAAATCACTACCGAGACCACAAAGCGGCTCAAAATGAAAGCCCTATATATACCCTGAAGAAGGCAGCATTGCCGAAAAGTCGGTTAAGATTCTTAAAATAACAGCATCAGTTTTACAATTTTTAAATTTACATTAAGTACTACGCTGCGCAGGTTTTTCAATACTTATTTTCAAAATGAAAGCCTTCCGACTTTCCGCGTTGATTCTTCATTCGTAGGTAAATTTAATAACTCGTAGTTTCAAAGACTTGGGCTATTTTGCTGTCTACAATAGAGTGTTTTCACTCACGTGACGAGCATCTATGCAAATTTATTGGAACAAAAGAAAGTGTTTGCATAAGAAAAGAGTTCAACTCCCACAGGACTGGTTTGGGACACCAACATGGCCGCAGTTTCATTGTTTTGGGACACCAATATGGCCGCCATGACGTCACGTGAAAACGCTCTATAAAGATTGTCGAAATTTTGAACTCCACGCAAGTGTGCGATCCGCTGACTTCAGACGACAGTCGCGCTATATTGAGCCGGACACGTAAACCCCCCAAAACCAATTATTGGAAAAATAGGGACCGTGTAGCCCCAATCAAGGCTTTGTCGTCGCCTATAATGCTTTTAAGGTTACGTTATTAACATTCATGAGGTTTACACGCCTCATGGAGCTGTGCGCCTTTTTGTCTATTTTACTGCTATTACAGGGCTTGAAGATCAAAGTTGTTGGAATACGAGAAAGGGTAATTACCAAGAATGGCACCTTCTCTAGTAATTTAAGACGTTGGCAAGAGGAAAACTTTACCCTCGGCACTCACTCTATAATTTTAACTTCAAGCGGGATTTGCATTAGTTACACAAGCACAAGACAACGGTCCTATTGGTATTTAACACTCCATAACAAAAGACAGACCACTGGAGGCAACGAAGCGAATCATTCAACTTCAGAGATCTCAAGACGAGTAGAAAGCAGACTTCTGGGTTGCTGGAATGAGAAAAGAAGAGTACACTGGTTCTGTCATTCTCAGGACCTTGTTAACAGTAACATTGGAGCGGAAATTTTATTTTTACGCCGTTTTTCAGTAGACCGCGTTTCCTCCACAGGAAGACCAAACTATCGCGTAGTCGGTGTCTGTACTACTCGATCTCTTGTGCGGCGAGCCAAGTACTGCTCCTTGGTGGCAATATTGCCGTCAATCCCGTTCCCCCAACGCGAAAACCAGCAGCCCCTCGATGCCCCCAGTGTGAGAAACCTTTTGCCAGAAATCACTCCTTTTGCTTTGATGAGACTCATGCGTAGTGTTCAAATGTTTTCGACCCAAAATATATATCATTATCCAGACCAAAAGAATGGCTGTGTTCCAAGTGTACGGTCAGTGTTTTGCCTTTTAATAAGCATAACTTATCACTTTCGGATACCAGCTGTATGAGCGAGCCTGGAGCCGAGGATCCAGTCTTCACTTGCTTCAAGAGAGATCGCACCAGCTTCGAATATTCCACATAAACACACAAAGCATGGCATCTTCGTTTGACGAGCTACTCGCTACAATCAAGGAGTACCCTCTTGACATTGCGCCTATGAATGAAACATGGCTTACAGATAATCCGCTCCTATTGCAGTGTGTCACCTTTCCTAGCTATAATCACGTTTTTCGCGACCACAACAAGATCCGTGGAGGCGGTGTTGGGGCATATTTGAGGGAAGGCATAAGCTAGAAAAGGCGTATTGATATTGAGAATATCGCCCCAGATTTAAAACACCTTATGGCTAAAGATCCCAGGCCGCAATAAGATTCAGAAACTACCAAACGTGGCTCGACACAGTAGAGAAATTATTCGGCCAGTTGAATGTTCTTTGGAATGGTCTTATTGTCGCTACCGGTGATGTTAACGTAGACATGCTCACGCCAAATCGTCCTGAAGTAAAGAAATACATCGGTGTGCTGACGTCCCTTAACCTACATCAGCACGTACAGCGCCCAACAAGAACCATAGCCACAATTAAAACACTCATTGACCACATCATTAGCAACGCACCTAATCGCGTCTCGCATTGTAATGTGCTGCCCTGTCCAGCTACTAGTGATCATGATGGACCGTATGCTTGTATTAACGTAAAAATCAAACGTTTTCAACCACATTACAAGTTACTCCGTGATGAAAAGCGATTGGTTGGGACAGCTGAGTAGAGTTCCTTTTAATTGATGATCCCAACGAGAAACTAGACATTTTTAACTCGCTCTTTAAATCTTGTCGGGACAAGCACGCTCCTCTAGGAGAACTAAGATCATGCGACCCCCTGCGTCCTGCAGGTTGAACAAGTAAGACACCAGGAAACTTCAGAAATAACGGAATGTACTAACTAGCAAGTGTTTGGAATAAATTTCGTGAGGTGCGCAACAAGATCAAGACTAAGATCAAGTCAGTTAAACGTGCTTTTTTTAAGAGGGCCCTATCATCCAATAAACCCAAATAACAGTTACTGTGGAATACCAAACATCGTATTTTACATCCCAGTCCCCAGCCAATCAAGGCGGACCCTGTCGCGCTGAACAAGCACTTTAGCTCCTTATCACAACGCTTACTGGGATCAGAGGCAAATTCATCAGACTTCTTTTTAGATCTCATTAATTCCCTTCCTTAAGAGTACCTTACTTGCTCGTTTAACCAACGCCCCGTTACTCATAGTGAGGTAATGAAGATGTTAACTACTGTGAGATCTGACTGTTCAACTGGCGCCGATCAGAATCCTGCAAAGTATTTTAAACTAAGTGCCGATATCATAGCTTCGCCTCTGACACACACCCTTAACAGTTTTATCACAATCAGCTCTTTTCCGGGGGCCTTGAAGGTTGCTCGTGTTTCGCCCATCCTGAAAGTTGAGTCTCCTGGTGAATCTGATCATTACCGACCTATCTCTATCCTACCAGCAATCTCTAAAGTCTATGAAAAACTCGTTTTAAGTCAACTCCTCGAATAAATCGATCAGGAACGGGTGCCCCAGCATACTATCTCTAGATACCGTAAAGGGCATTCTACCATTAGCGTTCTTTTACGTATTAGGGACGGCATAATTCGAGCAGAGAAGAATAGTGAGTTAACACTCATTGCCTTCGCGTACTTTTCTAAGGCATTTGATACGGTCGACTACTCTATTGTCATACGTAAGCTACATGCAATTGGATTGTCCAAGGCAGCTCTTCTGTGGTTCTTGAGCTACTTGATTAACCGTCGAGAGTTTTTACAAGTCAATGACAAGCCATCTAGTCTTGCAGATGTCCTATTTGGAGTTCCACAGGGCTCAATTGTTGCGCCCGTTTTTTTCAACCTTTATGCAAATAACATGCAAGATTGCTTACAAGATGGCTCCTCTTGCTTTCAGTACGCTGGCGACACTACGGTGCTGTATCACGCCACTCCCAAAGACTTTGTTGTCTGTGTAGACAAGATGAAAAAAACCTTAGGCAGCATCGAGTCGTGGGCGGCTTATGGTAACGTGCTACTGAATGAAACCAAGACCAAGCAAATGGTTATTACCACCAAGAAGATGTCTAAAGTGCATAATGTTGACGGATACACTCCACCTCACACCTTTAAAGATAAGATAGTCCATAGGCTGGAGAAATTTAAGTTATTAGGAACTTGGCTTAGTGAGGACCTTGAATGGACAGAATATGTAAACGAGGTCACATCATCACACTGTAAAGTGCTTTTCACATTGAGAAATTTCAAAGATATGACACCACAAGAGACTAAGGGTGCTTTCCATTTGTCAGGACTGACCGGCCAGACCATTCCCGGCGCAATGATAATTTCCCTTTTAATCAAAACTCCCCAGCCAGATCAATCAAATCCTAAATAGTATGCACGAAGAAGAAAGTTTTTCAGTACAAACTCTTGGAAAAAGTCTATTTCATTTTCAAATTGACTGGTTGGGCTATGGTCCGGCCGGCCAGTTCTGACAAATGGAAAGCGCCCTAAGAAGGCTCTTGTTCAAAGCGTCGTCCTATTCAAACTTAACTTTAATGACTCCGTCCCTTATCCACTTCCCGCATTTCTACAGAGAAGAGTACAACGCGTTCAGAATGCTGCTGCTGGCTTTGTTTTGAATGGTTTCTGCTATGAAAGGGACGTCCTTGAGCTCGGCTGGCTGGTTACCTACGTTAGGAAATACTCAAACATTCTTAAGAGCGACCTTTTACTGGAGACCGAGTGAGAGGTGGCACATGTTGGAAAAAATGCCTATCCTCATATTTCGTCCAGAGATACCTTATAGTGAGTCAATAAATGTGGTGTAATTTTTTTGTTGAAATCCTTTTCTCTTTTCCAGAAAATTCTCAAAAACTGTAACGGGTGGCCACCGCCATAATATGACCAAAATAAAAGCGACAAGTAAGGGTACAAGAAGTTTGCTCCTCAAAAGCGCAGAAATAACTTAAGAGTTTTTTAAATTTACTATGTACGTAGGAGGTACTGGCAAATGGTTTAAGCGTTATAACAGGATTATAACGGTCATTTTGAATTTCCGGCTAATTTTTGAAATCGCTAACATTTCATTGTTGTAAAATCCCATTTCGGAGCAGATTTTCAAGAAACCTTTTTCCCATGCGGTATAACTCAGAATGACTTGAAATTAATTTTCCTGTTAAGTGCAAATGGCCTTCTGTCCAGTAATGCAAAAATTTATCTGGGGCTTTTACTCACTGCTAGGAAGAAGTCCGCTAAACTTTGAGTAAATCACTTGTCAACAAACGAAAGTTATCAAATTACGCTCTTCGTTATCAAAGCCAAGATTTCAAAGATTGCCAAGATTTCAAACAAATCTTCGCTTTAAGCACTATTTTAGATCTAAAAGACAGTACTGTAAGCTTACCTTGTAGAGCCAGCGGTGGAAAATTGGTCTTTCTCACTATTTTCGTTTTAAATTGCCATCTCCACGTGAACAAACGGCACATTCTTGGTGGCTTTCCAGTGAACATTGCACTACTGGACATTTTTAACCATATTTGAGCTTTTACACGTTAACACTCTACACGTTGACTAGATTCTGCTAAAAAGGACGACAATGAGGTTATTTATAGTTGAAATAGAATGAATTTGAACTCCCGAGTGACCTAATGTTCGCTAACCGGTTGCAGCTCGTTTTGATGTTTGTCACGCAGTGAGGCACAGGAGTCCCAATAATGCTATCGTATACACAAACGCGTTTAAGAATTCCTTTCCTGGCTTACAGTTTGAAAATCTTGCAAAAAAAAAACCCTTAAAGCATCTGATATTTTCTTGGAAAGCCAAAGTCGGAATCGGATCTGTAATCGGATCTTGATGAGCGTTACGCAAATCGTTCACGAGACGGTCTGACGATGCTTTTTCTTCTTCACTGTTTGACGGATTATGTGATGACACCGTGGAGAATTTTGTGATCGGCGAGTCGAGTAGTGACGACAGATCCTAGCGCTAGTGGGACATAAACAGCGACGAGAGGGGATATTTATGCTCTCAGTACAGCTTGGACACCGCGAACTGATTTGCGTATCGATTAATCATGGTCGTCCCAAAGGGGTGGAGGGAGGAATGGGAGCAAGAGTGGCCGGAGCCCTTAAAGTTTTGCTGCGGAGCCCGGAGCCCTATGTAACATTATTTTACTTCGGAGATTGGGGTAAAAATTCTTTTCCTTAATACCTAGGTTTGAAAATCTTGCAATAAAAAAGGTATTGCATCTGATATTTTCTCGGAAAGCCAAATTCGAAATCCGATCTGTAACCTTGATTAACTTTTCGCAAAGCGTTCACGAGACGGTCTCACGATATTTTGTTTTGTTTTTGTTTTGTTCTTTTTTTTTTTGCCGTTTGGCGAATTATGTGATGACACCGTGGAAAAGTTTGTAATCGGAGATTCGAGTAGTGAGGACAGATCCTAGTGTTAGTGGGAGATAAACAGTGAAAAAAGCGTGCAAGAGTTTAGAATTATAAGCATAGGATGCTGTACTCAGTACAGCTTGCACACCGTGTTGCCGACTTGCGGCGTTCCTGGAAGCTGGCTTGAACTGGGTGGAAGACCTCCAATTCTGCTTCGAACCCCTCTTAAGGAATCAAGAGAGTCTTTGCATCTTTGCATTTATTTTGTTTTTATTTTTTTGCATTTTTTTATTAAACATGAAACTCGATTAAGCGCCTATCCTGTTTACATGCCTATTTCAGTGTAGAGGGGTTGCAGTTCATGTGTCTTGTTAATTTAATTTATGTATTTAGGAATTTATACCATTATATATGGTTAATAAACAGATTCTACTACACCAGGAACGCTAAGTTCTTCTACTATTAGTTTGGTGTTTGAAAGAGGCTTTATCTGGGTATGGTCCAGCTGGAAATACCACTGGGTCTCTTCTCCGCAGATGCCTCTTTCTATCTTTTCTCTCTTCCCATCGTCCCCGCGCACTTTCTTTTCGATTATTGCTACCCGCAGTAGAACCTCGATAACTCGAACTCGGGTAACTCGAATTCCCCGCTAACTCGAAGCCATTCACCGTATTAAAAAAATGGATTTAGATTTGTCCGTTGTTGTGTTTACAGGAACGCAAATTCCGTTTTAAGATAAAAAGTCTATTTTTGGATTGGCCGAAAGGAACACACCCACATAAAGTTCGGTTCATAGCTAAGTCAAGGGAGTGGGTTTAGTAAGTTTCCTTCAACGAAACGAAGCTGTATTTAAATTTAAACAATGGTATTGAACGCACTTAAAAGAATTGGGAAAACACGTGGCGTGGAGATAAATATCAACTTGGAACTGAAAAAAAATGTTATGGCTGTCTTCCTTGTCACGTCGATGCTAGCTGTTTTTGTATAGCTGTGGCGCTTGTGATGTTTTAAAATAATAAGAGCACTCAGTGGCTTCCTCTTCTGCACAGAGGCTCCCGGAGGACAGAGGCTCTCTTCATTTTCCGAACGATAGAGGCGCCGGGGGCGAGGTGGGTCCTGAACCTATATTGAAACCACTGTATTCAAAATTAAAGAAATTGTTAGTAGAAATTGTTAGATGAATGCATTTAATGAAACGAATTTATATATGTATTTCTATATTATTTTCATGTAGTGTTAGCTCGAAGATATTAGCTAGTTAGCTACTCTAAAATTCGAGTATAAATAAAGTTTATGTTATGTTTTTGTTATGTTAAGAAAGAAACAGGTTTTCCTGCTTTCCTTGATAATAATTTAAGACGAAGGGTAAGTGAGGAAGGGAGGGTGCACTCATCCGAGGGGATCGAGACGTTCCTAAGTATGCCATGCTGTCCAGTATGGAAGCATATTTTTATATTTTTATTATTGTAATATCATAGCTGACGAATTACTCCTTAATTTTGGCGCGAAATTTCAGCGTTAATTTGTAATTTCACATGTGAAATTACTAAATTGCCATGGCAACCTGCCGTAGGTCTCCGTTTCAAGATGGCGACGAAGTTTTAAAATGTCATGAATGAAGATGTCATGGCGTAAAAAGACGCTTTAGAAAACCTGAACACACGAAAGAGCACATCAAGAAGGATTCTTAGAGGTATGTTGTCGAAAAATTCTGAAAACGTAAGCCAAATTTAAGCTCTAAACGTTGAGAGAGTGGAGTTCACGATCGATCGATACGATCCAGGATAAACAAGTCAAAAATCCTCTATTGCTAACGTAATTCGTCACCCATGATATTAATAGGTAATCAAATGGTATACTCGTGAAATTAGGGAATAATTTCACTTGCGTTTTGTCCAAATCCTAATAATTTCCCTCGCCTAAAGGCTCGGGAAATTATAAGGATTTGGACAAAACGCGCGTGAAATTATTCCCTAATTTCACTCGTCACCATTTGATTACACATACTTATTACCTTGTGGCACGGAATTGGTGATTTTTTGTGTTTCGCGGGAACTAATTTTTGCGATTTCAAGTTGTAATTGAACAGATACGATTTCTTAGTATTACATTTTTGTTTAGCGAATTTGCGGTGATTTTTATTTGTAGGAAATTATTTTTGCGGATCGCTGGAAAAATCACAAAAATTAGAAAATGCAAAAATTTCTCGCCAAACGGTAATTTGATTGCTCGACCCTAAGTAAAATGAGAATCATGTAGGAATTTTTTTTTATTAACTGTTAGAGCTTTTTTTGGATTCACCATTGCTTACCCTCTAAGAATTTCGCTGATTCATGGATGGTTCTTATCTCTTGTTAAACTAACCAATCTCCGAAGTAAAATAATGTTAGGTTTCCGGGCTCTGTAGCAAAACTTTAAGGGCTCCGGCCACCCCCTCCACTACCCTGATTGATCGATGTACGCAAATCGGTGTCCAAGCTGTACTGAGTACGACAACCTCTGCTTAATTTTCAACTCTTGCACGCTTTTCTCACTATTTATGTCCCACTAGTGCTAGGATTGGTCGTCATTACTCGAATTTGCCGATCACAAAATTCTCCACGGTGTCATCACATAATTCGTCAACAGTGCCGAAAAAAAGGCATCGTCAGACCGTCTCCTGAACGCTTTTCGAAAAGTTCATCAAGGTTACAGATACGATTTCGAATTCGGATTTCCAAGAAAATATCAGATGCATTAGCTTGTTTTATTTTTAATGCAAGATTTCCATACTTTCAGGAAAAGAATTCTTATTCCAAAGGTAATGATTGGGGTTATACGATAGCATTGCTGGGTGTCCTGTGTCTCGTTGCGTAACAAATATCAAAAAACGAGCTGCAACTGGCTAGCGAACATTCAGTCACTCTGGAGTTCAAAATTCACTTTACTTCAACTCTAAATAATCTCATTATTGTCCTTTTTAGCTCAATGTAGTCAACGTGTACGGTATTAACGTGTAAAAGCTCAAATATGGTTTGAAATGTTGAGTAATGCGATATTCACTGGAAAGCCGCCAGGAATGCGTGCCGTTTGTTCACGAGATGGCAATTTGAAACGAAAATAGTGAGAACAACCAATTTTCCACCGCTAGCTCTACAAGGTAAGCTTACTGTACTGTCTTTTAGATCTAAAACAGCACTTAAAGCTAAGATTTGTGTGATATTTTGGCTTTGATAACAAAGAGCGTAATTTGATTACTTTCGTTTGTTGACAAGTAAATGCGTGATTTCCTCAAAGTTTAGCGGACTTCTTCGTAGCAGTGAATAAAAGCCCCAAATAAATTTTTGCATCATTGGAAAGAAGGCCATTTACACTTAACAGGAAAATTAATTTCAAGTCATTCTGAGTTATACCGCATGGGAAAAAGTTTTCTTGAAATCTGCTCCGAAATGGGATTTTACGACAATGAAATATTAGCGATTTTCAAAAATTTGCCGGAAATTCAAAATGACCGTTATAATCCTGTTATTAGGCTTAAATCATTTGTCAATACCTCCTACGTACATATTTAAATTTAAAAAACCCTAAGTTCCTTCTGCGCTTTTGATGAGCAAACTTCTTGTACCCTTACTTGTCGCTTTTATTTTGGTCATTTTATGGCGGTGGCCACCCGTTTCAGTTTTTGAGAATTTTCTGGAAAAGAGAAAAGGATTTCAACAAAAAAATTACATCACATTTATTGACTCACTATAAGGTATCTCTGGACGAAATATGAGGGTAGGCATTTTTTCCATCATGTGCCGTGATTTTTCGATTTCACGCGGTCCCCAGAAAGAGTCGCTCTTAAGCTTGGACATCGAGCTCTTTTTAGTGAAGCTTGGCCCAAATACTTGCAACTGCCTAGGCACAATCCCCAACGTACACTGCGCATGCTCTAGTAATGTGCCTGTAATAGAAATTTCTTTAGTTAAGGGTGCTTTCCAGGACTCGTTAGTGACTTTATTTAATGCCCTACCCGCAAATGTAAGACGGTATCCAGACTTTAATACTCTTAAAAATAACTGTTCTAGAATTTTAAAAAGTAGGGCCAGCATGCGCTTAAGTTGAACCTCATAAGTTGTCTTGACAAGGTTTGTTAGTTATGGTTACTCATAGTATCTATAGTATGTTAGATTTTACAGTTTTAACAGTTTTTACGTGCATGATGTAAATAGTTAGCTTTTTTTAGAATTTATAGTTTCGAGTGATTTTTGAGTAACATTATGTAGGGGGTCTAAGTAGTTAGTTATTAGTTAGTATGACGGATGTAAAGCTACCGTGTCGAAACACTGTCAGTAAATCGTTATTATTATCATAATAATTATTAAGGCCAATCTAATTAAAGTAAAGCCGTTGAAACATGCAACGAAGGCCAACCATGATAACAACAACTTAGCGTAATATAACAAACTAAAAACTAAATTTAACAACACAAGTTGACGCAGCGAAGCTGATCGTAGAATGTTCAACATCCAAGTCATTAACACCATCTTGAAAGTCAATAGGGACAATAGACAAACATTTAAGTGCAAACACTTTTCATTAACATTTTTATCACACTATTTTCGATAGCATTCCTGGACGGCCTTTAAAGATGGATAAGAAAAACATTACTGCGCTTGTACAATCAATTGTACAATCGTCTGTTGTCCCTATTGACTTTCAAGATGGTGTGATGGCCTTAATGAAAGTATATTTTTCTCTTTTGTATGCCGAATGACGCATTTGAACCCCCAAAAGTGTTACTGAATGTTGATTAAAATGCAAAAATCGTAATTGAATCTCATTTATGCGCAAATGTTCGTTTTTTCGCGCTAATGAATGTATCTTCGCAATATTGGTCGCCGTTTAACGCAAATTATTGCGCATTTTATCGTAATGTACAGCAAAAAGTATATTTCAAATCTCCGAACCGCGATACCTCGCGCGCAACACTCGACCTCAGTCCTCTGTACCGTGCCGGCAAATAACTAATTTATATCAATCTTGGTTAGCACAAATTACATATTTTGCCTCCACTACACGATGAAACACAAAAACAAACAACATAGAGGCATGGGTGCGTCGGTCAGCCAAGCCCAAGCTAGAAAGCAAAAGAAAGGGTTTGCGCACAGAGGGACAGAGACTTAGAGACTTCAAGCCTGCTTGACAGCGAATCTTTAACGTAAACATTTTTAGCTTCTGCGGAAGCCCAGCGACCGTGACGCTAAATATTCTTTTCTGAAACGCCTGAATTGGCGGCCAAAGTAGCTGTTCCGGATCTCGCGGAATGGGTACTAAAATTGGAAATTTTAGGGACAATATCTGAAAGAAACGTTTTAAATGAATCTCGTTTTAAATGAATCCCAAGACTAAACGCGTATGATTTCCCGAAGACGTAATAGAACGAAAAAGAAACTCGTCAGAATTCTCGACTATCTGTGCCTTCCTCATGTATGCTCATAAATAGCACAAGGGCATATAGTTGAATGGGTCTCAGCGTTGACAACAGACCTGCGCTCTCTTAATTGGTTAGTTTTGTTTTTCTCGATAAAGATAGTAACGTAACCTAAAGAGAACTGAACATGCTTACTGCGCATAAGACATAACTCTGAACTTCTGAGAAAACTAGAAAAAGCAAGAACAAACATAACTAAGCTTCTTAATCGCAAAAGATTGTCAAAGTCAGCCCTATCAGCGAGTTGCTTGAGATGGGCCACTTCGAGGGTTTCCTTTCTATGAGATGCTGACTGACCTAATAAAGCGAAGAGCTCCCTTCTTCGTAGCAATGATGATGGGATGAAAGGTAGGAGGTTCTAAGCCCGCGACCTGATGCAGCCACTTGAAAGCGTGAAACACGCAATTAATGGCAGACACTGAGTCAGGTGACTCTACAAGAAACTGCACGTACAGGGCGCCGTCCAAAGGGCCAACAGGAAAATCAGGGACGCCCAAAAACACAAACGCCCTTCATCTGTTGAAGGCCCTCAGGTAGTTTCCCGATGTCCCAGACGCTTTTGAAGCGAGGACCGGAAGCGTAAGTCCCTCCGTAAGCTTGATGACTAGGGAATTGTCGGAGCTTTCTGAAGACCAAAAAGCGGAGGAGAAGATATCTAAAGATAAAAGGGAGGAACAGGTGATCAGACGAAAAGAAGTCGACAGCATCAACTCCATCACACGAAGGAACATTTCAGAAAAAGTGGGGAACAGTACATAGAACGAAAAAGGTCCTCGTAAATAACACTGTCGCGGACAAAAACAAAACGCAAATTAGAACTAAACGGGATCCCCCGACGAACAGGCCTTACCCCTACGCGGAAAAAGGTAGGGAAAACTCTACCGTGATAACATTCAGCCCAACACGGGCGACGAAAAGCAAATAGAACCCAGCTAGGGTCAATAAACCAATCTCCACAGTCACAAAAAATATTAAAAAAGCTAGGCAATTCCAACAGCTTCATCAAGCATATATTTTGCCCATCGAGGGCCTAATAACAAACCCATCGATGGCGCCCATCTAGGGCAACGTATGACCACTAACACATAGCATGACATGACGTAAATACCCCAGGGAACAAGGTCCCCTCAAGGAAAAAAAAGGCTATAAACCGGGAAAAATATACTCCCTTGAATAAATCAACAACAAATAAATTCATAGAAAAAGTAGCTGAACTGGCCCAAAACTCTCAAGGAACGATAAAGGTGACTTGCGAAGACTCGAAACCTACTCTGAAAGGAATGCTAAAGTCTATACGCAGAGCTGCTGAAAGATACGACAGAGGCGTACACCCAAAAATAGAAATTAAGGCTTTACATGCAATGAATAAATTCGGAAAATTAGGCAAAGTAACCCAATCATGAATGAAGTTACTCCAAACTGGCCGACGTCCAAACAGGAACGATGAGAGATCCCTTGGCACGGCAAAGCTTCATGTGCCTTATAACCTTACAGGCTAGGTAAACCGGGGTACAAAGCCAGCTGTTATTTTGACGCCAATCGTGGGAAAATGCCTTGACGCCGCTCAAACCGGGTTGAAAAAATCTGGAATTGAAGCACTGAACCTTTGCGTTAAACGGGCGAGCGAACCCATCGCAGGTATGCGGACCCCACAGGTCGTCCAGGGCATTGAAAACTATGTCATTTATAGCGTAATCATCATGATCGGTAAACTTGCTTATGGGATCGGCAGCACGATTGAGATCTCTGGCAATTCACTGAATATCAATACTGACGCCATTCAGCGGGTAGCTCTGAAAAATATCTAATGCCAAGCTCTGTAAGGCCGGAACCCTGGAACCGGAATAGACAGTACGCACGACGTTCTGATTATCGGTAAACCAAGTAACCGACTGAGCTTTAAAGAATCGGTGAAGGCTTTCAACGATAAGGAAACAACAAGGAGTTCCCTGTAAGTGGAACTTTGAGATCTCTTGAAATCCGACCAATTTTGGTGAAAAACTTTGCTCCCGAACTCGATGAAACTGCCCCAAGCTGAAGCAGAAGGGTCTGAATAGACGACCTTAGAAGACTTATTACCATCTCGCCAAACAGAAATACCGATAAGACTCGTTACGTTAGATCTCAAGAAAAACAACTCACCCAAACTCTCGGACGAAAGGAAAACAGCCAGCGCACCGGGATACGAGCAGAAGACGTCGACAGAAAAAATCCGAAACGTCCAGCAAGCTGACAATCCGTTTGTCGGTGGTGGCGATTCGTGAAGCAGACATATCGATAACGGCCCCAAGCCAAATGATAACCTGAGACGGTTCCTAAACTGATTTGGATTCGTAAGCGACAAAACCGAAACGGCACCAATCAGCGTGAACCTCTAAACTAGCAATCTTGGCGTTGGTGAGCCAGCAGCAGACCCGAGGCCGTCGTCGAAATAAACAACTATCCCGTTGGCTTCCGATCTCCATTTCTTAATTAGAGGCTTAAACAGTTTAGTAAACAAATGCTGTGCTGATCTGAGTCCGAAAGAAAGCACTGCAAACTGAAAACTCTGGTCCAACCGCACGAAAAAAAACACGAAAAAGAGAGCTGTTTTTGATGATCGGGAAAAATACCAACGTGATGATAGCCCGACTTTAAATCGAAAGAGAGCATGTAATCAGTTGGACGCAAAATCTTTTTGGCGACGGTTAAGTCCTCGCACCTAAATTTTTTCTTGCAAAGGAATTTGTAAACGTGACGAAGGTCATAATAAGGCGCTTTTCGCCAGATTTCTGAATAGACACAGACAAAAAGCAAATGACAATAGCCTGCTCGAAAACTTCAACAACACAACCTTGCTTAATGAGGTCGATAACGGCATTCTCAACAAAAACAGAATAAACCAAAGCAGATGAATTGTTCCTAACTGAAAAAGGCGTTGGAATTTGAAGAAGTGGAACTTTATAGCCAAACTCCATCACATCAGGAATATACTGAGGCGCCTGAATTTCTCTCCAAAAATCGATTGCCCAACGCAAACTTCCTTTCACTGAAACGTATTCTTAACCCGATCTATAGTTGTGATGCCCGCAAGAGTCCTTAATACTTATCCGTTGGTTGAAAGTCAAAATCCTTGTCAGGCTCAACGGCAGAGAGTCACTTGGAAGACTACATGGCATTCGTCTGCTGCAAAACGGAACACGAAGCTCTCCAATGGCCAGGTTTACCACACGCAAAACAAACACCAGAAGTAGATCTTTGGAGGGATTGCTGTTGATTGACACGCGAGAGAAGATTCGGCAACTGGGAAGCCGCGAGCTGGGGAGACTTGGCATGAACAGCGGGAACAAATCTTCGTTGTTGCTGAACTGAACGTGAAGCGGATAGCTTAACTGCTCTGGCCGCCCTCGATCCGCTCTATAAATCTGTAAATCTTCTTCTCGTCTTCTTCATCGTCGGCTGGATGGTGGTGCTTATACTCTAGTGCAGTCTTCCAGCCAAACGGTGACTTGTCAGCTAGCAAAATCAGCTTCTGTCGCTCCTGAAAGAGAGCCATAGCTTTGTCCAATGCCTCCTCCGTTGTTTTGAGATCTCGTTTTTCCAAAGCAGCCTGAGCGTCCTCTACAGCCTTGTTGGCTTTATATTTGTCCTCGTTACTCTTCTTGATAACCTGACCGGGGACAGGATCACGCTTAATCCTTTTTATTTCAGCCATCTGTTGAGAAACCGTAGCTTGGTTAGAACGCTTAAGATCTGAAATTGATACTGAAACAAGAGCTTTGATTTGAGACATTTGATCCTTGTTGCTGGCAGCGATTGTACTAGAAACTTACGCCTCGTCCATGGCCGTGATCAAAGAAGAAGAAAAGACGAAATTTAACAACACAAGTTGACGAGAAGAGGCTGACCTTAGAGTGACACTAACAACAAAACGGTAACTACTTCAAACTCCCGAACCGCGATACCTCGCGCGTAGCACTTGACCCAGTCCTCCATACTGTGCCTGCAAAATATTACTTTATGTCAAACCTGATTAACACAAATTAATTATGCGAATGTTTGGACAATCAACCGATCAAAACCACTTCCCCGGTTTTCGGGTAGTGACGTTACTGGACGGCATTAATGGCTTGTTGATTCAGACGTACCCTTCGGGAGTATGCGACTCGAAGGGATGTCTGAAATTCGGGCATCGTTACTCTGGATACATTTAGAATGGATACTTTCTCCAATTCCCATGTAGTGTAAAATCTCAATAAGATTTTTGTTAAATCCTTTTGATCCCGTTAGGACTATAGAGGTAATTTTGTGGAGCAGAATGCTTTCTATTTCAGTTTGAATAGGAAGTTGTAATTAAATTTCTTTCCAATTCCCTCTACTTCTCTATAAAATGACGATGATGATAATAATAACAGCGAGAAATTGAGTCGTACTAGTGGAGTTTTTAAAATTGACGAACAGGCACACAATGTCGAAAGTACTCGTTGTGCCACTAGCGATAACAGTTTCGCGTCTTGTTGCTATTTTCATAGATGAGGCCGATGAGGGAAGGTGGAATATTATCCAGGCAACAAGAAAATTTATTTCGTCAGCTGGAGAAAATTGTTGGAAGACTGCGTTGAAGAGTGGGGTGGAATTTGACGAAAAGATCCTGGAAAGACATGTCGTGGACCAAAATCCTGAAGAATATATAGATCTTGATGTAGCAAGATACGATTTGGAATTTTTAACGCCAAGCAGTCATGCGCTGATATTTAAGGTAAGGTATAATCATTTGGTGACTTTGTAAATTCCTGTAAGTTGATACTTTTGCAGTGTGGACTGCTTTTAATGTTTTAAGATAGATTCCATCATATTATTAATGTTTATTTTCAGTTGACAAAAACCTTGTCCAAGAATAATTTCAATCGTATTGCATTCTTTTTTACACTTTTGGAAGGCTATAAATGTGATAAGTTATATGAAATACAGTGAAACCTCTATTAAGCGGACACGAAGTCGGGTCGCGAATTTAACGTCTTATATTTCCCTTAAAACGAACTCCTATTCAGCAGACACCTCTATTAAGCGGACGCGGACACTAAAATAAGTTGTATTTGGCTAATCAAAGTTCACCTTAAAGTCTTGCACAAAGGACAGCACAACATTACTACATTTACAGCTCTGGAATAGTGTAAAAAAGAATGTCATGTGGCTAAAAATATTCTGGTACAAGGTTTTTGTCCACTGAAAATTGAAATTACTCAATTTCCTGATGGACTCCGTCTTATTTCGTTAAATGGAAGGCAGCATTAGTATTGTAATCACTATTAGTTGATACGTTTCAACACAACCAGTTGAAGGGGTGAGCAATGAAAGAACCAAACTGTCTGGCGCTTCCGCCAGACAGTCCTGGAATGTCCTCTGCTAGCAGCAACTTGAACCTATCCACTGATAGGGGTTTACTCGCTGTCAGTCTAGCATACTGACTGATCTGTTAGGAGTGTTAGCGTTTCTGCGTCGAATTTCAGCAATCTTGCGTTAAGATCAGCCGCTTGCACCTCGAATCCGCTTGAACCCTTCATATCTCTCCAATCTGATGGGATGGGGGATGTTTTGGAGTGTCTTTTCAACATAAAACAAGAAATGAAGACAGGAGATAAAGCTGACATGTGGTGTCACTTTGGAAAGGCCTTAATACGGGGACCAAACATAGGTGATGTTGACTTTTTTATTGGCTAATTTATACCCAAGAATGTAAAGTTGCATCATGCCCATTCGAACTATATGAACTGTGTTGGTGGCACTTTTGTCGGGTGCTTTTCATTTTTCATTTGGTGGAAAGGTGAAGGGGGCGGGGCTTACCGGCAACAACCTTTTCATAGGGGTAAATATTTCCTGATTTCTGTGATGATTTCGTTGTCCTTTCTTAATTCAGGAATTCAATCTTGTAACACTGATAATCTGATAATAGGTGATGCTTACTTGATTATTTTGTGATTAAATATTAATTAGGAATTGACATTTGTTGCGCAAAGAAGTTAGATTTCGTGACGTTAGATTTCACAATAATGTAGACAAAGTCCGAGTATATTTACGATATGAAATGATGTAACTGCATGCATTTTCTTAGGCTAAATAAGGTGAAAGAACGTGCGATTTTGTAATTGTCACTTAATTTAGATACATTACAATGGGAACTTTTACTGTACATGTGATTAATGTAAAAATACTGCCTTACGCAAGGATAGTAGAAAAACCTCTGTATACTTTGAATGTTTTAGTTGATCGTTGATGGTTGATCGTTGTGTTACGACCGTTGAATATTTGGATTAAATCGTGTTACTTCGAAGGATACAGTCCTTATGATTTGTTTGAACCAGCGAGCGGGGTTATAAGAATTCCGCAACAATCTGATAACACTGTTTCTTTTTTAAATAGAGCTTTATAGGGACTGAACAGTTGGTACCTAGGGAACTCTAACTCCTCACTGGGCAAAGTACGAAGCTATGCTGTTAATGAAAAAACCGCACATCGGGCAGCTAAATTCTGTAATTATAGGTGACCCTCCACATTAATTTGATGCTAAAGGTGAAAGAACGCTCACGACACGCTTGCACGACACGCTTAGCGTGCCGTAGATCACGGATATGCGCACATTAAATTAAAAAAACAAAGACGGACACACTTGGCTTTGTTTTGGTAAACTTAACACGCTAGACCTTTTGTTTTTTTGTAGCGTGCCGTATGTCACGGTAAGTGTGCGAATTATAGCACGCTTAGCGTGCAATTTGGGTAAGACACGCTGAATACGCTTGATTACTAAAACTGCTAAGATGATAGAAATGGCTTGGGTTTTCAGCGGATTTAATCAGCATTGATAACTGGTCGAAGTGAATCAAATATACCAGTTGAGACTGTTTTGGAATTTGATCGTAACCGTAGCCATTTGAAAATCATCGCTTAATGGTCGTCTAGCCTGGAATTAACGCGAGATCAGTGTAAACCAATTCCTCCGGGTGTCGGCTGTTGACGGGAATCGCAAAGCGACCTGCCATCGCCTGCGAGGCAAAAGTTATGTCGCCTGAAAATTATAGTTATGCCACTGGAATATTTATTAGCATTAATGCACAGAGAAATGAAGTTGAATAAATTAGTTTAATATATATCTGTTAAGCCATGCTGAGTACGAACGAAGGTAAATCGGAGAAACAAAAACTGCCTAGAATGTTTTATAGCTTGAAGAAGGCTTAACATTTCTAGATGATCGTTCCATGCATGTACAATTTTCGAAGCTTATGTAATAAATTCCTTACGATTTTCTGAAGTTTAATTTTTTCCATTTCATTCCCAGGTTAAGCTATTTTTGGTAGAGAAAGGAATCCTAAAATTTTCGGAACCGAAAATACGATAGAGAAAGGAATCAGAAAAATTCTCACTTTCGTAAAACTTTCAATTGGAAGCTGTTTCGGGAAAATAATGCTGAAGTCCTTGTAATTTTGAAAAGACTGAAGTTGTCCTAGGATGCTAGGATGCATTTAGGAGGAAATCGTCGTTGGGTGCCCCTGACGAACGAAGCGCTATCAATCATAATTCATGTGAATATATCTCGTTACGCTGTGCTAAGACGAATCAAGATGATTAGATCGAGTGAGTTAACATAATCACCTTTTGGACGGTATTATTGATGACCGGCTTTTCTGGTCATCACCTGACCGATGTAAAAACTTTAAGGAATTCTGTAAACAAACTTAGCCTTTTAAAGAGGAGTTCCTTCTTAAGTAGAGATGCCTTTTTGGACTTGTCGTTTGGGGTGATTGCGCTAATAGTAGCAGAAGTTCAGCGTCGTTATATTCATCGAGGTCAACTTCAACGATAGCGCTGTCTCTCTCTCGCTTCTCTGGGGAACTGGCTTCATTGAGGACAACGCTTGTAGTTCCCCCATTCGATTGCCATGGAAAGATTAACTGATTTGACGATTTTGCTGGCATCCATTTTCGCATCTACGTTGGCGTTTACACTGAGAAGTTTGCTCATGATTTAACCGTAATCAAATTTGTTGACCGTTGTACAAAGGTAAAAAATAATGAAATTATGCATTTGGGAAGTCGAAAGGGTGACTGCGTCCGTTAGATAAAGGTGACCGCTTTGTAGAGGTCAACTTTACAGAAAATGTATGACAATTATTATATATATAGGGTTGTTATATACAGGTTTGACTGTATATTGTAACTAATTTTATCCTTAATTTTTATAATAGTTCTATATTGTAGTTATTTTTACACGACCCTACAAGCATTATGCTTTAAGTTTTATCGTGTTTAAATAAGGAATATGATGATGATGAAAGGCAGGGCGCAGAACTCATAATTCCACTATACTCTTTCAGGGGAAGTTTAAACATTGAGAGTGCGAATCTCGATCGTTACTCTGGATAAATTTAGAATTGACACTTTCTCCACTTCCCATATATTAGAGTTAATCCTTTCGAACCCATTAGGGTAATACAGGCAATGTTGTGGAGCAAAATGCTC
This sequence comes from Porites divaricata, assembly GCA_038088405.1. Taxonomy (NCBI): domain Eukaryota; kingdom Metazoa; phylum Cnidaria; class Anthozoa; order Scleractinia; family Poritidae; genus Porites; species Porites divaricata. The sequence goes on from JBBMOI010000011.1 coordinate 9,821,465, forward strand.
TCTATTTCAGTCTGAATAGGAAGTTGTTAATTTCTTTCCGATTCAGGAGGGAGTCCCTCCTCCTACTTTATAAAATGACGATGATGCGTCCACACGTGAGGTTTCAGGGAAAATCGTGTTCGCTCGTGTACACGTATCGGTTCCTGATTGAAAACGGATACTTTTTTATACGGATGGGCTTGATTCATTTTAATTCTCTCTCTTTCTCTGAAATAATTTTTTACGACAAAGTTGTCTCACCAGGCACTTTTGCGCGTTCCGGTCTGACTCGTTTAACGTTCCGATTTTCGAGACCAGGTTGTAAAGAAGTCCTTACTCATGAACTGGTGTTTTTAAATGAGAAGCTTAAATATTTAACGTGAAAGAAATATTCATCTTGAGGTATGCTATATGTCTTAGAAAGGGTAAGGTGGCAGAAAAGCACTCTCATCCGGCGCGAGATCAATTACTGTGACTAATTTCCATTTTCGTCTGTATTCATGAGTACGGGAAAACGGTGTTTTCAAATAACCTCATTCTGGAGAGCGTTTTTGAAAAGTTGCATTTTCGGTAACTGTTTTCATCGAAGCCTCAGTGGCTGCAAGTTTTTCATCAAGTATCTTGCCGCATAAAATTTGGGCAAATTTCTCATGTTTATTAGCACATAAGAATTTTCATAGAAAGGGTGCTCAATTAGTGGACCTTTGAGGTGGAGGGCTCATTGTCAGTGAAAAGAGTTCACCACTAGGGGGTCTCAAGTGGAGGGGTGCCACAAACCACAGTCGTTTCGCTTTTTGATGTCAAATTTCGTATCTTTAAATGTTTTAATGAATTAAAGTATTCTATACATAAGATGTTATTGCGCAGAAGATTATTGCGGGCTAGGGTTACTGCACATAACTCTTCCGCGAGCAGACCACTCCCAGCAAAGTATCTTTTCTTTTCGAGTGGACAGAAAAAGTGCAAATTAAGGACAGTTTAATGTCAGTGTTTTTCAGTAATGTTTGATTTTGTGTATGTGTGTTCTAATATCCTAAAACCACTTGATCTTATTATCACCAGAGCCTTAAGATAAATTAAAACTAACCCAGTGATTTTAAGGACTATTTTCTGGAAAACTACAATAGATGACTGAATATTAAAGTATTTGAATGACTTTTATTTTAACAGTTTGCTTGAGAAATTTTTTTGTGTTCTCAAACTTAGAAGAATGAGGGTTACTAATTTTGTTATATAATTTTAGTAATTTCACGTTCAATTATTTTTTTACTATCATCTTTTAAACACACGGCAAAGAACTGGACGTGAACTGAACTTGGCATGCGTATTATTGTATACAAAGCCGAAGTAACATAGTTCCGTTGTCCACTTACTTGAACGATACGCATACTTTATGCAACACACTTCAGAGCACCCGTAACCATAACTTTTAAGTAGTCTAGTTAAGTGCACATTTTACGCAACCGGGCCCTGCCCCTTAAGTCTCAGGAGCAAGAGATGATTAATTGTCGAATTGAATAATAGAATTGTACAATATGTCTGAATAAAACTTGTCGTCTTCACCACACAGGTCTGGGTCACGAAAAACAGTGCTGTGACAACGTTGAAGGATGTGCCAGTCCCTTTAGGCGACGTAAAGAACGTCGTGGATGAGATATACTTTGAAGATGGTTCTGCAAGGTCACGATGCCGAGGATGGCTGGTTCTACCGTCTCGGAAATATCTTCGAGCGGACATTTTGTTTCCTGGCTGCGAATTTGACTGTAGATTCTTTATTCGCGCAAGAAGGGGTACGTTTTTGAATAATAATGGTTTTACTCCAAACAATATTAAAAATCCTTTTCTCCTATTGGTCTCCTATAGCTCGATGGGAGAGCATCCATACAAGTAACCAGAAGGTCGTGGGTTCTGTTCCTTTTGGGAGAACTCGGATTTCTTGTTACCGAGTCGCCGGTCTCACTGACTCACAAATCCCTTTCTGTTGTGTTTAGTGCCTAGACCTCTCCACGGCTGTAGCTTGTATGTTTTGTTTTCCTAATAAACAGGAGGTCATTTTGCATGCGCATGCGTGCATCTGCTGAACGACAATAGCCTGGGCGCATCCAATCTGATGGCGGGAAATCGAAAACTCGCGTAAAGATACGGTCCCAGTTTAAAAGCCATTTCGTTGGTGCTTTGAATACCCTACTTCCCAACAAAACATATTCTCCGTGACAAAAATCGGACGTTTTCTACGCGGGTTTTTTCACTTGTAGATTTTTCAGCAGTAGGTTTTCTTGGCCCTTTAAAGACTCTCAAGACTCAACGCCAAAAAGTCATACTTCTGTATAAGTCGGATTTTCACTGGCAAAGCAATGCATTTCTATGGTTTGATTTCCAAACTCGTGGTTTTACTTATCAAGGAGGAAATGCATCGTAGCAATGTTCAGCTGCTTTAAGACTAAAAGCGAAAAAAAATTAGCTCGCGAGGTTTATTTATTAGCGCGATTGCTTCATGTTAAACTGATCACGGAGACGCGCGTTTCTAAAAAATATTCTACAGGAAATGAAGAATGGATTGAGTTTGAGACAACAACAATTACAAGTGATTGTGTACTACATAATCACTTGAGCATTTCATAAGCTCACTTGCAGACAAAACGAATACACATACCCCGAAAAAACGAACAATACTTTTATTTTTCTTTTACTCTAAAAGATACAGAGATTTTTCCCAAGCTACTATTTTGAAGCGACTCTTGAGTAACAGCTCCTGTGTTCCACAATCGATTTCTTGTTATTAATTTATATTTGATGACAGTAGTGATCCATTCAAAACAGAGAATGGCCACCATTCCATAAATCTAACAGACGATGTTGTTCACCTTCAAATCCTGTTTAAACATAAGACAGAAAGTTTGTTAAAGTGGTGCATATAATGCTTTTTCAATAAATACCACTGCTAGAGGACCCAAATGAGCTGGGATGCGGCAACAAACATTTCACAAATGGATGGATGAATTTGACTGTTATTAATGTTTCTGTTGGGAGCTTTTTACTGTATTCAGATGAACCCCTTATGTAAGTTGTACATCATGGAAGAATTATCAAGCAGAAACTGATATTAAACAAGAATGTGGTTCGATACAGAGGAGAAGCTGGTCTCATTCAACATCCTTTGTGAATGAAATGTCTCACAAATTAGTATATCAACAAATGTAGAATCCACAAAATGGTATCATTTAGGAATAAATGCAATTTTTTTGCAACAGAAGTCAGGATTTATCTAAAAGGTATATTGATAACGTTTCATTTTGTGCTATTTTGGGGTTGGGGAGTTAAACTAGATTTTCTTTAAAACGCCAAAATGTTATATTTATTTGCATAATGAAATGTAAACAAACAGTGTACCATCAAAATAAGGTGGAAAAAATCAGAATTCAAACCGATTGCTGTAATTTTTTTCCTTTGTAAAACTAAATGATAGAATATTCTTATTTTCAAAACACAATCTTACTCGCATCATTATATTGATTTAAATTTGTAGTTGAAGTGCGTGTATTTTATTTCTCAACGAAGACGTACCGGTGAAGAAGGCCGTCGATAAAACCTGGAACATGGAACATTCCGGAACATCCCGGAACATGAAAAAATAAAAAAAAAATCATAAAAAAAAATAAAGAAAGAAAATAAAAAAATGAAAATTTTTTTTAAATTAATAATAACATAAAATAACAACAGACAACAACAAAAAGAAAAAGAAAAAAATAAAGAAAAAGAAACTGGTATCATCTCCGAGGATGAGAAAACAATATTTTGTCGCAATTAATTTGTTGGGCGATTGAGGGTCCATGAAAATGACAGTAATGAGTGAAGGCTTGCTTCTAAATTCAAACTATATTAAAATGGGTCGCGAGAAGGGTAGTCTCCTTCGCAGCCGTTTTTAGGCTCGTCACGCAACGCTCCTCCCCACAAAGGAGCCAAGTCGTTAAGTAACTCATTTCAAGCCAACATATAGTCTCCTTATATATATAACCGACATTTGCTTACTTGAGGTGCTTTGCTTTCTTGAGGTTGACATGAATTACTTACAGACTAAACTCTGTCAACTTAAGAAGAGCTTAGGGGCTCCTGTCTTTGGATTTTAGTGGACAATACTCACATTGTTAATGATATATGAAACGAAATGAATCATATGTGAACTGCTGAAATGAAATGAAATGAAATGAAGAAATGATCGTCGCAGTTAACGCAATTTATGCAATTGCGTAGAGAAATTCGTAGTAGTTTCTATACTGTTTACAGTCAGCCTAATATTTCAGACGTCTCCTCTAGTCGCAAGAGGAGTTTGCGACTCGTGGAGACGGCTGAAATTCAGGTGAAACGCTGTTCTCCCCTATATTTCGAGCCCATGCCTAATTTATCGAAGACACTTCAAGGTTTGCTTACGCCACATGTTATTTTTGTAAACACTATTTTTCAGCTAAATTCAATGAATATTACAGTATCCGTTTGTTACATGTCCGGGTCAAAGGTGAATAGACAGGAAAGGCGAGTCGTGCGTCTTTGTTTGTTTGTTTTTGTGTTCCACCTTGCTAAATATATCTACTTCGGAGCATTTGGTTCCGTCGTGAAGTCTTGTCGCCGAGAATAGCTACGCATTACTGTTTCCAAAATGAAATCTTGTTCACTAAAATCAAGGGAACGTCACAAAATTCAAAGAAACAAACACGTTAGCAAAGCATTCGAATTAGCAAATAAATATAAATACGCTGCAAAAGTATCTCTCAAATAACTTCGCTCTCACCAATTTTGTCGTCAGAGGATACCCAAATCACTTTGACAGCGTCGATCGCCAGTCCTCAACTTGCGACACGGGAGACAGCTAAAATTCAGGCTAACTGATAACAGTTAGAAACTACCACTGAGCTACCACTGCCACTACAACTATTTACGGCGAATGTGAATCTTATCCACTAAAGTCCAAAGCAACGAGCCCCTAAGCTCTTCTTATTTTAATATAGTTTGAATTCTCAATCACCAAACAAATTAATTGCGACAAAATATTATTTTCTCATACTCGGAGATGATACCAGTTTCTTTTTCTTTATTTCTATATTTTTCGTTGTTTTAATTTGTTTTTGTTGTTGTTATTTTATGTTATTATTTATTTTTACAAAAATTTTATTATTATTGTTATTTTATTTATTTATTTTTTCTTGAAAATTATTTTATTTTTTCATGTTCCGGGATGTTCCGGAATGTTCCGGCATGTTCGGGAATGTTCCATGTTCCGGGTTTTATCGACGGCCGGTGAAGAAAGCTAAAATTACTGCAGAAGGCGATTTTTTCACAGCCCTCATCAAAGCGCCATTCATTCGCGGAAGTATTCTTACTTTCATTAATCATTAATTTAATTTGGGGAGAAAGGCAAGATTTCGAGATAAACAAGCCAGCGAAAGGGTGAAAAACAGTTTCACGGCAGAATGGACATTTAATTAACCACTGTATTGCTGAAACGATTAAGTTCGATTTTAGAGTTCAACTATTGAGAAGAATTAAGAGCGGATGCACAGAAAAATCGAGCAAAATCGGCAAATCGTGGCCACAGCTCAAAACCTAACCTACCCTCATTTTCAGTCTGTAATAAGGTTTTGATGAGTTTATAACACTGCTGAGTTTTAAATTTCAAAATGCGGCCGAAATTGGGAATTATTTGAGATTTTCGATTTCAACGGTCTGCGGGCCTAAAATTAGCCGCCGAACACGGGAATATAGCCCAGTGACAGAAGTGAGCTGACTTTCATAAACGAGCGATTATATTGGCAATCTTCACTTAAATCTCAAAAAACAGATATCTAAAAATTTCTAAAAGGCACATTTTTTAGATTTAGAGTATAAAATATCGACGAACGAGCACAATTTTAAAACGTAATTTGCATAATGCTTATAAATACAACAATTTACCGCTAAAACCAAAATCGAATTTTCTATATGGGGGAATTCTCCAAATCAGCCCAAATCCCGGTTACTACCCAATGAGATATAGTACTTCAACATGATCTGAAAGTTAGTCTGGTGTTCTTGCAAACGCTTGTAAAATAGATTGATTATTTTGAGGTTATTTTGCTCCAAACAACGGCTAATTGACCTCAGTGTCAATTGACACGTGCACGTCACCTTAGTTTTATGCGTCGATTTGAGCTCGTTAAAAGGGAGAAACTAACAAGATTCTTTTTATATGTACCTGTTTTAATGAAATGAATGCAATCTTCAAAAGGAGAGGCCGTTCAATGGATAATTTCTGTTCTTGAGATCTTGCAGATCGCAGCATGGCGTCTGCGAGTGGACCTGAGTCTAGGTCTGTTTTCCCGTGACTCCGAAATCAGAATAACATCAAGAAATAATTCTCCCTCGAATCTTCGTAAGTGAATCATCTTTGCAGTGCCTTACCAAAGATAAAAAGTGGGCCGAATAGGAAAACGCAGTGTATTGCTGAGCGAAAGGTGAGTAAATAAACCTGCGAAAGTACGTTACCTGTGATTGCGTGACCAGCCAGTAAACGATAGTCTCCAGCGAAAAATAAGATTCGCAAAAATCTTGCTGATGTATATTTAACAGTTTGTTACTATAGTTTACACCTGGTTTGTCTAAAACTTTAAACAATGCATATCTGTCCAAGAGTATAAGAATGTTTCGAAAGATCCACCCCTAAAAAAACTGTGGGCTACTCCTTTTTCCCCATCACCGATGTGCACTTCCTTCCTACTGTCTTTTGCATGAGGCTTGTATGCCTTTAAACTGTTATCGACACATAAAACTGGTCGTTTAGGTCTGGTTTAAGAACTTGACTGACTTAAAATACCGTCGCGAACATGCGCTATTATGGTTGGACTTTGCAAGCCTTAGGCCCAAAATGATGGTGCAATCTCGAGAAATTTTCCCAGGTCTAAGACAAGGAACGGGTACTAAGAAAGGGACGGTTCATTAGCATTACCCCTGGACAATCTTGGCATGCTTGCCTTCTGTCGCAGGGGGCAACCGTTAAGGCCAGGTACGCCGCCCACACCTGCGAGGATTGCATGGCATCCACCATTTGACTCTCTTTTTCCACATCATGACCTTCAATTATCATGAATTCTAATGCGGGCCTTGATCGTTGCCAGACCATGAGAATCTCTATTATTCCTTAAATGCACCATTGACTTTTCCTTGTTCAGCTTCCGGTAAACCGATACCCCAAAGAAAAAATAGCTTTACAACGACTCTATCCAGGTCAGAACTCCTGATATCAACAAATATAACCCACTCCCCACCCCCTAAAGAGAGAAAACTTTCCCCGAACTATTCACTCGACCCACCCCATCCCTTCGTTAAGAAAAACTACGAACTCAGTTCACTGGACAAAACGCCTTTGTGAATATACCAAAGCTATAGCCGTTCATCCTACAAGCAATCTCAGTTTCAGCAGGCGTGGCCACGTTTCCAGTTGCTGTAAGATTAATTCCACACCTGCAACAGACACTGTAAATTAAATAGCAGCCACAACGCCCTTCTTTGAAGCCGTCAGGACGAGACATTTATAAAAGACTTAACAGGTGTGCGCGGCGGTTTCCTTCTCTTCCTTCCCTCCCATTCTAGCACTCTAATTCTGACCCTGATATTCTAGTATTAATCAATCGTTCCTGAGCCGATAAGCACAAGGATACCGGTTTCTTGCAAAATATGATGTGACATTCGTTTGCTCATCCCCCATTTCTGCCTTCTGCCGCTGAGTAGGTTTGGTGCTGTGCTTTGAAATAACTTTAGGAACGAAATATGATACGTGACGGCTTGTCCGGCCAAGGGCAAGTGACTCTCGGTGGTGAAGACATATACTGAGCTTGTCAGTATTTCGTAGCCTGTACCACGTTGCGAAAATAGAACAAGCCAAAGAAAAATAAGACGCCTTTCCTTCCCCAGCCCCTCAGGTTTTCCGCATTACTTTTTACTACACAACTGCTTTACTATCTTGGATTCTACCTTTTCGAGCCGGAGCGAACATGGACGCCCTTGGGGTTAAGTTTCCACTTCATTTTTGGGACCTGAATAAACGAAAGCGCTGACTTGTGCGCCTATGCTTCGCTTGTACTGAAGTAGTGGTATACGACCACGACAGACTTGCTGCTATCCTTGGTTTGAAACCGCAATGGGCAAGAACAATTTCTTCAAAAGGGCAAACTGTTTCCTCCTTAGCAGACATGGATAACAACTAGTAGGACTCAAGCAGAGCCATTGCTTAAGTCCTACTAGACTTGAAAAGAGAAAGCATGATGCTTTCTTTTTTAATGATTTACGGCTAAACAGTACAATTTCATGTAGCTTTTACGCAAAATTAAATACTTAGTTGTTTGCAGAATTGCATTTTAATAACGACAAATTATAGAAATTTAACTATTAAAGTTTGGATCTGTAAGAATCGAACGGAAAAAACTTTTGGGGTAAAAAAGTCAAAATGTTTACTGCATGATATCATGCCTGCAATTTTCTGTGCAATGCACCTTATGACAGGTCTGACTAATCCATTGATAGCCCATGCCTTAAAACCGCCTTGAACCTTAAAATTTAATTCATTTGCCTTTCATGCGTAGTGCAAATATATCTTCTGAACACTCCGGGGTTGGGGGTAAAATCAGAAGAACAGAACATTCAGTTACTGTACCATTTTTAAAAGTGGGACAGTATGTTTGCTAACCAACTTAGTTAACCACTTTTAAAATAGGACAAAAGGACAACTGGTCATATACAGGAAAATAAATTTTCTGTATCTCGAAAGCTTTGGTTTCCCGTGCACTTACTTTTCGCAGGAGACAATCGATAATTGCCTGGTCACGCAATCGGAGGTGAGTAACTACGCCGCTTAGCAAATACACTACGTGCTGCAAAGGATCCAAATTGCGCTAGAATGTTTTCCTATTCGGCCCACTTTGTATCTCGGGTAAGGCACTGCAAAGATGAATCATTTACGAAGGTTCGAGCGAGGATTATTTCATGATGTTACTCTGATTTCGCAGTCACGGAAAAACAGACGTAGACTCAGGTCCGCTCGCAGACGCCATGCTACAATCTACAAGATCTCGAGAACAGAAATTACCCATTGAACAGCCTCTCCTTTTGAAGATTCCATGCATTTCATTAAAACAGGTACATATGAAAGGAATCTTGTTAGTTTCTCCCTTTTAACGAGCTCAAATCGACGCATAAAACTAAGGTGACGTGCACGTGTCAACTGACCCTGGGATCAATTAGCCGTTGTTTGGGGCAAAATAACCTCAAAATAATCAATCTATTTTACAAGGGTTCGTAAGAACACCAGACTAACTTTCAGATCATGTTGAAGTACTATAACTCATTGGGTAGTAACCGGGATTTGGGCTGATTTGGAGAATTCCCCCATATAGAAAATTCGATTTTGGTTTTAGCGGTAAATTGTTGTATTTATAAGCATCATGCAAATTGCGTTTCAAAATTGTGCTCGTTCGTCGATATTTTATTCTCTAAATCTAAAAAATGTGCCTTTTAGAAATTGTTAGATATCTGTTTTGTGAAATGTAAGTGGAAGATTGCCAATATATTCGCTCGTTTATGAAAGTCAGCTCACTTCTGTCACTGGGCTATATTCCCGAATTCGGCGGCTAATTTTAGGCCCGCAGACCGTTGAAATCGAAAATCTCAAATAATTCCCAAACTCGTCCGTATTTTGAAATTTAAACCTCAGCAATGTTATAAACTCATCAAAACCTTATTACAGACTGAAAATGAGGGTAAGTTAGGTTTTGAGCTGTGGCCACGGTTTGCTCGATTTTTCTTTGCATTCGCTCTTAAGTATCTATGGGATAATTGTTTAACGAAAAATTATCATACTGACCTTTTCCTCTTGCTCAAAAAATGTGCGCGAAAAGTTAGGTCGTAAGAACATTCAGCCGCCATCTTGTCTTCGATGTACTGTTTTACGAAAGGAAAGACTCCCCTCTCGAGGGCGACAACGAGGCTACAATAAACTCACTTTCATCGTAGAAATACCACGATATCTTAAGGCTGGTTTTCACTAGCGACGGAGTCGGAGTCGTAAGCGGAGTTGTAAGAGCGCTTATTACCTAGTGAAAATCAAAAATCGGAGTCGTAAGCGGAGTCATAAGCGCGACGGAATCGGAGTCAGAAGAATCAGAACGTTTCCATTTTCTTCCGACTCCGTCGCTTGCGTTCCGCTTATGATCTAGTGAAAACCAGATTGTCGGAGTCGGAAGCAAAAGCGGAAGGATAAACCAATCACAATGCACCTTTCCACGCTTTGTGATTGGTTTGGTTCTTCTGCTTCCGCTTCTGACTCCGACAATCTGGTTTTCACTAGATCATAAGCGTAACGTAAAGCTTAGTTCCCACTAGCGACATAAGGATCATAAGCATAAGCATAATCATAAACATAAACATAAGCTTTTTATGTTCTAGTGGGAAAGCCCGCACTAAGAACTCGCGTGTCTCTGTTGTTTACAGGTCTTTAAACGTCTGCTTTAATAATGGCGCCCATGCTATATATGATTTGGACGCCATCTTGAAATGAACCGACCGACCCGAAAGTACTGGACCTAGAATTTCATTGGCCAAAACACAATGATCTAGTTGCGTCATTATGTTTCTGATTATGTCGTTATGATTTTCGCGTTCCCACTATAAAGAAAAGCAACATAGTCGTAGTCATAGACATAATCATAATCATAAGAAAATGGTCGATCATTTTCTTATGATTATGATTATGTTGATCATAAGGGCGCTTATGATTATGTTTCTGGACGTTCCCACTAAGACATAAGCGACATAACAGCGTTATGTTTGAGCTTGTGATTATGATTATGATCGTTATGTCGCTAGTGGGAACTAGGCTTAAGCGACGGAGTCGTAAGCGGGGTCGGAACGCTGTTTTCACTAGATCATAAGCTCTACGCTTCTGATTACGACTCCGACTCCGACTCCGTCGCTAGTGAAAACCAGCCTTTAAAGAACATGTTTGTGGAACGTAACACCCAATACACGTCATTCAGCTCCAGAAAACAGCCTGCAAATGCTGGTACCGAACGTAAACAATTGACAGAAAATGCCTCTGTGGCACTTCAACAGACCATATTGACGCATGCGCATACAAAATGCCCTCCTGTTTTCCTTCACCGGCGAAAAATGTCTGATTGGTCGACGCGCGACCACGTGATATTGCCAAATTCAAAATGGCGGCAATATCTCCATCGTTTGTTTATTCCAGTGGAAAGAAGATTAATTGCGGCTTAATATGAGTTGCAAATGCATATACGGATATTTTTAGAATAGCCTAGGCTTTTTACTATCCTTTTTCACCTATTCCTGCGATGCTCGCGGTTTGGTCGGTTTACCGGATTCAACTTTGGACTTGTTTAATCGATCACTCTTCAGTACGATCACGAGGGACAACAATATTTTTGAAAAAGGCCGGGTCACTAAAAAGAACGGCCTTTGTTCACAGCTCAATGCAGCGACGAAATAAGACACTATGGGTCCTTTGAAATTTCTTAGACACCTGGAAGTTATTTATTTTATTTTATTTTACCAAGCTTGAACTCACGTTCTTCTCATTGTCAACGGGTGCAGTTTTAATATCAAAACTTTAAAGCCGTCTATGACCGAGCAGGTTTTTTTTTCTTTTTTCTTTTCAATGGTTACTGTGCTTGATGTGAAAAAGATAATAAAATTTTTCAAATTAGGGGAATACTATATATAAAAGAAGAGAACTACAAAGTAGTAAAAACCCAGATGTTTCCATCAATGAATTTTATTGACACTGTCACTTTCTTTGAGTACACATTTGTTCGTCAAAAATCTTGTTTGTGAGGCTGCACTTTGTTTGATTCAGGATCAATCAATCTTTTTTGAAGAGAAATGAAAAATAAAGTATGTTAATATGTTAGATACTTCGACACTGCCTTAGCCAACAACTAAGAAGAAAGTAAACTTCATATCAAAAAAAAGAAAGTGGAAACTGCTTCACTGTGAAACAACAACCCCTTCAAATATATATCACATAAAATCCATGCAAAATGTAGTCCTGATGCTAAGTTTATAGGAATAGAAACAAACGATAATTGACAATGAAACTATAATGTTTGAATGAGATCTGTATTTGAGTGTTCTCTCATAATTCTGACAGAAGATCAAAATTGGAAACTGCATATCCTACACAACTGCAGTCATCAACATGATCCAACTCCAAACTTTAAACTCCTGTAAGTTTAATTTGTGATGATTATTTTTTTCCTTGGAAAGAACTTTTGAACACTTAATAGCATGTTAACTCTATCATTCATTCATAACTTTGCTCCGAAAATTAAGCCAAAAACGATAGACAGAAAAACAAAAGCATTCACAGGAAAATTACCCTGTTCATCTCCTTCCAGGATCCAATTTTCAAGCAAAGAAGCATCCCCCGACTGAAAGCCTTGCGTGCAAAAATTGAGTGATAAAAAATTGTACACGGGGGAAATCATGTCCATAAGTACGGTTCCTAACGAGGAAAGTAACAAGTAATTCGTTGTGTGTGTAATCCCAAGCCAAATTTATGAGCAAAATAATCTACACTTCGATTCTTTCAATTACAGAATTGAAAGCCTAAATGTACAGCAGTTGTGCACATTGTAAACATAATTTTTTTACGAATCAAAATGTTGCTGGACATATCGAACTGAAGCTCCAAGACGGTCTAAGCGTTTTAATGAAAACACTCTACTTTCTCATTCCATACAAAGCTGTAATAATGTGCAACAACAATGAAATGTGCATCGATCGACAACTACGCACTTTAGAAAACTGCCGCAACCCGGCTGCTTTCAATCCGCTAGCCACAAGACAATTTACACAGCAAGACAATGGCTAAGAATATTTCTTTTGTACCGAGTGACACGAGATTAAGTCGAACCAGGCGTAAGCTTATTTTTCTGCCATAAACAGTGTAAACACACAGAGATTTAGCATCTACATGTAGTTTTTCGAGCAACAAAGTACAAGCTAAGTCATATTAACAAAACAAAGCCCAAAAATGTCTGTCCCTCTAATTTTTTCGTTGAATCCGTGATAAGAAACTCGACCTAAACAACAAAAACGTTTTGGATAGCGTTGTAATACGCTCTTCGATCAACAGTCGAATGTTGTCGAAGGTTGCGGTCGAATTTTGACACAAAAACGGGATACACATTTAACAAAACTGTCGCTTCCGTGCCACTCGGTACAAGCTTATTTATATACCAAAACAAAGCGCAATAATTTTTCTTCCACTACTTCATAATTCCTTTGTGTACCGAGTGGCACGGAACATGCAGTAAACAAATAGAGTAAAAATTACTCACCTTTTCGGCATGTCTTCCAGACGCAAACCAGCGATCTCAACGTCAATAACACTGAATCAGACCATGCCAATACGATTTTTCGCCTGTTTCAGGACGCTATATTCTCTAGAGAACACACTCCCGTCAAAACTTTGACCAAAATAATTTTTGATCTCTTACAGTGGCAAGAAATTGCAACGCTGTCACTGCCAAAAAAAGCAGCCATCGTTTCTTTCATCTGAACAACATTTCGCGGGCATTTTCGCCTCGGAGCCAATGACATTACCCGAAACAGATCACGTGTAATTTTTTGCAGAGCATGCGTAGACATTTTTCGCCGTTGAACTGTTTTCCTAATGAAGGTCTCAGAAGAATATGCCCCTTTGTCTCAGTCAAAATTCATGCGTGCATATATGCGTGAATAAGACGAAATTTGAAAGAAACAGTTCTCGAGTATTATCACATGACCTGCATTGGGAAAACAATACATACAAGCTAAAGAGGTCTAATCTTGTCAAGAATTCTTTTAACGAATAAAATATTATTCGTGATATGCTCACGTGGAAACGTGGAATTCGCACGCGAGGAAGAAAGGAAGGAAATGCCTGCAAGAAGACAATTGTTTGACCGACCTGTTTTTTACGCTCAGATCCTGTGCGTAAAAAGACGTCATTGGTTAGAATTAATCATGCGTTAATCACAGACGTCATACCTCGATCGGATTGGTGGAAGTCATTACCAGGCTAAGCACATGACAAGCCTGTACGCTCTTCTCACATATGGTAATATGCCCGTCCAACCTCGTTTACGAGTAAAAATTCTTTTGAAATTCAAATACGAAAACATCGTCTGATTAGCATTTCAAAAGAAATTGTACTCAAAAGCGAGGTTGGACGGGCATATTACCATACGTGAGAAGAGCGTATTGTGAATGCATCGCACTTATGTACTGAACTTAAGAGCTCTTTGACCTATCTTTGGGGCTGTTGCTAGGGAAAATCCCGGTCGTATAACTTAGACTCCTTTTGTCATGCATTGGTCATTTTGTAGCACCGTACTTGATATTGATATGTAAATCTGACGTCACTGGACCACGCCCATGATCCCCAACGTCGTTCAGGGGTTCTCTCTCTTTCTTCGAGAGAGAACCCTGGCTGCGGCTGGTCATGTGATTACCTGTGACAATAAACTCAGCGTAAGTTTTATCTTTTTGTTCTTGGAGCAACTGAATATTAGCTAAAACTCGAGGCAGTAAAATGTACAGGCACATGGTATCTGTTTTGGAAAGGTAAATAAAGTTCATTGTCACAGTTAGTCACAAGACCAGCTGCAACCAGTTGATGTTGATGATGTTAAGTTGACGATTGGAAGCTCTAAAAATAACAGGGAAAATTATCCGAGAAAATGCTTTTGAACACAAGAAAAAGGAACCCGGGTTAAGAGCTAATCGGTCTTCGAACAACTGGGCCATGGGCTCGATCTTGTTACGTCACCGGATAAAAAAAATATCCGGATTTTGCGTCCACACGTTTCTGGATTCATAGCGTATTCAAACATTTCCACTGTGGAGAGCGGATTCAAAACGTTGTGGATATTCGTCTGCCGGATTCACTGGATACGTGTGGACGGAAGCCGTATCCGGAAAGAAAAAGTTGCGGATTCAAAAATATCCGGATATGTATGGACGGGGCCTTAAAAACATGGTTTGATAGAAGATAAAGTTTGTTAGGATAAAATTCACTTTCCTAAATGACCTAAATCTCTGGAGGTGAAATCATCAACCTAAGAGTTTCGAATCACAAGGTTTCCATTAAAGGTGTACGTAGGTTAACGTGGTAGAAAAACAACACAGACACATTTGAATGCGATTTCGTAAACAGTTTGCCCTTTTCCTGTTTGTTGTACAGATATAGTGAAGTTTATCAATCGATCAGCTTGGTCATGGCAACATAAGAGAATATCGATAACACTTTGCTAGAAACTATTTCACTGTGTAAAATTTGAAAAAGCAGGGTAAAGGTCTCACCCTTGCAACAGCCGACAGGATGGTAATATTCAAATTTTCCACCATTGCCACGCATCAAGACGCCATATAGGTCGTAATAGGGTTCTTGTGACACAGACGTTCGTAGAATACAACTTTGCAGTGAAATGTGTACATTATAATAATCAGTATAATACGTCTTGTTTCAGACTGCGCTCTTGACAAAGACTACGCACCAAAAGAAGAAGAGAGGCGCATTTTATCAAGATATTTGTCCAAGCTGACCTTGTCGGGTGAAAATGGCATTGGACTTTGTCTCCCAGAGGAGGAAATACCAGATGGGTTTCATCTTAATTTTAAACGCTGTTCTAAACGGTCTTTTTATGAGATCAGTCAAGGATTTAAAGTACTTCTTTCGAAAGAAACTTCCTGGAGTAGCGACGAGAAATTTGAAAAGGCAACGGAATCGGTATGCACTTAAGAATCTGTATCTAACATGGAAATTCTGTTGAATGCCTTTTTTGTTCAATAAAGTTTCTATGCTTAGGTACTGTTAACTGCACCGGTGCACCGGGTTTTTTTTTTAAGTTGAATCTCAGTAGTG
This sequence comes from Porites divaricata, assembly GCA_038088405.1. NCBI lineage: Eukaryota > Metazoa > Cnidaria > Anthozoa > Scleractinia > Poritidae > Porites > Porites divaricata. The sequence continues at coordinate 9,837,393 of JBBMOI010000011.1, forward strand.
TGTAGTGGAATACATTAAAGCCAATTCGTCATGAATAGATATCTAATTAAGATTACGGCACGTTTTATTTAGTTCTAATTGCTATTATGACAACGTCCTTATTTGGTCGTGATGATGTCATTGTTTATTTTCATTTTTTTTAGTTTTAGGGTCGTGCTCTTATCCAGTCTTAGTGATGTCTTGCTTGATTGGTGAAATCACGTTTGACAAAGCAAATAAGCGCCAACCTGTATGTCTTAAAATCATTGAACCGTAACATGATTATTAACTTCTGTTTGCTGCTGCCTCTATTGTCAATAATTTGCAGGTAACTAAGGGCCTGACAACGTGAGCCAGGCCGGTTTAGTTTGCCTCTTTGCCCAGATATCGGCACCTTAGTTAAACGTAACAAAATTCATGACAACCGAGCCAGTTCGCAGGGTCCCAAAGGGGTTTAGAGCTCCCGGGCTCCGGACTCCAAATAACGCGGCTCCGGGGCTCCGAACCAAAATAAACAGGGCTCCAGGGCTCGGGAGAGATTGGTCAACGGCTCCAGGCTCCGCTATGTTTTTCTCCACTCTACTCGTCTTTCACAGTTGTCTAGAGTTATTTATCAACCATTATCAATGGATGCGTTTAATATCTGACACAGTGAATGACGTGTCAGGGTTCGAAGGGTAAAACGCGGCAACACCACGATTTCTTTCATACCAAGATGGGGCAAATCCAAAAGCTTGAAAAGTCTTTCTTCGTCACCTGAAACTACTGACGAAAATGCCTTTTACAAAAAAAATCGTCATGTCGATTGAAAAGGAAGAAAGAGAAGGTCAAGTATCCAATGAGCCTACGAGAGACCAGTGTTTGCCTGATGCAACAGGGTATCTCAGTAATTTAGAGTTGGAACCTTTATAAATGATGCAGTTAAAAAGTAGTAAGTGGGATTACAGCGCACGCCCAGAATGAATGAACGAATGTTAGTTAGCCTCAGTCTAGTTTGCTGGTTTTTTACTATCTTCGTTCCGATTCCCAGCAAACAACAAACAAAGCCGCTTATGACGCGATCTGTGTGCAAGAATGTCCGAATTTGAATATTTTGGGCTACGGGCTGCGCAGCAAACGTTTTGAGGGCTCCAGTCTCTACAGTAAAATAATATTAGGGCTCCAAGCAACAAAGCGATGGGCCTCCGGGCTCCACGGAAAAAATTTTAGGGCTCCCAGGCTCCGGCTACCCTCCCCCCCCCCCCTCTCCTCCTTTGGGACCCTGAGTTCGGCAACTTAACAAGGGGACCCAGGCCCTTACTGTTCCGGTTCCAGCTCACTGGTTTCTCTGCGCGCAATTACTGCATATAGTATTGAGGGCGCAAGCAAACTCAATACACGCAATTTTAACTTAAACGCCTTTATTTCAATTTTGTCTTCAATGCAATGAAAAAAATTTAATCATCATCTTGATCCTTAAAATACTTGTAAGGCTCAGTTCTAAGACTACAACGTCGAGTTTCCTTTCGCCGTTTATGATAATCGTCATACTCACTCAGGTAATTTGCGAAGTGAATGCGCCGTTTTCGCCCGTGTTTTCGCTTCGGTGTTTGTGATGGTGTTTCCACTGCGCATGCGGGTGGAGAAGACCGGATGGCAGGCTTTAACGATTGTGGGATGGCGCTTTCTGTAGTACATGCTTGCAAGATGGTCGGTTGATTTTAGTGTCGCGTTAAAGGGGTGTGAGAGAAAACACTACTGATGCTGCTCTGTAGATGTTAACACGCTGTCACGCCAAACGCCAGCTAGATGATCCTTCTAGTGAGCGTTCGATGGCCTGTGAGCCCTCTTGTACTAAAGACTGAACTCTAAACTTCTTCCATGAACCAGTCATTACTGTTACCATGAAAGTGAAAGGATGTTCAAATCGAAAGCACTGACGCTTTTGTGAAAGTCGGGAGTGTTTGAACTGGGCTAATACCAGCACTGCGGTGTTTAGGCATCACGTGTCCTTGCATATTATATTTTCTGCAACGGGACAGGACCAAATCATGTCAACACGTTTTGTATTTTCTCCTCCTCAGTTTCATTCTTTTCCTTTCTCCCCCTCCTCCTCCTCCTCCTCCTCCTCAATCACCACCGCCACCGGCCATTTCCACAAATTTTTGATAGTTTGCAAGCTTCTATCCTTAGTTTATTATGCAGTTATGTCACGAATAGTAAAGAACAACCATGGTCTTCTTCAATGGATAGGTGATTGTCCAACTCACCAACGTCAGTTTTGTTTCTCTACAAAAAAAAATCACACTTTAGTCCAGCAATTTCTTTCCTTTAAGGATCTTTAATCAAACTCGCAGAAGAATGCGCCCTTTCATCCCTTCTAAAACAAAATGCGAGTGCAGTTTTGTTCAAGACAAAAGGATTTCTGGTGGTGTAAAAGAGGTGAAGTATCTGCACTGTAGTACTGTGCACCAATGAAAAAGAATCCCTTTCGTTTCAAGGCTTTAGTCCACCCATATTTTTATTATTTCTCCCGTTTGGTGGATACCTGTGGGAAAGTTCTAACAAAAAAACTCCAGCCTCCAGTCACGTGCTGCAAGATTGATTGCTAGTTTAAGTTAGGAAGTTCACGTGGCTGATGTTCTTCAACAACTCATCCGGGTAATGTTTGGATAAAGGTACAAAAAAACAAAGTAATGCTACTGAACAAAAAGCATCAGGCATCATTGTGGCATGAGACATCATCGAGACCAAATAAGGACATGATCTATACACGTTTAAATCATCAATCTAAAAACAACTCAACACCTGTCGAACTGGTTATACTAGACAAAATAGAACATAAAAATAGAACATGATATAATCTTAATGAGTAACCTTGTTGCGAGTGTTCTCTCTCTTGCTTCGAGAAGTTAAAGAACCCTGGATGCGGCTGGTTCATGAACCCCTAAAATCTGAGGGCAAACAAAGATTCACCTCATGGGAGGGGTAGTAAAGTATAAAATTGTCGCTGTTGCGGTGAGAAAGACACAAAATACACTGGATAGATTTCAAGCTAGAGATTTTAGAGAGGATTAGTTTGAAGTATGTAGGTCGTAAGAACAAATTGATAGCCAAGGTTTTCCATATCATACACGTGCTTTCAACCTGAAAATGGTTGTAATTGTTGTGGTGACTTGCGGAAAGTAAGTTTTACGTTGAAAATTTTTCGATTCTTCTTGGCTGCGGTATGAAGCGAGAGTTACCGATTGATTCGGATCAGCAAACTTAATAGGTTTTGAAATCATATTATGAGATGAAAAGGTATACAAATCAGTTATGCATCTCCAGAGATTAAAAGCCCTTCACTTATCAAGAATTTTGTAACACAGCTGGTTGCAGGAAAGCAAATGTTGAGTTCTCAAGCAAACCAGTCAGTGCACTCTGACAACGGCCGTGAACGGCCGGCCTCGGTACCGAACTGAAACCAGTCTTCACTCTATAAAAACTATGAAATAGGTATCGAAGGTAATCTATTCTGCTTCTTTGTGTTGTCTTTTAAATGACGAACCTGAGCAAAGCAAGAGACCGAATCAGAAATTCTACTTAGCTAAATTAATAGCAGTGTTGTTGACAGGATTGTTAGAAAAGCTTGAACTAAATATTTCATCTGTGTGATGTATACGATCCAAGCACTTCTTCAAAACGTAATGAAGGGTACTATTTTTAGTATATAGATTTAGCCAGGACTAAAAGCGAAGCTCTCGGTAATTTTTATAGCTTGCTCAAACAAAATGTAAAATTGTGTAATGCTAAGCGGCGAAGGCAAGGGGAACGGTGAAAAAACAGCAATAGGTCTAATTAGCAAAAAAGCAACTTTGCACGTACAGCACACTATTTTGTACACTTCTTTGCCGTTGTTTTGCACGACTGCAACGTGAAACTTCCAGAAACTTCCTAGTTACACTTTTTAAAGAGGAAATGTCTGACGTGTACTTGTTCACTTTTTTTTCACTGTCGTTCGTTTTCACCGTGGTGGCCGCTAACATCCGGTTACTGCAAAATTTCAAATTTTCGCCGCGCGCGCTTCGCGTCTGAAAGTAAACTGTGTGTGTGTTGTCAAGTGAGTACCTTCTTATTCACATTGCACAAAACAGGTTGAAAATCAAGCGGGCCGTCGAATTCAAAATTTTAGAGCAATCCTCACAAAAATATGTCTTGAAAGAAAAATAATAAACAAACCTAGCTCCCTTATTTACCTTTTCAAAACAAATAGCATGTGCCTGAATACATAATATATAGATTTAGCCAGGGCTAAAAGCGAAGCTCCTATTAACTCGAACTTAAAATTTAAATAAAACAATAAACTTGTTTTCCACAAATCAGTTAACTTTAGAGCACATTCATGTGATATTTTGAGGGAAAGGCTAAGTGATTTTAGAGAAAAATAATTTGCAAACAGTCCAAGCTAAGAGTGAACTTAATCTTACATCTAGTTGATAGCCTTATATGTACACCCATAAAACAGCATAGCCATAATGGCTCTTGATCACAGTAGATAAGGCCTGGAAAAACAAATTCTTGGAAAACAAATGAGGCCGAAGTTCTTGAGTTCGACAAGTTTACTTTACAAAATCTTGCCAACAAGTCTGGGGACGTGTAAACCAACCTTTTATACTTTTTATACATCACATCTGAGGTGAAACAGTACCATGAGGCGCTGTTTTTATCATACAGACCTCGGACAGAATCCAGTATTTCACAATTTTGCAATACAAATTGCACTCATTCAGTATTCAGGACGATCGAAGCACGCGTGGGATTTTAGCGAAACCGTTAAAAAAATTTCCAAAATCACTTATACGGCTAGCCGGTTCTCACTTTGACAAGCGCCAAAGTGAACTGTTTAAATTAACATTAATAGAGTTATACGCTTCCACTTAATAAAGAATTTATTATGTTTATTTTTTATCTAATGGGTTGACACCTGAGCCCGCGATACGGTCAAGTGATACTGGTCAGCAGATACCTTGTTTTGACAGCTGTCAAAGTGATCACAATATTGATGTGCAATTAGCTTCCTCCTGGGTTCCCAAAGTAGTTAGAAAGTGTGAAAGTAAACATTGGTTTTCCTGTGGTGCGGACGGACGGGCGGGCGGTGTACGGTCACGTGATTACCAAATTTTCTGGGATGGGTAGATTTACTAAGCTATGGGGCTCCGCCCACGCGCGCGCGAAGCGCATGGAGCTCCGCTATTACTGCCTCGAGTCTTACCTCATATTCAGTTGCTCCATCGACCAAAGATAAAGATAATCCATTAACCCTACCCTGCTGAGGAGTGCGTTGTCATAGGTAGTCACATGACCTGCCCAACCAAGGTTCTTTCTCGAAGCAAGAGAGAGAACCTTAGGAACGAGGTTGCTTAATGAGCAGCCTATTCATGATGTTATTGGCGTTCTTGTATTCTATTTCACCAAGAGCCATATGTTGCTCTTGATTTCACACAAAAGAGAGTCCAATTCAAAAGACCGTAGAAAGTGGTGCACCCTATGGAGCGTTTTCACTCACGTGGCCAGCATCTATGCAAATTTATTGGAACAAAAGAAAGCGTGTACATGTGGAACAGCAATATGTTCTCTGTGACGTCATGTGCTAAAGACTTAGCATTAACCTTTAATACTATATTTGCTTCGTTCGTAGATTTCTCCAAAGGTCCGAAAACACTAGAGAGAACAAAAAGACAAGACAAGCATTTTAATATATATATACTTCTAATTGTTGATTCTTTTGGCTGTTGCATTATTGTTTTCAGTGATGCGTTTTCGTTTTCTTTATTTTGTGCACCTCACTGCGCACGAAACTGCTTGTCGCAATGTCACGCCAGGTCGTTTCTAGCTTGCGTAGCAGACACTTGAAAGTAATATGCGAGAAAGAACGGGGCGCACTATGGAGACACGCTTATTACTTCTAAGTGCCTGCCACGTAGGTTAGGTCGTGTCATGCGCGGGAAATATGGCCAGTAGCCGTTACGTTGATTTTGCCTGTAGGCTACTCTCTTAAACGAACAGTGACCCCTTTTTTTTCATAGATCATTTTTCTGTCCTTCAATTTCTTCTCACATGCGAGGGAATTTTTCCACTGACGAATTCCGTTGAGCATAATTTGCAAGAATCCTTTTGTTGGCTTAATCGAAAGGAACGTGAGGCAATAAACACAATAAAGGTTACTTTGGGCATTGGGAAGCTAGCCTTGCTCTCTAGCTCACACTTTGGCATTTTGTGTACAAGTATAATAATTTTAAGCCTAAATTCCATAAAAAGTGCTCTCAGTGATACGGTGCTACAGGTGAAAACCACCATTTCGTGTTTAAAGAAGACAAAACAATGCAAATACTTAATTTAAACACGAAAACTTTTTAAAAATAAGCATTTAATAAATTTTTCAGTGGTTAGCATTTCTATAGAGACAACCTATCAATTGTACGATTTTCTTACAAGTCCACGTCCGTTGTGTATAACCTATTATATTGACCATTCTAAAGTGTCTTATCTTATTTTCTTTCTAATAGACTGACTTTCACCTTCACTGTAGAGAATGGGACGAGTTGCTCGATTCCGAAGACTGGGAACCGGAAAAAATAATTAAGAAGCTCCCCGAGTTTTTCCAGTTTGTAAAAAAAGTTCAAGGGATTGTTATGGAAAAAAGAGGTACGCTTGAGTCACATTTGACAATTTTTATGGTTAGTTATAACGTCGTCTAAAACTAATCACGGTAGTGAATGTATTGTGATTCTCAAGTAAATACCCAAACTTGAGCAGAAGGACATTCTATTATAATTTATGATATTTTGCATAAACTTGTATCATTGCAGTTAAGAAGATTTGTCTATAAAAATAAATAAATACATTTCCGTTATTAAGCTATTTTGAAAAAGTAGCTCATATGTCAGTGGTGTGAGCGTATGTATCTTTGTGCCTGTGTATCTTTGTATGTTGGAATGTTTGTTGCAAGAGCCAATAAGGTTGAAGGTACTATGAGTTGATGCTTAGGAACCAATGAGATCTTGGCATCTATTTAAACATGGCATTGGTAAAGGTCGAACAAGGGCACTTTGAGACCGCCATCTTGATTCTTCACAATTTTTTCGTCTTTTATTACGGCTACAGGTGTTTGGAAGCGTTACATAAAATATCTTCATGATTCAAACGCTGTGAACAGTGATGCAGCTGTTTAAGGGTTCATATTTTAGTGTGGATGCTGCTTCAAGACATTTGTGACCGATTCGGCTATCGCGAACGGTACAACGCACGTATTTATAAGTTGTGTTTCACCTGTTTCCAGTGCAGGTAGAGTATAAAAGATAATATATTTTCATAGCTCTTCCAATGAAACAATAATTGATATTTAGATATGAACTTTAGTTCGAAAGTATGCGGCGTATAAATTGTGGTTTTAGATGTTTGAAAGCAGCTTATTTTTTGAGAATTTGTATCGAGTATTGTTAATCCTGTAAACAGGCTTTATTCTCTCGCTTACAAAGTTCAACAGACCTTTTTCGTTCCGGCAATTAAGATATGAATAAGTAAACAACATGATACATCCTTCCTGCTAACTAAGTATTATAGTTATTGAAACGTATTTTATTTAGTAAAGATGCGTAACTTAAGTCGAAACGGTAGCGGTCAGGGAATTAAAATTTGGAAGAAGCTAGTTGACAAAATAATAACATATTGTTTTATAGAGTGGAATAACATGATTTGAGTAGAAAGATATTTCGGCAGTTTGATAATTTTCGGAGAAGTTAATAAATGTTAGGCTATATCAACCTTGACGTTGCATGAAGCATAATTTAATTGCAGATGTTGTAATGAAGCCGAGCTGATTTTTTAAATCGTTTGAAAAACTTTTCTAGTAAACAATTTACGTTTTTTTACGTACGAATTGTAAAAGGGCCAAAGTCCAACATCTTCACGTGCAAATTGTGTGCATGAGTTATTTTTATAATTCCGTTTACTAGATTACGGTCTGATAACTCGAATTCCCTCACGTACAACCCGGGAAAGGGGCAAAGTCCGACACTTGCACGTGCAAACTGTGTGATTCTACATCTCATGCAGACTGGCTTTTCACAGTAATAATAGTAACTTGAACGTATGAAGACATCTTTAGTTTTGTAACTAGTGCCTAAGCAAAGGTTATTTTCTTTTAAGAAGCAATAACTTATAACCCTTCTAGAATTAAGTCGTCAGACTTAAAGACTGTTTCATTAAAGCAGAATCGCACGTGACAACCTCGTAAATAATGATGATGCAACCATCTAAAACAATGATGAAAAGCGTGACATTTCTACGTTATGCGGTCTTCGACGAGCTTCATTATTTTAAGATATCATGAAGAAACCTTGAAACCTTCGAGTCTTCCCTCAATTGGTGAGTTGATATTCATAGTAATTTAACAATTTGCTTATCTTGCACCAAATGTCTCAAGGAAAGACAAAGAAAAGTAAATCGGTAATATGAGGAACGAATCAGTTATGCGCAGCGGTTCTCGTTGTCATTAATGTACAGCAATACCCAGTTTCGCACAAAACATAGCCTTAATTTAGGATTAAAACAGTAGATTGCCGATCACTGAAGCATTCAAAATAGTTCATGCACGTATAACGTGCCTATGTTTGGAATATTCTTTAGCAGTTTTGGCTGAAACTCCTGCTTCATGTATTTTAATGTCTCACCGGTTTTTACGACTGTGCGTTGGCTTTCAATTCAAGAAATAGGTATTGGGTCTATAAAGTACCTTGTATCAGAAATCAGATAGAACTTTCGATCACCATTATGACTAGTAAAAGGAAGGGTACAGCAGTTCTGCAAGGAATTTGCACCTCAGCCAGGGGGACCATGATGATGATGCTGTTGATGATGCCCATGCCTACGAACCGATCTGTATACACCGAATGCAATTATGGCGGACCTCTCGGCCGGCCCGGGTCTAGTTGCGTGAAAGCGAGGCTAGTCAGACCTGAAGAGTTTTGTTTTGACTGCTCTTCTTGGCGATCGAATCGATCGATATGGCTTGCATCGAATTGTTGCGTGCCTGATCGCCACCAAAAAGAAGTTTTATCTATAGCTGAAACTACCTTTGCTTTCCCGAGATCTTTCACAACGAACGTTAAGGAATCATGCCATTGTGCGCGGCGAGAGCAAGCACTTTACGGCGAAAACGCAAGTGTTCTCGCTTCATTTGCTTTAGAAGAGAGGATTCACGAAAGTATTTGAATGAAAGAATTTTCGCAAGAGATGGTACTGTTCCATGATGTTTGCGTGATGTGTTATTTATCCAACAAAAGGTAAACATTCTCGAGAACGGGAGCATCCGCTGTCGACTTTAAGATCTTTTAGCTTTCACATATTAAAATATAACAATAGTGACGAGTGTGAATGAAACACAACAATAACAATCGCCTCTGAAACCTACAAGCGTGGCCTGTGAAACCATGTAAGAACCAGAAGACATGTTTTAAGAACAATCCTTTGATCAAAGTGCACTGAAAAAACTAACAGAGGAACTATTGCGAACTAAGAAAGTAATTAAAAGAAGGGAAAAGGTTCTGGCAGGGAAAGAGCGTACGCAAGTATTCGAGCATTGTGTTTTCCCCTGCGCGTGATCTATTTTAGTAACTTGTCCAAAGGGTTTCGAGTTTTCCAAAAATTGCTACTTTTATGGCACTGATCAAAATTCTTGAATAGAGGATCGTGAAAACTGTGAAGACATTCGGCCTCGTTGTAAACATATCATGCACAGAAATGTGCCCGGTCGACGAGAGCTCCTAAGGATTGTTAAGTCGCGACGGCGCATTCACTCGTTCTCGAGAATGTTTACCTTTCCTTGGTAAGAGAACGAACAAAGCGAACTTGAAACAGAACCATCTTTCAGGAATTCTCCCATTCAAATAGTTTCGTGAGTCTTCTCTTCTAAAGTGAAGCGAGCACACTTTCGTTCGTTTGACTCCGTGATAGTAAAGTGCTTCCATTTGCCGCGCCAAATTGCTTGAATCCATTTCTTTCTTCGTCAAGAACCTTGGCAAGGGGGAGATAATCAATCTGCTGGAGTTAAATCTCCTCTTTGATGGCTCTTAAGCACGTAAACAACTCAAAGGAAACCACATCGATCGACTCAATCGCTAAGACACGCAGTCAAAGTCTGAGTAGCCTTGCTTTCGCGCAGCTAGACCCGGGCCGGCCGAAAGGTCCGCCATATTTGCACTCGGTGTATATCGCAAAGCAAAATTCGATAATCAAGAAAAATACTACCCAGCCATGAAGAAAGGAGTCACGAAATTTTTACAGAGTTATAAATTCATACACGGATACTATTTGATTATTATACCTTGCACTGTGATTTATAAAATAACTAAGATAGTACGCGCGGCCTGATTGACCGAGAGGAGTGTTTGGATGAGAGTATGTAAACATGGTTGTGGCGTTAAGATGTTTTGCTTTTCGCGCGCTAATCACGCAAAAATCATTACAAAGAAGGTGTGTCAATTTTTTTTCGCTTAAGCTGACAGTTTAAGCGGGAAAAATCCGTATTTTGAATAACATCGTTTTGCAAAACAAAAACTGATTACGCGTGCAAGACTTCGTGTACAAGACTTTCCGATTGGTAAGAATTTCTCTTTTAATCAGTGCCATAACAAAGAGTTTTGCGTTTTTTCTGGGGAAACTGTCTCGAATTCTCCCAACCCCTCTGGTGTTTATGTCAGGCTATGCAAACACGGAAAACGTTTTCTATTGCTTAAATAGTTCGGTTCGCAGGCATGGGCATCATTAGAGAGCTTAAGATTGAGGCTTTTCGGCCTTTTCCGCGAACCGCGAACGTCGAGAAGTCACGTGACCAGGGCCTTGCAGTCAGGTTTGCGGTTTGAGGTTCACGTTTGTACGGCTAGACCACGCTCCAGAGGTAAGTGATTTACCGCAAGGTTTTTTTGCACTCTAAAACATCACAGTCCCACGTTTGGGAAGAAATACTACTTTTGAGAACTCTTTTGCTTATTGATTATCGAATTCTATTTTTAAAAAACGTAATTTTCAAGACAATTTCTCAGCTAAAATAGAAGTAAGTGGATCAATGAAAACAAACATGGCAGCCGCGAGCTATCACCTGCGAATCTTAAGTCTCAAATATGGGCAGACGGGTAGCGTGAAACCGTTAACCGCAAACCGCTTTTTGTCGTTTGCAGTAAAATGACCAAACCTCGATCTTAAGGTCTGTATTGTCGTTTCGTCCGGCTGAGGTGTGAATTCCTCGGAGAAACGCCGCCCGTGCTTATTTCGTAGTTATAAACAAACGTGCTCGGATAGTTATACCTCAGCTCTGAGAGAAGGTAGCTTATCATCTCAATACCTATTTCTTGAATTGGATACAAAAAATGAAGTACAGCAATAAAAGTTGTTGAAGATTTGTTACAATGCATTAAAATGTATGTAGCAGAAGTTTCAGCCAAAAGTGCTGACGGATATTTCAAAAATGTCGAGGACCAAGTCATTCAACTTCAACTTCTTCAACTAAAGAGTACTTTTTAAAAAAATAGTACGATTGGCAATCGGCTTTGTTTTAAGAATTAGCAAACATCAAAACTACGTGTCCCGAAAATTCGAACTGTTGGCTCGTCTTACCTCAGAGCAACTCGTTTTCGAGATTTTAAAACCATTCCAAAGCTGAATTTTGAAGGACTTTCTAGTTACGGACTTCGGTTCCAATGATTTTTCTGAAATTTATTTGGTTTATTATATCAACAAAAGCCGAGACCAGAAATTTTAGTTTAAAAAACTCTGCATACTTTTTTACCAGACGCGATTTTTGAAGCGCAAATTTCGTTTCAAATATTTACCACCAATGAAATTTTCAAAGTTTCGTAGCCATCGCGCTTAAGCCAAAAAAGTTTTGGGGAAACGTTGGTCATAGCTCAATGTCCCTATATTAATAACGGAGCCACCTTAAATGTTATATGAAAATTCAATAAGTAAGAGTAGAAAACAAACCTTTTTTATTGGAAAAATGCAAATTTTGAAAAAACATGGCTGTTAAAACTCGGTTGCCATGGTAACGTCAATGTTGACGTACACGTCACGAGGACTTTAAAATGTTAAACGTCGCCAGCAGGTTTGGTGCTCATAGCAAGGAGGGGGGATGCTCGGTCTGAATACGTTTAAAGAACCGTGCGCAGGCATGCCTATAATTTTATGGGAAAAATCAAGAAAATAAGTTCAAACTGAACTGAATAGCACAATTACATAAAGTTATTACCTTACAATAAAAGCCAAAATTAGGCAAATAGACAACTGGCAGTAGTGTTTCACATCGAATAGTACTTGGAGCTGTTAACAACTGGTATACATAACATTTTGGGCGCTTTCCAAAAGTTAGAACTGGCCAGCCGGACCGTTCATTTTGAAAGTAAAATGTTAGTCGTTTTTCGAAATTTTCCCTGAACCCAACACTGCCGAGCACACTGTTGATTGCATGATAATATATTGTAGCGCACGTGAAGTATGTTTCTAGTTCCCATGATCCTTCACTTAGAACCATGTGCTCTCGCAATGGCGGTTCACGAGTAAACCCATGTTGTTGCGTTTTACTCTTGTCGTGTTCCTCATTCTCCACTCTAACAAATTAACATGGTGGCACAGAAACCGGACAGTTTAGACTCCCTCCCCAACTAGATGTGAATTCGGGAAATGCGCCCGAGAACTTCAAACGGTAGAAAAGGCAGTGGAAGTGTACTTAGCAGCTTCTGGAGCTTCAGAGAAGGACGGTAAAGTACAAACTGCCATCACTTTAAGCTTTGCAGGTCCTCATGTTCTCGAGGTGTACGATACTTTTATTTGGACAGATGATAAAGGCGATAAAGATAAACCCGATAAAGTTTTAGAAGCGTTGGAAAGATACTGTAACGCGCGTGACAATGAAGCTATCGAATCTCATGGATTCTGGAACATTCCATACCAGGAACCGTTCGACAAAATTCTTAGGGCGCTGAAAACGAGAGCAGCAGCGTGCAATTTTCTGGAAAAAGATCGCCGTGTTGAGAGACAAAATAGTTTTTCCTGTGACTGGAAAACGTCAAGAATTACTTCTCAGGGAAGACAATTTGACACTCGACAAAGCAGTAAAAATTTGTAGAGCTTTCGAACAGTCAAATAGACAAGTTAAAGAATTCAGAGAAAGTGCAACCCTCCCAAGTTCTTCTACAAGAGTTTAACTCATTAAAACAAGCTGGGGAATTTCCCATCATTACATCATCACTCATGCATCAACGTGCTAACGACAAAGCAGAGTCCGCCGTGGAGATTATGAAATCCTTGCTAATCAAAACTTACAATGATGGTGGTGATCCCTATGAAGCCTTACTCGAACAACGAAACACCTCTCGTCCGGACACTGCCTTGAGTCCAGCGCAAATGATGTTTAACCGCAAAACACGTAGTTTCTTACCAAGCTTAAGCAGTAACCCAAAACACTCTCGTGAAAGGAAAACGTGATGCGCGAAAACGCAGCGTGAAAACGTGACATATCGCGATCGGAAATCTCGCAAACACTCAGTTATTGAAATTGGACTGTCAGTATTCTACCTACGCACAGAAGGTCAGAACTGGAAGTGGGGCAAAGTAACTGGAATTTTAGGCCCTAGTACGTACTAAGTGGAAGGTGCCGATGGCGGCAAGTACAAAAAAGAACCCTGTGCATCTAAGACCCAGCAAAGTAGTACGAACTCCTCGCGATAAGTTTCCTATCGTTTTGTCTCGTACTCCTGACCAGGCATTAACTTCGGCCGTACCTACAGTTCCTCAAACTCCAACCACTGGTGCTGAGGCCAAAGAAAGTAATGCGCGTAGTGAGGCAACTACTCCATTAAGCTGAGTCCCGCACCAGATAGGCCTAAACGTGAAAGCAGATTACCAATTCGTTGTAAGGACTATGTACTCAAGTAGAGACTGTTTTTGTCAGTTGAACTGCTTTATTTAGGAACTTTGCTTACTAAAGATACTGTTTGAGTTCCTTGTTATTGTTAAGTGGACATCTTCATTATTTATTTTCCTAAAGAAGAAGGGATGTTGATTGATAGTATATTGTAGCGCACATGAAGTATGTTTCTAGTTCCCATGATCATTCACTTAGAACTCTGCTCTCGCAATGGCAGTTCACGAGTAAACCCATGTTGTTGTGTTCTACTCTTGTCGGGTCCACTCTAACAAATCAACACACGCCGTTGATGAATAGAGTGATCTGACTGGATAGTCGTGGTTAATAGTGGAAATCATTTTACAACTGGACTGGGTCTGGCCGGCCAGTTCAAACATAATAGAAAGCGCCCTTTACATCATCAAACAATCTACTTTTTACCTATAGAGCGTTTTACAGCCATCTTTTTGTAAGTCAACTGCTATAATCTGTTAGCACGCTTGTTCAGCGCTAGTAAAAACTGAACGTTTGTGACACGCGAGCAATGGTTTTCTTACAATCATACGTGATCATGCCGGGTGGTCGCTTACCGGAAACAGTAAAAAAGAATATATGAAATTTCTGGCCTGAAGAGTGGTCGCGGTCGTTTAAGAAGTGTGGTCGCTTACGATAAAGTTTTTTTAACAGTGTTTTAGTGAGATACAAAACGGATATTTAAAAAATGGTCGCTTACGAGAAGTGGTCGCTATGAGGGAGTTGATTGTATTCAGTGCCGATATTGTAAACAAACAGTCCACTTTTGGGACCTCTAATGGTACATACTTTTTTAGTTTTTGTTTTAATTGTTTAGTACTTACTCAATGTTATAGTTTATGTTTTTATTGTAAACATTTGACATTTTTAGCTAAAAACAGATGAAGAGCCATCGAGGAATAGTCTGTTAATAAACCGTTTACTTGCTTGCTTGAGTACCTTACTCACTCACTTACTCATTCACACTCTTACTTACTTACTTACTAAATTAATTATATTTTTCAGCTCCTCCTGAGATACGTGCGCGGGGTCTTGCAGCTGTTGAAGCCTACAACAAGGCCCTTTCACATGGGAAAACCTTGGTCAAGAGGCTTCCGCTAATGTTGATTGGACAAGACCAAGCAGGAAAGACCAGCCTAAAGAAATCTTTGAGAGGAATTTGTTTCGATCCGGAGGAAGACAGTACTGATGGTATAGAAGTGGATCCTTCTTTCTTCAACGTGTCTACCGAGACATGGAGGACTGGAGAGCCGGATAGGGGGCAGAACTCTGACAAAGTCCTTACCTTTGATTATCAAACAGCAAAACGTATTGTAGATAGTCTAGAGAGAGAAAAGAAAGTTACAAATGTCCAGACATTTGCAGAGGAGGATTTAAGTAGTTTTGATTATGAAAGCATTGAGGTTCCGGGAGAATTGAAAACCATCGAGTCATCAAGAGAAACAGAAAATGTTCACAAACCAATGGATTCAGACCCCGCCCACAGTATACACATCCCCAGTGTTACACCTGATCTAACAGAAGAGAAACTGGAGGAAGTTAACTCCTCAGCTTCAGGAGTTCCTGATGAGGTAGCGTCTCTTGCTGAAGCTTTACTTCAACGCAACTTGGAAGATAACGGAGAAGAAATTTATTCAACTTTCTGGGATTTTGCTGGACAGTCTGTTTACTATGTGACACATCCACTTTTCCTAACAAAGAAGGCGATATACTTCTTGGTTTATGATCTCAGCTTAAATCCATACGACAGAGCCAAGCCTGTGGTGAAGCGAGGGGTGTACAGGAAAACCCTGGAAGGTTTCAGTAGTCTCAAGACCAATTTGGATTACCTGGAGTTTTGGATGACGTCCGTGGCCTCTTTAGCTAGTACTCAGGAGGAAGATTCGGAATCAGAGCTGCTTCCGGAGAAGCTTCCTCCAGTTTTCTTAGTTTGCACCCACGCCGATACCCCATACTGTGGTCGGGATCCCCAAGAACTAGCCACTGAGATATTGGGTTCTCTAAGGAGCAAACCGTATGGGTGTCATTTGTATGACGTGTTTTTTGTGGATAACACAAGTTTACGTGTTAACAAGTCTGAATGCCTCGAAGTCCAGCGCTTGCGGGAGGAATTAGTCTCTGTGGCCAAAGAGCTACCCCAAACACACCACACGGTTCCAATAAAGTGGTTGAAATTTGAGAAGGTGCTTCAGGCCGTAAAGAAAGAGGGACGTCAGTGGATTTACCTGGAGACAGCAAAAAATATTGCAAACGCCTGCGGCATTGATGAAGACAAGGAAATCGAGACCTTGATGGACTATTTGCATGATTTGAAAAGCTTAATCCATTTTGACGATACTGCGGAACTAAATAGATTAGTAGTCTTGGATCCCCAGTGGTTAATTGATGTTTTCAAGATGGTGATAACTGTCAAGCCGTATCATTCTAAAGAAAAGAAGTTTGTAGACTTATGGTGTACGCTTGAGAAGGAGGGAATCTTGACTGAAAAGCTTTTGGTGCATGCGTGGGACTCTTTGTTCGACAACAATGAAACTTATCAGAATCTTATTGAAATCATGAAGAAATTTAGCTTGCTATGCCCTTGGCCGTCAGATGATTCAAACAACAAGAGCTATCTAGTGCCATCAATGTTGAGGTCACATCCACCAGAAGAGGCCCTTAGGCTGGTTGAGACTGCAAAAATTCCCTCTCTATTTGTTAAATTTTCAAACGGTCACGTCCCTCCAGATTTGTTTCCAAGGCTGGTTGTTCAGTTCTTTCAATGGGTCAAAGACAAATGCGAGATATTACAGAAGCCTCAATTGTTCCACGAGTTTGCCAGATTTTTCATATCTGCAGATGGCGACTCGGTAATTCTTATTTGCCGTTCTTCTGTCGTTGAAGTCGTAGTTCACGGTGATAATCACAGTTTTGAGTTGGTGAAACATTTCTCTGCAAGTATGAAATTATCAGCGGATGTCCAGTTTGAGAACACTGAGTTAATCTGTGCTAGTGCTATACATAGGCAGCTGTGCTCAATACTGGAGTGCATGCACAGAGAGTCTCGCTGGCAAAGAGATATGAGATACGAAATGAGTTTTTTATGTCCTGTCTGTTCTCATGGTGGTGTTGTTGGTCACTGTAGAAATCATGATGCTCAAAAATGCAAAGAGGAGAATTGTCTCCACTTCCTGGCTGAGTCAGAGTTGCGCAAGAACAGGATCATTTGCACCAATTCTCCGTTTGCTACAAATGCTAGGGTGCAGATTAAGCAGTTTACACCTTGGTTTGCCTCTCAAATAGAACAGGTAAACACTTATTGTTTTGTAACAGATCCCACTTAGTAGGTGTTCAACATATTGTTGCATATTGTTTCCAAATTGACTCATGTATTGAAGATTTCCCGTGTGTTTCTACCTACTCCTTCACGCTCCGTTGCATTTTGTAGGTACCAATAGAGCCGTTTTAGTTCGCTGGTTTCTGTATTTAAGTTCAGATTTTCGCTCAAAATTGTATCATTTCCCTGCTCTACACCAAAATATTATGAAAGCGAATTACAGTTTGCCTTCTTTGCAGGCTGGGATTAACGTTTGTACAACTAGACGTCATGTTTTAACTCACAAAAATACCCCGAAGTGTTTGTAAGCACAGATGATAAAGTGCGTACAGTATTCATGAAAGTGTTTATGATACGACAGGTCTTTGGTTTGCGTCTTCAGCCCAAAGGTTTCTTCACTTGGGACGCAGATGTTTAAAAATTGACTACTTCTATACTATAGGGAATTCATTCTCGCTAAGACCATTGGCATGCATAGAAGACCCAAAAACAACTAGAACTATATATGTGATACTGGTTACATTTTGTCTTCTACAGGAGGCTCGTCCTTCAAAGTTAGGTGGACAAACAAAAGACGGAGCAGTGGAAAGTGATGCAGGAAATTCTACGAGAGAGTTAAAAATTACTCTTTTGGCGAGTGAGTGGAATTCATCCATGGGTGGCTTGTCAACGATAAATACAAAGCTTGCAGTTCTACTAGCTAAACAGCCTCAAGTCAGTGTTACCTTCTTTGTTCCACAAAATGCTTGTTCTGAGAAAGAGAGAAAAAGCGCGTCACAACTAAAGGTTACCATTCTTGAAGCAAAGAAGCGTCCAGGCTTTGATCGTCTTGACTGGTTGTGCTCTCCACCAAAAGACCTTTCGATCGACATCGTGGTTGGCCATGGTGCAAAGCTGGGCAAGCAAGCCCAATTCATTACCGAGTCTCATGGTTGTAAGTGGGTGCAGATGGTGCACACTGCACCTGAAGAACTTGCAATGTACAAGGATTATCCTGAAGCAATTGACAAAGGTGAAATGAAGAATAAAACCGAGGTAGACTTGTGTAAACTGGCAGATCTTGTTGTTGCTGTTGGGGCCAAGTTAAAAGAGGTTTATTCCTCCTATCTTCGCTCTAGTGAGAAAAACCAAGATATTATTCAGCTAACTCCAGGTATATTCGATGAATTCAAAACAAAAGAGCAAGTTTCCCAGGGCAGCGAAAAGTTTAGGGTTTTAATCTTTGGTCGTGGTGACCCTGAAGACTTCGAACTCAAGGGATACGACATTGTTCCTAAAGCATTAGCTGAACTAAGGGACAGCTCCTATTGTCTGGTTTTTGTGGGAACACCCAAAGGAAAACAGGAGGAAGTCGTGGAGCGCTTGCTCCAGGCTGGAATCTCTAAAGATCAGCTTATTGTGAGGGCATTTATACAAGACAGAGAACAGTTAAAAGATCTCCTTCGTGAGGTTGATCTTGCCATCATGCCTTCCAGAACAGAGGGTTTTGGATTATCAGCCCTTGAGGCGTTGTCTGCTGGTCTTCCTATTCTGGTGAGTGGCAATTCAGGTTTTGGACATGCACTGCGTGAGCTTCCACTAGGGAAGTCATTCGTTGTGGAATCCAACGACCCCAAGGAATGGGCGAAGGCGATAGCTTCTGTCCGTTGGAAAGGAAGAGAACAACGTCTTGAAGAAATCCAATGCTTGCGAAGAAGCTATGAAGAAACGTACAGTTGGGAGAACCAGTGTGGATCTCTTGTCGAAAAACTGTGGAGTATGGCATACGGTGAGATTTTCATAAATTATTGACGTCACACACATTTTAAAAAGAAATAGACGCACGTTTAAACAGCGTCGGGATATACTTCCTTCATGTTCCTTTGGCATATAGCCCTTGGTAAAGCCAAACAAGGTGTTTAGGGATAAAGTGCAGGATAATAATGACAGAGGTGAATTATTGTTCATCAAATCTGTCTATTATAAAGGATGTCAAATTTAAAAACTACGATTTTGTGCTAACCGTAACCTTCTTGTTGCAGTTTTAATGGTTCCTTGAGTGTACTCTTCGGTAGTCCCGTTTGGACGTAGTACCAACTGAAGGTTAAAGCACACTCTTGGATATGTTCATGAAAGAAAGCGTACATATCACCCAGTAAATTTTGTCCTTAAGTTCGCCCGGATTTTTAACCAACTTTTTGCTTCCAAGCTCTTGAGATTTTAAATGCGAATGTAATTGTTTTCCTTACAGTCAAACTGAGCTTGCGCATATGTCACATGAAATGACAATGTAAAATTTCTTGTGCTCTTTTTTTCCCCCTTACAGCTGATAACTAAGATTCGCTTCCTGTGGACGACAACTAGGAATGGTGGCATAGTGAACTGCTGTCTCATGACAGTTTATCAGACGTCTTGGTCCATTCACTATTACAACGGGACAGCGCATTTTTCCACTTTTGTTTTCTCCGACAACGTGGTTCTAATTCCACAAAATTAAAGTCAGTTATTCTCAGAAACTGCCCTTGGAGTTCTAAATGGCGACCATTTGTTGCCAAAATAAAAATCAAAGGCTCGTAGGAGCGAGCTCATGGATGAATTGAATTAGTGTAGAAAAGACAGTTCAATAATCAAAGAAAAACATATACACTGTAAATCTTTTTGAACGGTTCATTGTGTACGGACTTGCCAAAATACAGCGTGGCTCGAAGTATCCGATTGCATGTGCACCTGAATATTCTAAGTAGAAATCCTGCGCTGATAACAAGTTTCTTACAAAGCAAAGATCACTTTTAAAAGCAATTATTAACGCTTTTTAGTTGTAAAATAATTTGCTTTCTCATGTGACTGTCAAACACTTTCCGAACGACAGTGCACTTTCTTGTAAAATAGCCAAGTTTTACATAAGCACGAGTTTTCTTTAAACCGTGGTTTTAAACAATTATTTTAATGGACCTCGAAGGTTTCCTAAAAGTGCGATGCTTTTAAATAAATGTTTCCAAATGATGAGTACGTAACGGTTAGTATATGTAGTACGAGCTATATTAAATACAGAATACAGGCGTTTATGGCTAAATTGAACTGCTTTAGAACGCGCTTTTGATAAACACGAGCTAAAAACTATTTTAATAAAAAGGATTAAGCTCAAAGCAGTACGTGCTCTGACCTAGCCAAGTAATTTAAACGCAATCGAAGTATCCGATTGCCTTTCTCCACCTGAATGTTCTAGAGACTTGTTCATACCAGCGCAGCATTTCTTGTAGACATTACATTAATAGCACAGCCAAATGGAATCACCCGACAAACAAAAGCCTACTTTAAGGCAAAGATCACCTAAGAATTCAAGCAAAATAGCGTAACGCTTGTTGGTTCTAAAACCTGTGCTTCTAGTTCATTCTAATTCTTCTAATTCATTCCCCGTTTGCATACGAAGACATATGGCCGATTGGATTCGTCCAAATAACTGAATAAACCACAATAGATACTCCTCAATGTTGCTTTAACAATACGAGGAAAGTTTTTTTGCAGTGATTAAAAGGCTGTTTGGCTTATTCGCTTTTCGCTGAACGAAATCCCATCGTCAGGCTGCAATAGCTCTTTCACACTCCTGTTGATCGCATCTTCTCCATATCAAGTATAATATCGGGAACAAATGTGCACAATTCGTCCAAATATACAACAATGATCCACACTCAATTATTTCAATGTCCTTTTAAAAATTCTAAGTCCATTTCTTCCGGATGATATTATCAGTGTTCTTAATAGAATATTTCCATTTAAACAAAACCCATCATCCTTGATGTGTCGGGAAAAAAATTCACCTTACTAGTACCCTCTAGAATATTCCAAACATATGCGTAAAAGGCACTTGGAACAAAAGTAATACTAAGTAGGGGAGGTAAGAGTAAAGTGTTTAATCTGACGTTAATGAATAAATTAATGAAAATCGAGTGAGTGAGTGATCGAGTGCCATTCGAGTGCCTCCAAAAGCCCATGGCATAACTACGTCATCCATGAGCTAATTAGTTATGAGATTTCTTACACTTATTAAGGAATTGCCGCCAGACACAGTTGAAATAATAGAGACGTCCGATATGAAGATCGTCTTTTATCATTGTTTAACCGCGTTGTTTTAAGAACGTTCTTGCCGGGATAAGAGCTCGACGGATCTTAATGAAAAAGGGGAACTGCAAGCGGTCTACTTTTTCAATAGGGTATCATTTAGACATTTTATAATTAGCGTGGTTTTCTAAATAAATACTAAGAAAGCGACACCTTAGCTCTGTTAGTGTGATCTTAGTTAGATAGCCAGTTGGAGCCGTATATATCTGGAATTCGATGCATGCGGATAAATAAATTAATTGCTGATAAAAATATCAATAAGTGGTACACGACATTTCGCAGAAGCGCCTTTGCTCTAATAAGGGCCCTTCCCCGAATAAGGGACCACTCCCTAAGCAAAAATTAAAAAACAAGCGCCTTCTTTGAAAAAGCGACCCCTTCCCCTTCCTCTCAGTTTCTTAAATAGTCAAGATATCACGTTGAAAGTCCACCATCGGTATAAATGATAACCCTTATTTTTCGAAGTGGGGTACGTTTATTAAAGGAGATACGGAATTGTTGTCTTCGTTAGGGTATAAACCCTTACCGTAAAAGTATCCCTCACCTAAAAATGACCCCTGATTGACTGAGCTTTAGAAGTAGCAGTTATTTGAAAGCATATCAGCAAGTGCCCATTTTTTTGTTTTCTTGCCTCTTTGTGACGACATCATTGTTTTTCAATGTGACGTGAGATTTTCTGCCTATAAGCGCGTGCGGGAACACGGCAAAACTGGATACTTCGGGGAAAAAACTAACTCGGAGCGACTACTCTCAAATAGAGAAACAGGCTAGTCACAGCCTTGGTACACAGGATCTCACCAAATACTGCAAACTTCTTCCAGCGTAAAATCTTTAATCTTGTTCACACAAGAACTAAAACATAACCAACTAAATCGTTACAGGAACTTGCGTATGTAGTGCATTGTACACTTTTCACTAACGTTAACAGTACATCTGCGTGGCATGCAACCAAGTGTAGAAACAATACTGATCAGTTTAACCAAAATCCGTTTACGTGGTGTCTAATTCTAACAAAAGATCATTTACGAAAATGTCTTGTTCAAAAAGGTTTTGTTATATAGAAAATAGGCCTATTGTTAACCCTTAATCACCATAGCACTGAAACAGTGCTCTTGAGAGTTGTCAATGATATCTTGCACAACATGAATCGACAGCATGTTACGCTATTAGACAGCCCTTTTGGATTTAAGTTCAGCTTTTGACACCGTGGATCACAATATCATGATTCGCCGACTTGAGATGTCCTTTGGAATCACAGGCACAGCACTGCAGTGGCTGAGGTCTTTTTTTTTCTGGTCGCTCACAACATGTCATCGTGAATGGAGAACAGCCGGAGGGCTTGAATCTGCCTTTTGGCGTACCACAAGGTTCTTGTTCAGGGCCTTTACTTTTCACCTTGTATTCTAGTAAGTCTGAGGTAATAAAGCCCCATTTACCTGAAGCACATACATACGCTGACGATTCTCAACTTTATCTATCGTTCAAGCCTAATAAATGTATAGATTTAGCCAGGGCTAAAAGCGAAGCTCTGGTTAATAATACTTGTAAAAAAAAAAACTAAATCGTGTAATGCTAAACGGGGAGAGCAATGAAAATGGCATAAGATCAATAGATCTAATTAGAAAAAAAGCAAATTGCACGTGCAGCACACTTCTTTTTCTAATTAGCAAAAAAAGAAATTTGCTTGTGCAGCACACTTTTTCTAATTAGCAAAATCAAATTGCACTTGCAGCACACTTTTTTTTAAATAGAAAAAAAACAAATTCGCACGTGCAGCACGCTTTTTGTCTTTCTTTGCCGTTGTTTTGCACAACTACAACGCTGTTTTAAGGGACTAAACTTGAACGTCAAACTTCCTAGTTACACATTTTTTTCATGGAGGAATTGTCGTATGTGCTTACCCAATATTTTGTCTCCTGTGTTCATGTTCGCTTTTATTTTTCACTGCCGCTCATTTTCACCTTGCTGGCCGCTAGCATTTCTCATTGTCTCACAGCCGCTTTGAATTTTCATGTTTTTCTTCCTCCAAAACTCGTCTCTTTTGTTTTCAATCACTCGCTCTAGCTCTTTCTCTGTTATCCACGTGAGTGTAAACATCAAAAATAACGTCGAAAAAGACACGACGTTGTTATTTTTTCTTTCTAAAAGTCCGGGCGGCCATGCGATTTCTTTCAAAATAAAACCGTGAGTTGCATTACCCTGCTAACAGAGGCTTTTCCCTTGTGTTTCTCAGCGTTGTACGTACTGCCATTCTCTTCGCGGTTTTGGCTGCTCGCGTTTTGTTTTGGTTGTTTCTGTGCCGAGGAAAAGACCTCTGCAGACAGCCGTTTGGGATTCCTGTTGAGCATGCGCGAGATGAAAATGCGGTTACCATGGAATTTCTGGGTCACGTGTCGGTAATACGATGCCGCCGCCGGAGTTTGACCGTCAGTTTCACTTTCTCGCACCTCCGGTTTCTAGCACATCTGGGCTGGTGAAGAGGATTTCATGACCAGCCAAACTGACAGTATCTTCAAGAGATGAGGCATCGAGCTTACAGGCTGTAATTCCTAGCTTGGTAACTGAGGCTATCTAATCATCTATCAGAGCGTTCAGCGGGGAAATAACGAGTACAATCGGCACTTCACTGAGGAGGCCAAGGTGCTTGGAGACCGATGGAGCTAGTTGATATATCAACGATTTCCCATAACCCGTTGGTAAACTGACGAATGTATCTTCGCCATTCAATACATGAAACAAAGCTTTGGATTGATATTTAGTCAAAGACTCGATTGAACTATCTTTAAGGGCTTCTAAAGCCTTTTCAACAGCGTCGTTGAAACTTTCACGGGAAAGACTCGCACTCGCCATGTTGATATAGCGGGCTCACTTTTGCACAGCAAACTAGTACAAAAAAGATGCTCGAGTCGATAAAACCGGTTCCACAACCGATTTAGTCATGTGATTACCTCCTAGATCTTGGAGGTATCTAATACGCATGCTCAACAGGAATCCCAAACGGTTGTCTGCAGAGGTCTTTTCCTCGGCACAGAAACAACCAAAACAAAACGCGAGCAGCCAAAACCGCGAAGAGAATGGCGGTACAACGCTGAGAAACACAAGAGAAAAGCCTCTGCTAGCAGGGTAGAGTTGCATTTGGGTTGCCATACCATTGAAGTATTTTACATTGGTATGCCTGTGGTGCGGACGGACGGTCGGGCGGTCGGTCGGTGGACGGTCACGTGATTACCAAATTTTGTCGGATGGGTAGTTTACTACATTTTCTTACCCATGGTGCTCCGCAGGCGCGCTTCGCGCGCCAGAGCTCCGCTATGAAGTAAATGAATCGGAAGCCATTAAGTCAGTGGAGGTTTCTATCAAAGCGATTACAACATGGATGTGGATGGCCAAACTTAAACTTAATGATGATAAGACAGAATTTATGATCATTGGTGTCGCAGAATTGTCTGTTGGTGACATCAGCGTTGCTCCTGCTAGTACTGCACGAAATCTTGGAGTTCTGTTTGATCGAAATCTGAAGTTTGATGCTCAAACTACAAAAACATGTTGTACAGGTTACTACTATCTGCACAATATAAGAATGATCAGGAAATACAGGGTATCCCAAAAGTTCGTTCCTCTATTTCAACAAAAGTTGTGTCTTTCAATATAATTCACTATTTTCATACTTGTTGTGCCATCTTTTGACTCGAATATTCTATCTGTGAACTTCCGCGCCAAAGGTGCGCGTGAGCGAGTATATGTTCCAGCCACATATTTTTTGTATTTCATATCCCGAATTGCTCGAACACCTTTCTTGTTTTTTTTGTGAATAATACGAAAGATAAATCCCCTTAACGCAAAAACGCTCAGCTGCGTGAGAGCATAATCCTGTATACTTCGATTTACTGGCTTATCTGTTGTAGAAATTGCTTAAAACTGGAAAAATCCGAATGTTGGATGGTAGAATGATCATGGAGAAATGAAGGTTTTGAAGGCAAGAAACTAAGGGGAAGACCAAAAGCCCTGAATAAAGTAGCTAATTAGTTTCAAAGAAGGCTAGATAGAAAATAAGAGAGTCGACAAACAAGCTCAGTCTCACATAGTTAGCAAGGCAAATAACAGGGTCATGAAAAGCTGTTTAAAATGTTTAAAATTAGAGGCCCCTGAGATGGCAAAAAAAACCTCTGCTTAGTCTGCCAATTAACACCCAGCTCGTTTCAAATTTGTAAAGAAGTACAAAAGCCTTACTGTGGAAGGGGGCCAAGATTATTATCTGTTTTGGGCGAATGCCCAAAATATATTTCTCTCGTCTAAATTCCCTACAGACACCATACCCGTGCGTGACAACAATAACGACACAGCATATGCTATCGCGTGCTCACTGGAGGCTGCACGGCCCCAAGAGAACAAAGAAAGAAAAAAAGAGAAAACAAAGCAGAAAAGATAACAAATAGCTAACAATCGAAGTGTGTTCTCGAAGCAATCATCCTGAAGTTCAAGTTTTCGTTTCCAAACACAGTATTGCAACTGCCAGGAATGAAGACTTCTCTAAATGTCGGAAGTTCCATCCAATCAACAATAAAATTGGCGAACCGACTTCCATGCGGGCAAATCATAGGCCAAAAAGTGGCGGAATGCCACAGAGGGACGAGAAGAGACCCTGAAGCTTTGCAATTACGCATTTTCAGTTATTTTCCCCGGCCCAATCCATAACGAAGGCATCGATGCCTTCAGCACCCGGATTCCCAAATCTGGAATTGAAACCGGGAGTTTAGCGTTCAGATGATCTGCAAAACGATCAATCGAATGAGGACCCCAAGCTAGTTCAATTCCTTGAAAAGAAAGAGGCGAAAGGCCCCAATCGTCCGCGTCATAAATGCGACTAAGATAATCTGCCCTATCATTCTAAGATCTCGGGATCCAATCCATCTCAATCGAAATGCCATTATTACAGCAGATGTTAAAAATAGACACAGCTTCGGACTGCAAATGACCTTTACTACTTCCAGACGAAAAAATCCGAGGTACATTTTGATTGTCTGTGTGAACCACTTAAGAGCGAATGCACAGAAAAATCGTGCAAAATCGGCAAATCGTGGCCACAGCTCCAAACCTTACCTACCCTCATTTTCAGTCTGTAATAAGGTTTTAATGAGTTTATAACACTGCTGAGGTTTAAATTTCAAAATGCGGCCGAGTTTGGGAATTATTTGAGATCTTCGATTTCAAGAGTATGCGGGCCTAAAATTTGCCGCCGAACACGGGAATATAGCCCAGTGACAGAAATGAGCTGACTTTCATAAACGAGGGAATATATTGCCAATCTTCCACTTAAATCTCATAAATCAGATATCTGACAATTTCTAAACGGCACATTTTTTAGATTTAGAGAATAAAATATCGACGAACGAGCACAATTTTGAAACGTAATTTGCACAATGCTTATAAATACAACAATTTACCTCTAAAACCAAAATCGAATTTTCTATATGGGAGAATTCTCTAAATCACCCCAAATCCCGGTCACTACCCAATGAGATATAGTACTTCAACATTATCTGAAAGTTAGTCTGGTGTTCTTGCGAACGCTTGTAAAATAGATTGATTATTTTGAAGTTATTTTGCCCCAAGGAACCGCTAATTGACCCAGCGTCAATTGACATGTGCACGTCACCTTAGTTTTCTGCGTCGATTTGAGCTCGTTAAAAGGGAGAAATTAACAAGATTTTTTTTATATGTACCTGTTTTAATTAAATGCAAGCAATCTTCAAAAGGAGAGGCCGTTCAATGGGTAATTTCTGTTCTTGAGATCTTGTAGATTGTAGCATGGCGTCTGCGAGTGGGCCTGAGTCTACGCCTGTTTCTCGTGACTCCGAAATCAGAATAACATCACGAAATAATTCCCCCTCGAATCTTCGTAAGTGAATCACCTTTGCAGTGCCTTACTAAAGATAAAAAGTGGGCCGAATAGGAAAACATTCTAGCGCAATTTGGATCCTTTGTGGAACGCAGTGTATTGCTGAGCGAAAGGTGAGTAAACAAACCTGGAAAGGTACGTTACCTTTGATTGCACGGTGACCAGCCAGTAAACGATAGTCTCCAGCGAAAAATAGGATTCGCAAAAATCCTGCTGATGTATATTTAACAGTTTGTTACTATAAATTTACACCTGGTTTGTCTAAAACTTTAAACAATGCATATCTGTCCAGAGTATAAGAATGTTTCGAAAGATCCACCCCTAAATAACTGTGGGCTACTCCTTTTTCCCCATCACCGATGTGCACTTCCTTCCCACTGTCTTTTGCATGAGGCTTGTATGCCTTTAAACTGTTATCGACACATAAAACTGGTCGTTTAAGGCCTGGTTTAAGAACTTGACTGACTTAAAAAACCGTCGCGAACATCCGCTATATATTATCGTTGGACTTTGCAAGCTTTAAGCCCAAAATGATGGTGCAATCTCGAGAAATTTGCCCGGGTCTAAGACAGGGAACGGGTACAAAGAAAGGGACGGTCTCATTAGCTACTCCTGGACAATCTGGGCATGCTTGCCTTCTGTTGCAGGGACAACCGTTAAGGTCAGGTACGCCGCCCCCACCCGCGAGGATTGCATGGCATCCACCATTTGACTCGCTTTTTCCTCATGATCTTCAATTATCATGAATTCTAATGCGGGCTTTGATCGTTACCACCTTCCCAGAAGTCTAATCGTCGCACTGTTAGACCATGAGAATCTCTATTATTCCATAAACGCACCATTAACTTTTCCTTGTTCAGCTTCCGGTAAACCGATATCCCGAAGAAAAAATAGCTTTACAACGACTCTACCAGGCCAGAACTCCTGATATCAACAAATATAACCCACCCCCCTAAAGAGAGAAAACTTTCCGCGAACTATTCACTTGACCCACCCCATCCCTTCGTTAAGAATAACTACGAATTCAGTTCACTGGACAAAACGCCCTCGTGAATATACCAAAGCTATAGCCGTTCATCCTACAAGCAATCTCAGTTTCAGCAGGAGTGGCCACGTTTCCAGTTGCTGTAAGATTAATTCGACACCTGCAACAGACACTGTAAATTAAATAGCAGCCACAACGCCATTCTTTGAAACCGTCAGGGCGAGACATTTATAAAAGACTTGACAGGTGTGCGCGGCGGTTTCCCTTTCTTCCTTCCCTCCCATTCTAGCACTCTAATTCTGACCTTGAAATTCTAGTAGTAATCAATCGTTCCTGAGCCGATAGGCACAAGGATACCGGATTCTTGCAAAATTTGCTGTGACATCCGTTTGCTCATCCCCCATTTCTCCCTTCGGTCGCAACTTTAGGAACGAAATATGATACGTGAGGGGCGTGTCCGGCCAAGGGCAAGTAACTCTCGGTGGTGAAGACATATACTGAGCTTGTCAGTATTTCGTAACCTGTACCACGTTGCGAAAATAGAACAAGCCAAAGAAAAATAAGACGCCTTTCTTTCCCCAGCCCACGCAGGTTTTTCGCCATTACCTTTTACTGCATAACTGCTTTACTATCTTGGATTGTACCTTTTCGAGCCGGAGCGAACATGGACGCCCTTGGGATTAAGTTTCCACTTCATTCTCGGCACCTGACTAAACGCAAGCGCTGGCTTGTTGTGCGCCTATGCTTCGTTTGCACTCAAGTAGAGGTATATGACCACGACAGATTTGCTGCTATCCTTGGTTTGAAACCGCAATGGAAAGAACAATTTCTTGAAAAGAACAAACTGCTTCCTCCTTAGCAGACATGATGCTTTCTCTTTTTAATGATTCTCGGCTAAACAGTACAATTTCATGTAGCTTTTACGCAAAATTAAATACTTAGTTGTCTGCAGAATTGCATTTAACAACAAATTATAGAAATTCAACTATTAAAGTTTGGATCTGTAATGCATCAGTCAATTGCTCCAGCGTCCAGCCCCCCCCCGGGCAACCGCGGGGCATTTGCCAAGCTTGTCAGTCCCGGGGGGGAGGAGCTTTAGTTAATTTAGCGCGACCCGGGGGCCGGGCATTGGCCAACCCAGGGGACCCCCGGGCTTTTGACACGCACGTGGTTAACTTTAAAACGTGGTCGACATGGAGAATCTCCGAGATAAAGATCAGCAGTTTGTGGCGGATTGCCACCGTAGGATTGGCTTGTCCAGCAAGAGCTAGAAAAACTTGTCGACGTTTTTAAAGGTATGTTTTCTTAATTTCAATATGTACTGTAATCTAAAAAGCCATAATTTCAAAGCAAATAGCGAGGGCGTGAATGAATTGTGGTGTTTTTCGCAACAGGCCGCATTTGATTCCTTCTATATGGTAATTAATAAAATTCGGGCTTTTGGAAATATTAAAGGCTTGCAAATTTGAAATCAAGGACTACAATATGTATAATTAAAAACGTCTGGGTTAGAAAATATTTACGCATTTCACATCAGGCCACAATTTTAGCGGTGTTTTGGTGCCTGAATGGTTTTTCATCATCGGTTTGCAACTGCTACCAACTCATTCAACTCATTCAACTCATTTTGCGACCTTCGAATTTCGTGAATTGAGCCTAAAAACACGCTTCATTTCTTTGCTAGAACAACTTTGCGATCTATTGCAACGTACGAAAATGAAAACTGGCATTAAAACGATCCCGGGGGCTGGGCATTCGCCCTCTACCGTTCGTCCCCACCGCCGGGTATTTGACAGCTTAAATGCTCCCATCCCCGGGAATTTGCCATCCATGAGAAAAAAAAGGCTAATTCCAGGGGGTTAGCCGGGGGGGCTGGGCGCAGGTGGAATTGATCGATGCATAAGAATTGAACGGAAAAAACTTTTGGGGTAAAAAAGTCAAAACGTTTACTGAAAATCACTTAATGGACATACAATAGCAGAGATATCATGCCTGCAATTTTCTGCGCAATGCACCTTATGATGTCTGACTAATCCATTGGTAGTCCATGCCTTAAACCGCCTTGAACCTTAAAATTTAATTTATTTGCCTTTCATGCATAGTGCAAATATATCTTCTGAACACTTCGGGGTTGGGAGTAAAATCAGAAGAACAGAACATTCAGTTACTGTACCATTTTTAAAAGTGGAACAGTATGTTTGCTAACCATCTTAGTTAACCACTTTTAAAATAGGACAAAAGGACAGCTGGTCATACAGGGAAATAAATTTACTTTATCCCGAAAGCTTTGGTGTACTGGTTTCCCGTGCACTTATTTTTCGCAGGAGACAATCGATAATTGCCTGGTCACGCAATCGGAGGTGAGTAACTAATTAAAAGTCATTGATACCGTCGCCGCTTTTCAGCAAATACACTCCCGTGCTGCAAAGGATCCAAGTTGCGCTAGAATGTTTTCCTATTCGGCCCACTTTTTATCTCAGGTAAGGCACTGCAAAGCTGATCCATTTAAGAAGGTTCGAGCGAGAATTACCTTGTCTCAAGTTGGTGCCACGGAGAGATCTTCCCTTTCCGTTTTCCATAACAGTTTCTTAACAATCAAAAACATCTTCCCAGATGTACTACTTGCGTACTAGAGAAACTACTGGGGGACTTAAGTGAAAAACAAAATTCCATAACTTAGTAACGCTTAGTAAAACTTAGTAATATTCCACCCCAATACGCTATTAATACCATTCCAACGGCAATGGTTCACATGAACCGTTTGGTGGCCGTCCCACACGGTCGTCAAAACAACCACACTTCGCCTAATCTTTCCCTCGACAATGGATCACATAAACTAGTTCAAGGAGGGCCACTGCTCCTCTGTCGCTTCCCTTATAACCCTTCGAACCTTAGGTTGATTCACTCGAGCGATCATGGCAAGGGGGTGATCAAAACATTTGAACGATTCGAGAGATTCTGAGGTACGTGGCCCCTCGGCCGTAGGCCCTTCGGACACCTCATGAAATTTGCACAACTTAAATTTCCTCGTTATGTACTAGGGTTCAGCACTGCCTTTTACAGACTAGGGTTAAAAACTGACTTTACTGATTAGGGTTAAGCACTGCTTTTACTGATCAGGGTCTTTTTTTGGGTTCGGGTTGATGCTTTATGTACTTAAAATACTTCCTATGCATCCATCAAATCCGAAGTGGTCTGGTGGTTAGTGTGCTAAACTAGGTTTTATAGGTCGTGGGTTCAGATCCTACCGTTCTTCAAATCAAATTATTTTTTCTTTCAAATTAGAGACTTGCACCATCATAAACATTTCCAGCTTGAAATATCATCTAAATGTGATATAAAAGCAGAAAACAGTTCTACCTTGTGTGAATTTCATAAGGGGAAAAAGGGGCTTTGGCCGATGGGATCTAATGCCAGCCTGAGATCATGTCTCTCAAGGGAAGAGGGCATGATACATTTCTTTGACGGATCACATGTAAAAATGCCGGATTCTGGACTTTTTTCTGATTGGATAGGAAACAATGCGAATGATTTGCGCCGTTTCGATTGGCCAAAATTCCGCCATCCGTTAGTTGTTGTTAATTGATTTCAGTCTGCATTTTTGCTTGCGTAATGCGGCAGTGAATACACACGCGAGTTCGTTATGAAATTTCTGCCGGCTCAGTTTTCTTGAATTTGAAGAATGCTTAAATAGAAATTTCATCCGTTGAAATATTTTCCATCTCATCGTATACTAAAAATTCACCGATCATTTGAATGCAATTTGATACTGGCTACAAGTTACAGAAGCGACAAACGGGTTCACTTTTCAAATAATCAATTCATGAACGGAGTCTTGACCTGGCTTGACTGTAATTCTTCCTTCAGAAACCTTCGAATTATTCTGAGCGATCTTCGCTTTCACACCACCGTGTCAGTTCGTGAAATATGGTGCTTCAGCCTAATTTTGTTTCACTGCTTTCGGTACAGAACGAAGTCAACGAGCTTTAACCAGTAAATTTTTTATTATTTGTAGCTGTTAAATAAAGGTACGTCAGATCCAGCTAGCAGTATTTCATCACAAAAACAACACATTTAAAATTTCTTTTTTAGGAAGCGCCATCTGAACATGGGCGAACTTAAAAATTTTCTTTTCCCTAAAATTGATTTCAAAAGAGACATTATTCGCGTCAAAATTTGATTCCCTTGTGGTAAACGCTTATTGTCTAATAACATGACAGGTCACGATCAAGCAGACGTTACATTATGTAAATTAGGGGGCGGTTGACGGCTTGTTAAATAAATGTATCAGGCGTTATTTTTTTCCCTCTCGAGCCAAAGAAGCAAAGAAGCAAAAAAAAGAAAAAAATAACGCCTGATCTCAGGTTAATCTAATGCTGACCTGATAGACCCGGGCCAAACACATGCGTCACACCAACCTCGTTCTCAGGTTCTCTCCTACCCGTCCCTAAGGAGCGAAAGGGAACCTAGAGAGAGAACCTGGAAACGAGGTTGGAGGGATACAGGGGTGATAGGCCAGGATTCAATAGAATGATACAATTGCTTTTGTTTTAATTGTAAGTTGTTTACCCAAATAGCAAGCTCTCTCGAAGGGAAGAATCCAAAACCAGAACCACAAAATCCTGGTTCCCGTTTAATTGCGCCTACGCGACGTTGTTTACCCATTTGACCAAGTGAAGTTCCCGAGGGAATTTTGCTTTGCTTGCACATTGTTGCAATTTTCTCTTTCCGAAGCAGATATTTTCTTCACATGACCCTTGACCGATGTATTTATAGCAGAAAGTGATTTAACGCCGCGACTAACACTTTCGTTAGTCATGACGACAAACATTCTTTCGTGCTCAGAATGAGCACAGCTGTATGTAAATTTGAAAAGTTCAGTAACATGTATGTATTAATTCTCTTAAAGAATGGCTTCAAAA
Source organism: Porites divaricata (assembly GCA_038088405.1). Classification (NCBI taxonomy): domain Eukaryota; kingdom Metazoa; phylum Cnidaria; class Anthozoa; order Scleractinia; family Poritidae; genus Porites; species Porites divaricata. The sequence goes on from JBBMOI010000011.1 coordinate 9,870,546, forward strand.
TGACTTTCAAAAATAAGGCAAATTTTTGAACAAAATGACATTGTAGCGTGGTTTCGTGACTTATCGAGACAAACTTTTTTCTTAACGGTTTTAAGTCTTATAAGATTGGTGTGTACACAAATGACCTGTCTCATGCTCGCAATTTTTTCATTTGCAAAGTTATTTACAATGAGAGATGATTTTTTTTCGGATTCTTTCAGAGGTGAGTGATGGCTGGAGCGACAAACTAGGTGTCTGGTGTCCGTTTTACCGAAGAGAGGAATAAAACGCATGCAACAGGCCAATTTATACTAAACTAACAAATTTATGCACGAGTTCCCCGCGGATCCACAGATGCGCCGAAATTTAAATGCACGGGTCCGACGGGCGCAGGGAGCGTTTGTGCGTGACGGCCCCCAGTAGGGAAAGAGATTGCCCACGGAGCACTTAGGAGTTCTTAAGAACTTGCTGCAACGTGTAGATGCGTTCCAGATCGAATTGGAATCTGGAAGTGTTGGGTTTTTTTTTATGAGAGGGGAAACTGGAGTACCAGGAGAAAAACCTCTTGGAGCAGAGGAAAGACCCAACAACAAACTTAAGCCACACACCAGGATTTGAACCCGGGCCACATTAAAGGATGGCTAGTGCTCTCACCACTGCGCCACCCTTGCTCCCCAGTTACACGGGACGATTCGAAATGACCATTTTTAGCGCAACAATGTTGCAACAATGTTGCAACGCGGTGTTGCGCTAAAAATAGTCTCAGTTGCGAATCGTCTCGTGTAACATCACCTTTAAAGGTCATTTCCGCAGTTCATATATGATTTATTTCATTTATCATTAATAATATAGAATGAAGGGCAAAAACCAATATCTAAAGCTGATGTTACACGGATCGATTCGCAACGACGATTTTTAGCGCAACACATCGTTAGAATATTTGAACAATGTTACAAGGCTGTGCGGTGTTGCGCTAAAAATCGTCGTTGTGAATCGTCTCGTGTAACATCGCCTTAAGATAGAGTGATTGCCGCAAAGAACCATGACGCAGACATCGAAGATTTCACTTTTGTTCTCACGGGGGTGGACCATGTTAAGCAGCACAGTATTACCGCATTGTTAATGCTGTCCACAAGGAACATTATAAGACAAACTATTGTGAAAAACTGGTAAAAAACACTAAAATTTAACACGTGTGCCTTGTTGTCATTCCTTATTTACAACATTTCCGTTTCTTTGCTGTTGACGGCTGGAGGCTGCTCTTTGAATTGGATTCTGTTTCCACACTTCTCTGCAGAAAAAACAATCAACAAATTATAATTATGCTAAGGACGTAGCAAACACAAAATTAATTTTTCCACGGTCTTCATAATTATTTTTCCACGGTCTTCGCTAGGAACGCGAGGCCTACAAACTAGGTCCGACAAAAAAAAAACGACTGCATTTTAAGAGTCTCGCATTGCTCAAAGCACGCTCGACTAATTATGCTTGTATACAGAATAGTTTGTATAATTAACACTTTACTACTGTTTTTATTACTGTTTTGCGGTTACTTCCCCAATTTTCAATTGCCCAATAGAATTGGTCTTTGGGAGTGAGGCTCGATTAGTGCATAGTCCACTTGCAGTGCATTGCAGAGATTCACTGCGAGCGTACCTTTGTTTGAGCAGGGGTAAAAAAAAGGTTTTTACCACATATCTCACATAAATTAAGAGTTTGAGTAATTAAAAAATCGTCTGTCTGGAGGTTTTTGAGTTCAAGCGATTTAATTATCTATTTTCGAGTCCCCCATAATACACTCTGTTTGTCTCCTAAATTTTGCATAAACTGTTGTTTCCAAATGCTCCCAAGAGCAAGCAAGAATAAGTGTTTTATGTCAAGTCAACGTAAGCCTTCAAAAAAAAAGATAAAATAAAAAATACATATAATGTTATGATTGCGCCTGCACTTATGCATGTGTCTAGACTATTTTTAATTATAATACTACACTGTATGTTTTACTCAGTAATGTTGCAAGCGCTTACCTTATTAGATTTAGACTGCTTTTTTGGTTTTATGTCAAGGTTCTCAGTTTCAAATTTCTTTAAATGAGAAGTAAAAAGAACCTGAAAACAAAACAGATTGAGCCAGCATGAATATAATTATTTTGAAAAACTTGCACTGTATAACCACTGGGGTGGCCTTTGATTGTTTTTACCAAAATGTTTGAGTTTGGAAGAATTCACTAGAATATTTGTTACTTTGCTAGTACAGCGCACACGCAAAAGTAACCCCATGGGTAAGACAACTTATCAATGTGGAAATGTTCGTCATGACGACAGCATTTGGACGTATGCCTACCCCCTGTACAAACCCTAGTGCTTCTGGCAAGGAGGTCAGGGAAATTCCAAGCAAAATGGGTTTGCCATGTGAGGCAGTTGGCTTTGCAATTGAAAATAACTTGACTTGGGTTGAATTTTTTTTCTTTGAGAGCTGTTAGGAGTGAAACAAACTGACATAACTCATCGTTACGGCCCTTGGGAGTTGAATGAGCAAGTTTGTATCTTTAAGGCATCAAAATAGAAGATTTCAAATTCTACTTAATAGGCAACTATGAGGGAAAATAATGCTGCAACTGAGCCAAAATTAGTTTTTCAGCTGGTCAAAAACGATTAAGGCATGCAATGGCCTTGGACTTTAATTTAAAAAAACAAACAAAAAACAAAACAACAACAACAACAAAAAAAACACTGGACAAATTCCAATGAAGGTTGGAAAAAAGAGCTGATCAAGCAGAAAGATTTTCAAGGTATCGAATTAACTTGGGGTTCATATCTAAAAGAGACTGCACTACCTCACAATTTAAGCTTGATAAATCACTGCTGCTTGTTTATTCACATATGCAAAAAGAAAAAACAAGCAAACAAGCAAAACAAAAGATTACCGACTGTGCCCATCCTGCATACTTTCCAAACAGAAAACGATAGTGATCCCCTAATGATAAAAGAGTCCATTAGGAGCTGCAAACTGCATGTACTGTATCAAACAATAATTAATAACTGGGAAGTTATTAAAATCACAAAACCCCAGAACACATGTATTTCCAATTGACTAGAATGTACCACAACTATTTTAGGTGAGAGATAAAGACACAGGAAAAATGCACAAGCCACCAGCTAATAGCCTGCAAATACAACTGTCTTTTTTATTGTACACCACTGTGACTGTCCCTTGCGGTGGATTCACCATGGTCCAAGAAGAGAAATTTCTAAAAGCTAAGCAAAACACTTGAAAACTAAGGTTGTTATTTTCACTGTTAAAAGTGAATACCTTACTGTTAGGCTGTTAGTCTAGGGGCTGCAGATTATATGAGTCAGGCTTGCTCACTTTGTCAAGATTGCAGCATGTTAATTGAATACAACAAAGATGATTACATGACAACTGAGCCAGCCAAGTTAGCTGTGATCCCAAGGTATTAAGATGGCATAAAGTGACATGGCAAGCCAGCCACTCAGACTGGGCCTTCCTGGCTCATGTAATCAGCCCTTTACAAAGCATTATGAAATGTACCTAAGTGTTTGAAAACTGAAAAAGGTATCACTATCACACCTTTACAGATTATAAGTTTACTTAGGCACAAGGCATTTGCAATGAAAAGAGGCTAGTTACATTTACCACTGAACTGCATACAACCCATAACCACCCATGCTGATTTATGACCCTTGTACCACTTGTGACATCATCGTACTAAGCGTACTAACCTACTAAGACCAAAAAAATACTGAAAGACATAGAGCATGGTCGTACTAAGCGTACCAACGTACTAAGACCGAATAAACTACCAACATAAATAGAACATGGCTGCACTAAGTGTACTAACATACAAAGACCAAATAAAATACCAACATATATAGAACATGGCCGTATTAAGCGTACAAACGTAAAAAGGCCGAATAAAACGCCAACTTTTAAAATTTGTAGCCCCTATTTAGCGCATCAATCATGTTTTAAAGGCTGGAAAATGCTAACATACGTCGCAAACATATGGCCGTGCCAACAATACAATGTTCTGTGGCTCTTTGTAATAACACCTGTCACACTTTGTAATAAACTTGAAAATTATGGTGCAGACTGGTGCAACTATAGGTGTAGATTGAAGCAGTTTCGTCCATGGTTGTACAGATTGATATAGTTTGGTGCAGATTGGTACAGTTTGGTGACCATTGGTGCAGTCTGGTGCAGATTGAAGCAGTCTGGTCCATGTTGGTGCAGGTTGATGCAGTTAGGTGCAACTTGGTGCAGATTGGTACAGTTTGGTGCAACTTGGAGCAGATTGGAACAGTTTAGTGCAACTTGATTCATTTTGGCGCAGTTTGGTGCAACTTGATGCAGATTAGTGCATGTTGGTGCACCTTGGTGTATATTGGTGCAGTTTGGTGCAAATTGATGCAGATTAGTGTATGTTGGTGCACCTTGCTGTATATTGGTACAGTTTGGTGCAGTTGTGGCCATGTTGGGGCAGATTGGTGCATGTTGGTGCACTTTGGTGCAGTTTGGGCTATGTTGGGGCAGATTGGCGCAGTTTGGTGCATATTGGTGCTAAATGGTGCAACTTGGCGAATATTGATGCAGTTTGGTGCAACTTGATGCAGATTGGTGGATGTTGGTGCACGTTGGTGTATATTGGTGCATGTTGGTGCAGTTTGATGCAACTTGATGCAGATTGGTGCATGTTGGTGCACCTTGGTGTATATTGGTACAGTGTGGTGAAACCTGGTGCAAATTAGTGCAGGTTGGGCAATGTTGGGGCAGACTGGTGCAAATTGGTCCACGTTGCTTCAGATTGGTGCACTTTGTTGCAAATTGGTGCACATTGGTGCAGTTTGGTGCACCTTGGTGTAGATTGGTGCAGCTTGGTTCATGTTGGTGTATATTGGTGCAGTTTGGTGCAAATTGGTGCACATTGGTAGAGTTTGGTGAAGACTGGTGCAGCTTGGTTCATATTGGTGCAGACTGGTACAACTTGGTCCATACTGATTCAGATTGGTGCACTTTGGTGCAACTTGGTGCAGTTTGGTGTAGATTGGTGCAACTTGGTGAAGACTGGTGCAGCTTGGTTCATGTTGGTTCAGTTTGATGCAACTTGATGCAGATTGGTGCATGTTGGTGCACCTTGGTGTATATTGGTCCAGTTTGGTGCAACTTGGTACAGATTGGTGTAGTTTGGTGTAACTTGGTGCAAATTGGTCCACATTGATTCCGACTGGTGCAGTTTGGTGCAACTTGGTGCAGATTGAAGCACTTTGGTCCATGTTGGTGCAGTTTGGGCCACGTGGTGCAGATTGGTGCAACTTGATGAAGATTGGTGCTGCTTGGTTCACGTTGGTGCAGTTTGGTGCAACTTGATGCAAATTGGTGCATGTTCGTGCACCTTGGTGCAGTTTGCTGCAACTTGATGCAGATTGGGGCAGTTTGGCGCAACTTGGTGCAGTTTGGTGCAACTTGGTGCAGGTTGGTTCATGTTGGTGCAGTTTGGTGTAACTTGATGCAGATTGGTGCATGTTGGTGCAGTTTGACGCAGATTGGTGCATGTTGGTGCACCTTTGTGTATATTGGTGCAGTGTGGTGCAACTTGGTGCAAATTAGTGCAGTTTGGGCAATGTTGGGGCAGATTGGAGCAAATTGGTCCACGTTGCTTCAGATTGGTGCACTTTGTTGCAAATTGGTGCAGTTTGGTGCACCTTGGTGTAGATTGGTGCAGCTTGGTTCATATTGGTGTATATTGGTGCAGTTTGGTGCAAACTGGCGCACATTGGTGCAGTTTGGTGAAGACTGGTGGAGCTTGGTTCATGTTGGTGCAGTTTAGTGCACCTTGGTGCAGATTGAAGCAGTTTGGTCCATGTTGGTTCAGTTTGATGCAGATTGTGCAATTTGGTGCAGATTAGTACAGTTCGGTGCAACTTAGTGAAGTTTGGAGCAGTTTGGGCCATGTTGGGGCAGATTGGTGCAGCTTGGTTCATGTTGGTGCACCTTGGTGTATATTGGTGTAGTTTGGTGCAACTTGGTGCAGATTGGTGCAACTTTGAGCAAATTGGTGCTGTTTGATTCAGATTGGTGGAACTTCGGTTCAAACTGGTTCAGATTGGTGCAGTGTGGTGCAATTTGGTGTAGATCTGTGCACTTTTGTGCAAGTTGGTGCAGTTTTCTGCAACATGGGAGATTTGTCCAGGATTGAACGCAGTCCTAAAAATTATGGAGTCAATTTTTTTCGCAACTTTTGTAGAACATGATTCACAAGAAATTTAGTGAGACACTTATTTGCAAATATCAAATTGTCAATTGTACAGTCGTTGTTCTTGTAGTTAGTTTTGACTAAGAATAGGCAACTCTTTAAGTGCGACAATTGATGGATGGATACGCACCAATGACATTATGAGTCTTTATAACCAATAACATCATAGCTTAACGGATGGAAGACTAATAAAATCGTGACTTAATTGAGCAATCAGGTCAATAACCAGAGTTCAATACCATCAACTGACGTGATACAACTCACTCTGACCATGAAGATGACTACCGCAGAGGGTCAAAACATCAGTAACTGTCATCAACAGGCTTATTCAGGAATACGTTCAACCAGACGATCATACTCAACCTACTTATGGGTTCAAACCTTTCAAAGTGTCCATTTTAGTTGCTCAAACTCTTCTCATCATTAAAGGACAACACAAGGCCAAGAATTGTTTGGATAAGATAATCAAAACACCGTTTCCCCAAAAGTTTTGGCTCAAATTCTTGCAGTGCTATAAAAACGATTTTTAAAGGTGGCCATAACATTGGTTAGCAATATAACGTTTTTGACCAAAAGAGCCTTGCAATTTTTTTTCAAATAAACCCTTCACGACTGCAGCTGCGGCCTATAAGGGAAAAGTGTATTGAAGAAACTTAAACAGCCTCAGGGGATTTAAAAGCCTTGACTTAAGGTGCGTTGTGCATCTATCGTTAGCGCAGTCATGTTTGCAATGTAAGTTAGCATTTTGCAGCCTTTAAAACATCATTGATATGCTAAATACAGCCATATTTTCTAAAAGGTAGCATTTTTTTTGGCCTTAGTACGTTAGTATGCTTAATACGGCCATGTTCTACAAGTTGGTATTTTATTTGCTGTTACTTCATTTGTATGCTAAGTACGGTCATGTTCTATTATGTTGGTATTTTATTCGACCATAGTACATTAGTACGCATAGTACGGCCGTATTCTACGTATGATGGTATTTTATTCAGTCTTAGTTTGTTGCTACCCTTAGTACGACCATGTTCTATGTATGTTGGTATTTTACTTGGCCTTGGTACGTTGCTACCCTCAGTACTGCCATGTTCTATGTATGTTAGTATGTAATTTAGCCTTAGTAAGGCCATGTTCTTTGTATGTTAGTATAGTTAGTATGGCTGTGTTCTATGTATGCTGGTATGTTATTCAGTCTTAGTAAGACCATGTTCTTTGTATGTTAGTATAGTTAGTATGGCTGTGTTCTATGTTTCTTGGCATTCTATTCGGTGTTAGTGCATTAATTCTGCATTGTTATAGTTGGTACGCTTATATATAGTATGGCCATGTTCCATTTTCATCGGTATGCATGAATGACTTTATTTGGCTTTATCAGTCATGTTCTACCTCTATCAATTAGTGCTTTCATATGGAAAAACGTTATTTAAGAAATATGTTTCACAGTAAACACAGAGCACAGAACACAACAAAGACAACTGATAAATAAAACCATGCAGTGACTTGCGGCGAAAAACAGGCCGTCTTCACACTTAAAGGGACACAGCTATAAGACTGCACTTGCCTAAACACTACTTTTGCCAGTTTGAAAAGCATCTACCTCAATCCAAAATCAAATATATCCATTGGATACATCTAGAAATCTGCTTCAATCTTGCCTAGTGTTTCATTCAATCCTTGATCTTTTACTGAAAACTTCTTTTTGGGCAAACTTTTACTTATCCTATTACACTATTTTATCATATTTGGTTAAAAACAGTATCCAAAGGAACATGAACAGAAGAGGTGAGAAATGCGTAAGTGCTGGGCGGGAAAAATTGCATTCGTTTACCAAAATAACAAGAGAAATGAATAAAAAACGGTGAGCAAATAATCATTACATATGTTTGGAATATCGATGAGAAAAGGGTTACATGTATTTGGAAAATCAAGCTTTCTCAACCTTGAACCTTCGACAATGATACAGACTTCTGTAATTTCACACCTCTTAGTATTAATGTTCGAATTCGGCAGTATTCCTTGATGTTTGGCTTTCCCTGGGCAAATCCATGGTGAATTCTCAATGGTACATATGTATATAAAAAATGAGTGTTCTGATATGGCTTAGGGTCCACAATCATGATTTCGGCTTTTAAATAGTTCAACTCTTCAAGGTTTGTTTAAAGTATTCTAGATATGCTTCTCACTTTCTGTTTCATGTATGTCTTGTGACATGCAATTAACTAAGAAATGGTATCTAATGCACATGTGCATCAGCTAACTATGTCCCTTTAACTTACTGGAGTAGTAAGTAAAGACATCAGAATTCAGTATACACAAAATCCACTGAATTCAATAAACTAACAGAGAACTCACTAAATTCCAAGTACACTTGTCAGGTGTACTAAGCAAAAAATAATACAAAGAGGTGCCTAGAACATGCAGCACATGAAAAGGAAGGGCTCAAAGTAATAGATCACATGATATTCTTCTTGTCATATTCCCCTCTTCATGTTCCTTGTGTCATACATGTATACCTATCACCACACATTGCCTACACCTTAAGCTACATGTGACCTGCAGGGCATTGTGGGAAGGATACAACACAGAAGACTTTGTAAATCATGTGAAACGCATGTGCATGACCCCAAAAATATTGGAAGAGCTATAGAAATGGATCCAGCATTGTTGCACTACACTTCGGCGATCACGGAACAAAAGAAATGTTGGGAGTTGTTGGCTCAAATTTTGACTGGTTTCAAACATTGCGCAACAACTCCATCAGCATGTAACATTTGACAATATTGCACCTGTTTACAAAGGGGCTTAAACATAGGTTTAATACCTTCTCCACTATTGATGACCATTGTGACAAAAAAAGTAAAAAAATAATATGTAATATTATTACTACAAATCATGCAGTAAATGTCTTACATTATAAATAGTGCATGACTTGAAACTTGCCTAAAAGTCAGAAATTGAACTCACCTATTTCTTTATACATCTTTGTAGTGAGTGACTTGGTTTTCTGTAGATGTGGCATGTAATGTTTAGTAGTCAGTTGCCAGACATGTGTGTCTACTGGCACTGCTTCAGTCTTGTCAAGTGACATTAGGCACACACAGTCAGCGACCTTAGCTCCAACACCTGGCAGCTCACAAAGAGCTAAAAAACAAAGAAATGTTACTGATGACTGACACATTCAAGGCTTCTTCTCTTTTCATGTCACCAACCGAGTTTATCTCTGGTATTTTTTTGGTATCTCCACATTTCAGTTGACTGGACTGACATGAGATTTTACCATAATCCAGTCCCAAAATACCCTCACAGATACTTTTCTTTACACTGGACCAGCCAATTAAAGAACTAGACCTAAGGAGGAAATCCGAGCTTGAAAGGTGGGCACATTTTTTTTAAGAAAAGAGCCCTCAGTATTTGCCAAAAATTTACCTTCATGCACTCACCATCTTTGATTTTGAAAGCAGTGGAAGACTGAGAAGAGGGTAGTGTGGTTGAGTTGGTGAACATATCGTAAAAGGATGAAGTTGGGGATAGGGTGAAGGGGGGAAAATATATGCCTGCACATATTTGCCATGTATCTGATTGCTGTTAAGCAATAACAGTTTGATGAATGCCTGCTTAGTAAACTTTAAGTGTGACAAAAGAATTCAGTGAAAATAGAAATTATGAATGGCTTCACATATTTCAATTAAGTTTTGCTGTAAGAAAGAAAAATCTGTGTTCATCTTAGCAGCAAGCAAAAATATATTCTTCCAAAAGCATATTCTGGCTCTAGAAAACGACTTTTTTTTGTCTGTGTTAAGGAAATTCTAAGTCAGAGTAAAAGCTTATGGTCAAAAGAACATTTCAGATCCAGTCGCAAAGCAAACTAGACAAAAATAAAGCCACCAATGAAAAGTAAGAACTAAAATAGTGAGAGTGAGATGCAACAAGAATTCAGTTAAGTGGCAGCATTTGAAATGTTAGGCATGTCTCTACTGCCCCCTTCCCTGCCTCCTGTGACTCATGCCACAAACCAAGCAAAACGTTAATGCTTGCATATCCCCCCAAATTAAAAGCACCTGCACAACAGGGTAAGAAAATTAGGAAGGGGGGGGGGAATGGTTTTTGTAGGACTCGAAGGCAGGCATTTCATCTCTCCTTGTACATGTCCTGCTCCTGGTAGCTGGTCAAGTTGCTCAAAAAGAGTGTACGTTAAATATATCTTGTTCAAAGGAGTGTCAACTCACTCTTTAAGCGATTAATGAGATGAAACAAGCGGGATAAATGTTATTCATATCTTGTTCTTTATGCAGTCACTATCAGGGTTGTCAAAAGTATCTGGCTGCCGGCCAAAATCGCCACCTACATGGTTAGTATCGGCCGGGTACTCTGCTTGGCATTTCTTTATGGATAGAGTTTTTAAATAAAATGTCCCTGGACTGGCGCTTACTTTCAAAGTTACAACTCAGCCGTCTACACAGTAACTTTCTGACAACCCTAAGCAATGATGACACAAAACAAGCACCTGGATAGATGAGTAACATATCTTGTTCTTTAAGTGTTGATGAAATGAAACATGCAAGATCAGGTGACAGGAAACAGGACTTTGTCAGCGTATGACATTTGCAGACTGCAGACTGCAGACTGCAGACTGCAGACCACAGACTGCAGACCACAGATTGCAGATTGTAAATTAAAAGACACCAAAAATCTTCCTAATAAAGGTTACACCATAAAAAATATAACATCGTGTGAAAGTGAGAAAGTAGTCTGGGAACAAGGTTGATGTTTTTGCGCAAAGTTACATTGGCCTCATTTCCAAGATGCTGTTGGCTATTCTTCGCCGACGAGACTCTTTATTGACTCACCTGGCATATCACTAATTGCGTTGATTCTTTATTCTTCTTTGATTATTGTGAATTGATAATGACAAGTAGCAATGAACATTAATGCCTGTCTAAATTGTAGTCTTCTGTAAAAAAAGTGTTTAGATTGCGAGCACTTCATGCTCACTACAGTTACATCTACAAAAACACCTAGGATAGATCACGGACATTTTAACACCTTTTAACACCTTTTAGTAGTATTTAAGGATATGCCAGACAATCTAAACCGAACAGATCCTACCTGGACTCAATGAATTACCGGAAGTGCACTTTTGAATTTCTAAATAGGCAAATGGCTTTTTTAACAGGCCAATCATTGCTCATGCTCAAATCCTAGTACACAGTTGGGGCGCCCATAGAATAAGGATTCCGGCACAGTTTCACAGACAGACTTATATAACCAGAGTTTAGTTTCATCTGTGGTGCAGGTTAAATTGCTAGCCTGTTCTATACATGTACTTCTCGGAACAAGGTGATGTTGATGATGACGCCACCTTGATTACGATATTTTTGGTTTCATTCAATTTACAGTCTTGCTGCCTCATGCAGTCTGTAGTCTGCAGTCTGCAGTCTGCAGTCTGCAGTCTGCAGTCTGCAAATGTCATACACCGGTGCTGAATTAGGTACGACTTACCTGCATGGGCCTCTTCGTAAGAGACACTTCTTAATTTTTCCAACCAGCCACTGTCATGATGTTTAAGAATAAAAGAAGCACTTTGACTAATAAACTTTGCTCGATATCCAAAGCCCATCTTCCGAAAATTTTCTTCAACTTTTGCACCCGTCAAATCTTGTAAACAAGGGAAAGTATAATATGTCACTCCATGCAATTCTCCCAATTTCTGGCCATATGCCTGGCACAGCTTTTCAACCATTCCACTAATCCGTGGGATATTGTTGTTTGATGAGCAAATGAAAGAAAATAAATTTTCCACCGGATCTTGCCTTAGAACTCTGACGCCTCGGAATTGGTCTGAAACTTTAGCAAAGTGTGGGTCACTTGTTTTCCACTGGTCAAAAAGGATCTCTGCATCTACGTCCACTTGAAAGTAATCTCTCAAAATAGACTCGTAAATTTTCGATCCCTTATCGTTTTTACTGTCCGAAGAGATCTGAATTTCTTCTAAGACCCGTTTTCTGGGTGATGAGTGTGGTCCATTTGACGACTTATAAACACGGTACAAAATTTCACCTTGCTCTGTCTGTTTTAGAATCCAAACGAAGCCGCAGATAACACTGGTCCACTCGCCAGGTGCTGTTTCTTTCCATCTGAATGACTGTCCACTTTGTAAAGTGAGGTCTAAACGTACTCCCGGTTTGTTGACAAGTAGCTTTCTCCACACAGCCGACATAATTTTCAGTTAAAACAGTTGATGTGCATGTACAACGGTAAGACAGCCGCCATAATGGGGCAAGTAATTCATGGTAGTCTACATATAGTCTCCTTTTTTATATTTTTTCATGACTATGTTATATGGAAACTACCATAGCCTGAGTATCAGGCGTTTCTGGTAGCCTCCCTCGGGAGAAAAGGCGGGACGAAAGTTTTCAAGTACGGGTCAAAGAGCGGGGCTCTTTCGTCCGTACATGAGAACTTTCTGGTCAGTATAAAACACGGACTGCAGACTGCGAACCACGGACTGCGGACTGGGTATAAAATACGGACTAGGTATAAAACGCGGACTGGAAAATATGGACTGGGTATAAAACACGGACTGGGTATAAAACGCGGACTGCAGACTGCGGACTGGGTATAAAATAGAAATTCTTGGTGGAGGTTCCTTGAATCAACAGCCTGACAAAAACGCTATCTTCTTCACCCATTTTAGACATGGTCTCGGTCTCTAACAACTATAAAAGGGGTCAGGACTTGGGGGGTACTCTCTTATATAAGCCATATACGTATTTGCCGCCCTAAAGGGTAGGGTATATGGGCCGTTTTGGTGGTCTGAAAACACTTTGCCTATTTTGATTTGGAATCGGATATGGTTTTCGAGGAAAATACGGGAGCGTACATGTACGAATGTATTTATCGTTTTCAATTCTAGATGAATAAGAACGAAATAGAAATATGCGAATTTGAAATGCATTTTAAGAATTTTTTGTTTGCGCTCTAGAGAGAATGATCTACTGTTGCGCTCTAATCTATAAATTTATAACGATGACATAATTTCTGCCTAATTAGGCCTAGCCTGTTCCAGGCTCTGAGATAGTTGGGTCCGCTAAATTGAGAAAGTGCGAAAATACAACGAGAGTAAACTGGGTAGTCTCCTCTTTATTTGAGAGCCTGGAACAGCCTAAATTATTCCAGGTCCGAAAATGGGTATGGATTTTAGAGATCAGGTCTGAAAACGGATGTGGAAAATGACATTTTTATTCTGAAACAGGGTAAGGATTTAGAGAACCAGGGGGCGTAACCCTACCAAAAAATCCCAGCAGTTCCCCCCTCCGGGGTTCAGGAGCAGGGTGTAAATCATGTCATCATAATCATCGCGTAGAATATAACGTTGGGTTGGATGATTCATTTCGGTTATTATTCACGTATAGGTGAGTAATCCCTCCCGCCTAAATACTGCTTTTTACCTCGCGGAATGCCCCTATATTGACCTTCTCTTCTGAGTTTTTCACTTCCTCATATTCCCAAGGATTTATTTGAAACGAAATAGAGGCATCTTTAGGAATTTTACTCTGACTCGGCTAACACCAATACTATTCCTTTTATTCGGTGCTTCTCTGATTCGTTCAGAGTTTAATTTCAGTTGCCTTGAATAGCGGCATAACCTTCCTTGCCCATGCAATATGCTTTCCTTCTCCACAAGAAGAGAATATAGACTGCTTGACCGGCTTACGGGATGTTTTTGTGTGAGGCAAGGAGCTGGAACTACTGTTTTATGCAAGCCCGCTTTCCGTTTCTCTCATTTTTACCTTTCTAAGGCTGTTAATTTTTATATACATAGTTCGTAGTCCGCCCTTTTCACCTAGTCCGTGTTTTATACTCAGTCCGTAGTCCGCATTTTATACCTAGTCCGTGTTTTATACTCAGTCCGTAGTCCGCGTTTTATACCTAGTTCGTATTTTATACCCAGTCCGCAGTCCGTGGTCCGCAGTCCGCAGTCCATGTTTTATACTCACCGGAAAACTTTCGTCCTGCCCTTCTACCGACCCGACTGACTGCCCCTGGGCCTCCGAGGATGGGTAGCCTCCCCGCAGACGCCCTTTGGGGTTCGTTCGTCATTCATTTCTCCTGGGGTCTTGAGCACGACCACATCACGAAATGTATCTTGGGAACGAATCTTTTGTTCTCCTGGAAGTGGCGGAGCGGGAGTGAGCGACAACGGCGACGGCAACGAGAACGGCTAAAACAAGCACTGGATTTAGATTATTGAAACAACAACTTTGCACGTACATCCCTCTTTTTTGAACATTTCTTTGCCGTCGCAGCACGACCACAACGTGAAAGTGCCTCAATCATTTCACGTTGTGTAGAGGACGTGAACACGGCGACTTTCTTTTTTTCCTGAACTTTGATTAAGTCTTTTAGCTTTTTTAAACTCTAGAAAAATTGCCAACAATTGACCAACGGTACAAGCTGGAATTATCTTATGTCCCACAGAATTGTATGTGAAAGGGCTATAATCTGGTCAACGCCTACGTATGGTTTATCGTCCAGATCTCTGAGAAGACTTGCCTGCGTCAAAAAAGACGCTCTAAGCCGTCAGTATATTAATGGTTTAGACAAGTGCGTGGGCCGGCTGCAACGACTACAAATTCTAACCGTTTGCAGCTAGATTGTAATTGTAAAATCCGCGGCACTGCTTTGAGGATGTGTTGTCATCTACATAACAAAGGGAATCAAGTTATGAAAATCGCAGAAGACTCTGACGAAAAATCGTGAAATTTGTAAATTTTTTCAGTTGCCCTTAAAACTGTGAAATCGGCAGCCCCGCTTTTCGCAAGCTCTTCGCGAAAAATCGTTAATTTTGTAAATTTCGTAGCAGAGTTCAATCCTGGACATAAGTGGATGCTTGAGATGTTTTTCGACACGTAATTTTGTCACTGCCATTAGGTGTAACTTCCTCCTGCTCTCTCTTTGCCATCATGGCAACTTTACTTAGTTTTGTGAAGATCGAAAACCCAGTAATCCTGGCTGATTTGGAATGTTAGCTCTTGATCAACATCTGACTTGGATTCACAGGCAATTTTACAGTTCTAATGCTGAAACTATCTTCTGAGTAGCTAAACCAGTTTATGGTTGCATATCACCATGTGGGGGTCATTGAATCCGGCTTCTTGAGTTCCTTTAGTGGCATTATATTAACTTGTGAACCAGTGTCCACTTTTAGTCGCATGAGCTGTCCTTCTCAGTACTACCGTAAATCCTCTATTAAGCCCCCCCTCTCAAATAAGCCCCCCCTTTTCAGAGGAGGAAAGTTAATAAGCCCCCCCCCCCCCTCTATTAAGCCCCCCTCCCCCTCCCCCAATTCTTATTCTTCACAAAAAAATTAACGATTAACGTGGACTGATCAGTTATGATTTATTCAGGCTGGAAGTTCATATTGTTTTTGGTCTTCGGCGGCAGGACCTCCAACTTCATATGCTTAACTTTCTCAATTTTGCGCTCTAGCTCTCTGTGGAGAATTGCCACCATTTTCTTGTCGTTAGACAAAGCAGTGTACCGCCCGGGAACCACAAGTTTAATTGTACA
Source organism: Porites divaricata (assembly GCA_038088405.1). Classification (NCBI taxonomy): domain Eukaryota; kingdom Metazoa; phylum Cnidaria; class Anthozoa; order Scleractinia; family Poritidae; genus Porites; species Porites divaricata. Next base: position 9,886,363 of record JBBMOI010000011.1, read on the forward strand.
ACTCGTAAGTCTACTCTGTCTCATACCACGGTATTTTTGCTACAGGTGATGCGTTTCGCTAAATTAAATAAGCCCCCCCCCTCTCTATTAAGCCCCCCCTCAAAAGTGCTTGAAAAAAATAAGCCCCCCGGGGGGCTTAATAGAGGATTTACGGTAATAAAGTCACATATACACTCGCACTCCTAGACTCGCAATCGTACTCTCGTCTTGTAACTCTTCTGCCGTTAGCCCATGGACGTTTTTCACTGACCGGCACATGCTCTTGAAACGGATGCTGTTCTCGCAATTGTGGCATGTCTTGCCATACGCCGGGCATTCTCCTACAACATGTCTTATTCCTGTAAGTGTGCGTGGCGGAGGGAAAGGGTAAGGCAGAGGGGACGAAACGTCCCCCAACAGATAGTTGTGCTGGTTGTGAAAGCTATGGTTGTGTGACAGTTGAGCTGGCTGTAAGAGTTGGTGGAGTTGTGCTGTTTGTGGAATTTAATCTAGTTGTTTTAACGGGAGTTACGTGCAAACGACAACAAGAACTCCTAACAATAATGTTCAGGGGCACCCAACGGCAATTTTCGGAAAATATCTGTTCGGAAGACGATTTGAGATCTAAAATTTTCGGAACATTTGTTGTAAAATTTCTTGCTTGCCTGCCGCTCCTAGGATTTTCGAACATCTACTGAATTGCATTTTAAACGGATTTTTACCCTAAAAAGGCCACCTAGAATTTTCGGGAGCCTTTTTCTGCCTGAAAATTTTCGAAAAGGTAAATTTTGATCCCTATTATTTTCGGATCACTAAACTTTCAGCTAGGAAATCCGAACAGATGAAAAGTTTTTAGGGGATAAAAATATGCTTATATCTATCATTTAAACACTAAAATACTTTCAACAATGCTATGTTAAGTGGTTTTGAACTATATCCTCGTTCGGTGCCCCTTAATGTTGGGACATGTCGGCCAACAATGTCGCGTCCGCATTTTTATTATTATTTTGCCACACACAATAAATTACAAGCAAAATAAAAGCGATAATGAATAGGTTAATTAACATTAAATTTAAAATTTGTGCATTACTTGGGAGGAGTGACTGTGGCGGGGAAATCTCCGAGAAGCCGAGCTTATGAGGAATAGAGATTTCCCCCCACGGGCAATTTAAATACTAGGCGGTATTTTAAGAAATAAAGAAAAAGTCGTTTATTTAAGTATATAAGTGTGTTTAGAGGAAAATATAGACATAAGCTGCTAAGGTATTTAGGTTGCATTCTGTCTGACCCTTAAAAATGGTTTGATCATACGCTTGAATATACTAAAAGACGGGGCATTTTTGATGTCGTTCGGTAATGAATTCCATATTCTAGGACCTTGAAACAGGATCAAAAATTTTTTAATATTTGTTCTACAGATATGAGGTCGGTAAAAGTCAGAGTATCTTGTTGAATATCGATGAATCTGGTTTCCAGTTTGAAAGATTTGAGTAAAAGAAATAGGTAAAGCATCATTATGATATATAGGTACATGAAAGAACTTACTTGGAGAGAGTAGATACTAAAAACATCAAGAATTTTTAAATTTGCAAAAAGAGGTTTACTTGAAGCCTTGTAGTCAGCTTTAGACAACAACACGCAACAGCATGCAACAGGATTTGCAAACGGACACAACATGTAACATCCAATTATGCTGGGAGTTGTTGCCCAATAATGTTGAGTCCGTTTGCATATAGCTTTAGGCATCTAAGAGCATCTGCGTCACCTAAGAGTTGTGCTACTTTTGAAGTTGTGCAGCGTAAAAAATATTAAAGGAGAGTGATTTTTCGTCATTCATAACCCTTTTTCTTATGGAAAAATCATTCAAATGTCCGTTGAAGTGTTCCCGTTGAAGACCAGCGTAGCAGCTTCGTGTTTGCCCTCAAAGAAAACACAAGGTCCCTTTTTTTTCGTCTGAAAAACCTCCGCTTGTAAGAGTTGCACCACAACTCGAAATATAACCCTGAACACTGTTATTATTAAGAAACGCGGCACATTTGGAGGGAAAGGCACCGATAGAAGAAACGAGGACAGAAAAACGGTATGGGGGTGGGAAAAGAGCTAGCGAAATTCTTAAGAGATTTATTCGTTTATGCAGCTAAAGATTTACAACTAGTGTAGCGGTCAGTCACCCTTCTCCTTGAAGGAGAATTAAAGACCAGAAACAGACATAGTCTTGAGACAAACGGTCGTGATACCTTGCATTCCAAAGTAACATGTTCAGTGATGGCTCTGGATGATTGGATGTTCGTTACTCTTTGAATCAGTGTTAGCGGACTGCAAAACAGTAGTTTTTCATTGAGGCCGTGAGAGGCGAGAGCATTTTTCGCGTCTTTCCCCAGTTACACACTATTTTCACCCTCGCTCCAGGCCCCAGGTGTTCAAAAGGTAGATAATGCTATCCCATGGATAAATCTCTATCCAGTGGATAACGCAATTGGTTTCCCAAGTACTTATCCACTTGATGGTGATAGCGCTATCCAGCTTTTGTCTAACCACCGCTCCCGCCTTCTTGACCTACGCAAAAATACGGGCTGTTGTAGTCTAATTACCGGGTAAGAAATCAGAGCGAGACCAAAGCTTTAATAAACCAAGTTTACTAATCAGGATTCTAACCAATCCTTGGTTGCTATTCTAATTTTGACATCTTGTTCATAAACTTTTAGTCTTGTTTCTATGGGATATATTTGAACCACATGCAGTCTTGGTGCATTAAAGGCGCTTTATGCAGGAAACAGCTTCTGAAGTGGATCTTCCCAAGTTTGGGTGGAGAAGCCAAAACGTAGTAATTAGTATTTGGAATTCTTCTTAGAATTGTGAAAACTTCAAGATTTCACCGACTTTTCTGCATGAAATACACGGTACTGTCCGTCACTACTGTTTTTCTTGATAAATTACTTTGATAAGCTCATCAAATTGCAGGTCAATTCTTGATGGATAAACAACCTTGAGCTGTCCATCACTATTCACTACTCTGACTTGCTCAATAAGCAGCAGTTGTCCTTCTTCTCCTGCACAGTCCCCAGTAGGAGTGGAGTGCAATCCAGCTTCAAGAAGTTTGCTGATCAGTTTCTCCATGACTGACTTGCAGGTTGCTAAATCAATGGGTGAAGTAACTTCCAAAAGCACATCCAACTTCTCGGCTCTGATCTGAAAATTCGTTTTGAACACATACATCATATTGAAAATATTTCTAATGACCTCTTATAAAATTTTATTTTAAATAACTGGACAACTTGGAATAATCAGGGGAAAAGTTTGAAAAGCGTCACGTCACTTTTGGTGTCACTCCTCAGGTACTAGTCTTCTCGAGGAAACAAATTCATTTGCTTGTTTATTTACACTCATTCAGACTATTAATCTTCATTGGGATCAATAGCTCTTCCATTTCTAGCAGTTAACTCACCTTACTTCTCTCACTGTTAGTGACAGGAGGAAAGGATATCACACCTTTAGTAGCATCTCTTACAACTGTATATAATGTCGCATCCTCTACAAGGCTCAGATACCTATCAAGACAAAGTCAAAATCAAATGATAGGTATCTAGATGTTTTGTTAATCTTCAAATCCAGTATGTTCTTAGTTGAAGGCGTGTCAACCCCCCCACGTCTCCAATATTGAGAATTGGTAGGGAGGGGATGATAGATGACGTCATAACGCACGGCACATGACGTTATTTGTGCAAAAAAAATACTCATGGACTCCGATCGTCACGAATATTTGCGAAGACACAAAAAGCGCGAAAAAGATGTACCTGTCATTGTAACTTTTGACCTGATTGGTTTACTTCCCACTAATGACATTATTTTTTATATTACAATGCCATACCTCAGTTTATGAGGAAACGTTCGATGTTAACAATAATATAGCTCAAACAACGCAAATTATTTGAAATTTCATTGTCGGAAAGTCCAGTCTAAAAGAAATGGCAAACTTCGGCGACTATCCTGGAGATTTCAGACTCCAATCTGGAGACCAGGTGATACGGTCGGGTCCAAAATCTGGAGTCTCCTGGATTATCCAGGACAGTTGACGGCACTGTGGTTGTGATCGCAAAGGTATTAAACCTGAAAAAGATTGAGATATTGTAATTTCATATTGCAATAATTTGTTCTCCAGGTGAGGTTTCCTCAGTATGTTATTTGTTGTTTCCTACAAAAAGGTTTTCAGTGAGATGTCTGCATGCAGGATACTTGTAAACAGATCATAGTAGTCACATACTTGTACAAACCAGACTTGAACGGATTTCTTTTAGTCTTTTGCTTTTGTTTTAAGGCTTCTGTTCTGAGATCTGTTATCAGCTGTTCAGCAGATATTTCCTTGTGTTTTCCAAGTGGCAGTAGCTCAATGTCACCAGGAGCAACAGCTTCATACTCCAATGGAAATGCTAATGATGAAAGGTCATGTGTAGCAATTGTAGCTAGAGTTCGTTGATCACACACACTTTCATGCAGCTTGGTCTGATAAGAGGAGATCAAGGAGATAATACATATTATTACCACAACGGGTTGGTCGTTAATTAATTATTAACTTATAGAATCAAGGAGATAAAGTCTTTTATTAAGGTAAAGAGTGCAGTTTAGCATGAAGTGTTGCTCGTCTTTGATTTCATTTATAGAACAGTGCTGACACAATCTGAGATGTTCAGGAATCTTGGGCGTGCAGTACCTCCCATATTCTATCATTAATTTATGATTGCTTGTTCTAAATGTTGCCCCTGTGCATCGCTGATTTGTGTTCTTTATATGGTCCAAGTAATGAGATTTCTTGTTGCCTTGTTTGAAAAGAGAGTAAAATTTTAGTTTCTTATTTTGTTGAATGAGAGAGGATTGATGTGTTTTAGCTATCTTAAGAATATTTTGTGACAATCTAGATATCTCTAATTTATTTATTTGTTCCATATCATTAAGTCCTGTTGTGTTTGTTCCTTCTTTGCAAACTGTGACTGTATTTGGTATGCAGAAGAGATAAAGGAATGATTTCCTGTATTTGGTAATTTTTTTTATATGATGAGGCACTGCTTAAATGTTACATATTTTGAAATCCCAAAATATTCTAGGTACAAATCAGAGACTTTAAGATCCAATGATGCGACAGCAAAGAGAATGTTGCTAAAAAAGTGAATTTGCATTCTTTCAGTCTTTACCGCAATTATTTCTGCTCACTTACTTTGTCAAATGTGGGCGAACCCTCCTGGAGTTGAATTCCTAGGGACCATATCCAAGTTCAGAAAGAGAAATAAAAGTTCGTTGTTGCTAGTTTACGTACTCCATAAATCGCGAGATTAGGCATTTCAGTTTACATTGTATTGTTGAGCAAAAATGGGCGAAGAAAATTTAATGTACAAACAAGCGTGATGCACATGCTAAGTTGGGTTGCTTATAAAGCCTCTTGTTTTTTGATGTTCTCGTTGCTGTCCGTGTCGTTGGATCTTAAGTCCCTGTTGTGTTTATAAGAACAGTGTTTACTATTTACAGCTGTTACATTCAATAATTTCAATTTCAAGCAATTTATTCAAATGACTCCCTAAAACCTTATTAAGATCTTGAGATCACAGGTAATAAACGACCAGCCCCTAATATTTTTTGTAACCTTCAGCTTAATATTCTCTAGAAAAAATTGACCAACAGTATTCTCAGAAGCTAGACATCAAGATGTTACAATAGTTTGTATTGATATCCACATACAGTGAAGTTTGTCAAAACTTGAATTTTTAATCAAGCTTGCAGTTCTTGATGACAGAAGATCAGGTGAAAGCCTGTCTCATGTTTGATATATTTTCCCAATTTCAATCCCAAAGGTGACGAAAACTCAAAATTCAACAAAATTTCTACCTTTCACACTTTTTTGACACTGAAAAATAATGAAAAATAAATAGTGCACTCTGAAAGTATTGCACTAATATCTACTACATGCAAATTTGTATCTAAGTGGCCAAACTTCATTCATTCCTCCACCAACTCAAAAGTTAAAGACACCTTTGACTCCATCATTAATTATGGGAGTGAAAGGGTTGATTTCTTCAAAAAATGTGAGTCAATGCATGTTACATGGCTAAATGTCAGCCGGCTGGGATAACTGCCCCGACTCAGCCTCCTTTGCTGTTTACTTTGCCTCCAAACTAGATTTGTTTGGCTTGGGGGATGGCAGTGGAGGAGTAAAACGAAATGAGAGCTCCACATAACCAGTCACTCAGAATTATTTTGTGTTACTTTGTTTTTTTTTTTTTCACTTTAACAGACCTTTTAAATGCAGGCAAATTTGTGGGGAAGACAAAAAAGGGTTTTTTGAAAATGCTAGTTATGCAACACTGAAATCATTTCCAGTTTACACTGATTTTTCAAATTTCTGACAGCTTACACTGGCTAGCTTTAGGGAGAGCTAACAGTTTCCCACCACCCCTACCGCTTCTCCACCTTTGACCCTGATCCAACCCAGTTTTATTAAGTAGGTCCCAGAGAGATTCAGAAGCTAGTGCTCAGACTATTCTTTAGTCTGTACCTATCAGAGAGTATTAATTTTTGTATTTTTTATGCGATCATCTATGCACAGCAAGGAAATATAATCAAAAGTGAGAAATCAGACAAACACAGATCAAAATACGTTCAATGGACAAAAAATAAATTGATTTAAAGGCAACATTTCTGGAGGAAATTTTTAACAAGACAATGTAGTTAGTTTTCCAATAAATTAGATGAAATTATTACGAATGGTATGTTTATGAAGACTCCTATAGTTTTTTGCAGTAGGTTAGCAGTCCAAAATCTATTGGTAAATGTGCTTGACTGTATAACCCAGTAAATTGCAAAATTAAAGTTACATTTTAAATTTCTTAGTTTAAGCTACAGCTTGGTATTGTTAAATCAAGTGGTAATAACTGCTAAAATTACTGGTGGCCTTCTTACTTGCAAGTTGCCAAATGTTACATATTAAAATATATTGAAGGGACTGGGGCAAACATGTAATCAACCTTACCTAACTGACTTTTTCACCCTGTAATGGTTTTTGCGGCCCAAAATGGCCCGTCTACCCCCTCCCCTGTGACAAATCATTACTCTGCCCCAAAAGCTATCAGTGATGATATTTGTAATAAACCAGTACAGGGAAAAAAGTCATTTAGGTTACCCTGACCCCTTCAATTGCATAAGTTGTTGATCAGAATCAAATCATTGGTTTTGCTACAGACCTGAAGATTGATAAACTTCCTAAAGGTGGCCATGTCAGAGAGATCCAAATTTCGTATTATTGCACACACAATATAGGGTCTGATGTCCTGAACAGTTGCTTTCGCAAACACTTTGAAGTCTTCACTGTGTATAACAGTAATGATTGGTCCCATGTGAGCTTGGCCTGCACCCTCCTGTCCTTCAGCTCCACTATCTCCTTCACTGGGTCTTTTATTTCTTCCCTTCTTTCCACCTTTTTTACCAGCTGTCTTCCCCTTTTCATTTCCTGCAGCAACATAATCTAAAACTGCTTTTGTGTGGCATTGTTTAATGAGTTTAGCAAGCCTGTTGTCCTTGATGGAGTTGTCTTGTAAGTGAAGATCCTAAAGAATGAGCAAATTTCACTGTCTTGATGTTACTACCTTTTAATTATTACATTAAACAAGACAAAGACCAGCATAAATTCTAAACCCAAATATAAATAACACCATTAGGATATTAAGTGAAGAGCACAGATTTGAAGAGGTGACTACTGAGGTCATTTTGACTATTGCAATAGTAACAAGATAGTTATTTTAATAGTATTGCAGTAGTATAATATTATTGTAGTTATACAATGCAGTATTAGGGGTACCTTTCTAATACTACCGAGATAGTGACACCAACAAAGAATTAGAAAATATTAACCTGAATAGGGAAATTCTACAAGCCACCACTTAATGCATTAGACAACTCAGTTAAGATGTGATTGATTTCCTTGTTGTTGTTGTTGCCTTGGCAGTCCTGAACCTGATATTCCTTTTTGACGTCAGAACAAAACATAGGCACGTTAAAACGTGCATGAGCTATTTTGAATGCTTCAGTGTAACTTTAATGCTTCGGTGTAACCTTACCAAGAGTGATGAATCTACCTCTTTTATCCTAAATGTAGATTAGGTTTATGTGCGAAATTGCGTATTGTGGTACATCAATGAAAACGCGAAACGCTCAGCTGAATCGATCCTCAAGCTATATATTCACTTTCTTCTGTCTTTCCCTGTTACATCTGGTGCAAGTTAAACAAATCGTTAAAGTGAAATAAATTTCTACTCACCAAACGTTGATTAGAAGGAAAACTCTAAGGTTTCCTCGGAGTTTCTTAAGCCAAAATGTGACTCATCGAATACTGAATAGTTACGAAATACCAGGATTTTTATCATTGTGGTAGATGGTTGCATCATCATAATTCACGAGGTTTTCACGTGCGATTCTACTCAGTGAAACAGTCTTTAACTCCGACAACTCATTTCTTCATGTTTTAAAAGCTATTGTTTCTCAGAAGACAAGAGCCTTTTTTAAGGATTTGGTTACAAAAGGAAACAGGTCTTCATACGTCCAAGTTACTATATATCATTGTGAAAAGCCAATCTGCATGAGATGTACAGTCACACAGCTGGCACGTGAAAGTGTTGGACTTTGCCCCCTTTCGTGGTTCGTACGTGAGGGAATTCGAGTTATCACACAGTTAACTAGTAAACAGAATTATAAAAATAACTCATGCACACAATTTGCATGTGAAGATGTTGGTCTTTGGCCCTTTCACAATTCGTACGTAAAAAGAGGCAAATTGTCTTACTACAAAATTTTCTCAAACGATTTTAAGAAATCACCTCGGCTTTATTACAACATATGCAATTAAATTATGTTTCATGCAACGTCAAGGTTGATAGCCTAACATTTATTAACTTCCAAGAAAATTATCGAACTTCCGAAATATATTTCTACTTATATCATGTTACTCCACTGAATATAACAGTATCTAATAATTGTGTCAACTAGCTTCTTCCAATTTTATTCCCTAACGCTACTATTTCAACATAAGTTACGCATCTTTATTAAATAGAACGAAAAAGGTCGGTTGAACTTTGTAAGCGAGAGAATAATATTTTTAAAGCTTGTTTACGGGATTAACAATACTCGATACAGCTTTCAGAAAAAAAAAGCTGCCTTTTAAACTTCTAAAACCACATTTTATAGGGTGCATACTTTCGAATTAAAGTCTATATCTAAATATCAATTATTGCTTCATTGGAAGAGATTGAAAATATATGATCTTTTATACTCTACCCAGTTGTAGCAGGTGAAACAGAACTCATACTGACATGCGTTGTACCGATAGCCGAATTAGGTCAGAAATGCCCCGAAGCAGCAACCACACTTAAATATGAACCCTTAAACAGCTGCATCACTGTTCACAGCGTTTGAATCATGAAGATATTTTATGTAATGCTTCCAAACACCTGTACCCGTAATAAAAGACGAAAAGATTGTGAAGGATCAAGATGGCGGTCTCAAAGTGCCCTTGTTCGACCTTTACCAATGCCATGTTTAAATAGATGCCAAGATCTCATTGGTTCCTAAGCATCAACTCATAGTACCTTCAACCTTATTGGCTCTTGCAACAAACATCCCAACATACAAAGCCACAAAGCCACAGAGCCACAGAGCCACAGAGCCACAGAGCCACAAAGATACATACGCTTGCACCACTGACATATGAGCTATTTTTTCAAAATAGCTCAAAAACAAACTGAACAATAAAGGAAAGGATTAATGCCCCTTTTAGTAAGAAATATGGACTACAAGATGAAAGCTATCATAACACTTGATTAATTAATGATTTCTGTAAATTGATCCCTGAGGCTAAAATAGGTCTCTGGAAAACTACTTTTTAGCTCCATGAAGTCACACGATACTGGAAACAATCGTAAGCACAGATTCTTGAACCTTTACTGCAAACCCTACATTTTGTTAAATCCTTCATAAGCAATCTTTCCAGTGAAATATATCTATCAGATTTTTTAGAAAGAAATGATTCACTAATTGGAAACACTATTAATTCCTAAATCTATGAAAATTAGTACCTAGTATTGCAAGTATGTTAGCAACCTTAATCCCAGGGCTCTCTCCTTCTTGCCCCCACAACAAGGGAGACAGAAAGAGATGCTATTAATCCAGCAGTAATGGTTTATACACGTACTGTAAAAATCTTTCTGTTTTTGGTTCAACTTGTTTTAACATATATTATTATGATGGAGACACTTATGGTGAAATTTGCAACAATACATGTTGGTTGTAATAAGGCCAGTTTAATTTTTTAACCAATTGCTTTTACTTTATAATACAAACATTACCTAGTTCTGACTAAACTTACTTCTCTTAAAAATAATTATTGTCTGTACTACCTTTTTAAAATCTTTTGTATTTTGCTGTAAATTGTTCTTTTCTGTACTATTATTATTTATTTATTTTGGCTCTTTCCGGTTTCAGCTTGCCTGGATACATTTTACAGTATAAACACCTGTGTTCAAAAAGAGAAAATATCAACGGCTGGGGTAGTGCTGGGCGCTGTTTTTATCAGGTAAACATGGAATAATCCCAACTTCCCTCTTTGGGCAAACAGGAATTTAAATCTTATAAGCCTATCACATAATTATATTACTTGAAAGATAGCTCTTATAATATTACTCCTAAACTTCTCGCTTGCTGTAAAAAAGCATTTTTTCTTGCATTGCTGGAGAAATATTTTAGCAACAAGAGAAACAAAAAAATGAGCGAGGTGCTCGATTGCGGGATGGGAGAGCTTACTCAGTACAGTGTTGTGTGACATTTCATTTGTATTCTGTATTTCTTTAACTCCGGTTCCAAGTTTTTGAGTGATTGCACATTCAGATTGTCCAGTACTATGGAGATCTAGAACCCTTTCAAGGACAAAGTCTAGCAAATTTCTACCTTTATTTTTAAGACCACAATATTATTTTCAGCTGCACAGAAATGATTTTGACTTTCACTTTCAAGAAGGCAATGCATGTTAACAGGTAAAAATTTAAATTTGATCATGAGAAAAGAGAAAACAAGATTCTTTGATCTCTGGTTGGCACAGCTAGAAGTAAGCCCTTCTAAACTGAAAAATTTAGGACAGAAACTAACCAACTGAAAAATAGAACAGTTTCTGATGAGGACTGCAAACCCAATTCTTTGTTAAAGGAGCGGTCTCTAATTGGCTGAAAGTTCTTAGGTGCTTGAGGTCGTCACACTGTAAATGAAACCTACTTGGTATTATGCATGGTTTGCAACGAGAAAACCAAATGGTTCACTTGGCCTTCATACTCCTTCAATAGAAATGTTCATAACTGTAAACAACTAGCTAAAAAGGCTGTAACTTTAGAACAAGTTAAAATGTTGAGTGAAAATAAACTGAACTGAACTGAAAAAGTACTCTAGAGTGCCGTCAGTATAAAACATGGACTGTGGACTGTGAACCCCAGCCTGTGTATAAAACACCGACTAGGTATAAAATGCGGACTATGGACAACGTTGGCAAAAACTGTGCTAATTGGTTCTAGGTAAGGTAAAATAAGATCAAAAGATTGCTTAATAGCACAACACGTGAGTTTAAGTTATAAATACCCCTAGAAATTCTTGGTGGATGTGTGCCACCAGCTGGTTCTTCACAATATCTGAGCCTGACCAAAATGCTATTTTCTACCCCCATTTGTAGACCTGACCTTGGTCTCTAACATCCATGACAGGGGTCACAAACGCGATGTATATGTTAACATAGGTGTAAATCATGTCATCATAGCTCAGAATATATTACGTTGGATAACCTAATCAGGAAGGTGACAATCACCTTGTTTAGGCTAATATTGCCCAACTACCAGGGGCCATAAAATTGTATCACACATATATACACAAACAGATACTTACCTTTAGCTTATGACACAATGACAGCTCAACTGGAATCAACTCTATCTTATTGAGGTTTAGGGAGAGCACCTTTAAACCTACCAGTTTACATACATCAGCACTGATAGTAGAAATAGAATTATTAGACGCATAAATTTCGGCAAGGTGTTCCAACTCATATATTCCTTCAGGAAGCTCAGTCAGTTGGTTAAAGCTTACGTCGAGTCTTGATAAACTTTTAAGGCTCTTTAAGCTTGGTAAAGCAGTGAGTTTGTTACAATTCAAATTTAATGTTTGGAGAAAATTAAGTTCCTCCATTTCTGAAGGGAGTAGCTGTAATTCATTTCCAGACAAGTCCAGATTCTTCAAATCTTTCAAGTACCCAATTGTAGAGGGCAGTTCTTGGATTCTGTTTCTATGCAAATCCAACGTTTTGAGGTTAACTAGATTCCCTAATTCCTTGGGAAGGGCGGACAATTTCGTGTTTGAAATTTGAAGGAAGTTGAGAGAAGTTAAGTTGAAAATGTGCCTGTCTAATCCACCTTTTTCAATTCTCTCAGATACTTCTGAACCATTCAAGACTAACTCGTATCTATGCTCGTCTGCTGCTTGTTTTACCTCTGGCCAATTCATTTCCACAGGGTTAGAAAGAAAATTGGACGATAAATTATGTTATAAACATCACACAAATTGACGCACACCTGCGTGCCGCTAGAGTCGCGCGTGGTATTTGCTTGAGACGTTATGAATGCGTACATGAAAAGCTACCCTTTCAATGAGCTAGCCACTTCATGTAAGACTACCTTTATTGTCTCCAGCCCTCCAAAGTATTCTCGTCCCCAGCCCCTCATCCCCTGGTATTCGGATGGCTTCTGTACCGTTGTAGTTATGTCCTGTCTTGTGAACATGTCCTCTGACGTAATGTCATATGCAAGCCAATCAGGTCATGCGATCTATCGTGGTAGTCGCGGCATAGGACTGGAAAAGAATCTCCGTTGCAGTTTGGTCTTCGAGCAAAATTTGCAATTCTAGCGGGTCGGGGACGATAGTAAAATTTGTCTTGCAAGGTTTAGTAAACATGGCGGCCGAAAGGCTGCGAAGGAGAATATATTTAATACTGTTTTGGCATTGTACAACAAGAACTTCGAAGAAACAAGACCGGCTGTGCGTCGTTGAAGTTAAATTTCACGTTTTTACATATTCTAAAAGTATGAAGAGCGCATTGAGCAGTTTTCTCCGGCTGTTATTTACGTATCGATCAGCTTAATTACTTTTATCCCATATTCAGTTAAGTTAGCTAATACTTGTCGGAGAGGACAAGGCAAATCGCTTTGTTTATAATCTTTTCACCATCTACGTCCCTGTACAGATCATACTCAAATCTGCATCCTATGAATATTGCGAACTTGGACTTGGATAAAACGCGAACGCTTACGAAAATATGCCGCCGGCTATGACTGATCGTTTCCGTTTCTGATATGCAAAGCTAGCGATCATAGACCGATCTTTTAAGCATAAAACGCGTAAGTTTGCTGTTTGTGTTGTATTCTTCATTAGCGCAGGAAAAAGTTAGTGTTTTTCTAATATGACCGATGACGGCTGACTGTGAAACGGTTGTAAACACTAGTTTTTCTAGAAAGGTGTCTGTGACTTTCGGTGATTCATTGGTAGGACACAGTTTGAGTTATCGCAAAATGTGACTCCTTTCTTCAAGTCCACAGTTTGCGATAACTCAAATCCTGGCCTGAAGAGCGAAGCCTGTATAAGTAAGGTCCACGATCTGGGAACCACATTTCGCGCTGTCGCAAAATATGGAATTTATTTAGGGGCACCCAACGAGCGTTTTCTGTAAAATATCTGTTCGGAGAAACAAATATTGCCTAGAATTTTCTATCACTTGAGGACGACTAAATTTTCTAGATGATCGTTCCACTTATGTAAAATTTTCGACGCTTATCTCACAGATTCCCTACGATTTTCTGAAGTTTAATTTTTTCCATTTTACTGCCCAGGTTAGGCTATTTTTCTTACAAAAAAGGAAACCTAAAATTTTCCGATTCGAAAATGTGATTTAGAGAGGAATCAGAAACATTCTCACTTTCGTAATACGTTAAATTGCATCTAAAATTTTCGGGAAAATAATAGTGAAGCCCTTGAAGGTCTAAACGTTCTCTGGGTAGCCTAAAAAGTGTTTTCAATGTATTTAGGAGGACGCAGTCGTTGGAAGGACATGGAATGCTTATCTCAAAGTTCGCCATGGTTTGCGATATTTTTTTGGCGCAAACCTTGGTTTTAAAACATAGAACACAGACGAGTTAAGGCAAAATAAGCCACAATTGTCAGACATTATGCGTTAGCGCAAACCTTGGCCCCAGTAAAGTGCACCTATTTTTGCCGAGAATGATCTCTGACGCCGGTCAGGTAAGTTGAGTGGACGCGATTTGTGAGGTAAGAACAAAAGAGTTAAATGCTGTATTTTGCAATAACGCAAAGGGTGGTATCGAAACATCACCATAGTTTGAAATGTTGCAAACTAAGACTTCTGCAACAATGGCCATAGTTGAAACGTATATGTTATTTCAAAATATGTCTTTATCTTTAAAAGAAAGGACAGTTCTTATTGGTCCGTGCCGGCAGTTGGTCGAACCGAAAATGGTGGTTGTACTATGGGAGAAGTACTTTCATTGAGTGTAGATGAGGTTGATCGGCAAATCTCCCTGTTTTAAATCACAGAAGGTTTAATTTGCACTGCCATGCCATTGATGTTCTAAAGTAAATAGCTAGGTGGATGAATGTCCTGTCAATCATAACTTGGAAGTCTCTACTTTTTTGGCTAGTGTTCTGAATCCTTACTGCCAAACTGAAATTTTTGCTTGGTATATGCAGCAGGCCTTTCAGAACCCCTATCCTATTATTCCATGTATACTGCCTATTCTACGGACCCTATAGCTAGAAGCCATCTTATCCACTTTTTGACAAATATGATTTTCGCGATCACAATATATGTAGTCCTTTCTAACTATGCATGTACCTTATAAAGTCAACTTTGCAACCGCGACTCTTCTGTTGACACCATTATAATGTTCAACCTCATTATAGCTAATCTAGACGTGAAAATGCGACCTCGTCCAGCAGCACATCCCCATCAGGATGAAAAGAAAACAACAAAATACTATATATATATGTGATGTTTCAATTCGCGGGAAACATAATCAAAAATGATGCTAAAAAAAACTGATCTTTTCCCTCATTGAGTTTTTCTGTTGGGGGTAGAGGGTGGCTGTACACAGGTTACTGCCAAAAACAGTTAAAGACGTTGTTTTGTTGATTACTTCTGATGCACCTATGACTACAGGAATTACTTGCGTTTCTATGGCCACATTTGATCGAGCTTAATTTAGTACCGTTTTCTGAATTAGTTAATTCCATCTCGATGCATTGATGGAAGTATTTCAGTCAGAGGATATATCTTAGTCAACGACAATGAAAATGCTTTGTTTTTTCTTGATAACAATGTAAAGTCGATTGTCAGATATTTCTCTGTCATTTCATCAACAGAGGGGGACCACAGAGATTCAGTCTCAACTGGTACCCAAATTTTTACATGCTTTCTTTTTGTCAACTCATTTATGAGTTTTTGCCAAGCATTTGATTAGCCTTCGTCGAATTCACCATTTTTGGCAAAAATTTGCCTTTTTCGAAAAATCAGTCATTGTCAAGGTAGCCTTTTTTGTCATCTCATTTGAATTTTGATCAAACCTTTCATGTATTCTTCCCAAATTTGCCATTTTCGCCAAAATTTGCTATCCTCGTAAAAATCTCTAATTAGCAACTGACCATTTTTCGCCATGTCCTTTGGCAAGCCATTAGTTTCCTCTTGCCAATGTCACTATTCAGTCGCCAAATTTGTCATTTTTGTAAAAATCGAGAACTGTCAACATGCAACATGCCACTTTTTGTCATCTCATTTGAATATTTGGCCAAACCCTTGATGAATTTTTGGCATACACGCCATTTTTGCCAAAATTTGCCTTTATCACCTAAATTTGCCATATTCTTGAAATCACTATTTGTACAAGATGCCCGTTTTTGTCAAAACCTTTGATAGATTTTTCCAGAAATTCGTTGATTTCGTAAAAAATGGCACTTTCGTAAAAACCCACAATTAACGACATCCTTCTTTTGTCATCTTGTGTTAATTTTTGCCAAACCTTTGATAAATATCTTGCCAAATTAGCCATTTTCTCCAAAGTTGCTATTCTCGCTAATTATCGACAGGCAATTTTCCCAGACGTTTGATGAATCCTTGCCAAATTCGCGAATTTTGCAACATTTGCCATTTTCGTTAAAACTCAGAATTATCGACATGCCTGTTTCGTCATCTTGTTTTAATTTTTATCAAACCTTTTATAAATTCTTGCCAAATTTAGCATTTTCGTAAAACTCACAATTATCGACATGCCTCGTTTTAATTTTGACAAACCTTAAATGAACTGTTCCCCAATTTGCCATGTTTGTTATAATCGCCATTTGTCAAGATGCCCCTTTGTGTCATCTCTTTGTCAAACCTTTGATAACTCTTTGCCAAATTTGCCATCTTCGCAAAATTTGTCATTGTCCTAAAAATCGCCAACTATCAACATGCACCTTTTTGTCATCTCATTTGAGTATTTGGCCAAACCCTTGATGAATTTTTGGCACACTCGCTACATTTGTGGAAATTTGCCTTTTGTCAATATTGCCTTTTTGCCACCTCATTTGAGGTTTTGCCAGATCATGGATGGATTTTTGCTCAATTCCCCCTTTTCCCAAATTTCCCATTTTTGTTAAAACCGCCAACTGACAATATGCCTGTTTTGTTGCGTCATTATCTCAATCCTTGCCAAATTGGCCGGTTTCGCAAAATGTGTAATTTTCGTAAAGCCCACAATTATCGAGATACCTCTTTTGTCATCTTGTTTTAATATTTGCCAAACCTAAATAAGTTTTTCCAAATTTGTCATTTTCGTAAAATCGCTATTTGTCAAGATGCTCCTTTTTTGTCATCTCATTAGAATATTTGGCCTAACCCTTGATGAATTTTTGGCACACTCGCCATTTTTGCCGAATTTGCCTTTTTCGCCTAAATTTGCCATTTTCTTATTATAATCGCCATTTGTCAAGAAGCGCCTCTTTGTCACCTCAATTGAGGTTTTTCCAAACCTTTGATGGATTCTTGCCTAATTACCCGTTTTCTCAAACTTGCCATTTTCGCGAAAATCGTCAACTGTCAATATGCCTCTTTTGTTGTCTCATTTAAATTCTTTGCTAGACCTTTAATGAATCCTTTGCCAAACTCGCCATGGATCATGGATGGATTTTTGCTCAATTCCCCCTTTTCCCAAATTTCCCATTTTTGTTAAAACCGCCAACTGACAATATGCCTGTTTTGTTGCGTCATTATGTCAATCCTTGCCAAATTGGCCGGTTTCGCAAAAAATGTCATTTTCGAAAAACCACAATTATCGACATGCCTCCCTTGTCATACTGCTTACATTTGGGCCAAACTTTAATAAATTTTTGCCAAATTTGTCATTTTCATAAAATTGTCATTTGTCAAGATGCCCCTTTTTGTCATCTCATTTGTATTTGGCCAAACCCTTGAACTCTCCATTTTTGCCGAAATTTTCGTTTTCGCCTAAATTTGCCATTTTCTTATAATCTCCATTTGTCAAGATTCCCCTCTGTCACCTCAATTGAGGTTTTGCCAAACCTTTCATGGATTCTTGTCCATTGCCCGTTTTCTTTAATTTGCCAATTTCGCGAAAATCGCCAACCGTCAATACGCCTCTTTTGTTGTCTCATTTAATTTTTTTGCCAGACCTTTACATGTAATGAATCCTTTGCCAAATTCGCCAATTTCGCAAAATATGTCATTTCGGTAAAAACCCACAATTATCGACATCCCTCTTTTATCATCCTGCTTACATTTTTGCCAAATTTGTTATTTTTATAAAATTGTTATTTGTCAAGATGCCCCTTTTCGTCATCTCACTCGTATTTGGCCGAAGCCTTGAACTCTCCATTTTTTTGCCGAAATCAAATTTGCCTTTTTCGCCTAAATTTGCCATTTCTTATAATCGCCATTTGGCAAGATTGCCCTCTGTGTCACCTCATTTGAGTTTTTGCTAAATTTTCGATGGATTCTTGCCCAATCCCCCATTTTCTTAAGTTGCCAATTTCGTGAAATCGCCAACTGTCAATATTGCTGGTTTGTACTTGACGTCACGGCGGCCATGTCGGTGGTCAAGAACAAAAGCATTTCTCTCCTCTGGGAACCAAACTCTATTTTCGTGTTAATTCTTCCAGAAAAATTATATGTATTGACCCCCAGCATGGCCTCCTTGTCTCGTGGTCGCTAATTTCGCAAAATTTGTCATTTTCGTAAAGCCCACAATTATCGACATGCCTCATGTTTTAATTTTTGCTAAACCTATAAATTCTTGCCAAATTTGTAATTTTCGTAAAATCGCCATTTGTTAAGATGCCCCTTTTTTGTCATCTCATGTGAATATTTGGCCAAACTCTTGATGAGTTTTTCGCATACTCACCATTTTTGCCCAAATTTCCCTTTTTCGCCCAAAATTTGCCATTTTCTTATAATCGCCATTTGTCAAGATTCCCCTCTTTGCCACCTTATTTGAGTTTTTGCAAAACCTTTGATGGATTCTCGCCAGTTTTTCCAATTTGCCATTTTCGTGAAAATTGCCAGCTGCCAATAAGCCTCTTTTATTGTCCCATTTAAATTTTTTCCCAGACCCTTGATGAATCCTTGCCAAATTCACCAATTTCGCAAAATGTCATTTTCGTAGGACCCACGATCATCGACATGCCTCTTTTTTCATCCTGTTTTAATTAGGGTTAGGGTTATAAATATTTTATAAATTCTTGTCAAATTTGCCCTTTTCGTGAACAATAGAAAAATGAAAAAGCTAACAGGGATAATTCGCCATTTTCACACCTTCCATAATAGGCCTTGTTTTGCATGAGCAGTCTTTAATTTCTCTTGGAACGACTGTAACACCCAGGGGAAATAAAGTGCAAGGGTCATGGAAAAATTGGGGGGAGGGGGGTGGGGGCAAAGAAGGCGCGTTATGGGAGATGTGAAAATGGCGGATGAAGAGTAAAAAATCGCCTTTCTTTGTATACGCCACTTCCACATTTTCCATAATGCGCCTTATTTTCCCCCAAAAATTTTGCATAAGCAATGTTTTCAATTTCTCTTGGGACGGCTATAATACCCAGGAGAAAATAAGATACAAATAAGGGCAAATAAGGTGCATTATGGGAAATTTGGAAGTGGCGTATATTACATTTAAAAAAGAAAGCTAGTTTGCTTTCGTCTTCATGACTATGCACGATTCCCATAATGTATGCCTTCTCTTCTTTGAGATTCTTCCCAAAGAGGTAAATTCGGTCCTTACTATACTACTTAAATAAAGAGGCACAGCTTTTGATGCACTTTGTAAATGAACAACGGGTTACCCCAATGATTCAAACGCTAGGGCCGTTTATTCCTGGTATAAACTGGGAAATTCAATATTTAGGCCAGGTCACGTCACGATACCAATTATCGGTAAGCCATTTAAGGCCTCCTTTATATGTAGAAAAACGTTGTCCAGGGTATAAGGGTTTAGCCGTCCTGGGTGCCAACGTTTCGCGCATTTACGCTCGGCTAGAAGGATGCCGCGCCTAGACCGATCACCCTTTCGACGGTAGGGGGCCACCATTTCTCCACACAAACACTTTGAAAGCATGCGCGCGCTGTTATCGTTAAAGGAAGAGACACCCTTTTCCCGAGATAATTTTTCTTCATATAAATGGGGCCTATAAAGTCAGTGCTACCTTAGCTTCCCCACCAACCTACAGCCTGTGGTCAAGCAGGGTACGAGGGCACGCAGAGGGGCTTATTTAATGGTGGATGAAATCGTTATAATACAATAGCCATCCCTACAGGCACTGTCAAACCTTCAGTTATAGATGAATATAAAAGCAACTAGTTAACCCTTACAAAACTAGCTCTGGGTCAGTCTATACATCAGGCAAAAAACTGCATGCTATTAACCCTTCCATAAGCTTAATATAAAATCGTTTCTTTCTCATGCATGTCTTGATACCCCTGTACCCTGACAGAAAAGGAAGTGCAACAGAGATAACATTCCCCACAGGTTAGCATCTATAAGCAAACATTAAGATACTGTAAGTATGAGATGAGGAAAATTGATTCAGGAAAAGGTTAAGATCTAGGATCTGTTCATTCAAAGAATGGTATTCTCTTTTAAATTTTCAGTGTATAGCTGGAAAAAAACATCCACGTTATATGCCATTTTCCCAGTAAGTTAATACATTATATTTGATACGTGATCTCACCAGCCTTTGTGATGGAGATACGTAGAAATAATAGCAACACATGCACAACTGCTGAAGAGACGTTATACCAAAAATAGCAATTTATAAAATACAATCGGACAATACTAATGAGCACTTAATTTTGCACATTTATTTTAGTTGCTTTATATCATGCACTGAAGACGAGGGAGAACCCCGCCTAAGATCTAAATTGAAGGAATCCATCCCAAGTAAATAATGATAATAGTTAATGCTTACAGTGTATTGCCTGGGTTGTCATTAAGAGGCGGGGGGCTGGGATCTCCTCCGGCTACTATGAACGTGGTCCCCAGCTACTTTCATACGAAAATAGCAGAAAAATGGAATCTAAAGAAATCCCTAGCCATTTGATCAATGCCTACTTGTGATATTTAACCGGCAACTTGAAATCTCAGTGACAACAGTGGAACTATTAGGTAACCTCAAACCTAGTGATTTATTTTACTTGGGCTTGGGTAACATTCCTATTGAATGCAATTAAGGTAAGAAGTTAAAAACTAACTTAAGTCCAGGTTTCCATGTAGGCACTATCATAAATCATTCTATAGCCCTCCAATATCCTTTATATCCCAGACGCTATGATAAACCATAATAGGAAATTTTTTTATGGTTAACATTTATGTGTACGATCAAATTTTAGAGTGAAATATCAGGAAAATGTCTAAAAAAGTCAAAATTGCTAGCAAAGAAAAAAAGAAAGCACCTAGCACTTGACTTCCCAATTGGTACCACTTCATGTAAAACCTCTCCCAGGATTAAAGGTTGTGAGAGCAAATATCCCAGCCGGCTAAATTCTTGCCTTAAGTTTGTTAATTTATTGACACTTGATTTAATAATGAACGATGAATGACAGAAAATTGAGGAATCACGCCCATAAATTTATTTTTCAGGAAAAATGCCATCTTGAATTTGGAGCAATTTAATAAAAGCTGGTTAAAAAGTTAAGGTGTATGTTTCAAAATTACCTGACTCTTATGAAGAACCCAGCATTTAATTAGAGATACAATTTTCCTTTTGACTGCCTACCATCGTATACAAGTACTAAAAATTTACAGATCTTTATGATTTGATCCCTACCCTTATCCTCTTTTTCCTAATGTTAATATCAATACTACAAAACGTTGATTTACTGAACCAAATATCATGACTCAATTGTTTTCCTTTTCTAGTTTGTGAAAAAATATTGTTCTGTGACAGGGTTCTGTCCATGGAAAACCTGACCTCCCTTCTGAAGAGAGCATCTTTAGGTACAAAATCTGCAAAGATAATGGATCAACATTAGGACCCGTTGATACTTTATTTGGCAGGTATTTAAGTATGGGGTTGGTGGGCTGAATCATTTGAGAATGGGGTACAAAAGTGACTTATCCATCTGTGGCTGAAAATTCTAACCTCTATGTAATAGTAAATGTGGAACCTGCATTTTGCGTTCGATAAAATCAAAATACCCAGCCTTTTACCTCCCTTCCCCATAACATAACTGTTAATGATAACTTCCATGTGAAACCAACTCTTGCACATTGTAAGTGACCACCTCCCATAATCGATTAGGGATCCAAAAACATCAAACTTTTTACAATCAAAGACTCTTGTAATATCCTACACTACTCTTACAGTATGTACAATGCTTTTCTAGTATAGTAGCTGTGAATTCAAGAAACCTCTCAAATTCATCAGAACTTGAGTTCCATTAACAGAACACAAGATAAAAAAAGCAATGGTCATCCTTCTACCATTTAGGCCTGCCAAGGGTTAAATTGTTTGCTAAACTGGAATATGTTTTCTTGCAAAATAAGATCGAGTCTATACTAAAGATCACTAAAGGGGTTTATTGGTAAGGTAAGGAAGAAAACATAGGCAGGAAGGTCTTGAACACGTAAGCAGGTAAGCAATGTCTGACACACTTCCACTTCAACTTTAACCAATTGCTGCTGAGTTAAAGTCACTATAATTATGAGGAAACTGAGACTACTCAATTGGTCCTGAGAAGAAACCACATTCTTTGATAATACAGCAGGGTACTAAGGTTACAACCTTGCTCCTGTTATTTCATTATTGTGCTCAACTACCTTCTGCACCTGTTCCTCGACAGCCTAAATAAGTGAGGTTTACTGAATCAGCCTAATCAGAGCAGAAGACAACCTGCTGTTTGCGAGATCTTACCAAGCTTGGATTCGCAAACGACCTAGCACTTGTAGCAGGACTAGAAGAGGTTAGTAGAACTTGCTGTCCACACATTAATTTCATTACGTAGGTGCTTTTACTCATCATTGGGCCAGTAGTGAACAACCAGCAGCCATTCACCAGTACTTTGAAATCCGAGATGAGCTCTCAGTACATGATGGTGTAATATTCAAGGGCCAGCGATGCATCATACCGCAGACCCTAAAACAAAAGATCAAGCAGAAGCTACACTACTCCCTTATTGGGTCCAAGGTTGTTTATATAGAGCACGGGAGACAGTATACTGGCCAAGCACAAATGCTGAAATCACTGACTACATCCAGAAATGCGACGTCTGAATGTCACTTCAGAGTAACTAGACTAAAGGACCACTTATCTGTCATGAGCCCACATCAAGGCCATGGGGGAAAGTTGCCACTAACATCTTCACACTTGATGACAAGAATTATCTCTGCACAGTAGATTACTACTCTGGGTACTTTGAAGTGGATCAGTTACACAGCAATACAGGAACTGTCATCATAAAGAAACTTAAGAGACATTTTGTCACACATGGAACATCTAATGAATTGCTAAGTGGCAAAGAACCACCTTTTAACTCTGCAGAATGAGAAATTTTTGCAGTCACCTGGGACTGAACATGTAACCAGCTTCCTGGGCTACCGCCAAAACAATGAACGAGTAGAAAACACAGTCAAGACTGCAAAGAGCTTAATCAAGTAAGCCAAAGCATCAGGAGCCGATTATTTTCTTTCTCTACTAACCTGGAGAAACACCCCAACAGAGGGGCTGAGCACCTCGCCAGCTCAGTGTGTTTGGGTGACGTATGCGAACCCACCTTGAAGGAGACCTGGCCATTGGTGAAAGGTGAGACAGTCAAAGTAATGCCACTTCTCTGTGACAAGAGCCAGACATGGTTCAAAGCAGAAATAGAAGAACTAGCAGATGTGCGATCCTATAACTTAAATCTGACAGAAGATGGGAGAATCCTCCACAGAAACCGCAGACATCTCTGCAGGAGCAGAGAGCCATTCTACAGCTCACAACCTAGTGAGGCTTCTGTAGCCCTGCAACCCCCGGATATGGTCGCCTATCTAGAGAAAGTCCAAAGACCTCACCCAACAAAGGGTCAGTCATTCCCAACAGTGCCATCTCGGGGGGACCAGTCTAAACAGCCAACCAAAACCCCTGTTGCAATACTTAGCAAGGCCCAACCTCTGTGCACGACGTCTCAGCTAGTTGAAAATGGGATCACAAGAGCTGGTTGGTTGTCAAAGCCACCTGGCTATTTAAAAAAACTTAATGATTGACTACACCTGATGATTGTAGGAGACAGTTAAAAAATAGGGTTTTTTTCTCGTTCTTTTTCTTGCTTAGACATTGAGCACTTTTGAAACTGTTGACTTTGTTCAAAACGTTCTGTGTTCAGTGCTTTGGCTGATGTTGTTATGCTTTCACTAGTTACAGTGTATTAAGTGCCCACTGTGCAATGAAGTTTTTTCCTATTTTCATTTTATTTGTTAAAAAAAAGAAAGAAGGAAAGGTGTCATGGTAAGCCTGTGGTGGTACGTTGTAACCCACATGACCTAAAAAACAGGTGCTTTTGTAGTCGCTTTGAGGCGGTCATAAAGGGACACAGTCAGCTATGGGACTGCGCTGACCTGGACACTACTGACACTACTTTTGCCCGTTTTGAAAAGTGTTTACCTCAACCTGAAATCAAACCTACGTGTTGGATACATGTAGAAATCTGCTTCAATCCTGCGTAGTGTTTCATTCGATCCTCGATCTTTTACTGAAAATCTCTTTTTGAGTAAACTCTACTCGTCCTATTACATTATTTTATCACAATTGGTTAAAAACAGTATTTAAAGGAACATGAACAGAAGAGGTGAGAGATGCATACGCACCGGGCAGAGGAATCGCCTTCGTTTACCGAAATAACAAGAGAAATGAATCAGCAACATTGGCGAGGAAATAATCGTCATATATATATTTGGAAAATCGATGAAAAAGTTTTCTCGACCGTGAACCTTCGACAATGATTCAATTTCTCACCTCTACTGATGTTTGAATTCGGAAGCATTCGTCGATGTTTGGCTTTCCCTGGAAAAACTCACCGGTGAATTCTCAATGGTATATAAAAAAATGAGTGCTCTGATGTGGCTTTGGGCCTATAATCACGTCACGATTTCGGCTTGTGACTAGTTTAACTCTACAAGGTTTGTTTAGAGTATTCTGGATACGCTTTTGTTTCATGCGTGTTTTGTGACATGCAAATCAGCTAAGAAATGGTTTCCAACGCACATGTGCATTAGCTGACTGTGTCCCTTTAAAGATTGAATTTGTCTTTATTGAGCATTTGAGACTGCTATTGTTACACTAAGCATAAAATTGTGCAGAGTCTCTGAGAGCTTTGAAGTTGTTGAGAATTTAATGACAGCAAGTGTCTTCGGTGAAAAGTCAGTCTCCAGAAAAAATGCATAATTTTCTTCCTGGTAGACCTTCTTTGTCGCATGTGACCACCTGGAAATTCTGCACAATTTCCAAATACTTCTTGTGCACAATCAACAGCCACGAAGATGTTTTATTAGGCTGGTAGAAGATTTTGAGTGATAAATCATCTTACCATAACTTTATCGAGTAGTGAATGTTACTAGCTAATGCATTTTTCATGCACACCATAAAAAAGACAACATTTATGCAAAGGACAATATTTAACCACTAGTGCGTTACAGGGAAAATATATACATACATTGTATCAATGAAGCTTATCAGCCAATCCAAGCCTTTGTTTGCTTCTTTTAATCCCTGGTTTTCTTTCATGCCTGTAAAAAAAATTGAAAACGAAAAGAAAATATACCGTAACTCAAGAATTATTGTTTTTTTTCTTCTAAAATTCATGGACAAGAGAACTTTTATTACATGTCTCTATACAGCTACAGAGAGTGTCTACAGTAATAAAGAAAAGATATAACCTCATGATAAAATTATGACAAGATGTGATTTTGTGCTATCAGGACAAAGCAGAAATTGGCAGAAGTCTGTATTTAATTATTCTGAACTTCAGAAGTACATGTATAATTATTAAAAAGTATATAAAGCCCGCGTGTCTAGACTTTGTGGCTAAAGTCTGCTTTGTTGTGTGAATTGTATGTTTTTGCCTCCAATCTCAACAACTTTATTCTTAGCGAATTGTGCAGATGTCCTTTCTGATGGACTCTAATGTTTTTTCCAGTTCGTCAGAGTTTCTTGAAGCTTTTAGTACAGGAATTTGAGCACATGCAGTTTCTATTACATAAAGATGCATGCACTAAACAACTCCCTGATACATTATGTACATCTTTATCAAGAGAACATTGAAGCAAATGGGATTTTCAAGAATAAAATTGAGGGCAAGCTGAGAAAAATGCCCAGAAATTTATCAGAACAAAATCTATTTGGTTTTCATTGGTTTGTCATGTCATGTGATGATCTCAGTGCTTGCACAAGTTATGGGCATACTGTACATACTCTTGTTGGCTTTCATAGGCTACGTTAACAAACAGCAGAATATCAAAATCTACATGTACTCATTAGAATCTGATGAAATTTGGCAGAATTCCTGTTAATATAATTCCACTTTATATGAAGGAAACATAAAAAATTAAAGTTGAACAAACTTTAAGGAGTTTGTCACACTCAGTAGAGTATAATTACTTTTTTCTCACTACATAGTGGCCACAACTCTTAAGGCAAAAGTTTGGAAAAATTAAACATAATACCTCTCATTGCTGATTGGTTACATTTACATGTACCGCACATGAATAGGAAAATGGAAATTAGAAATGTTGATGTTGGGTAAGCAGGCATTTTGTGGGGAGGAAGGATATACAACTCCCCTAAAAATACTGTGAGGGAGGCTAGGTTACAGAAACAAAATGAGACAAATTTTTGCAGAAAAAAGCTGAGGATAATAAAGGTATGGTATTTAATACTGGATAATTAACGAGGGAAGGAGAGTGGAATTTATCTAACTCACCTATTAAAAAAGCTTTGAATAAAGTTGAAGTTAAGTTAATCTACATTTTAGCATAACTCAGCTGTAACGTGGTGCTCTGGCAGTGCACTATTCTTCATAAAACAGACCAAACTGCAAGCACTGTAGATTTTACTTACAAGTACACTGTATTGAGTACATTTGTGTAAGGTCTTCAGCATGCACAGTTGGTACATTATTTAATAACAATTGTTTGATATCAACCTGAAACTACATGCAGACCAAAGTCCTTTTTATTTGCCTCTTTCAAACTGCCCATAATACACCTTGTTTACCCTTGTTTATCTGATACCCAGTGACTTAAGTATCACATGTCTTGGAGGAATATTGGAGGTGGCTGAACAGCATGACAGTTCACAATGGTAACTTTAAGAACAAGCATTGTATACGGCTCCCATGACTAAGAACCTGCATTTTTCCAAGTTAGTCTAAACAGGTTCTTATAGAAATGGTAGTTAGCACATTAGTTAAGGCTATTTAGGTTCTTTTAAAGGTTATTATTTTCTGAAGAAAAAAAAGAAATACATGTACAGCTAAGAGTATTTAAAAGTGATTCAACTTATTATTAACTGGCTTGCTGAAAAGTGGGCCCAGTTCATAAAATGCCTTCAATTTTTTCTCCGGTGCGTATTTCTAGCAATTACTGGTGGGGGTGTGCCATCCTACACTTCAATTCCTGACCCTAGACTTATTTCAGACCAATACCTATTACGCAAATGTGAGGCAGTACCCTTCCAAGATTTTTTGTTCACAGAACAAACGCTATCAATAATTATTAACTGACAAATCGGGGGGGGGGGAGGGGGGAGGGGAGGTTATTCCTGGGAATTCATGGTGGGGGGAGGTGTGTTGTCTTGCTCTCCAAATCCTGACCCTACACCTTATTTCAGATCAATACCTCTGAGACAAATGTAAGGGAAAACTCCCCCAAGAATTTTCATTGTCTTTACTTATGGTGATAAACACTACTGGCTGCCATAAATGAAGATGTGTTTGAAGCTAGAGTACTATGCTTTTTCATTGTCAGTCTCCTTCAAAAGTCGCTACGATGAGTACCTTTTGTGATTTTTCTTCACTTTTTGTTAAAGTTTAAATCTTTTGATGAGTTGTTTCCCTTCCAAAACGTGATTGCAAATCTCTCTGTGTGTGTAAGTACATCCATTGAATAAAGACATCGCTCAACCTATCATTGGCACTTTTTTCAGTGCATTTTACAAAAGATAGTAGGATGGGTTGCTTTGAGGTTTGTCATTGCTTTATGCTAAAGTAGAATCTGACAGCCAATGTCTCTTTTTATCTTATTGCAATTATTCTTCCTCTGCATGTGAAATGCCATTCCTTACAGGAAAGGAATGTCCCAGAAAATGCGCTCACTGTAGATCAACATGTCAAAAAAAATATGGGTATATATTCACTAGGAGAGTTAGAAAGGCTTTAAATGCAATATCAGACAAAAATGAAACTTAAATTTAATTTGCTTTGTTAGTTTTAAGAACCTGAATTGAGAAATGTACTGCTTGTTAAAAGCAGTTTATGACCAGTAGAACGACAAGAATTTTCGGAATTTCTGGTTGAAAAAGCAGTTCAGTCTCCCTTTTTTCTTTAGGGTCATTCCACAGTAATTTGGACAAAAAATATAAAAAATCAAAATTGTTTGTTTCACTCAATTTCTTGAAAAATTGAAAATATACTAGTTATAGTATATGAAAATGATAAACTTTGTTTGTAGTCAGTTGTCGCGTATGCATAAATTATCATTAATTACCATATACAGTGAAAATAGCTGTTGCGGAGGGGAAAGTTAAATGTGTTTCTGATAACAAACTATTAACAGGAATTTTGCTGAGCTGGCATGGGACAAAAACTACTTAATGCAAAGTTACTTTAGTATTGACCAACATTGACATTTTAAGCATTACGACAGCAGCAGACAATGTCATGGATGCTGTTTTCCCCTCCGCAGCATTTTGAAGCCTGGTAGTTTTATTTTTAGGCTAACAAATAATTAAATCAACTTCTTGTTTTCATATCTTCTAATTTTTGACCAAGGTTTAATTTTATTATGTTCTAATGGATTTCACGTTTTTAGCTGAATTTGATGAAGAATGATTAGTTTCTGTTGCAGAGGGGAAATTTCGTTGCGGAGGGGAATTCCGTTGTGAGATTGTACTCAAACAATGCATTGTGGGATAGCCAAAACCATGTGCTCAAATTCAATATGGCAACCTTGTTGAGTTGAGAAGTATTGAATTTTAAAAAATGCCTTCTAACACTGAGAGAAGTAGAAAGTTCAGAAAGGAAGTGAGAAGTGACCCTATTAAACATGAAGAGTACAAGAAAAGAGACAGGGAAAGACAAAGAAAGAAGTATACTGACAAGAAAGCAACCATGACTGAAAGTGAAAAATCCAAGCTAAGAGAAAAAGAAAGATTAAAGAAAAGAAAACAAGTAGCACGAAAACGGCAGAAGAATTTGGAAAAGAGTGAAGAAAAAACAAATGGCACATTCAAGAGCCCACAAAGTCTAGGAAGAGCAGTTAAAAAAGTGAGGAGAAGTCTCCCTAAAGAAAATGAAAAGAAAACGCAAGTTCTGTCTGAAGTTGTTAACTCATTGTCTCCAAGGAAAAGAAGAGCTGTTCTTGAGTCATGTGATGCAGCAGTGAAAAGAAGGAAAAGTGAAGAAAGTAGAAGGAAGATCAGATCTGATGCCCTCTCTGAAGAACAGCTGAAGTCAGTGGAAAATTTTTATAACAGAGATGATATAAGTAGAATATGCCCAGGGAAGAAAGATTTCATATCAGTCAAAACTCCTGGAGGAAGAGAGTTGAAGCAGAAAAGGTTACTCTTGCTTAATGTGAAAGGAGTGTATGAGCTTTTTAAGAAAGAAGAACCTGATTTGAAAATTGGACATTCAAAGTTTGCCTCCCTGTGCCCTCGTCAAATGATGCCAATGTCCTTACATGATCAGGAGCTGTGTATGTGTAAATACCATGAGAAAATCAATATGATCCTAGATGGCTTGAAGAATGTTCTCCCCAACATACCTAAGTCCAGTGAAGATCTTCTCCGTAGCACAGTCTGTAGTCTTGATCAAGTGAAGTGCATATGAGTGTCAATGAGGAAACTACTACATCTTTTTACCAGTGGGAAACCTGTGAGGATGGAAGAGTGCGGAAAGACCCTGATTCAGTGCACCATAGCTGATGCAAAAGAAGAATTGAGTGAGCAATTGCAGCCATTTGGCAGACATGTATACAACATCAGGAGACAATTTGCAGAGCTCAAATACCTCAAAGAAAATTTGCAAATGGGGGAAGTGATCATCCACGAAGATTTTGCGTAAAACTTTCAAATGAAACACCAAAGAGAAGTGATGGCAGCACACTGGTCAAATTACACAGTCACTTTGTTCACGGCAGTTGTCTACTACAGAGGTGGTGAAGGTGACCTGGAACACAAATCATTTGCTGTGATATCAGATGACTTAAGCCATGATAAGAAGAGTGTGTATGCCTTCAACAAAGCTATACTTGAAGAGGTCAGGAAGATTACCCCAGTAACCAAGGTACACTATTGGAGCGATGGAGCAGCCTCCCAATTCAAGAACAGGTACAATCTGGCTAACATTCTTTTTCATGAGCAAGACTTTGAAGCCAAAGCAACATGGAGCTTTTTTGAAACTGGTCCCTTAAAGACATTTAAGAAGAATTCACACCAACTACACATTAACAGTGTAACAAGTTGCAATGGTTACTATAAAGGTTGTGGAGCTTAAGATACAGTTGTATTTTAGCCAATGTAAAGTTGTTGAAGTTCATATATATATATATATATATTAAAATACGGCTGTTATAATTAGGTTTTCATGGGTTGTTTTATGAATACTGAAATGTGGACAAATTTTCCCCTCTGCAACTTCCCCTCCGCAACAGTGGATGATGGTCTTTGACCCTGCCTCATTGAAAAAGTGCGGTATATTTAAGTTTCCTTTTGTGATTCTTGTAATTAACATAAGTTGATAAAATGGAAAAAGCAATTGAGCTTAGGATACCATTCCAGAATTCAGAGGAAAGTAAGAATGAAATTAAAAAACTTTAAGCACAATATTTTCTGTTCCCCTCCGCAACAGCCCTCTTTTGATGGTCTGTGATCTTAATAATGCATTTAAGAGACAAGCATGAGACTAGAAATGATAGCTCCTGTAAAGACATAAACCCCACCTAAATATCTAGAACTAAATGAAAAAACTTATTACACTACAACATGATTAGTGTCTCTGAATTTCCCTTCCACAACAGACGGAATACTGTGGAATGACCCTTTAAGGTCAAATCAGTCAAGTTATTCTGTCACACTTTATTTTGGGGGGGCAGAGGGATTGGCAGAGGGGTGCATGAAAAATTAATAATGCTTTTTGTTTCTTGCTTAGAATGTCTAACTTGCTTACTTTTTTCATAAAATTATGTTGGAATTATGTGAAAAGTCACAGCCCTGATTTAAAAATGGTACTCATTTTTCTTGTTACAAAAGTCTTTCAAAAGGGTACAAAGTTCAGATGAGTTTATGTTTAACTCTCACCTGAGATGCTATGTCATTAAATGGTCAGTGACAATGTGGCCTTGACAGTTTGCAAAGACACCCTCTCCCAGGAAAAAAAATCTGCATACCAAATTAGAAGTTATGTACAAATGACCATAAATTGAAAAGAGGAACTAAATCATTGACCTAACTGGCATATAAATTTCAGTTGGAGTGACAAGGCACCTATGTCTCCAAAGAGAATTCTGAATGTTGACTTATCTGATATTTACCTAGGTGTACAGAATTTTTTCCAGACAGATTTTACACGTAGAAGCGGTCAGCAAAGATAGCGGACGTGTTTTGCTTACTGTGTGTGATATGTCTTCCGTTCACTGCTTAATGCAGATTTTTACAGCATTTTTCTTTATTTTTTGGTGTCTCCATGCATCCGTTTATGTAACAAGCGTAAAGCCATCAAACAACAAGCCTTCTCTAAAGGACCTTGAGTCGCTGTTCGATAGCAAACTCAAGCCGATTCATTCCAGGCTAGACGACCTATTCAAAAAAGTTGACAACTACAAGGCTCTACAAGCAAGACTTGATTCACTTGAGGCAAGGAATGCGAGCTTAGAAGCCGAAAATGCTAATCTGGAATGAACTCGACGAAAGATTGAAGTGTTGTACTTCTAATCAATTTAAAAAAGAACTAACTTCGCATTTCATTAGTCTCTATTAATCTTTACTGATATTTTGATGGTTTATAAACACGTATCTATCTATTTGTTTTGTTTTGTTCTGTATATTTACTTTGGTACCAAGTTTATGATATTTATGTGTACCATTGTATTTGTTGAGCCTCTTTCCTGACTCTCACATTTTTAATTATCATAATAATTATGGTCACCCAACTAGTTTAGCTTTTTAGTTATTTTGAGTGTCCCGCTACTATGTAATTATAATTATAATCTTGTAAATTCTTTTAGTTGCATGTTTACAGTAGTAGGAATAAACTGTTGTTGTTGTTGTTGTTGATATGTGAAATTCAGCATGATAGTCAGAGTCCAGGACTACTGTAGCTCTTATGCTGAATTTTAAAATACAAAATCCCTTAACAGACATCCCACTACACTGTATATTGGACAACTAGAGCTGGTCCCTGCTTTACTTCACTCACTTTATAACTAAGATTCTCTAAAAGACCGACATCTCTTTAAGACAGACGCTTTTTTCTGATCCCAGAGGTGTCCATCTTAAAGAGTTGAGGCTAAACCGCACTCACATTTCTTGCAGAATTTTGATCCAAAAAAGTCTAACAGCGTCATCTTCCAAATCAAAAGCAAAACACATCCACATTGAATTTCCACATTATTATTCTTAGCCACTTTCAGAGAGTAATCATTGCAGTCGGCTGACTGAAATAAATGACTGCACTAATCCCTAAACTTGCTATTTGGAGGGCCCTCATATATACAGGAAACTCTTTAACCTAAACTTTGAAATAGGTTCTCAATTTCTAAAATCAAGTGTTAATATATTATTTTCTGAAGGTAGACTTCAAAATCCCCATGAACAATGCTTCAGTTTTTCTTGTTATGGTCAGTTTTTACATGCCCGGATCGGTAAATAAGCTCAAGCAGTACGTAACTTAACTTACAATTTGCAGCAAAATCAAAAAAAGCTCACAACTTCACGATCTATAAAAACAAGAGCTAGCCTAGCTTGAGCTTATCAGCACCATGACTCTAATCCTTATATAAAAAAAAGCCTTTTGAAAGAACTGCAAATAACAACTTACCTCAGAAGCTCGAAAATCATTGCATCTCTTCTTCTTCTTACTGGATCATTCTTCTTGCTACTGTCCCTCTTCCAACTCTTTATTTGGGCACGAGTTCTAGCTCTCCAACATATGAACATATGCGTTGACCGAGGAAACTTTCGAACATAATTCGCACTTCTGTAAAATTCTCCAAAAACCCATCAACCAAAAACGCTGGATCAGGTAAACGAAACGAACAAAACTCATACTACAGCCCTCCCCCAGTTGGGAAGTCAAATGGTGAAGACACGATCACAACGCAGTTTGATTGGAAGAAGCAAAAACCCATTCTATTGGTCGATAGGCGAGAGGACCAAACTGCAACGGAGGACACAACTGCAACGCTACAGGCTTCAACATGGATTCACACTGTTGCAACCTCTTTCCCAGGTTCTCTCTCTCGAAGGGTAGGAGAGAGAACCTGGGAACGAGGTTGACACTGTTGTAGCAGTTTCTTTTGTTATGCGGCAACGGTGCTTTTCCCACATATGAATGTTCTCATTTTTACACAGAGAATGCATAAACCTACATGAAGGCGGTTTACACAATAAAATGCATTAACACTCTACTTTGAAAGGGTGTTTTTTTGTTTTAAAGATTTTCACCAATCACAAGAGTTGAAAACAATAGCCAAGAAAAGTTTACAATTTTTTATGTTCCCCACATAGGATTTCTTTGTTATTCAAACTGAGACCAGGTTTTGTTATATAGAAGATGGTTGGAAAGTAAGGATGAATATATGTACTGCTTTATGAAGTTTTGTTAACTTTTGCTGTTTAAGCCAATCAGAAGTACAGACAATAGAAAAGTTAGCACCTTTTTTGCATTCCAACATGTTCGTTGCCGTTGTTGCTATCGTTCTTATCTGGACCGTTTCTTAACTTTTATGTGCAAACCTTTGCTTGCAGGGTAATTCTTCAGTGCAACTAATGAAATCGCTGCACTTTCATATTCCTGAAATCTGAAAGAGGTACTCCTGCCAGTTACAACTCATAATAATGCAATACTGATTTTCAAAACATTTATCCATTGGATATAGCAACATCACAAAAGAATAGCATGGAAGTGAAATCTCCTGCATTTAGTTGAACACCTCCTTACAATGTCCACCAAATTTTCCTCTGCTTTCACACCTACCCTTCAAACCCAAAGACCACAAGAGACTCAAAATACACCTCTACCTCTTCAAAACTGCCATGAAAATAAAAGCTCTGTTCTTTTAAGGGAAATCCATAGGAGTTTAAGCTCACGGATTGTAGCCTGTTCACAGGCTCTCTGTTTGGGGAAGGGGTGAAAAAATTGCTTTCCCCAAACAGAGAGCCTGTTCACAGGCTAATGGATTGAAGAACATCAATCCAAAAGATATGTTCAAATATGCATTGCACTATGATGCTGATTTGTTACTTGGCAAGGTTTCTTTATTTTCTTTATTGAAGGAAAATGGCTTTGACATAAAATCTACTTTTACAGATATAAATAAAAGAATCAAAGCATGATTATGCTATTACACTTTAGAAAATGGCATTATCATGTAATACTATTATTCGATCTACTATGACCTACTATAACTCTTTAAGATGGAATATGAATTCTTTAAGTTTGCCTACTATGAAATGATTGGTTAGTATGACAAATTTTGCAACCAGAATGCTACAATCATAGCAAATCATTTCTTTTAAAATGAAAAGACTTTAGCAGATCATGCATCTGGTAGGTCATGTTGCTTTCACGAGGGGTTTCTAGGACAAAAGAAAGGTCCCTTCTACGAAAAGACACCAAAACTTTTAACTGAAGTTAGAACTGTCATGGCAAATATGGGTACAAAATTATATGATTTATATACAACACATAGTAATGACCAAACAGGATTAGCAAGTTTAAAATCCATGGACATGCAGCTGCTCCTTCTTTGCCAAGTCAATTGATGTGAGAAACTCAGAAATATTGTGGCGCTGGTCTCCCTGGAGCTGAATTACCTCTCCATACTCTTCATTTTCAACTACTGTCCCGTTGCAGTTAAATTGCTAGATGAAAAACAAAAACAGGAACAATTATTTTTGTACTTATGCTTCTAACATATTTATCTTCCTTCATCTGAAGATGCAGATGATATTTAGTAAAACAAAATGACTATGTTAACTGCAAAAGTAACATGCTGCACAACAATGTCTCACTTATTATTTCTCCATAGTATCAAGCAAAACTTTTGAGGTCAAAGATTGTTTTGTTTAGCCTTTGTTCTTCGAATACCATACACCTTTCTGTATCGGCATCTACGATAAGAGAGTACACTTTGCATTCTGGAATGTCAACTTTCCTCATATGGACAGCAACATTCCCAGCTATGCTGCTTACAATGTTTATATATCTCAACTGGTGAGATATTCTAGAATTTCCATGTCCAAAGTTGACTTCATAAACAGACTCCCTGGACTTTCATTATGTCTCAGACAACAAAGCTTTGAAACCAATCTACTCCAGAAATCATAAAATAAATTCTTCAAGCACCATGGTCTTATTGTCAAGAAGTATTTTTTTTTTTTTAATTTATTAATTTTTATTTGAAGTTTTCATTTTACAGAGTACACTTAAAATAAAAAACAAAAAAACAAAAAAACAAAAAACAAAAAGAACAAACAAACAAACAAACAAAAAGACTATTACAGCAGACTGCATCTAAGTTGATAGAAAGTACTTATCTTTATATTTATTTACAATATTTCCTTGTTTATGAGATCACATTATATTGATTAACTTTTCCCACTTACTAAGATGTTTATTTAATGTGCTTCTTTTCCTGGCAATGTGAAGTTCAATGTTGTAAACACGCCTAGTCCTAGCAATGAACCCCTGAAGGGACGGTATACCCTTTTGACATTTTTGTGAATAAATATAGTACTTCCCAAGCAATAAAATATGATTGACTAGAAGGAAATCATCTCCAACATCAAATTTACCAAAGATAATATCCTCTTCTTTTAAATTCTCAACAACAATATTTTTGTCTCTTAGCCAGGACAAGACGTGTTTCCAAAAAACAGAGGATATTTTGCAGGAAAAAAGTAAATGCTCGATGGATTCGACCTCAGTTTGACAGAAAGAACATTTATCTGATTCAGCCATACCAAAACGAAAAAGTTTCTCATTCGTAAATACGATACGGTTTAATATTTTGAACTGAAATTCCCTAAGTTTTGTTTCTAATGTTGTGCGGAAAGATAATAAGTAAACTCTTTTCCAGTCAATAGTTAAATGATGATACTTTGCAGATAGCTTCTCTTTAGCGGTAGGTGTGGTTTGTTTTTTGGCCAGAAAAGACCGATAGATGTGCTTTGAAGAAGCGTCAAGAATTGGAATTAAGATATCATTTATCAAAATAGCTGGTGTATTCGGCAGAGGAGAAAACACTGATGCAATATTGGCTGTTCGAATTAACAAACGCCATGCTGCTGGCATGGAATTAATTACACTCATAATGAAAAAACTTTGTTCAGGGTTAAGTTGTACATTATCGACAGAAAATAAGTCCCAGATTTTACAAAAGCCTTGATCCGCAATATCTCTTCGATAAACAGATTTGTTATCAACACAGAGAAACTTGTTGTTCCATATGACTTGATTTGCAATTTCGTGTACTGAGCTAGGTTCCCTTGCGTTTAATTCTGACCATGCAACAAGGCATTGCCGATAGAAAGCTGGCAAAGTAATATTTAGTTTAGAAACTTCAAAATTACAATGCAGTAAAAGCTTCCCACCAATAGGTTTCAGAAGCTCTCCTAAAAAACTTTTCCATGGACTTTCATAGTCCTCTAAAAATTTTTGTAAGCATATTACTCGCCTGGTGCGAATCATGGATTCAGTATCAAGCATGTTCAAGCCACCATTCTCAACTTCTGAGATAACTGCGTTGCGCTTTACTTTGTCCTTTCCGTTCCAGATAAAATGATAAAAGATTGATTCAGCTTCTTTCACGAGATCCTTAGATATTGAAATAGCCGATGCTCTAAACATGAGTTTAGGGATGGCAAAGGTTTTAACAATTTGTATCCTGCCTATAAGAGATAGGCCTCGCCATTTCCATAAGTTAATCGATTTCTTAATTGATTCCAGAGTCTTCCAAAAGTTCAGTTCTTCTCTTTTTTTAGCGTCACCACCAAAATAAACACCTAGAATCTTGATGATGTCACAAAGATTATTCATGACCAAATGCCCTTCCCAGAGAGATCTGCTATTTCCTAACACTAATGCTTCAGTTTTATCCTTATTTACTTTTAACCCTGAGAATGCACCGAAAGCACCCAGGGTTTCAAATAGGATTGTGTAAGACCTATTGTCTTTAATGAAGCAGGTCATATCATCGGCAAAAAGAGTGAGTTTAACAATTTTTTCCCCTATCGTAATACCTTGAATGTTATTATCGTTTCTTATTCTAATAGCTAAGATTTCCAAAGCTAATATGAAAAGATAGGGGGAAAGAGGATCCCCCTGCCTTACCCCTCTACTTAGAGAGAAAGGTCCTGAAGTAAAACCATTATTCATAACACAGCTGGAGACCTTATTATACAAGACTCGTACCCACTGAATGAAAGAAGGACCAAAGTTAAATGCGTGTAAGACTCTTAAAAGGAAACTAAAATTGAGAGAATCAAAAGCTTTCTCAAAATCTATGGCCACTAAGATCCCCGATATATCTCTGCTCATCGTATGCTCAATCACATCGTCAATTGTTCTGATACCATCAAAAATAGTTCTCCCCTTGACAAAGGCGCTCTGATCAAAGTGGACTATTTCGGGTAGCACATTTTCCAACCGCTTGGCCAAGGCCTTGGACGCAATTTTTGCATCTACATTAAGAAGAGATATTGGACGCCAATTCTTTATTTGCCTTTTGTCTTTACCTCTTTTTTCAACTAAAGTTATAACAGCCTGTTTCTGCGAATTTGAAAGCTCGCCGTACTCAAAGGCACAATTTAGACTTTCCACCAACAAACTTCCAAACACGGGCCAAAAAGCAAGGTAAAATTCGACGGTTAAGCCATCGTATTGTGCAGCCCTGCAGGAGATGAGAATAGCAATCCAGGCTTGAATTGCACCATCGCATCCTTACATCACTTATTTATTTCTTATAGATTTGTATTTCAGTTGTATCTTAGTATGTATGTGCACACAGTTTTATTAATTTGTGTGCATGCATTTGTGCATGTACATTTAGTTTGTTAAATAACATCTTAATTTTACTTTGCATTATTTTCCTCACTTATATGTGTTGTCCGTGACTGTGCTCACAAAGTGGGTGGCTCCTCCTAAATTGTTCTGCAATTGGTAAAGGATTTAATGGAGCCGAAACCAATTGTGGAATTGCACAAATTTTAGGCATCCAACAGGTGAACAGTTACGACACATAGATATATTTTCTGGCACCTACTATAATTTGCAGTCTGTCCACTTTGAATACAGTGAAAGACCATACAAAATGTCAGAATGTCCACCATATTAATCAATTCTTTTTCCACACGCTGTTTAGAAACAGCATCTGACTTCTCCTTACTCCTAGTTGGTCCTAGTTGGTTTCACTGGAAGCCTTTCCATGGGGCATTTCTGTTACATGTTACCATTTCCCGATCATAGCCCTTCAGAAAGAGCGTGAGATTAGGATGACTGTCAACTGGTCTTCCAAATTTGAAATAATAATGGCTTTGACTGCATGAATGCATTAAGTTGTGTTTACAATGAAAAACAATACCTATACTGGCGATTCAATACAACAATAAAAAGCTCAACAGAGGTCAATTACTTTAACCTGCCGCATGTACGTTAATTAATAAGGTGAGCGATGATACATGTCAGTGAAATGGTCATGATGTAGTAATCTCAATAGGTGGGATTTTTTTATAGAACGTTTTGTATGCTGCATGACACACGAAGAAAAGTCGATTTCCGCTGCTTTGCACGAAACTTTTGTTCGTAGCAAATATGCTAACAGTGTTTTTCAGTTTTTGTTATATTGAATGTTCAACAACTGAAGGTGTTTCTGCTATCCTTCTGTCATTTATGTGCCTGTAAAATGTCCCCGGGGTGGGGGTATTTGATCACCTGAATGGACCCTAGTATGGGGCATTTGAACGGCATTTTGGCCCGGGTAGAGGGGAATTTGAACAATAACTTTCAAAAAAATCAAATGCCCGAGGGGGGGAGCAAGAGGGGATGTTAAAGCTTCGATCAATGACCAATACATTATATCAGTGTACCAAGTTTCATCTACAATCTATGTTGGGTTCTTTTACTAAGGAATCACCTTGATGGATTTTAAAATTGGAACACGTTTGAGTTTCCCTGAGCTCAAAATATAAAGAAGATTAGCGTTACTTTACAAGAAGTAAAGCACAGATTTACGGTTGGAATACCAACCTTTTTGAAAGCTTTCACAAGCTTTTTCTTGTCATAGCTATCATGAATTCCCTGCACTGTAGTTAAAGTCTTTCTTCCGTTTCGCTGTTGTATGCGGATGTGAATAGGCGTATCTTGTAATGATGTTTCGCGTAGTCCCTTACTAGCATCCGAAAAAGGATCTGTGATTGCGAAAGAGAGCAAAGTGAAAAGGTTTCAACGCAACAAGAAAATCATCGCCCACAACAGATTATAAACTGAAAAAAGCGCTCCTCTCACAAGACATTACCATAAGTTTGAAGGTTCTGAATCGACATGCGAATTTCTTAATACAAACTGTGTGAGAATCTGGGGTAATGAGGCTTGGATGGGGCAAATTTCGACACAATTCTGCCCGATCTACTTTATCGTTATCGCACTCAGAGTGAAGAGCCAAAAATCCGAAACGACGCAACTGAAAAGTGATGTCATCGTTTAATGTCATGGTAGTTTGTCCCTAGGCCCATTATTCCGCGCGGCCAAAGCGCTTTGGGTCACGTGGTCCAAGCGAATCCGGTTGGAAAATAAATGCACACGACGTTTTGGGAAAACTTCAGGGAGCAACGGAACATCTGAAAAGGTAGTCCTGTTTTTCCAGATGGAATATTCCAAACGGTAGCGCTATAGCCTGCGTGGCAGATGAAAAAGAGGAGGGGGAGCGGGAAGGGAGAAAAGCGCGAAGACGGGCCGAATCGAAACGCTAAACCCTCTCTCCCCAATCCCTCTCCCTTTTCCCCTTCCTCGACCTCCCCATCGCCTCTCTACGCCTGCTACACAGGCTATCCAAACGGCAATTCGTGTTCCATTCCTTCAAAGCCTCCTGTTGATACCAGTTTCAGGCCGTTAAATGGAACCAGGAGCCCATCAAATGGGCTCCTGATGAAACTGATTTGTACAAATGGTAAAGGCGATTCTGGGACGAAATCTACCACGCCAGACCATGAACGGTGTTTCCGTTTCCCGCTAGGCTTTTGTCTGCTTTTGTATATTATGCTAGCATTTTTCGAGCGTTTTAGTGAGGCAAAATCATTGAGCATTATTCGAGCATTTAAGTGGCATTAATTTAAAAAAACCGTTTGTATAATGAGCATTATCCGATCATTTTAGAGACTTTTTTGGGGGGAGACCGAGCATTTTAGTGGAAAAAATGGAGCATTAAGGTGGAGCATTTTAGTGGGGAAACAAAAGCATATATAATGTACAAAAGCCTATTTCCCGCCCGTTCGCAAGCCTACGAACGACAGACGTTTTTTCTGCCGGCAGAATAAGGCATTTTTGAGCAGAATTTGAGCAGAATAAGGTAAAATCATTGGCACTAATGATATGCATAACGGTTGTAAGAAAAATTTAAATTAAACAAGAAACAAATAGAAAATACCTTGTGATTAATTTCATTATTTCATAGCTACAACACACTCACATTTTCTCACATTAAAAGTTAGATAAATTACAATTTTGCTACGCATGATGATTATCTAATTAGTGTTTTTAGGGGTTAGGCCCAGGCTCCTTTTTTTGCGAAAATAAATACGACCCGAAGGGCCTAAAATTTTTTCGGATAGCGAGCAGAATTCGAGCAGAATAATGTATCTGAGCAAAATTGTGAGCAGAATAAGCGATTTTTGCGAGCACTGCCGGCAGGCTGAATAAGCCATTTTACGAGCAGAAATTATCCAAGACTATTAAACGCCAGTGCCCAGTCCTAAACAGAGATGAGAAACCGTTCGAATCATTTGTTGTCACGTGACTAATTCACGTGACAACACTGAGTTTGATTGCTAACAAGACTAAAATCTAAAACTTTGGAACCAGATTTTTTTCAAGGGAATAGAGTATATTCGGCTTTTGCACATCTCTCATGAAACATATAAAATGTCAGCAAGTCCACAGCAACAAACCAATGAGTGGCGCCGCCCCCAAAACTTGGATAACCTTACAGCCGTCCCAAGATAAATTGGGGGAACAAGGGTGGCGCAGTGATGAGAGCAGTCGCCTCCCACTAATATGGCCCGGGTTCAAATCCCAGCGTCCACGACATATGTGGGTTGAGTTTGTTGTTGGTTGTCTCCCTTGCTCCCAGTGGCTTTTCCCCGGGTACTCCTGTTTTCCCCCTCTCCGCAAAAACCAACACTTCCAAATTCCAGTTCGATCTGGAACGCACGGACACTTTTCAACGAGTTCATAAGAACTCGTAAGTGCTTCGTGGGTAAACAAATTGCAACTTACATATAAAGTTATCCTTAATTTTCGTCCGGGCTGGAATTTTTGAGCTGGATCATGGAGGGAAGGACGTCACTACGTCATTGGTCATGTGATTTGCATACACGAAGTGGAACATCATTTCAAGATCATGAAAAATTTCAAAAAGCTAAATTTTTTAATGCCTAAAGGAAATCGAGGCATATCACATTTGGCAATTCATTTTAACGAGGTGCGAGGCTTCTAATCAAAGGTTCATACATCGGTTCATACTGGTTCAGACTGGTTCATTCCAGGAGAAAAGCATAAAAGTTTGTGCGGCGTGACTGCAGGCTCATATGACTGCAGATTCGAGGAATCTTCAAGCCATGTAAGGCACAAACATGTTTAGTTTAGTTCCTGAGTCTACAGTGCTACAAAAATGCACGATGCCTTTGAACATGCTGTTATATTGGAGAAGCTTCCACTCCAAATAGAGTGCATTGCGACCTTCGGTAAGAAATAAACGTGTTAAAATGTATGTAAAGTGAGCCACTTGTATTGAAAACCTGTAAGTTAAGTTAGCTTGTTTCGTTCATTTTGTCCTTTCTAAAATGCTGATAAGCTATACTCTTACATGAACAGAAATTACCTGCTGAATCAATTTATTTTAGGTTAGTTTTAAATCAAATTTCTCTTCTGATCTGCAGTCTTTTTATTTAATACTAGTTAATTAGTCATTTATTTATATTATTTTGGTAATCATGTTAGATTTAGCTCAGTTTCACCACTGAGAAAACTAAACCTGTTTAAGTTCGTCGTCAAAACAGGGCCTAAATTCTTTATCTAGGCCTCTACATGTGCACCAGGATTTGAGAACGCACCACGATTGTCAACATTGTTGACACTGTATAGGACCTTGAGTTAGTGTCCTTATTAGCAAGAGTTTATTTCAGACAAATGTCTGTTTTTTTGCATGGGATTTA
The DNA here is from genome assembly GCA_038088405.1 of Porites divaricata. Classification (NCBI taxonomy): domain Eukaryota; kingdom Metazoa; phylum Cnidaria; class Anthozoa; order Scleractinia; family Poritidae; genus Porites; species Porites divaricata. Next base: position 9,928,852 of record JBBMOI010000011.1, read on the forward strand.
GCTGCTGTCTGCATTATCTGGGTGTACGTTATAGCAGGATGTCCACAAGGCAATCGTTGACTGTATTTGCCAATTAGTATGAAAGGAAATTCGTAACATTCTTCTGGAACTTTGTCAAGTCTGTTGGGGGTACAGATCAAGGATCTCAGCACTGCTTCAGAAATATTTACTGTTGGAGGTTACATTAAATCTATAGTGTAAGCTATTTATCAAGGTACAGATAGTGGGAAAACAATAATTCTGTTATTTACCGTCGGCAGTATTTATAGCACTAATTCTAATAGGGCCGACCAAATGCATGAAACAGATAATTTAAATCAAGTATAACAGGGTTATTGAATCCCAACTTGCGGGAGGCAAACCAGCTGGCTGTTTATGAGCATGGCTGAGGATTTGAACTCAGGACTAGCAAAAAACAAATTCAGCTAGCAGTCAGAGTGGAACTTGAACTAGGGCCCTCTGAATTGCAAGTCTAACGCTCTAACCGCTCAGCCACACTACCTCCTCAAGGTTTTATTGTCTGGTAGGTATGTTAAGAAGTGGTCCAAATCTGAGTTTTATGGCCCTCTCTGCTATTATTAGCAACATTCTTTAGCTCACAGGTTGCCCAAGTGTGATTTCTTACCCAAAAAGAGGACTCTTTTCCACCCATTTTGCTCAAAGTTTAAAGTTATTTGGGATGAAAGGGTGGAGGGTCACCAGTTTTACCAATAGGGAGCTTAAGCAACAGCGACAGTAACATGTACAAGAATAGCAAAAACAATAAGTATATAATAGCAAAACAATGACTTTGTACGTGCATCATTTTTTTTGTACATATCTTAGCCAGTGTTGCAAAGCTGTGGCCTGAAACATCCTAATTTCATGTTTTGTGGAGTTTGTGAACACACGACAAGAGCTTTCTTTTTCTAAACTTAAACACTGTCCTTTCAAATTCAACTCCAGAAGAATTCCCCAACATTTGACAAATTGAGTGGAATGGAATAAGAGTGATGAAGTTTGAAACAGTATGAATTGATGTTTTTGCTGCCATCCCTGTCGTACATGTACTTAAGTAAACTCCCTTATATCACTTTGTCAGTAAAGTCCCAACACTTTTGACCTCCATGGTATGATAGGGTCGACTACAAATTCCCTTAAATTTAATTCCATGTATTTTTTAGGTGACAATCTTCTTGTGGGAACAAGACAGGGTCACTTGCTTCTATATGGAGTCAAAGATGGCACAGGTGAAGAATAATACATTATATTTGTAAATCTTTGGCTTTCGACTGTGATGAGGTGTGAAATTAACACCTTCACTGCTTTTGCCCCCTACTATCACCCCAGGGGGTACTCCAGATTTCAAGTGACAGGGATGTTCGAATGGGGGCAAAAATCAAAACCCAAAAAATTCCCTTGGGCTTCAAACAAAACCCCAAAAAATCCCTGGACCAAAATTTAACCCCCCAAAAATCCCATGCTGAATTTCTGTGCCATAAAAATTTCCAGAAAGCATTAAATGGAGTAACACGAAAATTAGAAACATTAGTTTTGAATACCCAAAAAATTCCGTACTTAAATCAAGCTACCCAAAAAATTACTTGCCAAAATTTTCCTACCCAAAAAATCTCAAAAACGAAGATTTCAAACCCAAAAAATCCTTTAATGATCCTTGTCACTTGAAATTCGAAGTACCCCCCCCCCCCCTGGGCTATCACCTCTTGCCTTAAATACTCTTACTGTCACACACTGACCTTTTGAGGGAATCCCCTTTCAATCTTCAACCAGATTCTGAGATCCTTTTATCCCCCATTTATATCGCAAATGAGCACCTGACTTTTGCCTTCTCTTTTAGAGCAAAAAGATAACAAAAATTAATATGGATATGTAGTTGAGCTTGCTTTAGCAGAGTGAGACTCAAAAAATGCGAGCGTTTCCTTTTCTGTCCACAAATTCTATTGCTTGAAGAATACTCGACCACCAATAAAGTAGGACGTGAAAAACTTTTAGCGAGGAAATCCTGTTTCGTGTAGACAGTGTAGAATTAATCTCCTCGTCATTTCTTCGTATATAATCATTAAGGAAGCTTGACTTACCCGTAACTCTGCTTAAAAGCATCCTTGTTAATTTGGCAGTGTCAAGTGTGCGAAGACCTAAAAGCTAAATACCGTAAATCCTCTATTAAGCCCCCCCTCAAATAAGCCTCCCTTTATAATAAACCCCCTACCCTTTTCAGGGGAAGAAAGTTTATCAAGCCCCCCCCCCTCCCTCCCTCTTTATTCTTCCCTACCAAATTAATAAAAGATGGACTTCAGGGCCGTAGCTAGTATGAGGCAAGACGAGGCAGTTGCCTTGTCTTGGTTTTGCCCTTTTTTTCTTTTTTTTGAAGAAACATTTAATTGAGAAAATAATCCCTAGAAAAAATTGGATTAGTTAAGATAAAACCAGCTAATATAAGGTGAATGAATTGAGGGGAAAAGTATTTTAATGAGGTTAATTCGTTTCATGTGAACTGTGAGAAGTGGTTTTTCAAATGTTTTGAAATGCAGATGGTCATTAACTTGGCACCAGTATCGCTAAATAATAAAAAAGTGAACTTCTACAGTTGCCCAAGATTGACTTTTCTGAAGAAAAATGCCATTGAAAATGCTTACAAGAACATTTCTAAGCCTCTAGATTTCAAATTTTTCTGGGGGGACATGCCACTTGACCCCCCTAGCAGCTCGCGCCTTTGGCGCTCGAAACTTGCCTCATCTTGTACTGAAGTCTGGCTATGGCCAGACACTATGGTTTATCCAATATTATCCATTATTCTGGGAGTTCAGATTTGTTTTGATCTTTGGCTGCGAGACCTCTAACATCACGTGCTTGAGCATTTCCACTTTGTGTCCGAGTTCTTTATGAAGAATTGATACCATCTTCTGGTTCTTTGAAAAAGCAGTGTGGTGCTCAGTTTCAGTAAATTAATTAAGCCCACCCCCCTCTCAAATAAGCCTCACCTCAAAAGTGCTTGAAATAAATAAGCCCCCTCAAGGACTTCATAGAGGATTTATGGTAATTAGATAAATTTGGTATTTAGCGTTTTGAAGTTAGTAACCATTCTGCTTATTTGGGGACAACTTAAAACTAAGACTTTTGTGAGGGCATTATTTTAAGTTATTCTGTTTACTTCACAAATAGGTGATAATAGATTTGAAGTTGAGTTGCGGAGCTCCAATAAGTTGTTTTCAAAGAGGCCAATTTTGCAGGTATAAATCTACTTTTATGTTTTTCTTCTGGCGATGGTACTTTAATTCTCTGTTTACTGAATCTCCCTTTTTGATGGTATTTTACTGTTACTACAGTCGAACCTGTATTAAGCGGTCATCTTCGGGGAATGGCTAAGTGACCACTTAATACAGGGTGACCACCTCATGCAGGTTGCAAGAAATTCACTTCAAAGAATTTGATCTCCAGTGCTGATCAGATCAGACGTTTGACCTCAAATAGAAACATTCATTTCCAGCGTTTTAATGATTTGCGAAAATAAACAAGGAAATCAATTGTTGTACCTTGTGTGTTACAGTATTTGAAACTGTATGAACAAGTGATTGACACCATGTGACCATTAATTTAATATAGGTCAAGACAATAGAAAAGGTCTCGTTGGGACTTCGCAAATGGTGACTGTGACTGCTTAATAGAAGTCAAAATTACAGTACATCAAGGGAAGCAATTTTCAGGACTTTGAAAACTGACTGCTAAATAGAGGGTGACTGCTTAATACAGTGCCACTCAATACAGGTTCAACTGTATACTGTACACTCAAAACCCACTTTGTGGATTCCTGCTTAATAAAGACACCTCATTATTACGGACAGTTTTCTTATTTGTCCCTGGGGAAAGCCCTCACATTTTCTTTAAATTCAACCGGCTTAATATGAAGGACACCTGTTAGTGTCATTGTAGACAACAGACACTTGTTTCTTGCCCAATCAACAAATTCTTATTTAAAGTCAACCTCACTAATGTGGACACTTCTATGTCAAATGCGTGCCATAATAAACCTTCCTTTTTGAAGTTACAAAAAACTTCAGTTGATCAGGCATGTCAATGTTCCTAGTGCTAAAGTACACTGGGGAGGATAATTTTTTAAGATCAATTTCACACAATAATGGCATCAAACAAGTTATTCAGAGACTGGTTATTGATTAAGAAATGTATAAATGAGCAATTTTTGAGTGTTTCCATGGACATAGAATGATGGCTTTTGTGACGGTTAGATAGGTATTTGCTAATGTCCTGTATTACTTGTTTAGTATTTTGCCCAGAGTAGTCAATCGATAAAAATTGGTAGCAATCAAGTGATTTTTATTGTTTGATAATGGAAATTGCTGAAAATCGGTAAACAAAATCGCTGTGTCAAATTGGTATTGTTGATTTTCATGATTGTAATGATTCTTATGGTAAGTCTGCCTTTGTTGTTTTTTGGCATAAGGTAGATAGTACAGCTGAGAAAACACATCCACAAGTAACAACTGATCAACAAACATGAAAATGAGAAATGTGGAAACTATCACACACAATTTTCCCTCAAAAAACCCTTTATTTTGAACATAATAACAGAAATGGTTCTGTTTAATTACATTCAGCTCCCAGGGCATGCATCATGCCAAGAGAAATTAATACAACCTTAGATAAAGATTTTCTAGCCTGAATTTCAGACATCCCTTTGAGTCGAAATTCAGGCTAAATGATTTCCCTAGATACGTTTCACCATCTTCCATTTTCAATCAATAAAATTCACTTAAATGCTAACAATCTCTTTCGATTTCGATTTTTATCTATTAGCTGCTCTGGGGTGTATCTAAACCCAAACTACACCGACGATACTTTAAGGGGGTGGTAGATCTAGGTTGTGAAAAACTGGGCTCCTACAAACCTGGCCAATATTAGCCATCAGAAAAAGACTTTAAACCTGGTTTTAACAAAAAGATAAGATTTTTTAATGATTCTTTTTTAAAAAGTGATACAGTGTAATTGTTTGATCCTGTGACTCTCAATTGCAACTCATTTGTCAACAAATTTACTGTTTGCTTGATTCAGTTTTCATTTTTTAAGAACAGATGAACAGATTTATCTTCCAATATAAATTGATGAAATCGGTAAAAATCAAAATAAGTTGATGACCAAAATGAGTGTGTCATCGATTTATTGATTCATCAATCGATACAGATTTTTATTGATTGACTACTCTGCGTATTTTGTTTATTACAAATAAAAGGTTTATTTTTTACTTAAATAACCTGACCCACGTAATGCAGATAATATTGAATCTGTCACCAGGCCCCCTCAGTGTCCGTAGTTGACTGTATGCACTTTTTATATTGCAGTTAGCTGTTGTTGAACAACTAAATTTGGTGATTAGTTTATCAGGTGGGTAACCCTGTGCCATGAGCAGTCATTTCATTTTATTTTAGTTTCCACATGGACAGGCAAACCTATGCCAATCATTTCAGTCAAAATGTGCATTGTTTCTCTTCACAAAGGCAAGATGGGAAGCTGCAAAGATGTAGAGCAAAAATTGAAATTTCAAATTGGCACTCAATCCCCTCTAAGTCACTGAATACTCCCAGTCCTTGAAAAGTCCTTAAATTTCCTATGCAAGTCCTTGAAAAGTCCTTGAATTTTCTTCAACTTTGAATGTAGTGGCCTGGAAAGTGTTTTTTGATGCTTTTTGGTTGTCCAAGACAGAATATGAATCATAAATCTGAGATTTATTTTAATGGTTATTTGTAGCATAAAGTTCTCAATCTTTTATGCAATAATTATAATTTACTATCAATTTAAGACTAGTGAACTGAAACTAAACTGGGAATGTCCATTTTTGTAGAGTCTGTGAAATTATATTCCTAGTAGGTTGTCCGCATCCTAAGCTGAATCTAATGTGATCCTTGAAAAGTCCTTGAAAAATGGTTGCAATTTTTTGTATGAACCCTGTAATTTATCCTTGTTTTTCAAGTTGCCATGTTTCCACCAACAGCATAGCTCCAATATTCAGCATTCCAAGCACAATCCACAGTTCCCTGATTAATGTTCTTTATCAAGGGGGGCCAGCACTAAAAACTTCACTATCATAATCCCCCTATGTTGTCCTATCTACTTTGTCAACTTAGTTGATAAAACCAAATTATTGTTTGCTGTCATTTTAAACTAAATTTCTACCAAGGAATTCATCTCATCAATCAACATTGACATGCCACTGTACTTAAAGCCTGAATATATACCATCCAGTAATTCAAACAAATGCAGATAAACAGTAGAATCCTTATTTCTTTAATCGCTCACTTTTTGAAATTTTTGTTAATTTTAACTAAAACAGCTGGGGTGTCACTGTAATTTTACGATGTTCAAATCTCCTGATTTTTTGTAACAATGTGTTTTTCCCAATGTGGGTTGAAAAATTGGGATGACGTTAAGTAGAAATGTGCTATTTTTGTTTGTGATAATGAATACATCAAAACATAAAAAAAATACATCAAAGTACATCCAATACATCAAAATACATCATAAATTACCTCAAAACAAGCTGAATACCAGGTAATAATTATTGATTGATTGTTTTTTAAAACAGCATTTATTTGTATTCATCATAGCAGCTCTCCTGATTTTCCTGTCAAGGCAACAGAAATAATGTCCCCTCCCACAAAATGAAATGTATGTGGCCACTGAATATTTCATGAGTTATGCTAAAAGAAGGAATCTTGAGTAGAAACATAGGGCAAATTTTGCAAAAATGTACATAGCTTACCACTGACTTACTTTTTTGCTTAGACCCCCCAGTTATACATGAAATGTGAATTTGTACTTTTAGTTTAATACACTTTATCCCAAAGTTGACTGACATTGTTTTTGTCTCCAGATGCTGTGATAAGTGTTCATAACTTGGAAACATTTGCTCTTAAGTTTACTTTGCACAAAACAAAAGGAGCCACAGTTTTTGCTGTCAGTATTAAGGTTTGTTTTGGTTGTATATATTAATATATTATTTTGATGAGCAACTTTGATGTTGTTTAACATAAAGGTATGTAATCAGTTGCAGGTAATTCTCTCAAGCAACCGCTTCTCTTACACTGTAAGAGACCACCTGCTGCGAAGCAACCACTTTGTAAATGACTGTTTTGTTTCTCAGTTAAATACTGTTTCAAAAACTCTCTTGCAAGCTACCGCTACTAGATTTCTTAAATGACCATGACCACTTTTTAGGCCAGAAATTTGGCATCTTTTGTTTTCTTTTTCTGGTAAGCGACCACCAGGCATGATCACCTGTGATTGTAAGAAAACCACTGTCGAATGGCACAAAAGTTGTGACCAAGCATATCATGCTGACAGATTGCAGCAGTTGACTTTGTGAAGTGGATTAGCCATTTACACACAGATGGATAATCCATCTTCAAAGTCTGTCAAAATTGACAGATAAATAGATAGTTAAAGTCAGACATTATTCGTCCAAAATAAAAATCATTCCATTTTCACGTTAAGACAGATTGTTTTTCTTACACAAATTACCCAATGGATAACCCATCTGAGACAGATAATCTGTCTCTATAGTGTAAAAATGGCCATTGTTACATTAATGCAAAATGTTATAATGTACAAAACTTTCAACAGTTCCTTGCTCCATGCTATGTAAAACTTTATTCATTTGCCAGTTATCTATTTGACTAATTAATTAATTTTTAGCTTGTAAGGTTAATCTATGTAAACTGTTAATCATGTAATTACATTAATCAGTTCTGTTTGACCTTATTTTCATGATTTTTCTTAACCACTCTTCATAAGTGATGACTTTGTTAAGCATCAAGGGTGGTGTTGGCTTATGAGAGTTGACTGTATTCTACCAGACGTAACTAATCAATTACATCAATGAAGTCAATGAGTAGTCAATAAGCAATCAATGGGTAATCTGTTGATTAGTCATTTAGTCATTCTTTAGTGTCATTCATATTATTTTTATTTCTTTACTTTATTTAAATAGGAGAGAAAACAGTCGTCAGTATTTGGTAAGTTGTTCACTTGTTGCTACCTATAAGCTTCTTTTGATTACAATATATGTTGTGGTTGAAATTTATCCAGAGTCCTGATGTTTCCCGAGAGTTTGTCTCGGGAAACACCAGGACTCTCGGGAAAGCAAACTAACTGTTTCCCTTGGGATCTGACATGAAATGTTGTGGTTTAATTTTATCCTTGGTTTAAATTTTATTTTCTTTCGTTTCAAACTTATTATCATACATTACCATACCCTGAAACAAAAGAAAATAAAATTTAAACCAAGGATAAAATTAAACCACAACATTTGATGTCAGATCCCAAGGGAAACAGTTAGTTTGTTTTCCCGAGAGTCCTGGTGTTTCCCGAGACGAACTCTCGGGAAACATCAGGACTCTGGGGAAAACAAAACTAACTGGTTTCCCAAGAGACCTTACGTGTTTTGTTATAATTCTAGACTTTCACTTCAACATACTTCAACAGCAACAAAAAAATACACTTAAGCGGAGCAAATCAAAACACTCGACTCAGTACTTGAGAACAAATTTAATAATTCTTAAAACCACTGAATGACTGATTTACAAAGTGCTTTCCTTATATTATCTGCATCTTTTGCCTCCACTAGCTGCTGTTTCTCTTGTGGGATAACTTTGAAAATTATTGCTTTTTAGCCTGAGGCTTCGTGGTGTTGTTGTGTTCATTCACAAAAAAGAAAACTGGCAGCCGGTGGCAGGACCTGGCAGTGTTTTTCCCACCTTCTGTCACGCCACATTCCAACATGCATTGATCATGCACATGCTGCAATGTATCCCAAGTGGGGTACATTGCTTAATGTATCACAATCGGGATACATTTGATTTTAGTCAAGGCCATGCTAGCCTCCCCGCAGACATTCTTAGTGGTTTGTCACGCAATCATTCCTCTCCCCACGAACGTCTGCTTCAACCGGTAGCCACTTCCATTCAGGCGAACTGGCCAATCACCGGCCGTTTGCCATTTTTTGTAAAACGGGACTTTGACCTCAAATTCATTTCGCGGGTACATGTAAACATGGCGAACATCGCTTCAGTCCTCGATCTTGTGTCCCAGAAATTTTGTATTCGGGAGTTAAATGCCCTTCAGAAAGAAGCTATAATCCAATCCGTGGAGAAGCAGAGGGATGTTTTTATTAATCTATCTACTGGATTTGGAAAATCCTTAATTTATCAACATGGTAAATAAGTAGTGACAGGCCATTCACAGATCCCGCAAGCTTGTCGCATGAATGTAATTACTTATCAACACGTAGTATTGAAGAGATTGACTACAGTTTGGCTCTAACCAGTACGTCTCTTAATGAAATGCCTCTCTTATAAGAAATAATTGGAGGTTCTTTAAACATTTCCCTAAGTTTAGGTTGTGATTCTATAAGATGCCATTTCTCCATTAAAATGTGTTTAAGGTTAGGCACAGATGGGTTTTATTGCGTTACAAAGGGCAATATTTCTTTTTGCACTCTTGTATTATCCTTGAGAGCTTTCTTTCTGTCAGAGAATTTTACTTCTGAGAGTGTTTTGTCAATAAGGTTGTGCGGGTAGCCTCTCGCTCGAAGGCGTAGTTTGAATAATCTTATGTTTTCTACGGAAGTCTCCTCTGAAGAGTTAGTTCTTAGTAGTCTCAGGCCTTCACCTTTTACGAAGCCTTTTTTGACTCTGGGTGGGTGACACGATTTAAAGTGCGTTTCTCGTAGTCTTTCTTGATTTCTTTTTTTAAATTACAGAGGTTATTAGAAATTTTTTCAAAGCAAATTAAACGTCTGTAACAGTTTGCTGTGCAAATGAATATTTTACTCGACGAAAAAACAGTCACGTCCACATTGATGGCGGCTTTGATTAGACCTTGAATGTCCACAGAACTTTTGCCAAAAATACGAACTCTTTCTTTATTCAGTGTGCATCCACAAAGGAAGCAAATTAATTAATTTGCTTCCAACGATCTTTTTGGGGGTTTCATCCACACATGCCATACAGTGGGAACATGGAATATCGTGAATTTTAAGAGAAGCATGAATTGAAACTGAATAATTTATTTACTGAGATGGTTTTGCGGAAATTACCCTGTGGGTGACAACTTCTTTTCTTACAGAAGTTGCCATTGGCTAATAATGAGACAATAGGTGAAGGCTGATTGGTTGCCTCAAAACAAAGGCGAACGGAAGTGGCTACGGGTTGAAGCAGACGTTCATGGGGAGAGGAATGATTGCGTGATGAACCACTAAGAATGTCTGCGGGGGAGGCTAAGGCCATGCGTGTGACCAAGAATTAGCCAATAGCTGTTCCTGTTTAGTTGAGTGAAAGTCTAGGAATATAACAAGTTGTTTTGTTCCCATTTTTGTATTTGAGGGGACTAGGTTAACTTTCTGAAATTCAAACCTCCAAGGTATGGTTGTCATGCACAGCCAGAGGTTTCTGAAATTCCTGACTTTTTCCAGACAAATGTAAAATTTCCCTGACTAACTGAATTAACAATTGCACACTCAAACCTCCCCTCACAGCCATCCTCTTCACCCTTCTATTCATGCAGCTGGTGAACATGAATTATTGATACACTGTAGTTCCTTAACATAACATGTAAAAAGGATTGATTTTCTTGAAAACCCAACATCAACTTGTTGTTCAGTTTCATGAATGATATTCTACCAATACAATATTATTCATGTCTGTTAAAATGTACAAAAGATTTCTTAAATAATGTTAAAAAACAATAAAAGTAGAGGGAAAAGAATAAATAATTATGTGCTTTTTTTTCAGTTTTCCCTGACTTCTTTCAAAGAGTAAAATTTTCCTTGACTCAATTAGTTTGAGGAATATGTATTTATTTTTTTTATACTGTATCCTGGCTAGCTGCCAGTTTTTTTTCCTTTCCCACATGGCTTCCATGCCAACACACAGGCTACTTAAGAATTTATCCCTTCCTGATTTCTTGTCTAATCTCCAAGCAAGGTCAACTGAATGCTGTAAGAGTGTCTTGTTTATTTAAAATCCACAACAACATTAATTTTGTCTAATTTAGTGTATATTAATAATAATTATTTATTGTTGGGATTATGATAACTCGTACAAACAGATCTCATGGCTGATTTAAAGGGGCGTATTGTCACCAACATAAGGTGTGATCAAAAAATTTAAAAGTCCAACTGAAGAGTTTTTCTTTGTCTTGTATCAATATCTGGAAGTTACATCAGATGAAGAAAATTTAATTTTACTTTGTAAAGGTATAACCTTTTCAATAATTATTTTATTAATCATCAACACAAGTTATCAAAGATGACACTCACAGTGTATCTCTGTGTGTGATCAGTGATAATTCATTGTTTGTTTGAGTCGCTGATACAGTTACACATTTTTCGTGGTATCTTGGCGTAATCAAGATCTCATCTTTTGTTCTTAGATCCCTCTCCACCTCTTGAATTGAAGTTATGTGTAGCAGTCAAAAGAAAGTTACAAGTAAGTGTTAAGTTCCTTGTAATTTCAACAGGGGATTGTGTACTGTACTCTAGACATCTCTTTAGAGCAGATACCTGTAGTGCAGGCACTTAATTACAATGTATGTTCCATCAAATGAGGGGTCTTATTTACTAGATATCCTAATAATAATTATATTGAGCAAAAATAAATTTTAACCAGTTTTGACATGGGGTCTTTTGTAAGCATTTAGTGGACAATGATTAAACTGTATGCAATTTTTGTTAATTCCTAGCTTTTTAACTGGAGAAATGGAGAGTTTCAAGAAGGTGAAGACCTATTCTTACCAGATGTTGCCAGGTCTGTTGTATGGACAAAAGAATCTCTGTGTGTTGGTTTCAAAAGAGAATACTCACTTATAAAGGTATTATGTGTATGACTGTGTAATCAAATTATTAGTGATGTGTGAAATTAGGGAATAATTTCAAGTGCTTTTGTCCAATTATTATCAGTCATTAAATTTTTACAAAATGCAAGTGAAATTATTCCCAAATTTCATGAGTATACCATTTTGATTACCTATTAATTTCATGGGTGACAAATTATGCTAAAAAAAACTAATCGTTGGTTTTTAAATTTGACGTGTTTATTGTATCGATTGAGCATTCCATGCACTGAAAAGTTAAGAGTCAGCGTACATTATGTAAATTTTGGCTTAAGTTTATAATTTCACATTTTTTCAACAAAATACCTGATAGAATCCTTCTTGATGTGCTCTTTCTTGTCTTTAGGTTTTCTAAAACATCTTTGTTCATAACATTTCAAAACCTAGATGCCATCTTGGCATTGAGACGTGCAGAAGTTGCCAATAATTTTTATTAGTAATTTTGTAATTTTATATGTGAAATTACAAATTAACGCTGAAATTGTGGCAAAATTCAGGAGCAATTTGTCACCCATGACGTTGGTGGTTTAATTCTTGGATAATTACAACAGTTACTGTATTAGCCATTATAAAATTCAACCAACAGCAGAAAATCAAAAATAGGGATCCATGCACAGGGAAGGAAAGGAAGCAATTAAGAAGAAAGTGTGGGAGTCACCACATTAACATGGTAGTCATGCTGGCCCAAAATGTGAGGCGGGTTTTGTTTTTTGTCCATAGCACTGTGTTAGTAGTTAACAGCTTCCCCTTCCCGCCTGTTAGAAAGAGGATTTGATATAATAATAATTATTTTTTGTTTAAGGAAGACTTAATGGAAAACAAAATGTTGTGTGGTTAAGTGCCACTTGGTTCTATTTCTGGTTACTGAATTGTGTCTTCATATCACAACTTTACATGTATCATTTTTAAATAAGAAATACAAACAGACTTACAAGTTGTGGCTTTCCATGTATTCTTTTTGTATGTATTGCATGCATGTTTGGATATACATGTACAGTTGACTCCCAATAACTCAAACCTTATAGGGAAACAAAAATTTCTTTGAGTTAACAGGAGGTTTGAGTTATCAAGGGTCCAAATTACCGAGGGTAAAATTGACTTTGGTTCAAGTTATCAGGATTCAACCGTATCCTCAAGGTTATGCTGAGTTCAAGTATGCAAAATTACAACACATTTTTTATTTATTCTTCTACTTTTTCATGTAGACTAACACAGGTGCGCAAACTGAACTGTTTTCAACTGGACGACATTTGGAACCTACAATTGCTACTTTACCAAGTGGAGAACTTATCTTGTGTCGTGATGACATAAGTATCATTACTGACAGTGAGGGGAAAAAAACACAAAAACAAACATTGACTTGGTCAGACACACCAACAGCATTAGGTAAGATCAGACCTGGTAATGTTATTTGTTTAATATACATCTTCAATAACTGAGCAATTTCTTGCACACTGATTGGTTTTAGAGGGAGACACTATGGTGGAAAAGAGAGTATAGACCATTAAAATGTTGTCATGGTGGTACATTATTTGTATTTCTCTGTCTTGTTTGTGATTTCCGATTTTTTGGGGATAATAATTTATTTGCATGATTGCTCCGAATCAGAATACTTTTAAAACTTTTTTTTCAGACTACGTGGAGCCATATGTTATTGGTCTACTTCCTCGCTATGTTGAAATAAGAACAATCAGTCCACGTGCCCTCATTCAAAGCATTGAACTTTCTAAACCAAGGTATATTACTCAAGGCAAGCACATGTATGTGGCATCCACAAGCCATGTCTGGAGACTTATTCCTGTCTCCATACCCATGCAGATACAGCAGCTGTTACAGGACAAGCAGTTTAGTCTTGCTCTTATGTTGGCAGTAAGTAAACAATGCTTTTTAAACTATGTTTTGTTGTTGTCACAAAAATAATGTTTAAGCCCTCATCATTACATCTTGAGTGAGTCACTCACCCTGATGGCAATAATTAATTAATTTTCACACAAAAAATTGCAGGCAAGGCAAACTTTCGTTTGTGAAAAATATTTAAAAAAGGTAAAAGGGTTTTAGACTGAGATCCTGGGTATCAGAATTCTTTTCCGGGGAAGTGTACATTTATACCAGTTTTTTTTTTCAGTCTAATCACTTCAGAGTTTGAACTTGATTTGTTCTTATAACTCTTGAGTATACAATCAACAGAAAGGAATGTGATTGTGTGGGTTCACCTTTTAAGTTTGAAAATCAAAGCCTTATGACCTAAATAACAACTTTGTACCCAAAGCACCTACCTGTTTCAGTTTGTTTGACTTTAAAAAAAAAGGAAAACAAATTATATTTGAGATATAGGATGATGTCTTAAATTGTTCTAAATATGCAGTCAAACCCTGCCAGCTTTACGGACACCCTCTGAATATGGACACATCATTATTACGGACAGATGGCTTCATCCCTGGGGAAAGAAAGCCCTTACATTTTCTCTAAATTCAACCTTCTTAATATGGACGCCCCATTAATATGGTCATTTTCGATATGGCCCCCTCAGTGTCTGTATTAACAGAGTTTGACTGTAGTATTGTTGGTTTCTCCTTGATATATTAACTGACCTTTTACGTATTTAAAACGGCTGGATTCTCCCTTTTCAAATAAGAAAGTTTAACTCTCACTTAATATGTTGTTATTTTTTGGATTTCCCTCCTCTCTAACGCCTTGGCCCTACCCTCCCTTCAATTAAAAATGTAAAGCTTTCCTTTTCTGATATTAATAGTGAAAAATTGACCGAAAATGAAAGTTAGTATTTTGTTGAATAGATTTGATATTGTTTGCTTCTGGTAGGAAGCATAAAAATCAATGCATTGTTTGTTTTCTGAACAGGATATGGTTGTTGAACCTGAGGAAGAGAAAGCAAAACGTAAAGAGAGTATTCAGAACCTGTTTGCCTTTGATATGTTCTGTCAGAAGCGTTTTGATGACTCTTTACAGCTCTTTGCCCAGTTGGAGACAGGTTAGTAAATAAAACTGATTGATTGATATTCTCATTATCTGTCAGAAGCAATTATTGTAAGTTATACAATGCAGACATTGGAGATTGGGGGTACAGGTGTAATAATTATATTGGATAAACGGGTTAAAGGAAGTATTTAGACAGATTTCTTAACTGTGCATGTAAGTGCTTCTTTCAAGGCAGCCATAATGAATAATTTAGAATGAATTTTACACTACATATGCTGTATTCCATTGAAAGGTTAATTGTTTGTTGGCACTTCCAATAAATTATTGTCCAGTTTTCATTACACTGAATAGGATCATACAAGATTCCCTTTTTTAAGGCCAAGTCTTGATCTGGAATGAATAATAAATTAATTCAAATTCTAGCAAGGATATTATTTTACTACTCACAGCTCTGCTCAGTAACTCAGCTACTTTTTGAACAACATTTTACTCTAAGGTTGAGAGTATAAGTGTTACATTGTAGTTTCTATTAATTTAGTACTACTTTATTGTAAATACAATGTGAGATATTGAATTTTGTTAATATCTCCTTAATGCTGATTTTCTTTGCTACAGATCCTACTCATGTGATTGGACTTTTTCCGGATCTCCTTCCAAGTGAATTTCGTAAACAACTTGAATACCCAGCACCTCCCCCACCGCTAACACCGGGGGAACTGGAGAGAGGCTGTCTAGCACTTGTGGAGTATCTCACTCAGGTGAGAGTTCAGTAAATAAGAGACAAAGTCAGCTCTTGAGGATACTCTTTTAAAATCATTTTTATTACATTAACCTGTTACATCTCAAAATTGACCAAGATCAATATTAATTTTCTCCTAACAATACAGTACACAATCAAGAGAAAAGGTTAGGAAAATGATCAAAATGATTGACCAGAGAGAAAGGGAATATTTGCTTGTGAATAGGATTTTTATGCTTTTCCCCTCCGCTTATGGTAACTTGATTGTTATTGCATAACAATATCCGCGTAATTGATTGGCGTATTGTGCTACTTGACCAATTGCTTCCCCTCTGTAGAGTTAGTCGCACATTGAGTCGCTGGTAACTCGCTGCTAAAAGGTCAAAATTTTTACCCGTCCCTCCCCCGCTTGGCCATGGATTGGCGTTACTGGGCCAAGAAAACTTTTCTCACAAATATTAGATAACACAAATGGAAAGCATATTATTGTTGTTTTAAGTTCTTCATTTGGGCCCAGTAAACTAGCTTCGGGAAATGCAGCACCTATCTAATTTATCAGGGGTCGGAGGGGACAAGCATAAAATGCTTTGATTGTTTATCAAATTCTTAATGTATGAAGATCAGTGCAAAGAATTTGTATGTGGATATTGGGGGTGAAGCGTTAAGGCAAATTAAATACCAGTAGTTGTAACACTAGCACTCTCATTGTTATTATCTTTACCTCATATGCTTTAATCTCATAGACTGTTTACTGTCACCTTTTTTCTCAAAAGACTTAAGATCATCCCATACTTAAAGTAAGATTGTCTCGATTTAGTGCTTACGATAATCAGCCACCATCCTGGTTTCAAATATATTGAGGGATGTATAGTATTAGGTAGTCTGCTACGCAGCCATTTTTAGTGTCAACACGCAACGTTCCTCCCTGGGGAGGACACTAAAACCGACTGTGTAGCAGGCTAAGCATTAACGAGAATGATGAAAAAAATAATTGATAGGTAGACTGCAGTATCATTTTGCTCCTTGTTGGGTTCAGAGGGTGTGGCCAAATTTTTATGCCTTCACTAGTTACCGGTAGGTCAGTTAATCTTCAGTCAGATTTAGGAGAGTATGATACCACTAACGACTTCGCACAAAAAGACCAAGCACAGTTTAATAATGCAGTTGAACATAGAAATAGCCAAAACGATAATGGGTCTGTCAAGTTAACTTGTAAACCAAAGAGTACCTCTATTGATGTAGCCATGAAAGCCCGGGAGTGTACTCCCTTATATGGACTATACAGAGATATGCCTCTGGACAGGGCTATGGTTTTTGTCTTCTTTCTCCTAAAACAGGGTATATAATTTTGCATGAATTTGTCCTAAACAGGGTAAAAGTTTGTGTGTATGTCCTAATTATAAACAGGGTATTTCAACAATGATCAATTTGATTTGCTTGATGGAATTTGTTTTTACTCCAAGTATACAAAAGCAATGACTATAAAGTGCATTTTGTTCCTGTATTTGAAATTTTTAAATGGATGTTACAAAATGTAGTGATAATATTCTCCTATGTTATAATTCCTATGTTATAATTTTTAACTTTCTCCTCAGAAAAGAAATGATCTGATAAAAAGACTTGACAAAGCTGAAAGTTTGATGAAGGGAAGAAGCAAAGATACCGCTGAGAAAAGTAGTGAAGGTAATAAAGAAATTGCAAGGCTAGTAACTTATCAGATCCACAAAATAAACAATTTCTTGCAATTTTTAAACTGGAAATTTATTTCTTTTAAGGTGATTTCTTCGTATTGCATTAAGCATTCTTATTTTGCATGATTTCACATGAGATTAGCATGCATACATTATTTAAAGATTGTAGTTTTTGTGTTAATGCTGGAGCTAGCCAGCAGCAGCTGATCCAGGGAAGGGGCCCAGGGGGGCCTGGCCCCCCCCCCCCTAATTTTTGGACCAGGGCTAAAAAAAATTTTTTAGGGACCGCCCTCCCCCCCTCCCCCCTTATGTTTCTATAATTATATTTTTGTGGCTACTGTCTCCCTTCAGGGAGTGTAGCCACTATGTCATGGCGTTGTGCGTAAGTCGGTTAAGTCCGTAAACTTACACAGGACACCCACTATATTTGTCCGGTTGAAATTGTGGCCGCGCTAGCGAAAAAGCTGTTTTAAAAAAAATGGTTTTGGCGATGCATTTCGATGGCTCAAGTATTTTGCAGAGAAAATGTAAGCGATTTGGACCGACAGCTTTAAAATAAGAGGAAAATCAATGTCTAATAAGACAGTTTGAGAACACGTAATCATTCTGAGTGGTCTAGTTTTAAGGAGAAGTCGCATGGAGCCGATGGTGTTGGGTTCGATTCCTGCTACGAAACCTGTTTTTTTTTTTCTTTTTTTTTTCGCTGTTGGTTAATACATTCTTTTTTTTACTGCAATGTATTCTACAAAACTATACCAGTAGCCACATGCTGTCACAGACTGCCTTTTATTAACAATAGTAAGATAAATTTTGACCAAAAACTTACAGCAGGTTCATCTATTTGCAGTAATAACGTTAACAGTAACTTAGGAGTGACTTAGTCGCTTACAGGTCTTTGGTTTTTGTATTTCAGAGGAACACTGAGTGCTATCCTAATGGTTTTTTTTTAATTTTTCTCATTTGGACATGATGTTTGCTTGGAAAATTTGCACAGTTGTAGGCATGGGAAACAGGAAACTCAGAGGAAAAGTAATTTTGAACAAGATATTAGAATCAGTGCAACTTATATTAATCACAGAGGAGAATTAATGAAACGTCAGTTCTGTCTGACCTATAAACATTTATTTTGTCCTAAGATGTAAACAGTATCTTGAGCCTTTTTGAAACTACAATGTAGTTGCATCTTATCTTTTCTTAAGATGTATGTTTGTTGCTTCTGTAGGCGGTCATGTGGTTATTTTGTTTCATTTTATCTTCAGCTGATATAAAAGCGAAGAAGAACATCATGAACAGAAGGCAGATTATTGACACTACACTTCTAAAATGCTACCTTCAGGTTAGTGAAAGAAAAGCAAGAGGCTTAAAACTTTCCATTTCTTGTTGCTTTCAAAATATTCCTTCCTTCCTAATCATCCCTTCATTTTCTTTACAGCCCACCTCCCCATGCCTGGTCTTTGCAAAATATCACCTCGCAGTGGTTCTTTTTCCAATTCTTCTTCACACCCTAAGAAATCTTATTTCCTACATGTCCCTAAACATTTTTACCGCCTTTTCCTCTTGTTTGTTTCGCCCGTGCTGCCCAACAATTAAATGGTGCAGTCTTTTAAATTTTGAAATTTTCCAACTGTCTTGAGAAATCTCTCCGTTCCATGTTACGGTCCTCATATCTTGCCTCCTAATTGTGATCCGAGACGAAGTCGAGGTGACTGTTCGCCAATATTCACGTCGCCTGAGGCGACTAATTGTTTTAGTATAATTACATTGATGATTATTCGAGAAAAAAAATTTATTGATCAATTTCCGACCCCGAAACATCAAAAAATCTGGCTGCCATTTTGAAAACTGCTAGACTTCAATGCTATGATCACCGCGCGGTGATTATAGCAGGATAAAGCGAAGCTCCTAGCCAATCACAGCGCTCTATTTTTGATAGTCATCAATGTAATTATACTAAATATTTTTAATTGCTTTACTATTTCTCAGAGTAATACTACATTCGTTTCTTTAATGATATAAAATTTACTTGGGTGGCAAGGCCTTGTCACTCCCGTGCAAAGTCTTAAACCTTAACCTTATCAATGCTTATAACCTGTGCTCACTCATCATGCATCATGCTACATTGGTCTGCAAATTGGGTTCTTTACTAATGGAGCATTCTGTATCTACACGTTTTTGTTAAGTGGTCACATGATTAACTGGTGCTATGATTATGTGGACATTGAACACAGTGTTTTCATGCTGTTTTATTTATATGAGTGTAGTGCATAGCCGGTATGTAATTTTATTTGCTGCATTCCTGTACCTGTAGGTTTCAGTAGGCTTTGTTGATTGTTTTGCTGCAGACAAATGATGCTCTTGTTGCTCCGCTACTGAGACTGAAGGAGAACTACTGTCATGTTGAAGAGTGTGAAAGAGTTCTAATGAAAAGCAAAAAGTATAATGAATTGGTGATTCTTTACCAGACAAAAGGTCTTCACAAGAAAGGTATCTTCCGACTCTGGTGTGGGGCGGGGTACTGGACTCTGCAACTAGATGTAGAGGCTACTGAAATAATCACTTAAGTGATGCTTTTGGATTTTTTTCATTTCGCGCAAATTGTTGATTTTTTGCAAATGGTCTTTTATTTAAGCCAAAGATATTTCTCCGTTTTACTTTTTTCATGGCTTGGTGCTCCATTTTCAAAAGAAAAAAGGGCAAAAAACAAGGCGGCTTATTTTGCGAAAAAACAACAACAATAAATGACCCAGAGGCAGCACATTCTTTGTTATTCTTGGAATTTGAATTTGGAAGTGTTGGTTTTGGAGTAAAAAAAGGTAAAGCCGCACACGAGCCAAAGGCCCAAACGGCGGGAGCTTATCCTGGTTCCTTAGCATGAAGCATGCCTATTACTCTTGCTGCTCCTCCCTGAACGGGATACTCAGTAGTCCATCGCAGGGTTCCCCCCCCCCCCTCCCCTAGCAGTAGGTCGCCAGTACCCATTTATACACCTGGGCGAAGAGAGACAAAGTGGAGTAAAATTCCTTGTCTAAGGAACAACGCGACGGGCAAGGCTTCAACCCCGGACCTTGGGAGTTCGTGGTGTTAACCGCTCGGCCACACACGCTTCCTTTTTGAGGGGAGGGTTTAACTGGAGTACCCAAAGTAAAGCCTTTAAGAACAAGGACGAGAATCAAACATTAGGCACAACCCACAGATGGTGTGGCTTCTGGGAATTGAACCTGGGCTGGCCACATGATTGATGGGAGCTGACAAGCGCAATCACCACTGCACCATTCTTGCTCGCCGTCATTATCACAGTGTTGTTGGCTATGAGTCAAGAACTGGGATATATCTTTTTTTCTATTATAATTATTTTGTTTCTCAGCATCGTTGTACATAACTGGTGTTTTATGTTTTAGCACTGGATCTTTTGTTAAGGCAAGCTCAAAAATCCAGCAGTCAGCTGAGAGGCCATCAGAGAACAGTTCAATATCTTCAGCATTTAGGTAATCCAAAAAAGAAATTCCGTGCTATTCATTTCCTTGCCGGCTAATGCAGGGTTTTCATTAAGAATTCAAGTAGCAGCTGGGAGAAAGCAAAGAGGCTCCACGTCTTAATAAATAGTAGTCATAAGCGTTCGAAACGCTAGCCGGAGAATTCTGTGTAGTAAACAGAGAATTCTCCAATCTCCGATGCCTAATGCCACTCTGCTAATTGCATTATTCCAAACAACTTGAAATCAAAGTGAAAAAAATAATAATAATGATAAAAACACACCCACGCACACTTTATTTGAGTGTCAATATATTGATAATTTGGCACTAAGGTATTAGTTGAGGACACTATTACCAAATGTTCTATTGGAGACGGGACCGCCATTTTACGTCGTCATCCGAACCATGCGAAGGTCTAGCTGTTTGCAGGGCAAAGGCAATACCTTCATTTCCAAGTTATTTAAAGAATCTGAGTATTGATCTGGCCCTGGGATCAAACCCATGACCTACTACTGTGCAGTTAAGTGCTCTAGCGACTGATTTAGTCTTGCCGTGGTGACAGCCTTGGTAATTCAACGATTCATTGCCAACTGGTGTCTTCTTTTGTTGTTATTTCTTTCAGGTCATGAACATTTAAAACTTATTTTTGATTTTTCCGTGTGGGTATTGAAAGCTCATCCTGATGATGGTTTGAAGGTAAGGGTTGACTTGAGCATGTTTTGTTGTTTTCAGTAACAAACTTGGGCAAAATCCACAGCAACAAACAACACACACACCCCTCCTACACACACGCCCCAAGAGAGGCTGACTGGTACTATCTTGCACAACTTCTTAGTTGTATTAAACATCCAAAGAACAGTATTTGAAGGAACTGTAATTCAAGAACGAACATAATTGACATCAGAAAATGTTTGCAACATTTGGGTTACTATGGACTCGTAGGGGGCCATAGAAGGTGTTCGTATAAAGCTGGGTTCTACACTGTACTTTAAAGAGAAAGGGTTGCAGTTTAGTAGTGGAAGGAAATATTAAAGTAACCCTTAAACCTCGTGTTTGTCTGTCAGATATTTACAGAGGATTTACCAGAAGTAGAAGGACTTCCTCGGGACAAAGTGCTGGCTCACATAGAACAGAATGCTAAACAGTTGACCATTAGATACTTGGTAAGTAGTCTTACTTCGGGTTTACCTCGGTGTAAGAACCTGTGAACTTTTTCTTTGTTTCGCACCTTTTGTTTTTCTAGGTTCTATTGTGCTGACTTCTTTGTTTTCTTTGTTTTACGTCACCCATGAGTTCAACAGGTTCTTACACCGAGGATGAGCCCTTACTTCCTAGGAGCTACAGTCAAACCCCATTCAGGGTTCTATCTAGGATTTGGTGTTTGGAGAAGTCCCGAGTGGCTGAAGGCTACGTGTTCCTTGCGGGGGAGGGGGGGGGGGGGTCCGGGGGCATGCCCCTTCCGGCAATTTTTTGAAATGGATATGCGCTGAGATGCAAGCTGGTACATTTTGAGACACAATTTTGAGAAATATTACAGTGGTATTTTACTTTAAAATAATACTCCATGTTCCTTGTCATATAGTGTCCTTCGACAGGGAATACTTCATGTGCACTGACCTCGTCGCGTCTGGATGATATCGATATCCGATATAGTTACTTACATACTGTAATGATAACAATATTTTTTGGGGGGGAAGTTTCTACCCTTCAAATACCCCAGATAGAACCCTGCCATTAATAAGGACACTGAGTTCTGGGTCAGGGGGCCATAGAAAGTGTCCATATCAAGCGGGTCATGTGATTTTTAAGTAAAAAATACACCTTTTATTTGAACAAAATAAACAAGAGCACATTAGCATCGTCAAATTAAACCTCCTTACAGGGCTCCAGATATTTCCTTTCTCTTGAAAGGACAAATGTGCTACTAAGACACCATGTTTGTCTGACAAAACAAAACTTTGGTCACACATCAGTGCAAAACAAGGTTGAACTTTATATCGGTTACTACGCTAAAGCACAAGAAAATTTCATTACCCAAGTCCATGTTGTTTCGTGACTTTGATATCATCCTAACACTAAGAAAGATTTACTCAAGGTAAATTTTTATTCTTCCTTACCGTAAAATGATTTACGATTAAAAAAAATTCTCCCGACATGTCCGAACACAGGTGGGATTTCGTCGGACGCTAGCAAATTTTGGTCGGCTTAAGTCCGATGACCGACTGTTATTTGCAGCCCTGTAATTTATCATAAAGCTACCATTCTGTGTACTATGTTCATGGAAGCACTCAAAAGTCGCTCATTTATACATTGCTTATTCAAAAACCGTTCTCTGCGTACCTCGTTTGTGCCAGACATGCAGTCACCCGAATGGTTTTCTTAACTTTCATAAAAGAAAAGCTCATTACAGCACACAATAATGAAGTCGGAGATTGGCTTTCTTTGAGAATCTGTTGGTTGGGCAAGAATCAAGTGACCGACGTCCGCGTTAACGGATACCCGTATTAAGCGAGTCAAAATTTCCCCAGGGACAGACAAAACTGTCCGTAGTAATGAGGTGTCCGTATGTAAAGCGGGGTTGGACTGTATGTCACCGTAAAAACTGGCTTTTACTGTATTGCACCGGAAAAACTGGTCTTACGTGAAATCGATAAAGTAGGAAAAAACTTAGTATGCAGTCCAAGTTTGTAATGAATAAAAGTATAAAATGCCCTCAGCGATACGAAAAAGGAAACTCTGCTTGAACAAAGTTGGTAATTTGTGTTTTCCTTCGTCCTTGTTATAATGTCAGGTAAAGGAAAATGTACTGAAAGATTAACAGCTGCTGAAAGTCAATTTTGTCCTTAGTTCAACTTTTTCTGTTTCTGTGTATGTCGATGAATCTTGATAAACAGTGTGAAACAAAAGGAAAATGGTAAACCAAGGACCAAACTGAATCACGTATTAATAGTCTTTTATCTTTTTTAATGGTTTTAGGAACATATAATATTCATCTGGAATGAATCAAAGCCTGAATTTCACAACAAGCTTATAAACTGTTACCGTGAAAGGGTGCAAGTTCTGATGAAGGAGTATTTAGATTCATTACCTGAAGGTTTGCATTACTGTATTAACAGAGAGCTTTAGATTTGAGGACGAGAACGAGTGGTAACTTAAAGTTTTTGAGCGTGTTCTAAAAAAATGACACCCCGGAAAGATTCATTCTACTTTACTTTTTTCACCCAAAAAGTTGTTACGGTTATTTATACTGAAGGTGGTTAAGCCTTCTACCGATAGCAAAGTGATAAAACGTCTTACATTTGATAACTTGTTCCCGCTGTTCCCGCCACTAGGTACAACATTCTCGCTAAAACTCGTAGCAGAAAGACGACGGCTACCACGTTTTCCCGCCAAAATGATGCAGGCCCACGCGTGTGCGACGCGCGTGCACTCTTAGTATTGAGAAAATCTCGTAGTCGTAGTTGTCCTGGTCTTCGAATCTACAACACTGAGATTTTTTTGTTTGGAGGGCGTTGACGTGTACCGCGTAACCATAGTACAGAGCAGACTGAGGTAGAATACCAGAACAGGTAGACCGTGAATTCCAAGTCCTGAATGACAAGTGACTTACACATGGTTTAGTTTGTCAAGCCAACCAGTAAGGGGAACACAAGTCGTCACATTTTCCAGCGTCTCATTCACCGAGTAAAAACGTAACATTTTCCTAAAATATCAAAGGGCTGACTTCATTGACATATTTTACACGACTGAAGACTGAAGAGACAGCGTCAGATATCTTTTGAGGAAAGTGTGCCTATGTTGCTAAGTCAATCTGAGCTACATCAGTTATAGCCTGAAATTCATCCGATTGCTTCGAGTCGAGCAATAACGACTCGAAGTAATCGGATAAAATTCAGGCTACATCAGTTAATGTTTTGCTCCAAAATCAGCAGTCACCTGCCCTCTAAATTTCTACGCCTTTCAGGAATATGTTTGAAAGTTTGTTGATCCTGTACCAAGTCGCCGAATCAAGAAAGTAAAAGGGTGTTTAGAACTTGCTAGGTTTAATATCCCGTGAATTGAAACTTCCTTAGTACGGGCACTAAAGGAACAGTGCCAAATGTCCGCATTACAGAAGTGTCCTTATTATAGTTGATGAATTAGTATGATGTTCGGGACCCAAGTGAACTGTCTGTAAACATAAGAGGATGTTCCAGTGTGTACACGAATATATGCCCAGTTTGTGGATCAGTTTACGATTTTGGGGAACTGCCTCACGTAACCTAACGTTGGCACTAACTTCTCGCTGAGGGCAAACTGTTGGGTTAGGGGAGGGGTAGGTGGGTAGGTACCCAGAATCTTAATCAGAATCTCAAGTTTGTTTCTTGGTGTAAATAAGTGTTTTGTTTGTTTTCAGGTGACGAGCCGTTTCCTCCTGGCAGTGAACCAGGTGAACTGGGTGAATTGAGAGGAAGACTTCTTTTCCTCCTGGAAACATCAAAACACTACCAAGCTCAGCATCTACTTACACACTTCCCTGAAAGTAAGTTAACTATTCCCTGGATCATTTTTACCAGTTTGATAACAGAGTCCGGAATCAGGTCTGGCGTTGTTGTGCAATTCTCTTTGTCAAGATAAGTGTTGTTTATCGTGGTTAATGTGTATAAAGGTTTTTGTTTATCGTTTGTCTCACGATTGTCTCGCCCGGGCGTGGTTGTACAATTAATTCTCTTTGACAAAATTTTGTTTATCGTGGTTAATGTGAATAATTAAAGGGCTTTCTTTGTCGTTTGTCTTACGATTGTCACTAAGATATTGATCGCGACGTGTCGACCATCTACTGCAGTTCATCAGGTGATACCACCATGGTTTTCAGTGATTGGTGTATAACGAAGCTCGTTCATTCTCTTTGTTCTTAAGGATTTTCTTGGTTGGTGTCACGGATAACTCGGCCCGAAGATAGCTAGCTTGTGAGAATAGGAAACACAAGGACAACACGAGAGGTTTATTGGGGACACAAAAATCGGTTTCAGAACTGCCCACGTAATCTTAAGTTGCCTTATCTGGTCTAAGCCTGTTTGCAGCCTCCCCCTTCCCTGTTTAAGCGGAGAAGGTGGCTGTACACAGGCTGTCCGGTCTTTCTCCTTATGGATTATTGTGTTCTTGAGTAATACTTTTGCAACGGTTTGTGAGGTGGTCTTCACTTAAAGTAAGTGAACCGGTGACCGCTCAGTTTTATATTTAGTTTTAATTTGCCGGTCTACATGCATTCAGAAATGACATAACCTAGGCTAAAAAAGAAGCTGTATTGTCCCATTTTGCGTTGAAGGATTTCGTGTTATGGACTCCAGTATTTTCTTGCAGCCTTCTATCATGAACGAGCACTTCTCCTGGGTCGAGTAGGAAGACACGAGGAAGCATTAGCCATTTATATTCACGTTTTACACGATGCTAAGCTAGCAGAAGAGTAAGTATTCTCAGGCTGTTTTAGTAGACAATACTCATGCAACAACAGTGTGTACCGTTATGACATTCTGACTTGTTTGT
Source organism: Porites divaricata (assembly GCA_038088405.1). Classification (NCBI taxonomy): domain Eukaryota; kingdom Metazoa; phylum Cnidaria; class Anthozoa; order Scleractinia; family Poritidae; genus Porites; species Porites divaricata. Next base: position 9,955,116 of record JBBMOI010000011.1, read on the forward strand.
GCATGGAATAAGAATACGGAGATGAAATGGATGAAGTATCCCTGCCCTGGTTACTGACATGATGAAATACAGATCTATTCTACTGTAGACAGTATGCAAGTGAAATGCATGTGCGAAGTCCTGCAGATGACCAAACACTCTTTTTATTTCTGAAAGTAAGAGTGTTATTTCTTATTCCAGATACTGTCATCGAAATTATAATGAAGGCAAAGAAGGAAGTAAAGATGTAAGAGATTTATGATCACTTAATTGATACTTGTAAAACTTTTGTTAGTAAATATTTGATATTCCTGCAAATGCTAAAACCCCCTTAACGTCGCCCCGCTTAATTAGTGGCCAAAAAGGAATTTCACAACATTTTCAAGTATCATTTTTTAATATAAAATAAAATAGTAGTATGAAGGACTACTACCAAAGAGGTCACATTTCATTCGTTCCACGATTAGGTTTGCACTGAAGGTCCAAAAGTCAAAACTATTTCTTCTCATGATACCTCATATATAGATCATGGAAAGTCCTGGGGTACTCTATATACGCGTGGGTTTTGCGTAAATAGCGTACAAAGCACTTTTTTCCATATGGTATTGTGTTTATTATATACATACTGAGACATTCATCATTTTTCCAGCCTTATATTTAATCTCTCTCCAAAATCCTAAAATGCAAAAGATATGCCGCTACACACCACGAAATGACAAAGAAAACGAAGAATATTGTTCTGAATGAAAAGTTGAAAATGAATGAATTTGACTAAAGTAAGACAATACAAAAATATCTCCGATAAAAAATACAACTTAAGCTTACGTCTCCTTCTGTTTTGTTCCCCTTCCGCGGTTTAATCGGCCATCTACAGTTGTCTTTATCGACAGTGAAACATACGAAACTATACCACTCCAATTTCCAAGATGTTTTCACTTTTCTACGAGAAAAACTCTACTTTATAGTCTTTTCTCATTGAATATCTGCGGAGCAACTAGCAAAGCGAGGGTGCTTCAAGCTGCACGAACCTATGAAAGGCGGGAATTCTGATTGGACGTATCATTTTTTTCAAACGTGAACAAACATGGTTCGCGATTCCGTTTACGTGTGAAAAACATCGCTCGCTCCTCTCAAATGTCATTGGCTAGAACTCATTGGATTGGTGTATGAAAATTTACGACAGCTTTTTGGTGAGAATATCTCAGTATGTTTATGATATATTCGCCGGCCGTGGGCTGTATAGCACGTGACTGTGATTGACATCTGGGGTCAATTTAATAAAACTTTTACAAGTGTCATCCATAAATGAAGTTATTGTTTTCAGACTTTAGGACAATGACTACACTTGTAAATTACGCTTGTAAAAGTTTTATCAAATTGATCTCTCATTGGTAGGTGTACGTGTCACTACTGCGCATGTACTTGGAGCCTCCTAAGATCAACAGCAAGGAAGTAAAGCCAAGCATTACAGTGGCGCTGAATGTGCTTCAAGAACATCACCAGAAGATTTCAACTGCTAAGGTACGTGACGAATGATGCTAATGTTGCTACGAACAAGCTCCCTATTTGGGGATATTGTGAGAAGTCACGCGCGTGCGGCACGCGAAAGAAGACGCGCTTTTGCTCGCAGTCTAATGCTATAAGTGACTGAGGCCGACTGTGGTCCCGACCGGTGTCCTACGAAGTTATGCAGTTGAACGAGAACTTTCTGGGTGGTCGTGGTATGATTTACTGAAACCCTATATGAACAACAATGCAATGGGCATATTTCTAGAAAATATCTTCAGCTTTGTTGCGCCTCTACAATCCACAGAGCTTAGACAGGGTTGCCGCTGTGAGAAGTGAGTATAGGCGCCAAGTCAAAAGTCTACTTTCTCAGCGGATTCTTCTCCCACCACATGCGCTGTAGCCTCCGCAGCAGATTGACTGTCCTTACACGTATACCACGGAACTACAATTTTTGGTTGGCTCTCTGGACAAAAACAACAGCTGCGGGGCTATGTCCCACTACTTGCTATATTTTTAACAAACTAAAAGGTGTCTTCGCATTGATTGAATTCCAAAGTAATGGTCCAGTTTTGTTATTTAAGACTATATTCAGGCATTAAAACTGGTTCCCGTCATCTGTTACTAAAGGCAAGGATGGACTGAAAATTGAAAAAACTGTAATGTTTAGACAGAATCCACCAGAAAATTGAGTAATTTTAACTTTCAGTGGGCAAAAACCTTGTACCAGAATAATTTAAAGAATATTGCATTCTTTTTTACATTTTTTTCAGTAAGGGCTAAAGATGTAATTAGTCATCTGTAATAACACCAAAGAACATTTCTCATGGGAGCCCGAGAAAATGAATGTCAAATTCCACAAGAATTGTGAAATACAGGGAAAATTCTGAAAATTTCATGTGTAAGATGTCTTTTTGTGAAATTTGACATTCATTTTCTCGGGCTCCCGTAAGAAATTTTCTTTGGTGTTATTACAGATGACTAATTACATCTTTATCCCTTGAAAAATGTAAGAAAGAGGTTTTCGTCCACTGAAAATTAAAATTACTCAATTTCCTGGTGGATTCCGTCTTAATGCTATGCTTTCAAAAGTCAGCAAAAGCCTCTTTCCGTTGGTTCTCCCGGATGAAGTTAATTTGATATCTTCTTGATACCTTATAAAGGAGCATTTTGTGTAAGGGTAAAGGCACAACGTATCGACATTAGCACCGACTCGACCTAAAGCAGCAATATCCTTCTAGCTTAGCCCTTTAGCGACTCACCTTTAGAGAGCTTTGTTGTTGTTTTTTTGTCTACAGGCGCTTGAGTTACTTCCTTCTTCCACTGAGGTGCGAGAAGTGTATACATTTTTGTCGAGTGTTTTGGAGGATAAGGAGAAAAAACGCAAAAATTGTCAAGTACTGAAAAGTCTTTTGTTTGCAGAACATTTACAGGTGAATATGTTTGTTTTATGTGGCCTCCCAGGACTGAGCGCTTGACTGCGCCGCGAGAGGTTGTGGGTTCGACTTCCGGGAGCGGACCAATACTCAGGGTCTTAAAGTCTTACAAATGAAGGTACTGCCTTTGTCCTTCAAACGGCTGGACCTTCGCATGGCTCGGATAACTCCGTAAAATGACGGTCCCGTCTCCAGTACGAGACGTAGGAAGTGTGTCTTTAATTATTACTTTCACTTCTTGCTAAATTCATTGACACTCGACTTTAGAAAGTGCATGCATGTATATTTAGTTTTTGAGCTTTGTCTGGAAAGTCCCTGTAATCACCGGACCCGCCCGACCAGCTGATTTATGTTTACTTGATTTATGCACGTGCATGGAAAGATTTAGTCAAATGGGATATTGTACCAACTATTTGATGAGATGTACCAGTGAAAGTCCTAGAATGAAAATACCCTGGGTAGCCTGCCTTTTTGCACAAGTTTGTTGAGAAAGTAGAAAGGAGAAACGCTCGCTACACAGGCTACATAATGATGGCTGAGACCAATGAACTTATGTTGGATGTGATTTGTCCGGATGGAACATTTGATCTAATTTTTTATCTAATTTGACCAAGCTCTTTGCCTTGGTAAAGCACTGTACATTGCAGACTTTATTTCTCTGAAAGGAGCTGGGTATGGGCATGCAAAGCATCGATACTCTCAAGACAGAGACGCAAAGCTCTCTTCTTCGCATCGACGCCCAATGTCAATGTTAGTGGGATGCGAGGGGCTGCTAAAGTGCCACCGCCCAGTCCCATCCCCATGGTAATTACATGCAAATTTTCTTAAGCTAAGTTTGTGTTAGAAACTTAGCAGAAATAGAGGTTCTTACGCTGTCCAACTTTTTGTCAGGTTCAACAACAGCGCATGTACCATCAGGCTCGTAAAATCCTGTTAACAGATGAAAGAGCGTGCCAAGTCTGCCATAAAAAAATTGGAAACAGGTAAATGATCCAGTATTACTTGTCCTTGTCTGTTATCGCAGTTTAAATGCCGAGAATTTTAGGGACCTTATGCCTGGGGCCGACCATTTGAATATTTAGGTGGACTGAGTCGGGTGATTTCAAGGAAAAAATCCTCGTATAGTGATGGTCCCATATTTACGCACAAAAAAGTAGAAAAGTAGGCCTTGGAAGACATTTTGCCCAAAGCAATTTTCTTCTTCCTCTAATATGTGTGGTTCCAAAGCTTTTGAGAACATGGGGATGCCATGGCGTAACTTCAAACACATCTCGGCCCCCGGCCACGCTACAACTGAGTAGAAAAAATAGATTATGTACGCTTGCATTTTTGTTACGTTTAGTTAACTTTGCGATTTTATGTCGTGCTTCCGGTTTTTAAGTTCACTTACAACCTGCTTGGCGGCGACCGGATGTAATTTGCCTTCCTCTGTGTTTTGGGCGTCTACAACACTAAAAAGTGGCTTCCGGTTACTTTTTTCCCTGTGCAAGGTCATGTTTATAGTGCTTAGAGTTACATAAAACAATGTTTGCTGTTTGAACTGAATTTTGTAGAAAATTCCGTTGTTTAATAGCGTTTATTTTTTATTTTCTTAGCGCATTTGCTTATTACCCGTCTGGAGAAATACTTCATTACTATTGCTGCAAAAACCTGACTTCCCCCCCTGGTAGTGCGCACACCACACCGAGGCACAGCCCAACCCCTGAGGATAATATTCTACCAAGATTATGATCACGTGACGCTTAATATAGGAATTCAATCACATACTTGTATTGTAACACAGCAACCTCGCGTCGAGAAGAAAATTTTTCTAAACGTTTGAACTGCTTAGGAAAAACCAATGTATGATGCAAAGGAAGTTTGGGAAGAAGAACTTGCAGTTATTTCAAGTCAATAGTAGACTCAGTGATGCCAGCACTCAGTCTACTTTTGACAGGTGGTTTTATGGTGCGCTTGTTCAAAAGGTCAAGGTCACGCGAAGGTCACTGTGTTATCGCTTGTGCTGCGATACTGGACGTTTCAAAAGTACCTGTTCCCTAGACTTATTATGAGACAATTTCCAATTTAATTAGGAAGAAAAAGCATTTATAATGAATATATAGTCACTTGGGAATCAGATATTATGATAGGATGATAATCAAAAACTTACTTAATTTATTTTTGGAGAATGGAATTTCTAAAGAGAATTTTGAGATAACATTTAATACAGTCGTTATGAAATCCTTATCAACAATATCTGTTCATATTTTACTGATAAGGTGCTATGTTTGTTAACGGTAACCGATCATAAAGTAGTGGTGAATTATCGATAGCCCGACCTTTTAAAGTTCATGATTTACGTTTGAAATCTGTTGTTGTTGTTGTTGTTGTGCCTTTGTGTAAACTTGGCTGAGAGCTCTGCACACTGTACGAACTTTGCTTAGTCCGTAGCCTGTACCTCCCCTCCCCTCCCCTCCCCCATTAGAAGCAGAAGAAGAAGCCTTATATCAAGCCCTATATCCGGTATGTCAATGTCACGCAAAACAGGCCTTTCCCGCGTTCCTACGAACCAGTCTGTGTGAACAGAGGGGGTGTTTATGTTGTTGTTCAATTTTATCGTTGGTTTAAATTTTATTTTCCTTTCTTTTTGGATATGGTAATGTATGACAATGAGTTTGATACAGAGGAAAATTTAATTTAAACCAAGGGTGAAACTGAACCACAACATTTACATAACACTGGGGCGACTTTCGACTTTCGACCACTGTTTTCGGTGTGAAATCGGTCTGCTGGTAGACTGGAACGGGTAGCGCATGCGTAATGTTTGCCACTTTGAATCGCACGTGAATATACAGGCCTGTATATTATCAACATGAAGTGGACCCTTCATGTAAACGCGATATGAAATGACCCAGTCATCATGTAAACACGACACGAAATTAAAAGAAGTCATCCCGGTGTGAAACTCGCGCCGGTGCGAGTTTTCTCATGTAAACACTCCCAGAGACACTAACTTAATGCTTGGGGTGACAATTATACAGTGTGGTTTGTATTAAATTGTCCATCCAAGCCTCGACATGTTTTCATTGCTTATGCTCACGGGTGCGGAATGCGGGAAAGGTCTATTACAATATTTTTAAAGTTCTTTCCACGGGGGGCAGCGTGGCCGAGTGGTTAGAGCGCCGGGCTTGCAACTCGGAGGTCCCGAGTTCAAGTCTCGCTCTTACCGCTAGCTGGATTTGCTCACGGTAGTCCCGAATTCAAATCCTCGGTCACGCTTGTAAATAGCCAGCTGGTTTGCCTCCGGCCGGTTGGGATTCTTAACCCTGTTTAGTTTGATTTGAATTATTAGTTTGTAGATAGCAGGTCCACATCAGCAATAGCTGCCATTTATTCAACCTGCTTTATCAAATAAAGTTTATTTTTATTATTTTTATATTTTTAACAAGAAATCGATTTATTTCACTGAATCTAATGAAACTGCGAACTTTCATAAAAATCTATTGCAAACTCTCCGAAATATTAGAACCCAAACGTATTTTTACAAGTGTTTGCCACCCGGTAAACATTGCCTCCTGACAAACATTTCTTGGATTATTTGTGCAAGTTTAAGGCCGATTTCTATAAAAACCAGCAGGTCTACTAACTTATTCAGTGTGATGAAATCATCTGTGAAGGTAATTTCTGCTCTGTAATATGTAAATTTGCGTGGTAGAAGTTCGTCTCCCTTTTCAAAATGACACCGTTTTGTGCACGGGTACAGTTGTATCTTCTAAACACGGGACTTCTCAAATTTGCAGCTAAACACAAAGGTTGTTAGGCAAAGGCAAGTAGTTTATTTTTTACAAACTAGCGAATTGTACGAGTATTACAAAGATTGGTTTGCTTACATTGTGAACAAAGACGCGTATTGAAGTTAAAAAGCGCATGAAAATATTTCCAAAGATCCCACACTTGAGCATAAAGATGTTTTTCATAATTCGTTACTTTACGCGTACGCTGCTTCTGAGACGAAATTGAAAGTAAGTGCACAGTACACTGATGCCAAAAAAGCACAATACACTGAAGTCGAACTCTAATAACCTTGATTGTTTTCATTCTTAAAGAAAACGGAAAAACTTATTTACAACTAATAAAAGAAAAACTTCGTACCAAAATTTCTTACGGCTATAATATTGACACTTGCGAAGCAAAAGGCAGGTTTGGTGTCCCCCCGTAGGGATACGGAGCAACGTGTTCTAGACAATCTTTCAGAAAAAAATGAAAGGTTTTAATTTCACGGGAAAATGAAAGTCTAATTTTTTGTTAAAATTATAGCATTGTTGCTTAACTATTACAATTCTTTCACTAAAACACCTACAAAGCTTAAAGTTCAGACTGCTTTCTCGGAGACGCTGGATAACGTGTTCAGTATGTCCCTGGGTATCTTGCCCAATATGGCGGTGGTGGTGGTGGTGGTGGTGGTGGTGAGTAGGGAGGCAGACCACTCCAAGACGAGGCGGGCGGACATGCGTACTTTGGGTGAAGCTTTGACCTCAGCAAGAGAGGTGTGTCGGGATACGTAGGAGAATGACAGTCATAGGATGGTTGGTAACCATGGTAACCATTGTTCAGGGGCCAAGCTAAACTGTTGATGAAGGCAAATTTGGCCCTTCTCTCGGCGTCTTCCGATCGCTTCCTCTTTTGTTTCATTCGTCTGTTTTGGAACCAATTTTTCACCTGCAGAAGTAGAACAAAAACATGATGGAGATCAGTTGAATAACAAATTTGATTAACTTTTTCAAGGCCTTTCCTGGTGTTCTAAGTATCTGAAAATACCTGAAAAGTTATTTCACGAGCTCCCTTACTCGACGCTTGTAACAAATCCGTTATATATGTCTAGGCCATCCGTCATTTGAAGAAGCTGCCTAGGAATAATTTTCTCTTTAGTCTGTTGCTCACACATCACCCCACCAGTCCTCCCCGAAATTCGACGACTAAAACTGTTTGATTGTGGTCCCTCATTCCCCTCCCCTCCCCTTACGGTGCTGATGCCACTTTATTACCTGTGCTTCAGTCATTTGTAGTTGCTCTGCCAATTTTTGTCTGTCTCTGGAGCCCAGATACTTCTGACGGTCAAACACTCGCTCCAGGTGCAACACCTGTTCCACTGAGAAAGACGATCGGGAATTTTTGGATTTAACCTTGTTAGAACGTTCCTTCAGATCTGCTTCTAAATAATAAAAAAAGTACGAAAAATTTTAGTAAACCCGGCGGAGAAATGTATCGCACACTTGATACCAAGAATTTAGCAAGGCTTAGGTCAGTTCGCTGCACTGCTGTTTAGAGTTGATTCGCCTCCGTTTTTTTCCAAAATTGATGTATCTGATAACATATTAGCTCACTTCATTCCCCATTTGAACACGTAAAATACCTATGGGAATATTTTGTCCTAATACGTTGATAATACAAGAAATCATAGATCAGAGTTTACTATAACTTTGTAGCGGAATAACAAGACACCTGTTAATGCATGCATGCACGTGGTTGGCTCACCGGTCGTTTCGCTACAAAGTCATTTCGCAGCAGAGTCTTTTGGCATCAATTTATATAGAATATATAGAAATTATTCAGAAAAAATTGCTTTCAGCGATCTTGTTATAGAGATACATAAGCTTAACTTTGTATCAGCCATAACATATTAAACTTGATGGCTCCTAAAAGAGCCGTTGCTTTGTTACTTTTAATGTGCGACATAGAACTTCCAAAGTTCGAGACTTCAGGAGTACAATTGCGTTTCCCGCATCCCGAGATAATTCAAACTAGCACTCAAGACCAGTTTCGTAGAACTGGCTTGGAAACGATTTACGTTATCAAGCAGCTATTTTGTTCACTTGAGTGACGGTTAATTAGCCTACGATGTTTGATTCTAGTAGCTTTATTTAATTTTTAATTTTTTAATTTTAAATTTTTATTTTATCTTATAACAGTTTTTAACTCTAGTTTTTTACCATATCACTGTACAGCGCTTTGAGCAATTAGTGGATATCGCGCTATATAAATGTCTATTATTATTATTATTATTAATTCAAGTCTCCCAATGAAAAATTCTCCAACTAACTTCACTTCAAGTTAAGCAGTTACGATGACAAATGCAACAAATGTTGCCAATCTTACAGTGTAATATCCCTTTTGGAAATGCTAGGACATCTCTCCGGTCCGCCCAAAAAATTAGGCAAGTAGCAAAACAGACAACAGACTGGGAATTAAGCTATCCGGACAATTCCCTCCCCCCCCCCCCCCCCAGACTATTAGCCCCCGACAACTACCGCCCAACATTATGGACTTGAGTTCCATATTGTAGATTAAGTTTAACATTAGAATTTGTTCCCGTAGATTCGAATTACGAACTTATATAGCTTTAGTTAACATAAGAATTTGTTTTCCAGGGGCTATAATCGCAACCTTTCTTAGCTTAAGTTTATCATCTAGAATTTGTTTAAGATTAATACAAAGTGAGATTCAAATTGCGAACTTATATAGCTTTAGTTACATATATAATAATTTGTTTTTCATGGGACTGGTGTCTCTCGGACCACACGTCCCCGCATGTGTTAAGTAGATTCGAATCGCGAAGTCAACTTATTTAGAATTTCAAGGGGTGGGAGTCACTCACACAACTAGACATTTAGAAAGGGGTTGAAGACAGTTCATTTATTAAACGAGCGATTCGAAGATATTTAACTCAGTTATGTTTTGCAGGGAAATTTTCATAAAAAGACTAAACAAATAAATGTTTTGAGAAGCTACCGAGGACCCATTATTCTACTGTTGTGATTATAAAATTATTGAGCTGGCCAGATCCGTGTCTCGAGATTAAGTTGACAGGTGAAAATAATGTACTGATGTAATATACAGTTCTTTTGGTGTCGAATCATTTCTTATCTTAACAGATGAACTTAAAACAAGGAAAAAACTTGTCATACCTTTCGTTACTCCACAGATTGCTGGTACGGAAGGGTTTTGATCAGAAGTCCTGCAGAAGTCACTTGAATCAGGAGAAGGGAGACTGCTTTCTTCTAAGTGTTGATCCTGCTCTTGGCTTTCTGGTGTTTTCACGGTCAATAATGTGTTTTTGAAATCCATTTCTTTCCACAAAAAACAGCCTTCCATTTTACTTACACTTAGTTCGAAACGTGTTGTTTAGGGAGCAAAAAACGATCTGAACGTCTGAAGTTTTCATCAGCCTTTTAAATTTGCCGCGCAAACGACAAATGTTTTGATGAAAGCGCTATAAAAGCATGCCGCACGTCGGATATCATTAAATGGCAACCTTTAATATATCAATATATATGCCGACTATTGTTTTTAATCTGTATTTGCAAAAAGTAATTAATTGCGTACCTTTGGAAAAATTTGATTCAGGTGCGTTAATCTCCTCATTCAAAGGGGAAATTAGCCTGCGAATAGCGGAGGGAGAGAAGCGACGACCGGAAATGCGTCTGCTGTTCGCAGGCTAAGGGAAAATTAGCTTATGTTTTAAAATAATTTCCACTAGCCGAACAAAAGTATAGTAAAAATGACGATAAATGGTAATGGTAATAGCTACATTGCGAGAAATATCTTTGTTTAGTTTTTTGCAAATCATGCACGTAAGTAGGTTTTTATTCTACATCATGGTGAGAGGTCTGCAACAATGGTAAACTCCTCTCCAGATAGCTCAATACGCGTAAGATGTTAAAATATTAAGAGAAAATTCCAAAGTACTTTTATAATTAATGACTTTCGTTGCACAACTCACTGAACAAGCCAAACCTGGGCAGACTCTGTCGGATGCGATCGTCTACTGCAGCTCATTTCTCGCTTGAGAGCAGTTCTATAGTTTGGTGAAATTTATTTCAAAAATGTCAAAGTTGTTCACGGCGAATATTGCACTCACGGCTACAAGCCCTGTACGAAGTCAAGACAATGTGAAAATTAACGCGAAACTATATTTGGGTCCTTAAGCAAGGGCTGTTATTTTTTTTAACAGTAAAATACAAGCTCAGAGAGTGAAAGGGTTAGTTTGTAAAGGAACTGAGGCTGTCTTGCTGTTATTTTGACCGAGTGCCGCGAAAACAGATCCCGCCGAAACTGACATGTCAAGGCCGAGGCCACATTAGAAATATTTCGAGTAACGGACCTCTGGAGCCAGGTAACGGTTGAGTTTGACTTTAAAACTGAAATATGGTGCAAGAATAGTTCCGCGTTCTCCTTCTCCCACTTTGTATCTCGCTTTTTTATGTTCCGCGCTCGATCTCGCAGCTCGTCTAGCCTGTTCCAAGCGTTCAGATAGTGGAGAGCGGTGCGAAGTAAAGAAAGCGATGAAAAGTAGAGGGGGACGCTTTTATTTTTTCGCGCTCCTTTTTACTTCGCACCACTCCCCACTATCTGAATGCCTGGAACAGGCTACGGCTCATCTTGCCGGCAGATCTAAGGCGAGCAGATTTTGTTCTTGAAATTTTCACCATTCGCGGGTGCGGTTCTTTTGTCTTCTTTCAACTTGCCGCAACAAAATTACAAAACAGAGGTAACTCGAAGTCTTCATAATTTTTAAAGGACTTGTAATTATTCAGTGTTTGGTTATTTGCGCCATATTAAAATCATTTAAATTAGATGCTCCAGTTTTATCGGACATCTGCAAGTGATTCGCAGTTTCGCTCAGTCTTAAGCCGCTATGTAATGTCGTACTTCTGAAAGATAGCCACCGTGATATTCTTTTGTACCAAACAAGCTCAGCTTTTCACTTTAAAAAGCTTCAGCAGATAGCCAATCTCAGTGGCCACATAAGAGCGGCGGTGTTCGTCCTTTCCTCTTTTAGAGAGCCGAGGGGTGTTAGAAGGGCGGAATAAAATACGAATTTATTTAAGCAGTCTAAAATATGTGTGGATCTGTAGAGTCCTGTTTGCAGTATTCAATTCGAAACGATCTGTTCTGCAATAAAATTGCGCTGATACAAACAAACTATACCTTTGCCTTTTTTGCCGCATAACAGTCGGAGTGACTTGCTAGCCAGGAGACTCTCCGGCCTTTTCGACTGGCCGGAGACTGAGCGTGCAGGGAGAGAACGCGCGAATGATCTAAACTATAATTAAGGCTGTCATAATTTTTACGTAAAGATCAGAAAAAAAAGTTAATTATGGTTTACGAAGATCCAGTTATCAAATCTTTGGGTGAAACTGAAGCTGAAGTGGACATGACTCCAAGTGTATAAATTGTGCAAAGCGTCTCGGTAAAAACAAAATGCTTTAGATGCAAGAAACACACTAAGTGTTAAGTTAGAGTATAACTAACACTACAAAAACCAGGTCTCGGTACGATCAAGCATGCACCACATCGGAAAAAGAAAGATCATGGCCGGAATATGGTTCTTTTTAATTAACTATGGACACAGGTGACTCAGAGGAAAAAATCCGAGTTCTTCGTTGAACAGGAGTCGAACCTATATGAGTGACCTTCTTGCTTTACCGCAAAATTTTGGAGGGACAACAAAAAGTATTATGGTCAGTTTTTGAAAAAGGCCTATTAAATGGTTACAGTACAAGGGTCAAACATGCACGGGAAGAAAGACTGTATTATCTATAAAAATCTGTCATTCTTTGAACAGGGTACAATGTCCATAATTAGCAAACGGATTGTGACAAGGAGAATAGATAGCCTTGCCCATAAAAATAAAGCGAGGTTGATGATCTATGAGAGCATCAGTGCCTCGGGACAAACCAAAGTGCCCGTTGTCCGTATTAACCGGTGTCCCTATTAAGCGGGTTCATTTTAGAGAAAACATAAGAGCTTTTTGTCGGGACAAACGAAACTGTCTGTTATAAAGTGGGTGTCCGTGACTTCCTTTGTATCTTCAGTAAGCCGGCATTTATTCCAGAAAGCCGCTTTATAAGATCACAAGACCAAATAACGTAAATTTCCGAAAATAAGCCCTTCCATGTATAAGCCCCTCCAAATATAAACCCCCCAAACCGGTAACGCAAAAAGTCTCTCCGTTAAATCGCCCCTCAAAATATAAGCCCCCCGGGGGCTTGTACTTAAAAAATTGCCCTCAAATACAAAGTAAAACAAAGCAAAAACGGTAAATTTACTTCCAACTATAAGGCTAGCCCAATCGGTTTTGAAACGCAAATTTCCTTCAGTAGATAAGCCCCTCCGAATGTAAGCCCCTCCAAAAGTAAGCCCCTCAAAAAGGGCCATTGAAAAATGTAAGCCCCGGGGCTTATTTTCGGAATTTTACGGTAATCTAAATCTCGAAATTAAACTGGAAACAATGAGTCTATTGATAAAGGAAGGGCTCAGAGGGCTTTTTCAACACAAGCAGCTACAGCCGTGTTTACGGGAGGGGGTCGCCGTAAACGAGAATCGAACCACAAGCTAAGGGGTCACTTTTTGGTAGAAAATCAAGAGGGTGGTGCAGGGAATTTACCCGCCTGTTCCTAGCCTGCGAAGCGCAGACGTATTTCCGGTCGTCGCTTCTCTCCCTCCGAAAATAGGGACTTTAAGATCCAACGACGCGGACGGCGACGAGAACGTCAAAAAAACAATAGGTTTTATAAGCAAAACAACAGCTTTGCACATGCATCACACTTTTTTTGTCCATTTCTTTCCCGTTTTTGCACGACTACGACGTGAAAATGCCTAATTTCGTGTTTTATGGAGGACGTAAACAAGCAACGACGAAATTTTATTTCTCTTTCTGAGCTTGGATATGGTCCCTTGAAATTCAGCTTCAGAAGGGTTCGCCTACACTTGACAAAGTAATTGGGTACGAATAATCCCTATAAAGACTGAAAGAACGCAAATACACTTTTTTAAGCGAAGTTCTCGTGGCCGTCGCGTCGTTGGATCTTAAAGTCCCTATTAACGACGTTATTTTTCGGAGGGAGAGAAGAGACGACCGGAAATACGTCTGGGCTTCGCAGGCTAGCCCTGTTCCAGGCTACAAGATCGTCCGATGAATTGAGAAAGCGCGAACACGAAAAAAATAAAGAAAAAAATTTAAAAATGGGAGGAAACTGGGGAGAGCAACTTTTCGCGTGCCTCTTCTGGGTACGGACACAGCGGACACCCAGGAAATGATTATTAAACTAGAGTTTGCGCATGTATGATCTGACATAGAATTCACATCAAGTCAGGCGAGTCGACAGCCCGAACTGACACTTGAGCCATGTTGGGCCAATTTAAAGAAAGGACATGGATCTCTAGATGTCCATGTTGCGATCACATTTAGCCTGCGTGCAACCCCCTTCAAAGAAAACAGGTCTCGTTGAGCGGATTTTCAAGCCACGGAGGGGGGAAATGCGAACGCGTAAGAGTGAGCAAACTAGGGGGTTCCGTAGGCATGCTCCCCGGAAAGTTTCAATTTTAAGTCTTCTAAAATGGCTATAAATGCATCTAAACCTGGCATTAGTAATACATATTTGTAATTATTAAATCGGCACTTAAAACAGCAAGTTACAACCTGGCCCCTTCGTTAGACCAAAATATAAATAAATAGACTTTGAAGCTAAATCCAACACACGCAACGGTTGAGTGTCACCCGGACATGTTTAAATCGGATTCTCTGAAGGTGCCACAGTTGCCTTTCCGATTGTCATTAACAGCTACAAACTCATTAACCTACGTGTAGCCGCACCCTCCCCTCCCACCGACGAAGGAAAAACGGAGAGAGGGAGCATCTCTCTCCGTTTTTCCTTCGTCGGGAGGCTGCAAACCGTCATTGGCAACAGCTGGGGTGTTCAGTATTGTCAGATTACTAAACCTTGTTGGTATGGTAAGTGACAGATCTGGGTAACCAAAGTAAAAAAAAAATTATTTTACCATCGGAAAAAGTGGGGAGGGGGGAGGTGGTAAAGCCCCCCCCCCCCAGCATCACCTCCTGCGTAGTCCCTGGGAAATAGGAGACGTCTGCACACAGGCTAAAGATCACGTGAGGGACGTGATGACTGGATCATCAGGAGATTGAGATTGCGATAGATAAAGAGCGGTACAACAGCGAAGATTGTCACGCAATCCTGAGGCAGTCCCTCAAGGATACGTGCAGAACAAGTACTACATCCAGTAGGACCAAAAGGTATGTTTATAAGCTTCATTTAATCCTGGTTTGACAACCCTCAAATACATTGTCTTTAAATTCATTGCTCGGTAGAATTTCGAGCGGTTTTGTAGATTTTCCTTGCACGTGATTACGTGTGATTTTAACAACTTGCAACCGTGCTATTTATTTGGTAGATAGTTTTAAAACAGCGGGCCTTTGTTGCATCTTTAAATCAGTAAAATTCTGCCCATTCCAACCCTTAGGACCTGATAACAGATAAAATATCCCAAATTATTATAGTTATGATTAATTGGTAACAGAACCGTTCAGTATAAAACGTGGACTGCAGACTGCGGACCACGGACTTGGTATAAAACACAGACTAGGTATAAAATGCGAACTACAAACTGGGTATAAAACATGGACTACGTATAAAACGCGGACTACTGACTGTGTATATAAAAACAGCTTTAGAAAGGTGAAAGAAAGGGATAGTGGAATAGCAGAAAGCAGTAGTCCCAGCTCCTTGCCTCACACACAAACATTCCTTTGGCTGGTCATGTGGAGAGGGAAAGCAGAATTCAATTAGAATTCAATGTGGAGAGTTAGAAGAGAATTCAATTTATAGTTTTAAACCAATAGAAGATATGAAATAGAGAGGCATCAAATAAAAAAAAATAGTATTGGTGTTTGTGAGAGCAAAATTCTTATAGATGCCACAATTCAATTTCAAAGCCTTGTGATCATGATATGAGGCAATGAAGAACCCAGATGAGAAGGTCAATATAGAGGCATACATTCTGCGATGCAAAAAAGATGGATTTAGTGGGGGAGGAGTTACTCACCTATACCTGTATAATATTAAACCAAAATTTATCATCCAATGTTATATATTCTAAGAGATGATGACATTATTTATACCTATGTAAACATATATGTACATCGCGTTTGTGACCCTAGTCGTGGATGTTAGAGACCAAGACCAGGTCTAACAATAGGTGTAGAAAATTGTATTTTGGTAATGTTCAGGATTTGGAGAAACGGGCAGCACTCCTCCACCAAGAATTTCTAGGATTATTTGTATTTTAAACTCACCTGTTAATTCTGCTATTTGGTAATCTTTTGATCTTATTTTATCATATGTACCAGTGCCAGTGACTCTGACTGGTTGGTCTGGCCTGATGGAAAGTACCCAATAGCTTTGCTAAATAATGCCAAGTGTGTCCATCAAGCCCCTTGTGAAGCACAGTTTTTACCAGCATAGTCCGCAGTCCAGGGGTCTGCAGTCTGTGTTTTATACCGACCGGTAATCATAATCGTGATTATGAAAATCTGACCCTATACAGACCGAATTAGACTTCACTCAGTCCTATTACGGATAACCATTATTTACACATGAACTAGGGTGGATCATAGGTCTATTCAAGGCAGCATGTTTGCATTGCCAATAAACTAAATAAAAGAAAGCACAGTTTCTTTGACAACGTAAAAACTTCCTATAATCCCTAAAATAATTAAGTCCATGACAAGGCGTGTTCGTATTTAAAAATTGTGATTGCTCCTTTACCTGGCACGTCATGTACTTACAGTATAAGGCTTCTAGCTATAGAAACTTAATTGACTATTCACAAGTAATCGATCAGGGAGTAATTTTTAACTGATCAAATGGCACTTTACTAGAGATCAAAATCACAAGCACGATAAGCCATGAAATATAATTATTTCAAGTGTAAAGAAGAATCGTCCATGGGTAAACTAACAGCTGTTGTACGTTTCAGATAACCCAGGATTTGTAAAAAACTTTTCAGGATTTTTAGTTTTTCTTTGATATCAATCAAACCATTACCAAAGCAACCAATCCTTGCTTGTCAAATAAAGGCAGCACTAAGCAAGCAAGCGCTGCAAAATTAAAGTTTGGTGGGAACGTAGCAAAGTAAAAAAATTAATTTCAGACCTAAAACAGAGAACATGTAAGCTCTGAAGTTCGAAAGCAGCAAACATTGAAACACAGAAACACATGAAGTGGATCGAAATCCACCAATCACAAATCACAAGCTATGACCTTTTGAACTCATTGAAGTAAACTTCTGTCTCTAAGTGGTCCGCTAAGATGATTAATGGCAGCGAAAAATGCAACTTTGAAGGTGCAGGAAAGCATGCATAGAGCCTTCAAATTTTGATTGAAGTAGCAGAAAAACTCAAAATCAAAAGGCGTTTTTGACATTGCATGACGCATGTTATCCGTTTCAAAATGCACGCACCTTTCTGACTTTACTGGTCATGTGAACACCAAAGTACGTACTAACTCATGATCAACAATGTCAAAATAACTGCTTAGATGCAGGTGCTTTCTGTTATACCAAACTTTCCGGAAATGATGGGGTAAACATACTTGGAATGCTTTTAATAGGAGCAATATAAATTATATCACAAAATTTATCAAAATTCAAATGGTGGGAACTGCCCCAAATTGAGTGAAATGAAAAAATAACTGTGAAGTACATTAAAAGAAGGTAGAAATCATACAAAAAATACAAAAGGAGGCATATATATAGATGGTTGGACAAGTTTGAGGAAGATTGAAATGGTTGCAATAATTATTGTGGTCCTTGCAGGTTCCCATCACCTTGCAAAACATACTGCCTTGAAAAGGGTTTGGGGGATGATATGTGGTCTCCCACTCCCCTGTCTGCAGCTTCCAGCTAAAATTTCTATCAAGCATTCCATTTTTTCCCATCAATTTTTGCTGAGTGCCAGTGACTCTGACTGGTTGGTCTGGCCTGATGGAAAGTACCCAATAGCTTTGCTAAATAATGCCAAGTGTGTCCATCAAGCCCCTTGCATGTAATTATTTTGTCAGGCATGTATGTATCTTGCATGGGATCCCACACTGGGACTTTTTATGGGCCATCACAAAAAAAAGCCGAAAAAAATTAGCCATCAGGCATCATTGGGAGAATCATGACGAGATGCCAAGATATGCTTGATGATTGGGGTAACATGGGCATGGTTGTCCAAAGGCGAAGGCGAGAAACAGTCCGAGACGAAGATTGTGGGGGAAGCCATGTGCACGATATTGTTATCATGTGGTAGTCAAGAAGAATTTTGAGCCTGTGTAGGATTTCTCCGTTTTGGACAATGCAGCATTGGGTGCTCTTTTGTACAAGCATGGCATTTGTGATGGGCATTAAAAGATTCCAGATTTGACTTGTCACAGGTGCAAGAACCATAATGGTTCCATTGGCGACAAGCTTTTTCTGCTTCACTCTTTGTCGATGAACGAAGATAGGGGGGTGTGACTAGGGGCGTGGATAAAACTGCTCCAAGATTTGTTCCACGTTGACCAGAACGTAGATCGGAGTGCTTAAAGAAAGTGACAGCCTTGTCGTGAATCTCAGAAAAGCTTTTCCACACCTGGCAACATGACTCAATTTGCTTAGCTACATAGGCATGGAAAGCACGAACACTGGGCCAAGAATAACTTGAAGCCTTCGTCATTAATAGCTCTAGATATTCGAGCATGGCTGACTTCTTTGGGTTATTGTAAGGCTTAATTGTTGCTAAGAAACCGGTCACAAATTCCGTATTCTCTATCTTGTCATAATCAGACGGATTACCTGGTGCGAATTCGTGGGGCCAATCGATCACTCGCTTTTTTCTGGACGTGGACTTGCAGATGTTTGGGCTGGGTGATCATCTGAAGCAGAACTAGGGGCATGTGGCAGCCGAAGTACTTCTAATTCCAGGGTGAGGTTTTCCTTCTGCAGCTGCACCAAATGAATCTTCTGACTGAGATCTCCCTCAGTAACAGCTGGCTGCGAAGAACTTTGTGGATTTGACTTGTCAGGCAAAGGAAGTCCCTCGTACAAAGTAGGACTTGTCAGCAACTCTGCTTGCTCGTTGTGCAATTGAAAATTGTACAATTGGCACTGGAGATCTGCTTCATATGGAAGGCCTGAGTCGGTTTTTAGCGATTTTTTTAGAACGCTTTGACTGCTTGTTTGATTGCTTGGTGGCTGGCTGAACCATGGAACTGAAAAGGTGACCACCAGAAGCATGTTGCTTGCAAGGATCTGTAAGTGGAGACTGATGTTGTGAAAACAGTTCGCATCCATCAATGAAAACTGCGTCGGTATAAAGAAAATCAGGATGCTTTGTGGATTTTGTTTGGTGAGTTGACACAGAGGTTGCAGGTTCAGTAGAGCTTCTGCAGCTTGATCCATGATGTGTAAGGGAGCTTGGTTGAGATTAGCGAAAAGAGCTTGACTGCAGTTCAACTAGAATAAACGGGTGATGAACACAACGCTCTTATTACAATGCTTGTGTCATTATCACAATAAATTAATCATCCTCACTGAGGTGATGATTGACACACCCAATAGCTTTGTCAAATAATGTGTGTGTGTCCATCAACCCCCTTGCATGTAATTATTTTGTCAGGCATGTAATCTTGCATGGGATATCACTGGGAGCACTGCATTTGTCATCTCTCAGGTCAATGTGGAAAAGGGGGTGGGGGGTAGCCTATCATGCATCAAGCTGACTTTTTATGAGCCATCACAAAAAAGCCGAAAAAAATTAGCCATCAGGCATCATGTAAATGAGGTGCAATTGCAGAAATTTAACATGGCAACATCTCAAAAATACATCAAAGGATGCTTTTTGTATTTCTTTCATGGTATTAGTGTAGTTAAATGTCACGTATAGCATTGTAACTGCATGGAGTTATTCCCTCACTTTGAGCAAGATGTACAAGCTTTTGTAAGCAATGACAATTATTTTAATTGTTATTTTAGGAGAAAAAAAGATGTCTCGTGGCGTTAATGGAAAGACTCCTCTGTTACATGCCCAGGAAAACCCATTTGATGGAGAAGAAAAATGCCACAGTGACAGTGCCAGACAGAAACATATCACTGTCTGCAATTCAAAGTCATCATTCATCAGTCGATCATTTTCAGCTGAATTTGAATCAAGTCAATTTGGAGATGGAGCTTCACTTATCTCATATCATGATGTGGGTTACACAGTATACTCTAAAGAAAAGGGGATCAAAACTGAGAAACACATCATCAAAAATCTCAGGTGCAACCACAGCCTTGTCTTGAACCAAATTTTATTTATGTGTGATTAAGCTTCATTGTTTCTTAAATCAAAATTTGATTGACATTTTTGCATGCAGTTTATTTGGTCAATGAGAAAAACAGTGACTGGGGTGATTATCAGGGAATTCATCCAGGCTGGATGGAGGATTAATTTTCTTTTACCACCAAGAGACTTAGCCGATAATTAATGTGATAAATTATTTGAAAAAAATATATGAAAAAAATATATATTTGTTGAATATAATGGTAGCTGAAAGCTCATGTAATAGTCGAGAGTGAAAACCTGATATCAGGCCAGCTTTAATTCTTTTGATAAACCGTGCAGTGAACCTTCCATGATGGAAGATCACTGCTACATAGTACCACTTTAATCAAGTCTTGCCCTTCTTGGCTGACCACAACTAATAAAACTCAATTTGTTTGATTTTTATGTTAAAGTGGTATCGTGCAGCCAGGACTGAATGCTATACTTGGACCAACAGGGAGTGGCAAAACAACGTGAGTATAACATTTTACTATATATCAGTGGTATTTATAAAATGTGTAGTTCCAGAAAATATTCATCCCCCCACCATCGGCAGTTTTGCTTTGGCCCCCACCCTCTGGAATGTCCATTCCAGGGGGTGCTTGTCATACTTCCTCCCCCCCCCCCCCTTTACCACCACCTCAATTTTCTGTAATTTCTCAGCTTGGTTGGGTACCCTTTGGAAAGAATATTTCCATCCAAAATGTTGTTGCACTATATTATTATGCGAAAGATAATTTTTTTGAAGGGGGGATATTTGAGAGGGTGGTGTGCTTCTTTAATTTAGCAAAAAAGATGGTATCTTAGAGGGAGGTGTCAGGGGGACTTATTAACTTTTTTTCCCTGAAATGGGAGGGCTTTTTAGAGATGTGGGGGGGGGGGGGGCTTAATAGAGGATTTACGGGATATGCCATTTTTCCATTCCCCATAATACACTTGTTTGCCCCCCAAAACCGCATAAGAATTGTCTTCAAATTCTCTTGAGACGACTGTAATACCCAAGAGAAATTGGAAAACAATAGTTGCACAAAATTTTGGAGTGTAAACAAGGTGTATTATGGGCAAATAATACTCATCTTTTTTCACAATTATTGGGGAAAAAAGATGAGTAAGCCCTCCACAATATTATTAGTATCCTTCATTTTATCACCCTCAACTCAAGTTGGAGATTGAAGTAGCAATCAAGTACTAAATTAATTATCCATTGCTCAAAGGCTAGCTAGCTAGTCCAATGATCCCATATGGCCTTTCTTCTAATCCCCTACCTGCTGCACACAGAAGAAAAGATCAGCCTATTATGAACAACTGAGAGAACCAAATTTGAAGTAAACAACATACTGAAATAAAGGATGATGCTAAATTTTTTGCCTCGGTTAATTAATCCGTAGAGGTGTTAATCATGTTGATTCAAAGAGGACGGAGGCAAATTTTTGTTGCTCGAAATATCTTCTGTTCATCAGTAGGATGCCTAAAATGTGTGCACTTCACAATTGGTTTCGGCTCCATTAAGTTCTTTACCAATTTAGAACATTTTAGGAGGAGTCATCCACAATGTGTAAACAGTTACTGACAAGGTATATCAGTAGAAAATAATGTTGGTTAACTGATTGACTGTCACAGTAAAGTTATTGAAACTGGCAGTCTACTGACAGACTCACGTGACCATTTGTTGATGGGCATCATCAATAACTGGTATAAATTAAGTGTATTTATTTACTGTGATTGATGGTCATCGTATATATATTTATGTGTGTGCCATCTTCAGGTAGATATCCCTTACTGATTTGTTTCTTATTCTAGGCTTCTTGACATCTTAGCTGGACGGAAAGATCGCAGACATTTGTCGGGTCATGTTCTCGTTAATGGTCTCAAACAACCCGAAAATTTCAAGTGTATCACAGGATATGTAGTACAGGTTTGTTTGTCGGTACAAGCGAGCATTTTTGTTCAGTACTAAGACAGGCGGCTCTTACTAGCGCCTCTAAAACCTCTGCCTTTTCTTCCTACTGCAGGATGATGTTGTCATGGGAACCTTAACTGTCCGGGAGAACTTGCATTTCTCTGCTTCGCTGAGGCTTCCCGGCAGATTGAGTAAACAAGAACGGGAGGAGAGGGTAGAAGCCACTCTCAGTGACCTGGGTTTGTATCACGTGGCTGAGTCGAAGGTATGTACATGTACTGTTAGTTCCACAGAAAGACCTTGGTGGGGAGGGGGGGGGGGGGGGGGGGGGGAGCCTAATGCTTCGTTCGAACAGCACCGGACGAATTTTCCACCGCTTCGTTCTGGCATACGGTACCGTGGAACTGACAAACCAGGTTGGATTTTAACTAGAGTGGTTTTACCATCTGCCCGTGCGTAAAGCGCTATATCTTGAGCGTCTCCCAACTCATTGCAGAAGAGCTGTGGGGTAGAGATTGCTCCCAGCTGAGTTACCATGCATCCATGCAACTATGTCTTTTTCATAGAGGGGGGGTAAAGGGGGGGGGGGGTCCCAAGCACGTTTCACGGACATTAAAATGTAGAAATAACGCATCACGTTTATTAAAAGTTCATGTTCACGTTTCACGAAAAATTACGAAGCAAAAGGACAGCACATGTATCGAATGGTTCAGAATGTTGTCAGCAAAGTTGCCAATTAAATACTGAGGTCGCTGTTCTGCTTTTTGAACCTCCCACACAGATAAGTAACAAAAGTCAGGTGAACATAGGGGAAGGTAAACTGATGAAGACTAGTACTGACGGCGGATAGCAGTCACTAGGGAGCTTAAGCAACAACGACGATGACGGCTACGAAAAAAAACCGTTACTTACAAAGTGACGTCGCGTTAATTCAAACTTTATCGCAAATATTCCCTGGAGTTGAATTCTAAAGGACTGTATCTGTTATTTTTATAACTGGGGACTCTTTTGCGAAAATGACTTCCTTTTTCACAACGTTTAACTGAAAAAGACCAAACCAAAGTACTTTACAAATACTTCATGGCTGAATATATAGATAGCGCCATATGTTTCATGTCTTTCAATAGGTGAAGAATGACAGAAAAACATCTTTTGTCACCACGCTGGTCACACTCCGGGCTGAAAGCGAGCTATTCTGGTGTGCACCACTTAACTTCAAATCCTGTTTTCAAGATTTCAAAGAGTCTAAATCTTTTCTTATTGTACAAACTTTATCTTCCTCCACCATTTTTGTTCTTTCCAGACACTCCAAAAATCATGTTAGAATTGGCAGAAATGTTAGATTACGGTCAGTATAAAACATGGACTGCGAACTGGGTATAAAATACGGACTAGGTATAAAACGCGGACTGGAAAATACGGACTGGGTATAAAACACGGACTAGGTATAAAAGGCGGACTGCAGACTGCGGACTGGGTATAAAATAGGATATAAAATCTTCTTTACCCATTTTAGACATGGTCTCGGTCTCTAACAACTATGAAAAGGGTCAGGCCCCGGGGGGTACTCTCTTATATAAGCCATATACGTATTTGCCGCCCTAAAGGGTAGGGTATATGGGCCGTTTTGGTGGTCTGAAAACACTTTGCCTATTTTGATTTGGAATCGGATATGGTTTTCGAGGAAACTACGGGGGCGTACATGTACGAATGTATTTATCGTTTTCAATTCTAGATTTAAGAATTTTTTCATGGTTTGCGCTCTAGAGAGAATGATCTACTGTTGCGCTCAAATCTATAAATTTATAACGATGACATAATTTCTGCCTAATTAGGCCTAGCCTGTTCCAGGCTCCGAGATAGTTGGGTCCGCTAAATTAAGAAAGTGCGAAAATACAACGAGAGGAAACTGGGTAGTCTCCTCTTTATTTGAGAGCCTGGAACAGGCTAAATTAGGCCAGGTCTGAAAATGGGTATGGATTTTAGAGATCAGGTCTGAAAACGGGTGTGGAAAATGACATTTTTTATTCTGAAACAGCGTAAGGATTTAGAGAACCAGGGGTCGTAACCCCACCAAAAAATTCCTAGCAGTACCCCCTTCCGGGGTTCAGGAGCAGGGCGTAAATCATGTCATCATAATCATCGCGTAGAATATAACGTTGGGTTGGATGATTCATTTCAGTTATTTTCTCGTATAGGTGAGTAATCCCTCCCGCCTAAATACTGCTTTTTACCTCGCGGAATGCCCCTATATTGACCTTCTCGTGTGAGTTTTTCATTTCCTCATATTCCTAAGGATTTATTTGAAACGGAATAGAGGCATCTTTAGGAATTTTACTCTGACTCGGCTAACACCAATACTATTCCTTTTATTCGGTGCTTCTCTGATTCGTTTAGAGTTTAATTTCAGTTGCCTTGAATAGCGGCATAACCTTCCTTGCCCGTGCAGTATGCTTTCCTTCTTCACATGACGAGAATATAGACTGCGTGACCGGCTTACTGGATGTTTTTGTGTGAGGCAAGGAGCTGGAACTACTGTTTTATGCAAGCCCGCTTTCCGTTTCTCTCATTTTTACCTTTCTAAGGCTGTTAATTTTTATATACATAGTTCGTAGTCCGCCCTTTTTACCTAGTCCGTGTTTTATACTCAGTCCGTAGTCCGCATTTTATACCTAGTCCGTGTTTTATACTCAGTCCGTAGTCCGCGTTCTATACCCAGTCCGCAGTCCGTGGTCCGCAGTCCGAAGTCCATGTTTTATACTGACCGGTTAGATTACCCGTAAATATTACAAGTCTTCTGTTAAAGAAACCACTGTTTTTAGTGAGGGTCTTTACAGAGTTTACATCTTGTCCATCTTCGTTTGCAAGACTTGCAGTTTTCATTCATAAACACGTGCAAA
>JBBMOI010000011.1:9982500-10117500 GCA_038088405.1 Porites divaricata
TATAATATACATCTCCTTAACAACAGTGTCGTCTCTAGTGTTGTGTCGTCTAAATTTCGCTATGTCTGAGCTCACTTTGTTGGAAGCTCTGTTAGAGTAAACAACTCATAAGAACACTTTTACAGGGATAAGGGGATACAGAGGATCGAGGCCGGGAGTAATTGTGTTATTTATTCATTCAAAATAATTGATACTTTAAAACATGCAAACCTCAATCAATGTTACTCTGTAAATCCCCTTTTTCTTTGTCTTTTCCTCAGCAAATTCAGAAAATTAAGGCATGTTTAGTCTAGCTTATATTGTTTAGATAGCAGTTGTCATCCGTTGAGTTATTTTTGCTGTTCCTGCTGGTTTTAAGCAGAAGTCAGGCTATTTCCTCTTCGCAAAACATGTGTTTTCCCGCCATTTTCTCAAGCTCTTCAAATTAAGCAACCGAGCTAACGCAACCACGTTCCCAGGGCTTCTCGGTTACGGTAACGTATGATATTTACGTCATTTTACCGGGTATTGCAAACGTCCTCCAAATTTGGTCAACGCTGGCAGGTTATGAAGAATTTGGATTTGAGCCAATCAGAAAAGGAGAAATATTTTGAATGAATAATTATGGAGCCCTAAGTTTGTGGGGTACTCACAGGGCATGCCCTTGCCCCTCCCAAAATGTTAAAAAGGGTAAGGGGCGATCACCGTGGCCATGCAATAATCTTGTGGTTTGTGTCTTTGTTAGGCTTGGTCGACGTGGTAAGACAGTTATCATGTCTATTCACCAGCCTCGCTATTCCATCTTCAAAACGTTTGACACTATCACTCTCCTCTCTGTTGGTGAGTTAGTGTACCAGGGCCCCGCGGATGAAGCACTGAAATATTTTGAAGATATAGGTAAGGTTTTGCGGTCTCCAGAAAGTGTCTTCTAGAAGATTCTCAGCTAAAAATACTCTTTGAAAAACAGGATGCTGCAAGATTTGGCCGGGCACTATAACAGAAGGAACAAAGGAATTGCATTTGCCTACCACAGCGAAAAAAATTGGCATGAAAACGTTGAGATCTAAAGCCGGCAACATGTTATTTTTAAGTGCCAGATGAAATTTAAAAAGCCCGCTAGTTTTAATGGCACAATATTTATGTAGGTTTTTCGGCTCTTCAGTTGTTCTGTTTCTTCTCTCCGTGTGGTATTTATTATGAAGATTTTTTCATTACACCTAGATGTTAATTGCACATAGATATCATTGCTATCCAAAATGATCATTAGCCTCGTCGCGGTATAGGCTAACAATACTCAGTAAATCAATTCATTCACTCGCTCACTCACTTCTCACTTGTCCCCATTCTGCGTCTAAACTCGCGGCAACAAGTATCCGAAAATCTTGCATGGACTGAACGATTCAATGTGTTGGGTAGGTAAAAAAGGAAACAAAACCCTTATACCATTATACCGTACTTTTCACAATGCTCTAAACTAACTGCATCACTTGTCTGCAGTAACCTCTTCTGCAGGCTTGCCACGTGTCAGGCGTTTTTCTGTTTATTTACTGGGGTTTCATGTACCCTGAAGGAGAATCAATGTGGGTGGAGAATGTAATAGTTAGTGTTATTATTTTAATAATATTTTCTTTTACTTCTCTAAAAACAACCGACGTTATTGAAGTACTTTACGCCTAAACATGATAAATGGTTTCATAGTAATTTTTTATTGCAGGGTTCGAGTGCGAGGCACATAACAATCCAGCTGATTTCTTTTTGGATGTTATTTGTGAATGTGAACATTCGCTGACTGACAGTTCAGGTATGACTGCAGACACCCTTATTCATAGCAGATCAGTCCTTATGATGAGAAATAAGATGCTCTCCAGGCCCCGGGTAAATCGCCCTCCAGTGTATGAGTGTTAGGAAAAACGATTGCTGCGCTCTAGCGTTATCCACTTTTTGAACAACTGGCGCCAGTCCCGCTCTTCATCAGCTGATTGAAGTTGTGGTATCGGCGTCTCCTTAAAGCTTCCAGTTCTCCTGGTACATGATTGTCGTTCAATCATCATCATGATTTATTAGACAGAACTGACAATATCACTATTCAAACGAATGGTGGAATCAGTTCTATTTACTAAAGTTACTCAATACTGTTGGTACAAAGAAAAAAACAGTTCATTGCCTTTTTTAATTATCAATCTTTGAAATCTCATGTGTATATATCCATGCTTTTTGCGGGGACCCGGCAGAGACATTTTGATTCAAAACAGATCCTCTTTTTCGGGAGTGTCTGTTGCGCACACAATTTTTTTCTCATCTTATCGTTCTTCAATTGTGTGCCGTACTTAAATTTTAGTATGAAACAGTATCACGCGTTGGAGCTATTTTCGTTTGTTCTTAAAAAATGGTTTTCGTAATTTTTCGTTATTTGTTTTATCAGCCAGCAGTTACAAAAAAATAAACAAATCGAAGACTTAAAAGCTTCGTTCGATTGGCCAATGGGAAGCTTAATTTCTGTTCCCCAAGTTAGTTTTTATTTTAGCTTTCTTTCTTCTTCTAGGAAAGCGTCGCGTGCTCGCTGAAAATATACGCGCGTATGTGACCTTTTGATAAACCAGTCAAATTGTTATAGTCTTGGTCGTTTGTCGGTTTGGTGGTTTGGTTTCGTGGGAAATGATTTCGAGGTCAAAGTAAAATCGCTCTGAAAACAATACATTAGCCTGCATAACAGGCGGTTTCTGAGCCAAGCGAGGCGAACGCGGCATTTCGCGCGAAGCGCGACACGCGCTAGACGAGGGGAGGAGAAGCTTTATTCTTTCTCCTCCCCTCGTCTAGCGCGTGTCCGTTTCGCGCGAAATGCCGCGTTTGCCTCGCTTGGCTCAGAAACCGCCTTTTATGCAGGCTAACAATACATTGACGTTTTTTCTGTCTTCTTTAGCTGTGTCATTTTGCGCGTAGACTATCAATTTCAAGGTTAAACCAAACTTGCTTTATATCAACGTTATTTCATAGAAACCACGGTTCTTTCAATGGAAGAGGGGCATACCTCGCTTAAACCTAATTTACCAGAACTGTTCAAGATGTCAGAATACGCTAAGATTATTAAGCAGACGACACAACCAATTCTGGAAGAATTCTCTACCAGCCTCCGTCTCGTAGGATTTTCAAAAGAGAAGGAAATAACTTATGCTACTTCCTTCTGTAGTCAAGTATGTTTGTTTTCAGTTCATTATTAATTATTAAGTTGGTCATGTCCAGATTTAGGCTGGATTACCAGCCGCTGTTCGGGGAAAATTAGCGCGCACTGATTAATAAGATTAATAATAAAAAACTTTATGTTTTGGGGAAGGAATTTTGACCCAGTTTCCTTCACAACCTTAAGAGCCCATGACTGTAAATATCGAGAATCGCTGGCCAGGCTAAAAAAATCGAAAATTCTGATAATTTGTCAGAAAAACCCCTTTGGGGAACTATCTTCGAAAAAAATATTTTCGACTTTCAAGAATCTATAGTTTTCGAGGAAATGAGGAAAAACGAAAATAGCGGTTTTTACCTAATTAATTATGCAAAAATTAGAGGAAAAATGACCTACTTTATCGCGTCTGCAACGAGGCAAGATTCAAAGCTATAAAACAGAAATATTTTTGTTTAAAAGAATTCTATCTTTTCTTTCTATCCATGGTACGTTTTAAACCATAAACTTGATTTTGAATTTTTTATGGTTTTTTAAACACTACCACAAAGCGCACTTTTTAAAATGGCCAAAAAATGAGCAACTTCAGAGGCAGAAAACTCACCTTGGTATGTGTGATACCTAGCCAAAATGCATACTAGGACAAAGTTCAGCTCTTATATTAACAGAATATGAAATAAAAAATCTGGGTACTCCGGATTCGCTTTCACAAAATAAAAAGTTTCGTGACCACTAGTGGAAAATGTCACAAATTTGCATAAGTCAAATTTGTAGAGAAATGTTGCGGCAGCCGGTTTTGTTTCAATTCAGGGTCAGTATGTAATGTTCGGAAGCATCACAAAGCAAGAAAACGTTTTTTGATAAAGTTTATTTTAAAATATCAGAGTAATTAACCGTTCAAAAAAAATAATAATAAAAAACGACCTCGAAGAAGCCTTATATAAAAGCGCTGAATTATTATGTAAACTATATCCCATGTCTCTCGTTTCTTTTCCTAACTTCCTTGTATCAGCATCCATCTGTATCATCGTAAATTCGCCTCCGGTATATCTAAAATAGGTAGGGACATTTTCCTTGAAATTTTGTTTTGAAGGAGGTTTTTTGCGAACGGGTTACACTGCGTGAGAGGAAGTCATAAACTAACAGTCAAAGTAACAATGTCACGCAACGACGTCTCGTGCAGCTCCGCCTTCTTTTACTGATTTTTTTCCTCCTTATGAAATTTTATGGAAACTTTGCTTTGAACAGACAATGCGTTGTTCGCAACATCATTTGTTTCTCAGTAGTCTATTTTCTTTTCAGAAAGAAGGGATACTAACTTTGCATGCCTGTCAGTCACGCACTAAATGTTAGCATTTTCTTGTCAGAGATGTTGAAATCTGATTTCTTTACTGCGTATTACAAACAACAAACCGTCCCTTGGTTAATTTTTTTTGCTTTTTCACAAATAGAGGTATAATTAGGCAGCTACCAAAGGCCCTAGGAAACAGCTACGTGATCGTAGTTCATACGGTCCAGCGGTTTCTCTCCTCCGAAAGTTCATCGCGGAGTTGTACCACCTGCCAGCGCCGCGCCTTAGAGTGTAAATCTATACGCGAAACCTATGAACCAAAACAAGTTCCAACCGACGCCACCGAATTCGAAGAACTGGAAAAGGAGTCTACAGGCGAACCTCCCGAAAGCGACCACCCAAAATGCGCGGACTTAATGGTCGCTAACGGTAGGTGGTCTCTTACGAGAATCGAACCACAAACCACAAGAGGGTTCTTTGAGAAGAAAACTGGACACATCCACTTCAAGGAAGATAATTTATTGCGTGCAATTTCCAAGTTACGATATCTGCAGTTCCATGTTGTTGTTGTTCCTACCACAAGAGATCAGAAAACTCGTCAGGTGGTCGCGTACAAAAGGTTAAAAACAATGTAAAATCATTAAACAGTCAGTACCAATTAGTGGTCTCGGGCGCTTACACGACCGGAGAGATTCCAACTGTAAGACTTAACTGGGTGGGTTTTGGTGTTTTGGATAGGTGGTCGCACATGGAGGTTCAACTGTACTCCAACAAAATAAATCACCTTTCACGACGATGCGACCAGGATTTGTCTATGGAAGATAAGACTCCTTGTTCACCGCTTTTGAGCTACCCTAACCAACTCCCTCCCATGTCGAGTGCTTGCAAAACGTAGCATCATCTTGAAAAGAGAAGTATCAGAAAGGTCATCCTTAACGCCCCTGGCCTATCGCAGTATGTGCAACGAACTTATATCGACGTAAGTACCGTTTATTAACCGGGCAGTCAGGCGACGTAGAGTAAAAGCGTAACTTGACTACGTTTTTCAGTTTACAGCAGACCCGAGTTTTGTTTAAAGAAATACCTGCCTTTTGCTCAGGAGTATTAACGTCAGTACCCACAATGTCCCAGCTCGTGCCTTCACACCGGAACGTCCGATCGAATCACTGTTTAGTTGATAGTTACCCTTCTCTTCCTCTTCCCGACTTATCTAGAAAGATCGAAGGGCTCTCTGCTCCTGCTCGCAGGGTAGTTGATAGTGACCAAGGAGCTAAATAACAGAGCGAGGTAAGTAAGTGGCATCGGCGGTTTTATTTACGCCTAACCGTTTCCCAAAGTAAAGAAGGAAAGAACTTCAGACAAAGGGGAAGAAGAGTTATGCGATAAAACTGCTCTTAAATTGATGTTTAGCTAAGGCTTATGCGAGGGGCTGGGGACTATGTAATTGCTGAATAACATGTGCCGTTACCAAAAAAATTACGGAAAAACATTTTTTCCTTGGTTTGGAATTTTGACCATGAAAATTTTAGCTCTAGCCATTTGTGATACCAGGCAAAAAAACCCAATATTTAGATATTTCGCTCTTAGCAGCAGGCCCTCCAATTAATGACAGTAGCTAATATTACATATATATCCGCAGGAGCGAAACATGACAACAGCTGGTTACAGATTGTCAATGTGTGAGGCGGGGGTTCTGGGCTCCCTGTGACAGTTCTTGTCAAGAAGACCCCAAATCAGTATATTTGCTGTTTTAGGTTGATTCTGTGCTATAACTTACTGCCTTTACCCAGTCAAAAAATGTTCAGTGTAGATTTACATGTGGGGTATGAAGAAGATATCATTTTATCAGGGAGCACTAGCCAAAAATATCATTTTGGGTGATGCATTTAAACTTGAAAAAGATAGCCCAATTTTTCCAATTTTCAGTCCATGTCCATCCTGGCCATCAGTAGCAAAAGTGCGCGACAGGAAACAGTTTCAGTGCCTAAATATCATCCTTACATAAAAAAAAACTGGACCATAATTTTTGGAACTAAATTGATGCGAAATGAAGACCATATCAGCTTTTTAAAATGAACTAGCAATTAGCCTGGCATAGCCTCTTTAACTCTTTTTTGACGGCCAATTTTAGTAGAAGAAAACCCCGCCTTATGACCAAATCCTCCTTTGTGGTCCGGCTTTCAACCAGTTAGTAGCCTGCATAACAGGCGTTATTTTTTTTTTCGTGTTTTTGCAGGAGAGCGAAAGCAAGCGCGAAGTGAGTGAGAAGCGCCAGACAAGCGCGACGGAGAAGACGCAGAAAAAAACAACGGCCTGTCCACATACATTGTTTTTTTGCATTCCGCCCCAGACATACCCCTCTCTCCTCACTCGCTTCGCGCTTGCATTTGCTCGCCTGACAAAAGCATGCACGCCTGTTATGCAGGCTAGCCAGTTAGCCTGATATGGGAATGGCTGAAAAAGAGATTTGCAACACAAGACTGCTCAATTGGACGTACACTAATTTAGATGCTTTTTTGGCGCGTTCACAGAAGCCAAAATTTGGACATCTCTTACGAACCTATATCGATCTTTCTCTCCCGCTTTCTTTTTTCCCTTTGCCTTTCTTCTTCTGTTGCTTCAGCACTTGATCGTCTTCCCACTGTCTTTGTTTTGCAAGGAATTTTGGCTGGCTTACTTTTCAGGAAAGGGACATTTAATTAATCTGTAGCGAATAGAAGGTGAATAAAAAAATTGGAAGTAGATTGTTTTACCCCAAATGTTGCTTTTTTGTGTGTGTGACTCTCTCAAGATACATGAAGATAGGTGAAAATTTGCTAAATGAGGTAACAGTGGAAAAGTCCATCCTTGTTGATTTTGATCAGTTTATAACCTTGTTGAATAAATGGAAAGCTAACTGGGTTCATGAGGGATATACATGGTTAAAAAAAAGAAACATCCAAACGACCCCAGTGTCGGCAGTACTCCCTCCATCTGATTTACTTTTTCTATTAAGAGGACAATTGCAAGGATCCGTGAGGGTCCGTTCAATGAAGGTTTCAACTAATCAATAGGCTGATTTAGCAACAGGCCGGGAACGTCAGTTAACGTCGGGAAAGCGCGCGGAAAGGACTAAACACGACTTCCGGTGCTCAATTTGCTGCTCTGCCATTGGTCAAGCAAGTTGTTTGATTTGCGCGCGCCGTCGTCAATTGACGTCCCCGTTCTGTTGCTAAATCAGCCTAATGGCACAATTACGGGTCGGTCCACTTGGCGATCTTTGACCATCTTTGGGTGTTCGAAATCGTGTCTGGACTTAATAGTGTTGAACGCACGAACAGTGAAGAGGCAGAAAGAGCAGGAGGAAGAATTTCAGAAAAGAGAGAAAAGGGGGCAATGATTACTTTAATCTCGTCTTTACTTACGTTATTTTTAATATGCGAGACGTGGCAATTTCACCAAAGTATAACTTTGAAAAACTACTGAGAAAATTAACTATTTCGGATTTTTGTTGATTGAAAACTTACAGGGTATGATGTATAGTGTTATTAATGGCAAATCCCCCAAAATGCCTTGACGAATGAACTATCGGTACCATAAAAGTATGTGCGCCCACTCCATGAAAGATGTATGACGGTGAAATTCATTCAGGTGAATAAAGTAAAGTTAAGTTATCTGACATGAATAGTATTTCTTCACACACTACTTCATAAGCTCACATTATTTTTATCGTACACGGTAAAAATAAAGTCTGACTGTGATGAATTTGACAACGGTCACGCAATTGCAGAATACAGTACTCCAACACCCAATAATAATTGCTGAACAACCTTAATTTTATAATGTACAATTACGAAGAGATAACATACAAATTACAAAACATCTAACATTAGCTATTCTCTTGGTTATGCTATTTCAAACCTCAAATATTGCGTGATGCTAACAGTATTGAAATGCGTCCTTGTGTACGATAGGAATATGCAGATGCCTTTGTATGCAAATTTGCTACATTGTGTCACCAACCTTCACAGCAATTTGTTATCAGGAATATCAATTTTTCAGATCCTTTACTTAATTTTAGCTTCATTTAAAGTCGCTTTCATCCTTTCTCCTACGTTTCCAATATACCACGTACCGAAACTACAAAGAAAAATCAGGCGGCATCATTTCTCTACAAATTTGACTTATGCAAATTTGTGACATTTTGCCATTAGTGGTCACGAAACTTTTTATTTTGCAAAGGCAAATCCGGAGTACCCAGATTTTTTATTTCATATTCTGTTAATATAAGAGCTGTGCTTTGTCCTAGTATACATTTTGGCTAGGTATCACACATACCAAGGTGAGTTTTTTGCCTCTGAAGTTGCTCATTTTTTAGCCATTTTAAAAAGTGCGCTTCGTGGTAGTGTTTAAAAAACCGTAAAAAATTCCAAATCATGTTTATGATTTAAAACATACCATGGATAGAAAGAAAAGATAGAATTCTTTTAAACGAAAATATTTCTGTTTTATAGCTTTGAATCTTGCCTCGATACAGACGGGATAAAGTAGGTCATTTTTCCTCTAATTTTTGCATAATTAATTAGGTAAAAACCGCTATTTTCGTTTTTCCTCATTTTCTCGAAAACTATAGATTCTTGAAAGTTGAAAATATTTTTTTCGAAGATAGTTCCCCAAAGGGGTTTTTCTGACCAATTATCAGAATTTTCGATTTTTTTAGCCTGGCCAGCGATTCTCGATATTTACAGTCATGGGCTCTTAATAGCCCATAAAAGAAGCATCCCCAGAACAATCCCATAGTACAATTCGACTCAACACCTCAAAATGTGCCATAGAATCCCCAGACTAGCAAATATCATTACATACGGGCAGCAGCTACAAAGTTTTCGGTGGCTGTTTTTTTTGTACTCTTAAATTTTGTCGTGAAAAATCCATTTCAGGAAAATTATTCACATACAGTTGACCTTTTCTTTACCTGCACCTCTATGATACAGACAGTTCGCTCGGTTCCAAAGATACTGCTCAGGAAATCTCTCCTGCCTTTATAATACAGACGACTGTCTAATACAGACATCTCTATAAGTACCGACAGTCTTCTTGGCTTCACAAATGCCAAACTTCACACACAGTAATCCTTTCCTCAACAATACAGACATCTCTCTATTACGAACACCTCCATAATAAATTTTGGTTAAAGATATCAAATTTTCTATGTCTATAATACATGCACTTAAGTTCGTCCCTCTAGTGTAATTTTGACAATGTGCCCGTTACATCGTCTTTAGTTTTACCTTAAGTCCGTGCGTGGTTGATACAATCCGGTTCTTTCATTCTCAACGATAACTTGTTTGAATATTTTTTATTTCTTCTCTACCCAGCTCTTTACAGTGTCCGGACGTGCGGTCAAAAACATCGTTAGAAACCCTCAGACGTCAGTCATGCAGGTGAGGGGGTCATTTTTTATTGACTATATTACAGTATGGTTTGTAGATTCGCATCACCACGTTCTGCACCTTTCGTAACAAATGAAGGCGTCTGGTGTCTTAAAGACGATCTCCTTTATTTTGCATCACTGCAAGTCACAAGTCTATAAGTTGTGGCGTGTGGTGCAGTTACAAAAAAAAGGAGGGGGAGGATACAATGGGACTGTTTTTCACCCCTCTCCCCCTCTCCTTTTACGTCTGCCTCGTAGGTTAGGAAAGATTCAGAGAAATAAGTATCATTTTTGGATAGCAGCACAACTTACAAAGTTGCCGAATATTTCCTAAAGTAATTTGGATTTCTCTGTTAATGACAAAGCAACCGATATGTCGAGTTGTGTCAGGGATCCTTTTAGGTAAAGAAGGAACGTTACTTTTGTTTTCCTCGGGCGGCTCCAATATTGTAATTGATGGTTGCCCACCAAGTATCTCATCCTCTAATGCTCTATGTAAGGAAAACGAAAATTCTCTTCGTTAGGTCTCAATACTTGCTTCTTTAAACTCCAGATTGTCCTGGACGAAACGCTTGAGTAAATTGGTCTGGAATCTAAATCTTTTTAGTCATCTATTTGTGTTTTTTTTTTTCAATGTCTTGTGGAGTATCGTCCGTATAGTTGTTTTAAGGCAATTTGCCCAAGTTTTGTTGTTGGTAAACAATATGAACAGGGATCCCATCCACTATTTGCTTGAAAGAAAGCATATCGGATACACGATAGAAGTGTGTGTCAGTCGAACTTGCTATCTGAATAAGCTCTTCAATTCTTGGTATCTTATGTCCAACAACCACTACAAAAACTTCCGATCCTCGAGCTCGTAACTGAATTGCTGTCCAAATGATCTTTTGTAGCTTTTCCGTATCATTCAGGTTCCGTTCATCTGGTCCGTTAGTCACCAGTAACACACGTTTCCGACTTCCGGCTCGAACACCCAAGTCAGTGTTCAGAGATAGCACGTTAAGCGTCTTTTTTAAGGCATTTAAGATGTTTTTCTTGCCCCCTTGATATTGAATTTTGCCAATGCTTTCAATAGCAGCCTGGAAAAAAATAAAGTAACAAAGGCTTTTAATCAGTCCTCTTTTATGTGATATTATTTATTGTATAGTAGTACTTGGTAGGTGTAGCATTTGAGCCAGCAGTCTAAGGCCCTGAAGAGCATCAAATTACTGTTTATTATGCTTATAAGGTGGCTCTAACGTTTGTACGGTCTGTCAATGAACATAGTCATTAAAGTGAAATGGTTATGAAACCCGTTAGACTCCTTTTTTATATGTTTTTGTTAGCTTTTTTGGACCTGACCGTGCACAACGTTTAATAGCATTCCTATCATTTTGAACTTTCTGACCAACGGAAACATTGCATTGATTTATTCAGCCACAATTTGTGAACAGAAAAGAAAGGATTGTAAACGTCAGGGAGCTTCCAACATAAACTACAGTGCCGTTGTTTTCAACTTTGATGTTTGCCGGTTTTCATAACCAGTCTCCTCTACTAACTACGAAATGAAGTGATCCGGTTCAAATGATTGATTCTGTGCAGTACTTTGCTCCGATTATTTTTCTTTACAAAGGGTTCCTGACTCAAGAATTTGTGGGTGAAATCCAAAGTGTGATCATTTAAATGAAAGTTACTGAACACTACTTTCCTCTGTTTATTATCCTTCACCAAGACCGCCTAACTTCCAAAGAGTGATCATTTAAAGCCCCTATGGGTATTTTCGCCGCAATCGAAGTCGCGACGATCGCCAGTAATGTCGCGACGATCTTTAAAAGAGATTGGCCGTTTTTATGCTAAGGACGCATTATCCGTCTGCACAAACTTGGGCAAACATCAGTGTAGTTCGTCTGGTTATGCGTCTCAAATATGAAGACGGGTACAAGACGCATTATGCGTCTGGACGAACTTTCCTTCGAAATACGTCTTGAAAGACGCACTACGAAAGCCGTAATTCGTCTGGAAGCATAATGCGTCTTGTGCCCGTCTTTATACTAGAGACGCATAACCAAACGAACTACAAAATGTGTGCCCAAGTTCGTCCAGACGGATAATGCGTCCTTAGTATAAAAACGGCCATTGAAGCGACGATCGCTATTATTTCAATCAAGT
The DNA here is from genome assembly GCA_038088405.1 of Porites divaricata. Lineage (NCBI taxonomy): Eukaryota > Metazoa > Cnidaria > Anthozoa > Scleractinia > Poritidae > Porites > Porites divaricata. The sequence continues at coordinate 9,994,507 of JBBMOI010000011.1, forward strand.
TTGACAACGGCAGCTTGTAATGACGGCAAAGAAACCCGCCAAAAAGTTTGTTGCACTTTCAGAGTTTTTTTGCTTATAGTTTTTTCCCGTTCCCGCCATCGTTGTGGTTGCGCTGAGCTCGTTAGTAGCATTACCACGCAAAGCAATTCTGATATGCGACGATTTCGCCTGAAAATCGACGATTTGTTCGAAAACGCGCGACGAAATCGACGTCTGCAGGTACCTGAGGCTAGCTGAGGCTACTAGGTGGTAGTGGAGAAAACCCTTCAGACTCCCTTCAGTGTGACCATTAAAATTAAAGCTTTTGATAATTCAAGTTATTTTTCCCTTTTGAGGTCAATAGGTCATTGCAGAAAACTACCTACAGATAATGGTCTTCTTATGTGTGATAGAGAAAAAAGTTATTTTGCTGCAAGTAGTTTTCTGCTCATTTGCAGTTTGGTCCTTGTCTTCTAGGGGCAATGGCGTTTCTGCTTTTCCCCAATAGATTACAACAAAAAAAATATTGAATTCTTTTCGCAAAATGTCGTGATTTGTAATGTAAGTTTCAGGTGTAAGCTACTCCTGAGTTCCAAAACCCTCACTTTCAAAACGAGACTAAGTGCAAAACCCTTGTTTTGATACGATATGGGAATAATTAATCATCTTCACATCAGTGGACTCGCACTTACCCTCGCTTTGCATTGAAACAGAGGCCTGTGACAACTCGGAAATGGCCTATTTCAGTCTGTTATTAACACACCATATTGGCCTAATGTTAACATCTGTGATAACCTCAACTCATAAGGGCCGTGTATACCTTTGCTTGTCTTACCTTAGTCGACTTAAAATTAAAGTTGACGGAAGCATTTGTGCTGATGGTTACTGCAGCAAACATTGTATCTGGGTCAAATCGCGTCACCAGACCTTGGACTGCGGTCACGCTGAGATTGAAGTCGGTCTCACTTATGGAGTTGGATGAGTCGAGAACGAACACAATGTCGTGATATGAAATATATCGCTTGCCTCTTGAGTCATCTTGACGATCAAGGAAGTATCTCATCAGTTTTTGCCGTATTTGCTGTATCGGTGGGATGGTCTGAAACACTTAAGACCAAAAAAATTTTACTTGCATAAATCCTCTCACTTTCTAGCTTCAAAGTCTTTATTTTTCCTTTACTCAAAGCGTTTGAGTTTACAACATTTGTGATAGCAAGCAAAACTTACAAAAGTGATAGATAGTAGAATCGAAAATACTTATAATGAACCTCTTAAAACGCTCGTGGGTCCTGACCCGGATGATTCTTAAGCGTTGAGCACGGACCTTATTTGTATTAATAAAAAACTTCTTTTTTTGACTCTTAACAAAATTACATACAGTGAAAGCTCTCCATTAAGGGGACCTCTCCATTTAAACACCCGAAAGAAAAAGTAAATACGATCTTTGTTTAATGCAGCTACCTTTTTAGGAAGGACACTTCCATTCAGGGAACTCTTGTCCTGATCTCGATGGTGACGGTCCTCTAAATGGAGGCTCTAGTGTATAATCTTTGTATCAGGACTCTGTTCTTTTCCTGAGGGCGTCCCCCGAATGGAGGCTCCACAGTACTTATCACATGTCTTACGGCTAATACGTAATATATAATTTTATTTACAGACATATGTTATTTGATAAGATCATTACAACAGGTAACAAAGAGCTGTGTGTCATGTGTGCCAATCTGTGAAGTAAATCCCGCGTTAAGATCAGTTATCTGTGTGTGCAAGATGTGAATTCTATTGATAACTCTTGTTCCTCTACATGGTCCTCGCAAAGTATCTCCGAAAGTGGCTTTATTACAACGGTTTTCGTCCATACCCATTGATTTCATTGAGAGAGGCAAACGAATGTTTTGAGCAATACTTTCTGACTTTTTCGTTAGAAAGCACAAAAACTGACTGTACAAGCAAAGAAAACGTGACGTTTCCGGTTTTCTTAATTTTTCGGCTCTGCGTTTTGGAATTTTCTATACTTAATACTATGCAAATGTTAACCAAGTGTTGTGATCACGTGATGACACTATGGACAGGTACTACAATAGGTCTGGATACTGAGTAGCAAACCATCTTGACCTCATGCTTCAATTCATTCTGTCATCTTCCGTTGCTTTGAAGATGCGATTTACTACTTCAGTTTATTTCTGCTCTGATCTACATTACTTGATCTCTATCTTTAACCTTGGCACTGAATTTCTGCTTTTCAAAATTCTACCTCGTTTAGTTTTGAATGTAGCAGGAGCTTATGACTAAAATATAAGTAACTTTTTAGGCATTCAGCCAGACTGCACTCGTACTTAAAATGGAATAGAATAAGTAAACTATCCGTCCCTTTCTGTCGTTATTAAAGCTGGAAACTTATGTAACTTTTACTCAACTTAAAACAGACTGAAACTCAGACAAGGGCACCAACCAAGTCCAACATGAGGCCCCAGTGTTAACTTATCGACATGTTTTCTTTATCACTTACTTGAATAAACGTCGTCTGTTGTTTCCCAAAATGCTCCTTGACAGCAACAAAATAGGACCGTTAAGGAAAAAACCCTTACAATAAATTTATGATAAACTAGTAAAATCCCCATGGTTTGAAGCACGGCCACTGGTGGACTACAGGTTCACTTCACGTTTCTGTTTTTGGCCGTGTTTTAGACGTGACGTGCGTGTTCTTGACGCAACATTCTTCAGTTGCATTCGATCGATTGTGAGAGATAAAGAGATAAATACCTTAAAAGAGTAATATAATACTATTGCCTATCGATATGAAAAGGACGCTAAGTGCGAAGCCAATTGCAAAGCGCCAGAGGCGGCGAGCAGCATGGCGGAATCGCTCTCGACTATGACTGCGCTTGCCACTTGGTTAAATAAGCCTAAAAGAAGCTTGAATTTCTGATGTCAGATGCAAAGGTTAAAAAGATAAACGTTTTTTAATACACCCGCGTCTCTACTGGTTTAAAACTAAAGGAACCCTTTGTTATTGGAATCCATCAAATCCCCCCAATTTGACCTTGACTTATGGACGGAACTCTCTTGATCTGTACTTGAAACCCGTTTTTGTTTCATTGAAGACCAAAAAACAATGTAATCTTGCCTCTTTTTTAAACATTACTGAGCATAAATGGACAGTTCGCTCGCCGCCTAAGTATTGTTTTTAAAGGATAAGGCATTTTCGTCTCCAGAGCTTACCGTTCTTCTTAGCCGGTGATGGAGTGAGGCTTGAGCTTCCTAATTAGGAAATATTTCTGCAGAGTTCTTTGTGCGAAAAATGGACAGGGCAAAATATTTTTGTATTAGAGCCCACTTTCCGTGATAGTAATTGGAACATTCAACTAGACAATCATGTTTGACTATTTCGTTTAACAATTAAGGAAGGGGGGGGGTTCGGGGGGGGGTAGCAAACAAAATATTTTTTTACGGTAACTTATGAGACTACAAATTGGCTCAAAGAATTTGCGTCATCAGTGAATACAAACCTTATTGGCTGGTGGCTGGTAGTCCAGTTGGCTATTTAGCAGTCTTTTTCCCTTCGCGTTAGGGTTAGGGTTAATATTCTAAACTGACTTAATCAGTCCACAGACGCTGCAGTACCGTCACTCCTTATTCATGTGTTCGCATTCTTATTCGCAGTTATTTGTCATGGTTTTATTTGGCGTAATTGTCGGCGCCATTTATTATCAAGTAAAGAGAGATGACAAGGGCATTCAAAACAGGTCGGTTCTTTCTTTCTTTAGTTTTTTCTCCTTCCAGGACTTTTCAATGCATGGGCTATCAGTTATCGCCGTTACAAGGCCCAATAGACTACAAGTGGAGCATGTTTCTTTGATAAGTCTCTACAGACGCTGATAATTCAGTGATTTAATGGGGAAGAGTAGCTATGTGCGCCACCGCCAGAGTGCAAAATCTTTTCCCTGTCATAATCGCTGTGATCTCAACTATTATATGGATCATTTGGAATCCTCCTTTGTCAGTCCAGTGACGACGTTTCCTGTGCCTTGAGTCTAATTATTATTCTTGACTAACGTACATGACGGACTGATTGGCGCTGTGGTTGTTTGTGGCTTTATTGTTGTTGTCGATTGTTAATGCATATTTGTGTTTTCTTCTTGTAGAGTTGGTTTGTTTTTCTTTTTGGTGATGAACATGATATTTGGAAACTTATCAGCAGTGGAGCTGTTCATCAAAGAAAGGCCACTTTTCATGTAAGTTTATCAGTAACTGAAATTCCCACCAGTGGATCCAGCTTTTTGATTGTACAAGTTGGGAGAATTTGGTTGTCTCTTAAGTCCCCTGGATTTGGCCTTGTGGGAACTTTACAGATCCTTGTTTCAACTCGTTTTTTGTTTAGGTAACCTATTTGCGTTGAGGCTATATCGTAAGAGATTTTCTTTAGATTTTACGCTAGAGAAACTTCTTACGTTACATTTGTGTAGGTAATCATACGGCTTCAAGTACAATTGGAACTTATTTGCACGAGTGTATTTTTCAGAAAGAATCAAAATTGCAATTTTAGCTTTTTGAAAAACACATAAGTGCATATAAGTTCCAGATTGAGCGAGAAAAGTCGTATGATTACCCTGCATGAGAAAATTTGCCAGTTAAAATTAGAGGAACGTATTTATAACTGCTTCCCTCCAGACCCTTGAAACTACCCTCCTATAACCAGGAGCCCATCATATTGCGGCACCTGATTGGTTCTCATACAACTCCATTCGTTATTAGCCAATCACAGTGCTCCATTCTCTGCGCTATTCACATTTTATTCCTTGTTTTTGCACAGTGTTTACTAAAACCTGCAGTGCTCTCAGCCAATCAAATTCAAGAAATTTTATACCTACTTTTACAAAGAAATGAATAGTCCGGCAAGTAGGAGCTGCTCAGAAGAGAAGTCACCAATACTAAAACAAGAATGACTTGTCGCTGTTTTCCTGCTACCAATTAGGAGAGACCTTACGAGCAGCTCCCACACTACTCGGGTCAATGTATACAGCTATTTCAATTAAGGTTGCTTCGGTGAAGTATGATACATGATGTATGATCAATGTTGCATAGCCCGCGGTGCATTATGGGAACAAGTTTAGTAAATTACGCGCCCACGACGAGCCAAGAAACCTAGACAGTAAACGCTACTGATGCTCCTATGCCATGTCAGCAAAACGTTAAGATAAAGAGTTTGAGAACATTGAAGCCTAGGCCTTTAGCAGTTGCCGCTTTTCAAGACAGTGATTTAAGTTTAAGTTTAACTCTGTTGTAATATGCAAATGCTGCAAATTTTCAACGAGTTTGCTTGACTCGTACACGTGGGAATTTTGGATGACATTTCAAAAAAAACAATTTTAAGGCGTTTGTTGAACTATAATAAATAACTTCACCATATGCGTTTATTTATTTTTGAGGCACTTTTTTTAACTGAAGGTAATAAAGGAATAGTGTTCATTTGCTTTATTGAGATAATCAGCATTTTGGCCAAAAACTCGCGCAGCTTCAACAAGCGGTAAACGAACCGGCTTCTAATTTCTTACTGTAAGGTTTAAAAATGAAATTCTTCAGATCGCTCTCGCTTTAGAACTTACGCAACCATTTGAGTTGAAAGCTCTCTTGAACGCCTTGTCAAAAAGTTTTTTTGAATGACGTATGGACTCCATTATTTCAACGAACACTTCTCGCTACAAAAAGGTTTACCATAGTGCATTGCAGGCTATGTTCCCGACAACAATGCTTTGTCTGTTTAGAGCTGAAGTTATCGATGAAACCGGTGAAAAAAAACTTTGTTTACAAATGCAAATTAAATCTTGCATTACTTTATTTAGCTGACCTGTTTATAAATAAGTGTAAAACTTAATTAAATGGTTGCTTCTACAGATTGGTTTCAAATACAGAAAGAATTCACAACGCCTTTTGAAGAAATGTCCCCGCAAGAACTAAACAAATGCCTTTAAAAGTTTTACTTGTCGGCAAGAAAACGTTCGGTCATTTGCGCGCCCAAATTTTAAGAGTTCGTGGCAATAGATGAGTTAGAAATGATCATTTTTGTGCTCAATTATCTTGCTGTTTTAGTATATACTAAAATAATTATTCACCTCAGTGTCGGTGGCTATTTACCGAGGTCAGCACTTTTTAACGTCTGTCGAAAGGCCCTTGGACACCTTATGAAGTTTACACAACTTAGTATTCCTTATCGTTTTGGATTAGCCGGTTAAGCACTGCGTTTCACAGATTAGGGTTAAGCACTACCTTTACTGATTAGGGTTAAGCACTGCCTTTACTGATTAGGGTTAAGCACTGTTTCGAAACTGGTTAGGTTCCTTTTTTGGGTTGGGATTGAATCAGATGCTATGTGTACTTTAATCTACCTTGTGTAAACTTCATAAGGTGTCCAAGGGCCTTTCGACGGATGTTAACGAGTGCTGACCATTTACCGAGCCACTTCTAGCCACCTCCACTTCAGTGAATAATTGTCATTCATCACGATCAGCATACTGCATGCTTTCATACAATATATACACAGTTTGTGTTTGTAAGCAGGAGTATGCTGTAGCGTCATTCTAACCTGTCTGTGACCTTTTTCTAGTCACGAATCAGCCAGTGGTTATTACAGAATATCAGCTTATTTTCTGGCCAAAGTTGTGTGCGATATTATTCCATTACGCCTTGTACCAATCACTTTATTCTCAGCCATTGTTTATTTTATGACAGGTACGTGACAGGACAATGTTATTCGTCACTTAAGAAACGAGAAGGAAACTGGAACCGAAATATGTCCCGCAATTGCTTCTGGAAATGGGATCATAACTAAGGACGCGCCGGTCAGCTATTGGCCATCTTTTCCTTTCCCAGAAGTCTTTTCGGACGTTTACTCGGTCCAGCTTCTTTTTCGTTTCTAAAGTGGTGAATTGAGCCTTGTGAACCGACCAATCGGCCACGAGATGGTTGAGACCTATGTGAAATGGGGTGTATTAGGGAAAATAAAACAATCTAGATTCCTTTGGCCTCCCAACCAAAGTTTCCTCAGTGATTATCGCAGATACCTTGGGCAGCAGTGGCACAACACTGACTGTTTACGAGTGGTGGGGGAGGGAGGGGAAGGCTACCTTCTCCTTTTTGAAATAGATGGTGTCGGTAAAACGTGGAGCGTGTTTCAACCAATTTTGTCGCCCATTGGACCGTCAGGTCACCAAAGAGCGTAAACACCTTGCATATACAGTACTTAAATTCGATTTAGACGTTCATATTAACATATATTAATGCGTTGGTGATTAATTTCCAAATAGTGAAAAAAAAAATGGCCTTATACTTGTCTGTAATTTTTCATGTGTAATGTTCACAAGATGTTTTCTGCGGGGGGCGGGGGAGGAAGACATCAACGCAGAAAAAAATCCGTTTTGGAGGGCAATATCAGAGTGCAGGTCTGCTTCCAAATTTTAGACAGCGAACGAAGTTTGAGTAGTGATTTCTTTTGTTTAACTTGACTTGCAACGCTACCTGAAGCAAGAACAGACAGCCTGGGATGTGATAAGTATATTCCTCCACCATCACCCAGTGATTTTTACTAGTTTGTATACAGTGGTTCAGACAATTCTAGTCGGATTCTCAGCTATATCTCAATGCACCTCCTGTGAAACTATACTAGCGGTGACACTATACATTAATACAAAATATTTCGTTGATTCATTTACTTATCAGAATTATTATCAGAGTTGATTAATAGTGCTTCTTAATGATGTTAATATTTCCTTCTTGCAGGTCTTCGTGTTGACGTCATTAAGTTCCTTATATTCACTTTGACGCTTCTTCTGACGTCACTCACTGCTTGTAGTGTGGCTTTCTTTGTCAGCGCATGCGTACGGACGTTCGCCATAGCTAATCTTCTTATCGCTCTTCCGTATGTGTTTATGATGGTAAGCAAATTTACTGAACTTTCTGTAAAAAAAAAGAGAGAAAGATAGAGAGAGAAGTAAATTATTCATTTTTTAACAAGCAGTCCTTGGCGATGTTCGAGTATAAACATTAAAAGCTTATAAGCGAACCAGACGGTTACCCTCTTTTACAGGCGCCGGTCTCGAGACTCGAGCGGGACGAGTCGAATGGCTGGAAACAAGTTTGATCGTCCCACCGTCCTTTGTGCTTAGTGAAGGTCAGCCATCGGGTTATTAGGAAGGCTTTTTGATCATCGCACGTCAACCAAAAGTGATACCTTTTCCCTGACACTTCCAAATTTGTAGTGCTAACTGTCTCTACTCTTTATTTTATGTCTTTATAAAGACAATTTGTTCGTAATTTCGGGGAAAAACCTCCGCCCAAGAATGCAAAAGTTCACCTTCAAGTTGACGTATGTTGCTGCAATGTGGACGTTGCTGTGCAGTTCTCATAATTGTACTTGCTATTAATAACAACTGTTCAATTTTGTTTGTTAAATAGCTTTCCTTTGATCCCAGATTGTGGACTGTGCGAGGGGTAACTACAAATGTATATTCTATTTTAATTGTTTTGAATCAACAAATTTTTCGAAACGGATCTCACTTTAAAAAAGAGCGACTTTTCGACCGTTCGACGGTCATTTTCAAGTTCAGAAGTAAAAAATATTATAGCATGCGCAAGTATGAATAGTATGAATTGTGAAAAGGCTAATGAGATACTGACTAAAAAGTATTCCATTAGCCTTTTTACAATTGTGTGTAGAGTGTTTTCACTCACGTGGCCAGCATCTGTGCTAATTTCTTGGAACAAAAGAAGGCCTTTACATGAGAAAAGAGTTCAACTCCCGGAGGATTTTCTTGGAACACCAATATGGCCGCCGTGACGTTATGTGAAAACGCCCAATAAGCCCATGCCAATTTTTTTACTTCTGGCCTCGGTTGTTCAAACGTTGGATAGCGCTATCCACCGGATAAATCTCTATCCAGCGGATAGCGTAATTGATTTCTGTAATACTTATCCGCTGGATAGTGATTTATCCGGTGGATAGCGTTATCCAACGTTTGCACAACCGGGGCCAGAAGTAAAAAAAATTGTCATGCGCTTATAGGGCGTTTTCACATGACGTCACGGCGGCCATATTTTGCGAAGATTCTACACTGGTTTGGGTGCATCGAAATACGCGAGCAGTAGACGCCATGGTTTCTCTCCTTCATTGCAGGTATTTGGTGGTGTACTTGTGAATCTAAATTCTCTGCTAGACTGGCTGTCATGGATAAAATATATCAGTATATTTCGCTACGCTATAGAGGTAATAAATGAGAGAGTGTGTTATTTATCATATCGAGAGCGTGGAACGAGGAAAAATTCTCCTGTCCTTTGGGATTCCAACCCCTGAATTTCCAGAAACCTTAAATGACAGTGAGTGTTTGTGGATTCTCCTTTCGCTTGTATTTAAGCAATCAAAATTTTCTACGATGCGGAGACCATGTTGGATAAATTACTTTTGGACACTAGTTTGGCATACCGTTGGAGCAACAGTGTATGACTGATTTTTTAGAATGGGCGCTAATTTTGATAAATTTACCAAAAAAAACTGTTTAAAAAAGGATTCTAATGAGGAAAACAAACTTTGAGTCATATTTGCCGGTTTCCTAATAGATGAAATTTAGTTGTGATATTTCTAGAGTCCGACAGTCATTCTTAAAACAGTTGGAATTCTATGTCGAACCAACTTAATAGCCGTGCCCCTGCAAATCCCATAATAGTCTTTAAAATTCATTTAATTTTAATATGGCCGCCCTATTGAGAAAAAAAGTCTGTTTTTGCTTAGGGACAGACCATTAGAAAAGTTATGGGAGGGGGTGGGGAATTTTCGAGCCGCATGAATTTTTCGTTAACACTTCCCTTGTATGCCTTTTTAGCTCATGGATGACGTAGTCATGCCATGGGCTTTTGGAGGCACTCGAATGGCACTCGATCACTCACTCACTCACTCACTCGCTCACTCATTCACTCACTCACTCACTCACTCACTCGATTTTCATTAATTTATTCATTAAAGTCAGATTAAACACTTTACTCTTACCTCCCCTACTTAGTATTACTTTTGTTTCAAGTGCCTTTTACGCATATGTTTGGAATATTCTAGAGGGTACTAGTAAGGTGAATTTTTTTCCCGACACATCAATTACAGAGATGGGTTTTGTTTAAATGGAAATATTCTATTAAGAACACTGATAATATCATCCGCAAGAAATGGACTTAGAATTGTTAAAAGGACATTGAAATAATTGAGCGTGGATCATTGTTGTATATTTGGACGAATTGTGCACGTTTGTTCCCGATATTACACTTGATATGGAGAAGATGCGATCAACAGGAGTGTGAAAGAGCTATTGCAGCCTGACGATGGGATTTCGTTCAATGAAAAGCGAATAAGCCAAACAGCCTTTTAATCACTACAAGAAAACGTTCCTCGTATTGTTAAAGCGACATCGAGGAGTATCTATTGTAGTTAATTCAGTTATTTGGACGAATCCATTCGACCATATGTCTTCGTATGCAAACAGGGAATGAATTGATGTTGTGTCAACTAGAAGCACAGGTCAGCCTGACAGGTTTTAGAACCAACAAGCGTTACGCTATTTTGCTTGAATTCTTAGGTGATCTTTGCCTTAAAGTGGGCTTTTGTTTGTCGGGTGATTCCATTTAGCAGTGCTATTAATGTTTTGTGTACAAGAAATGCTGCGCTGGTATAAACAAGTCTCTAGAACATTCAGATGGAGAAAGGCAATCGGATACTTCGATTGCGTTCTGAAATTACTTGGCTAGATCAGAGCACGTACTGCTTTGAGCTTAATCCTTTTTATTAAAATAGTTTTTAGGTCGTATTTATCAAAAGCGCGTTCTAAAGCAGTTCAATTTAGCCATAAACGCCTGTATTCTGTATTTAATATAGCTCCTACAACATGTACTAACCGTTACGTACTTATCATATGGAAACATTTATTTAAAAGCATCGCACTTTAAGGAAACCTACGAGGTTCATTAAAATATTTGTTTAAAACCACGGTTTAAAGAAAACTCGTGCTCATGTAAAACTTGGCTATTTTACAAGAAAGTGCACTGTCGTTCGGAAAGTGTTTGACAGTCACATGAGAAAGCAAATTATTTTACAACTAAAAAGCGTTAATAATCGCTTTTAAAAGTGATCTTTGCTTTGTACAGCTGTAAGTAGATAACAAGTTTCTTGAATATTCAGGTGCACGTGCAATCGGATACTTCGAGCCACGCTGTATTTTGGCAAGTCCGTACACAATGAACCGTTCAGAAAGATTTATATGTTTTTCTTTGATTATTGAACTGTCTTTTCTACACTAATTCAATTCATCCATGAGCTCGCTCCTAGGAGCCTTTGATTCTTTAGGCCAGTGCATAATATTTTTGGGCGTTACTTGGCGTGTATGAATATTTTTTTCATTTAATTTTCCCTTGCACTGATGTGTCTTTTTTTGTACTTCGCCCGCCACTACTTTCCTTATGGTCCGTCCCGTACCGTGACGTGATTTCAAGCACTTACATTTTTTGGTTGAGTTAGTTATTTTTAGTTAGTTGGTTGTGCTTTGTCCATCCAGCCCTCCCCCCGTTTATTCCAAGATCTGTACGGTCTTTCGTCAGTACAGTACAATGTAATACAATCCTTTAGATGCTTTAACAATGTCGTGACGTTCATTTGGATAAACTGGTGTTTGCCTTTTTTTGTTGTTACAGTCACTTGATATTAACGAGCTCCATGGCATGATTTTCAATTGTACCTCTAGCACCAGCCCTGAGTGGTACGTATACTTAATGTAACATGCAACAATACTGGCAAGCTGCTGCCCAGTTTACTTGGTTTTGCAGAAATGGTCATAAATTTTGCTTGCTTTAGATATTTCTAAAAGGCTTTGTTCACACTACTTCTAAACCAGATAGCTTTTGCGCAGCCACGAAAATCATACCGGATACTGAGGGCTTCTGTTCGCACACAGGAACGGTTGTGGTGACGCGATTTTTGTGACGAAGCGAGGCTGAGCTGCGCCGATTTCGAAAGTGGATTGTAACATATCCGATAGGTTTTTTTGCCATATTTCGGTGCAGGGTGAACACCTATTCGGCCCGTCGGCGAAGTAAATAAGTAGGAGTGAGGCCTGGAAGTCACTGATACGGAAGTAAATATTTAGGGGTGAGGACTGTAATTTAGTGCACCAACCACGCTGGCACGATGTTCGATGACTTATGCCGCCCTGGACCGTTACTATTCTTTCTATATTTATCCGGTATAGTGTGAACAAGTGAACACAGCCTAAAAAGTCCAATTTCCTGACAAATGTCAGTTTTCTATCATCTCTTGGCTTATTGCTAACAAGCAGCCTCGCGAAGACGCGAGGCTGCGAAGCGGCAGCCTAGTGAAGCCGTACGCGATTGTTTCAGGGGCAGAAAAAATCTCGAATCGATGTAATATAGAGTAATGTAAGGCAACCATGACGTAATGCAGGACAGAGAATGCATTGTTTTCGCGCGAACACGTGATACAGATCAGAGAATCCACGAGTCGTGTGCTGTTTGTGTGTGCCGTGCTCATCCCGTCTTCAACCAATCGTCGGGTGGATCATTTCCATCCTACGCGATATCTGTCGCATTTGCCCGCTGGAATTTTTTGTGTCTTTGAAGCAAAATAATTCAGAAGGCTTCATCGGCGCACCATGAATTATTTTAGCTTTAAAAAGAGACCAAATATAAGTCTCTACGTTGAATATTCTTGGACTTTAATATGATTTTTTGAGGATTTTAAGTTTGTTTATATAAGAACACTAAATTTTACGCAAAATGACTTGTGCGCGCAACTTCGGACAAAACATGAACTTCAATATCTCGAAAAATTTGCTGCGTAAAGTCGGGATTTCAAATTCTTTATGCAGTAGAACAGTCTAGTGTACTATTTTCAAAAGACAAATTAAAGCAAGGGGCACACATACACCAAACCCATGATCCGCCTTCCCCACGCATGTCGTGGGAGAACTGCCGTGCGGTTCCCAGCCAATAGTTCCCACATGTGTTGTGTGGAGCTGGCACTTAAACGACTCGCCTCAGCAGATAAGGGTTTTCCCCAGTCGCTGATCGACCATGCTGATGAGCCCCAGTTAGCGCGAAACAGCTGTCCATGGCTGCCACTTTCCGCGATGTGACTGTGCGCATCCGCGAGGTAATGGCCAGGCCTTGGGTTGGTGTATGTGTGCCCCTTGCTTTAATTTACTGTTAACTTGTGAACCACCTTCCCCGCGCATGTCGTGGTAGAACTGCTGTGCGGTTCCCAGCCAACAGCTCCCAGATGTGTTGTGTGGAGCTGGCGCTTGATAGACTGCTTTGCACTCGCCTCAGCAGTAAGAAGTGTTTCTGAGACGCGGGTTTTCCCCGTTCATTAACCAACGGCTTTACCACGCTGCTGGGCCCCAATAGGGTTGTGACTAGAATGGATACCCCAAAGTCAGATTGTCATCTTCGCTCAACATACATGATAGGAGTCTTATAACTTAAAGTAGTAAATAAGAAAAGAAAGAAAACGGAAGAAAACAGTAGGTAGTTCGTAGGACTTGAACCCGTGTAATTTGTTATATAATCCACATCCGTATCCACTACACCATCAAGGGCTAACTGCCGAGACCGGTTAATTTTAACGTACTTTACATGGCGTTGATCATTACATTATTGAAAGCTAACCGTTTTTAAAACAGCGCTTAACCCTAATCACTGCACTTCGGTGCTAAACCCTGTATCCAACTCTTTTCCTTGCACAATTGTCTTTTACTCTGATTTCCCCACTTTTTAAATTCGCATAGCGTGGAGTAGAGTATATCGTTGTGTAATAAGCATAAGGTGTCCAACCTGATTTTGAGGTATCCATTCTAGTCACAACCGCCCCAATAGGGGCGAAACAGCTGTCTCTGGCTGCCGCTGCCCGCGTGATATGACTGTGCGCATGCGTGAGGTACTGGCTCAGCCCTGGGTTGGTCTATAGGTGCCCCTTGCTTTAAGTTTACACTATTTTTAATGCAATCCAATTAAGTTCAATCTATTTTTCATCAATTACTGTGTTTCGTGACATTTCTAAACTAATTCAACAGCGCGCGCGTATAGGTAAAATTTTTGCTCGTTGGCACTTAGCGATAGCTATAACTAGTAACGTATTCAAAATCTACTTTCGGTGAATGTGATGGAAGTATATAAGTTCAAGTTAAGAAAAGTCCATGTGAATTCTTCTTCAATAGTTAAAAGTTTATTAAAACTATATATATTATTTTTAACAAATCTATGTATTTCTTTCTTTTGCTTTTGACTGAAGTCCAACTGGCGATGATTACTTGAAGAAACAAGGCATTTCAGTGGATAATCTGTGGCATAACGAACTCATTCTAGGTGCCATGACAGTCGCATTAATGGCATTTGCCTATATCGCCTTAAGAGTGATCAGGAAGGAAAAGTAAAGCTGTGCCCCGGTTACCTGGTTACAGGACTGATATTAGAAGAAGGCGTAAAGCTTCATAGTCTACTGTTTCGTTACATGGTTGTTGATTGATCCTGGTTTTATTGGTGGCAGTGATTGTGAGCTTCCTCCGGCTGAAGCGTTATAGGATGTTAAAGCCAAGTTTATTTTTTATATTTTTTAAACTCAAGCACGGGTACACATAAAATACATTTTATCTAGTATAAGAAAAGCCACCCAATTAAATATACATTGGAAATCACCTCAAGGAGCAACACGATATAGCCCCAGATGACATTGCGCAGTTTTTTAAAATTGTAAAAAAGTGCCAGAGCAAACCAACTCTAAACAAACAATGCGATTCCATCCGCGCAAAATTATTTGTTTAGGTCGGTTTTTTAATTACTCTAGTTGTTTTTAATCGTTTCCGTAGTATTTAAAGTCTTTTTAACTTTTAACTTCATGAATATTTTGTCACTGATTTTTACGTATTTTATCGCATTTTCAGCGTTCGTGACATTTTTGCCTGATTTACTATTTCAATATATTTATGCTAATTTTATATGTTACTGGCACTTGAAAATGACCTCGGAGAGGTCGAAACGTCGACCTTTTAGCGTTAAGTTTTATAACAAAATTAAATATACGAATAGAAAATTACAAATTGAATTAGTAGATGCATACTGGATCGCCTGAAAATTAAGAGTTAACCGATTGGATGACTCAAGAGATTTTACAGCTCTGTCAATCTCTCCCCGATTTTTTCTGAGGGGAGGGGAGCGTCTGTACGTCACCAGCCTCTGTTAGGAATCCATTTATCGACTATTGAGTCTCCATCCACAACATAATATACAGGATGCATATATGCCGTGTTGCATGCCTGAAAATATAAAGCAAAATGTACAAGGTCACTTCCATAGCTTGATTCTTTCACCAGTTTAACCTGTACATTACAGTGCAGGCTTGCAAATAATTATTCTTTTTAAAAATGACTTGTCTGACCACATTACCATTTGCGCAGGAAAAATCAGACAGGTTGTAGGACACATATGTAAACTAATTCTTTGATTACTATGCAAATCATGTCCGACCAAAGGTAGGATTTGTCGAACATGGTTAATTTTTGTCCGAAATTGTTCAATGATCGACTGTTATTTGTAGCACTGCAGTAACAGGACATCGCTGTAGGGGGGCAAATGAGTCATGATTAACAAGCAATAAATCAGCAACTTTCTATATAGCCTGCGTTACAGACGAAACTAAACTCTGGTCAAGTCTGTCTGAAATCGAAATGAAATCGAATCCTTATTCTGGGTGCCCACCAGTGTACCAGGATTTGAGTACGTACGCGATTTGAGTATGGTGTAATGAACTAAACATAATCTCTAAGGGACCTTTCAGACAGCGATATGCTTTCGAGATTTTGGCAAAGGAAAGAAGATTACTTGTTTATTAATCACATGTTAGTCTTAGCTACGCAACATATTTATGAATGTCAGCCAATCAGTCTGTAGAATTTTGTAAAGTTATGATTAGCCATAAATAGGTCACTGTTAATTTATTGCAATAGAGATATAAAATACACAGGAATTGCACTTTTAAAAAGCAAGAAGACGAATACTGGAGTTCTACCCAGAGAACCCTAAGACATTCTTAAAAAAACAGCCCAACTAAAAATGAATAAAGGATTCAGACAGAATCCATCTGATCAGGAAATTGAGTAATTTGAACTTTCAGTGGACAAAAACCTTGTACCAGAATATTTAAAAAATACTGCATTCTCTTTTACATTTTTCAAGGGCTATAGATATAATTTACTACCTGTAATAACACCGAAGACTACTTCTCATGGGAGCCCGACAAAATAAATGTCAAATTTCACAAGGATTGTGAAAACACAAGTAAAATTTTGAAAATTTCATGTGTAAGATGTCTTTTTGTGAAATTTGACATTCGTTTTCTCAGGCTCCCACAAGAAATTTTCTTTGGTGTTATCACAGATAACAAATTACATTCTATAGCCACTGAAAAATGTAAAAAAGAATGCGATATTGTTTAAATTATTTTGGTACAAAGTTTTTTGTCCATTGAAAATTAATAATACTCAATTTCCTGATGGATTCCGTTAACCTTTGTGTTTTCCTGAATCGCTGCACAGAGGAGAAGACCCTGTTAGTAGGAACTGGCTGATCTGTGTACATGGGGTACAATACAAATGTAAGCCGGCGGCCATACTTACATGATAAGGTATCATCTTTAGTAATGTACCAATTGGGAAGAGAGAAACATCCAGAGATCCTTCAGCTGCTTCTACAATGCCAATTTCTTGACTCATTTTTACAAGCCTAAAAGATAGAGTGAAGTTACTTTGAAACCAATCTGTCTGTGGGAGAAGGCAGCGTGACCGAACGGTTAGCTGGATATGTTCACGGCAGGCTGACAAGTTCAAATGGACGTAACTGCTCATTTGTGTCCTTCTTTTTTTACAATTCTGGTCTCCTTTACCATTCATAAGCTAACTAACAACACAAATCAAAGGAAATAAATGCATCCAGTGCCGTGATACAATTTCAAGCCAGTTTGGTCTCAAAATGGGGTGGTGGTATATAAAATTAGCCAAAAGTAACCTATATCATATTGTGGAATTTCCTGCCTCAGAAAACGTTTTTGTAAATGGAAAAGACTGACGACCATAACTGGATCTTAGAGGAATAGGCCAAACTCCATTAAGACGTGTAAACAGTTTTAAAATGATTCTTTTTTCTTTTAGCTAATTTTGCAATCTATGTTTTTTTTTAACTTTGACGCTCTAACTACTTAGCTAGGGGGCCTAGCAGGCTCCAGGTTTTTAAGTACAGTGTGATGATGATGATGTTGGCTTTCATTAAAAAAAAATATTCATAATGGCTAGTGATCACCCGAGGTTAGGCCTAAAATATAATCAGGGTTCGTGCTCCCACAACCCCAGTGATAATTCCTAAGACTACTTCTCATGGGTTAGTGCAATTGAGCCATGGATAGCCTTACTAAGATACGTTTTGGTATATTAAGATATACATTACGATATGGTCTCTCCCAAAATAACATTATCAATAGTATTACTTGAGGTTTGGGTGTCCTTCAAAGAAACAATATCCTGTTGTCAGTTTTCCAAAGCTATCAAGAGATAATCCTGTCCAGCCACAGTCTATTAAGATTTGCCCTCTGTCAGGATAATTTCCTATGACTCTCGTCAAGACTCGCACAGCAATGTCACTAATATCACATGAACCGATTAGGAACTGCTGATAATCTAAGAAAGAAGAATACACGTATTACCGGGGCTGTGTCTGCACTTTCAGAACACATGAGGCTGGTGCTGCAAGCAGGCATGTTACAACAAAAACAACACCAACTTACTGGAGCAAACAAAAGCCAAATTGTTAAGGTGGAAGCATGTAGACATTAAATTGCTGGTGACTTCATGCCTATGAGCTGAAATGTATCTTTCTTTTAAAGTTGTAACTGTAGTAATTTGATTTTTTGCGTCTTTAATGTCTGGAAAATTCGCCAAGTGTTTGCTTTAATTTGTAATCCTAGAATGGTCTATACACCAAAGGATCGATCTTTATTGCAATATTAATTCCAATACTACTGGACACTTTACATAGACTTTGAGCATCCTACATCCTACATCCTACATCCTACATACCAGAGATCCCTACAATCATTTGTTTATCATATGCACCTTTTCGTTATTCTTTACAGCTTTCAACCTACATTCACATTGATTGATCCGCATTCCTTCCAACATTGGAATCTTCTGTGGTGTTCAATATTTTAGTTACCACACTTACATTTATTTACTACCACAACAGTCCAGCCAACGTACCAAGCTGCAAACAATTCGATTCAGTTGACCGCTCTGTATTCATGCCTACTAACCATAAAAGACGTAATTTCCTGGATGAAATTCTGTGATTCCTTTTAACAAATTATCTGGTGGCTTAGAGCAGCTTGGAGTTGATCCAATCCCCACAACAGGACATTCAATGCCAGCTTCTTCCAACCTGCAATTAAGAGTAACTTGTCTTCTATACCTTAATTCTCGCCATTTTCACTTCTGCAATCAGGCCCGTAGGGAGCGGGGTGCGACGGTTGCTGTTGCCCCCCCCCCCCCCACCCAAGTTCCAGAGCTCCACTTTTTTATCGATCAAAAGTTAAAACAAAGTGAATTTAGAGTATTGTTCTATTCTAATTCACTGATTGTATAGTCAAATTGAGAAGACTATGAAAGAGCTCATAAGCCTGACACACCCCTTCCACCAAACTATAAAAAAGGGGATTTGATATACCTACAAGGCATTTACCCCTATGCTAATACGTCACTGGCCCCTTCATTTTGTCCGTAACTGATAAAGTCTGTTTTGGAGGATTCGTAGCGTAGATTTAGCAAATGTTTCTTTCACTGCGAGGTCAGTCATGTGGTCTTGTGCTGCACAGTGATTTCCTGCAGTTTCTTATCCTTGCTCTAGCAGAAATTGACCTCTGATCGCGAGCTGTATGTGTAAGGATTTTCCTTTCTCATTTTAAAAGCGGCCCAACAACCTAAAAGTTTAGGGGTTGGTTCCTTAGTTTTGTACAAAGTGTTGGATCTGAATTGTTATTTTAACAGTATGACAGGGTATGAGATTCCTTGCTATAGTTTTGACATGCTGGACCAGCTTTTTTGCGTTGCTTGCAGGATATTGAAGTTCCTACTCTGGTAGTTTTGCATGCATCAGTCAACTCCCAGCCCTTTCATGTAAATTACAATAATACGAATCTTAAGACTGGATCCCGATGACGTTATTATTCCTCCATTTGCAGTTATTGCTCTGACAGTTGATAGCTAGGGAGAAACATTACTTTTAACTTTGGTTTCGTTTTGTGGCGAGAGCGGTACAACCGTTTCTGACTAGACGCATTGATTGGGACGTTTCAGGAATTGGGAATTATCGTTTTCGAATAGCTTGTCAAACAGCCGACTACAAAGGGTGGATCTCGGATCCACTTGTGCTTGAAGGAGATGAAGATATGCATTGTTCGGGTGGGTAGGAAACGAAGACCAAAGACCTAAGACCCAAAAACGAACACCCCCCTCAAAATCACTAATAAATATCTAGAAACGGGTATCTCGACCTTAGATGTGTAAGAAACAACAATATAATATCTTAAATTATACAAAATTTCGACCAGGGTCTTCGTTTTCTACACAATCCCCCCGGTGTGTAGAAAACGAAGACTCCCTCAAAATCACTTGGAACGACTTCTAGACACTAAAGGAGTGTAAGAAACAACACCGGCGATTTTCAGTTAAACAAAATTAAGTCAGTGACATCGATGGTTTTGGGCTTTAGTAACGGCAACAAAAATGCCATAATCAGGACAAAATGCATAAAAAGGAACAGCGAAATCTCGCCGAATGTGCATTCAATGCGGTAACAGGAAAAAGATATCTTCTACAGCAGCGGTGACCTAGTGAACGATCGTGACTAAAACACCACACGAGTACATACGAGTAACATACACCTACATACGAGTCACATACGAGTACATACGGGTACACGCCGATGACATACGAGTACATACGAGTACAAACGGGTAACATACGAGTCACATAAGAGTACATACGAGCAACATAAGGGTAACATACAAATACATACGGGTAAAAAAGTGAAAAAAAAGGAAAAAAGTACGACTCGAAGAAGGGACACCAGGCACACAAGGCACACGGGGAACAGGAACACCAACACAAGAAAGAATGAATAAATGAAAGCACGTTGATTGACAGTCTGCGCACCCTATCGCGTTACGAAGCTAGGAATTATTCCATAAAGGGAATTTAACGGCCTTCAAACAAAGAATTCCATTTCCGTAAACCGATTTCCAACCATTTTCGCGAGAAAATTGAAATAACAAAAAATTGAAAAAAAAAATTATTTAAAGAGAGAGAAAAAGATCCGGGCGCGCCCCCACTTACCCACTCTATCTTGGTCGTGCAAACTCATTTCGACTGCGGGAGAAAAATAGATTGAAAAACCCTTTCTAGATTTTACATTTTGTTTTCCTACTCAGGCCACGTGATGTTTCTCTAGAGAGAGTTTTCTTTCACATTCCTCCTTTTTCTCGTGTACTTGCGTACCAGCCGAGAAGGGCTAATAAAATGCAATTGTTTGATTTGAAAGCAACAAAGATCTTTTATCGGCTGTCAAAAAGATAAACTTTAACAAGTTGTTTATTCAACGACATTTGTGGCTCTTCATTTACAACATTAACCAAAATCAATCAAAAATAACTGTTAGTGCAGCGAAATAACTTGTTGTTTAACGCCAAGTACTCACGAATTCAAATTACATGCCCTACTTACAAAAGGTGTGATAACAAAATTGCCCTAAAAAAAGTTACAAGGGAGACCTATATTCTTTCCTTTTTGTGGCTGTCAGATCTCAACCATTAATAATGTACTAAATGCCGAGATGCTATAAAAATTACAAACTAGCTCGATAAAAGTTAAAAGCTTTTAAAAGACAATAGAACTGTAATATGTTCATGGAACGACAATTCATCAAGAAACGTTATCATAGTTATACTACTAGAAACAATTTTTTTGTGTGTTATAAATGACTACCTCAATTTAATTACTAATCCAGCTTACGAAAACTGACAACGAAACTGCCCTCAAAAAGGTTACAAAGCACAATGACAAGGGCGACAGACATCGATAATAATCCAGTAAAAAGTACAAAAAAACACGGCGTATAAAATTAGGCTTTAAAAAAAACTGTAACATATGTTCATGCAGTGATATTTCATAGAAAAACTTTATGGCCAGTAATGAACCACATTAACTAGCGTTACATGCTCGTTAATAGCTGACTATGAACGATCTGTATTTCTCCGATTTGCTGTCTGCACATACAGTAGAAAGCCGTCCGATGAATCCAAACCAAAAACGCCTGCTCAAGTATAACAGTATGGGATTAACAGGCACGTGGGCGCAAAGCTGTATGGGATCTTTTTCTCTTCTTCTTCCTCTTTTTTTTTTCCAAATTTTTTAATTTCAATTTTTTTCTATCTCTTCATTGCATGGAAATGATGGAAAATCGGTTTAAGGAAATGGTATTCTTTCATTGCAGGCCATGAAATCGCTTGTTAAAAAAATTCCCAGCTTCGCTGACCATTTAACGTTTAAGCAATAGAAAACGCTTTCCGTGTTTGCATAGCCTGATAATATATAGATTTAGCCACAGCTAAAAGCGAAGCTCCAATTAATAAATTATAATTTAAATCAAACAATAAACTTTTAATCCACATTCATGTATCACAGTAGATTAGGCCTCGAAAACAAATTCTTGGAAAACAAATCACGCCAAATGTTTTGCATTCGATAGGTTTACTTTGCAAATTCTTGCCAACAAATCTGGGGGTGTTTAAACCAACCTTTTATAATTTTTATACATCACATTTGAGGTGAAACAGTGCTATTTGTCATACAGACCGCGGAGAGAATACCGTATTTCACAATTTTTCAAGACAAATTGCACTCAGGAATATTCAGGACGATCAATCGTGGGCTTTAAGCAAAACCGTTCAAGAATTTCCAAAATCACCCATACGGCCAGCTGGTTCTCGTTTCTATAGTGCGAGCTGTCAGTTGGTCGAGTGTTTGAATGAGCTTTAAGAGAGTTACGCTTCAACATAATAGCGAATTTATTTTTTTTTTGCTATTTAATGGTTTTAGTTATAACGATGTGTAATCTTATAAAGCGTTTCATACGCGAGTCATTTTTGAGTACTCCTGCAAGCGATGTTCATGAACGATGAAAACAAACGGCACGGACAAGCGATGAAAATTGCAAGAGAGACTACAAACAATCAAAAAAAGAAGTATAATTCGGTGAAAAATTTACAGAGACAACAATTTTCATTCACGAAGGCAAGTATTAAAGTGTCTCTAAAAATCCTCAGAGTCTTTAAGCGTAAAGCTTACCGGTAAGCCGGCTTCCCGGCGCGGTGTTTACTGTTTTCGAAGGTGAACTCCTCGAAGCAAGAAAATCGCTTAAAGCTTTCTTTCTACAACCAAATTTATAACTAAATATTCTTCGGAACGTTTTCTTTCTATTTGTGGTGAGCAAATATATCTGAAGGCTATTTAAAGTTCTGTAAGCTTATATCAAACCTGATATTAGGTCAGATCATTGACTCAAATCCTACAAACGTGCATAAACGTGCCGCATAAACTGTCAGCGTGAACTGCGCAAGACTTCATGAAAATTAGATATAACAAAAACAAACATCAAATACAATAATTACTCAGGCTTACCATTCGAGATTCAGTTCCTGAAAGCTATCAAGGAAGGCCACAGTTGGTTGAGACTTTTAAACCCTCTTGCGCATGAGGCAAGGTGAAAAACGAAAACGATGCCATCCAAAAACGAATTACCGAATTTTGACAAGCGACGCATTTCTCAATCAGAAACCCAGTAAACAAACCAGCCATGAATAACAGACTTGATAGCAGCTGTATTTCATTTTGTACATCCAGTGGAAAAAGACAGTTAAAAACATCACAAGTTTACACAAAACTCTGTCAGCTTCAGCTGTCAAAGTAAACAAGTTTCAAGATGCTGCATAAATTTTCCGCATGAACTCACCTGTCAAATTTTGACCAATCAGAGCATAAAAATTGGGCGTAGAGCGTGACCAACGCGTGACCTTGGTGAGAAAAGGTCTTCCTAGCCTGTATTATTACATAACTTGCTGAATTTTCGCGACCATAGTTAGTTTGAAATCAAACTCTTAATAGTGCGGGGTCATCATGATATAAACACGGCATATTTCATATAAATTTAAAAAAATAATAAACTTGAGCCTGCGATCATCTGAAAACCAGTAACTTGTCAGCGGATAACTTCAAAAAAGTACTCGACCTCGATGGGTCGACACCTGAGCCCGCGATACGGTCAGGTGATACTGGTCAGCGGATACCTTGTTTTGACAGCTGTCAATTGATTACAATATTGATGTGCAATCAGTTTCCTCCTGGGCTTCCTGGGCTCCCAAAGTAGTTAGAAAGTGTGAAAGTAAACATTGGTTTTCCTGTGGTGCGGACGGACGGCGGGCGGGCGGGCGGGCGGGAGGGCGGGCGGTCGGTGTACGGTCACGTGATTACCAAATTTTCTGGGATGGGTAGATTATATAGCTATGGGGCTCCGTCCACGCGCGCGCTTCGCGCGCGCGAGGAGCTCCGCTATAAACACGAGAGGGGTTGGGAGAATTCGAGACAGTTATGCAAACCCGAGACTTCGTCTCGGGTTTGCATAACTGTCTCAAATTCTCCCAATCCCTCGAGTGTTTATATCAGGATATGCAAACACAGGAAAAAGGTTTTCTATTGCTTTTATAAAATACCTTTCCCCAGGAAAAAAGCACAACTTCCTTGTTTAAAGCATTGATTGAAAGAGAAATTCTTACCAGTCGCAAAGTCTTGTACACGAAGCTTGTACGCGTAATCAGTCTTTGTTTTGCAAAAAAGATGCTTTCCAAAATACGGGCTTTTCTCGCTTAGAATGTCAGCTTAAGCGAAAAAAAATTGACACACCTTCTTTGTAACGATTTTCCAAGTTTCAGCCGACGAAGGAATGGGTAAATAGGGTAAACTTGTCGAGTTTTGAACTCGAAAACATTTTCAAATTCGTGCTTGCGTGATTAGCGCGCGAAAAACAAAACATCTTGACGTCAAAACCATGCTTACATACTCTCATGCAAACACTCCTCTCGGCCAATCAGAGCGCGCGTACTATCTTGGTTATTTTATAAAGCGTGATAGCCGGTGCGCAGACTGTCGACCAGCGTACAGTTTCTGTTCTTTCTTTCTTTATCCTATTTATTTCCTAATTTCTTATTTTCGTCTATTCTTGTCCTTGTCCTTCTTTCTTTTCTTCTTTCCGTTTCTTTTCTTTTTTTTCTTGTCTTTCCCGTTCTGTTTCTCTCTCTCTGTTTCTTTCTTTCTTGACGTGTTGGTGTTCCTGTGCCCTGCGTGCCTGGTGTCCCTACTTCGAGTCGTAATTTTTTACTTTATTTTAACTTTTTTACCCGCATATATTCGTATGTTGCCCATATATTGCTCGTATGTACTCGTATGTATTCGCATGTCATCGACGGTGTGTACCCGTATGTACTCGTATGTTGTCGTATGTTACTCGTATGAACTCGTGTGGTGTTTTAGTCACGATCCCTAGTCAACATGGATCGAAATACACCAATTATTGTCCGCAGACGTAACCTTTTGAACCCACTGAAAAATTAACAATGCGACTAGTCAAAAACCAAATAAATGTTGTGACAAACAAATCGCTATCTCCCGGGCGTTCGGGACAGAAAACATTAAAAAGGTCCTGCTCGCAATACGTAAATTCAATTAATTGCTTTGTTTATTCAAGGATTACCCAAGTGACGTGACAAAAATCGGAAGACCCCGCTCAAAGACCCTGGTCAAAATTTTGTATAACTGAAACTCGTGTTGTTTCTTACACTCCTTGAGTGTCTAGAAGTCGTTAAAAGCAGTTTCCAGCCGTTTCCAAGTGATTTTGAGGGGGGTCTTCGTTTTCTACACTCCGGGCGGATTGTGTAGAAAACGAAGACCCTGGTCGAAATTTTGTGTAATTGAAAATCGTCAGGAGCCGTGTTGTTTCTTACACTCCTTTTATAGTGTCTAGAAGACGTTAAAATTGTTGTTTCTTACACATCTAAGGTCGAGGTACCCGTTTCTAGATATTTATAAGTGATTTAGAGGGGGTCTTCGTTTTTGGGTCTTATGTCTTAGGTCTTCGTTTTCTACCCAACCTTCATTGTTCGTTTTTGAGTAGCCCTTTGTCTTTGAGCAAAATTTAATTATCTGCTATCTTTAGGGGCAAAAACGTAATACTCGCAGCACAAGAGAGGCTGCTCTTCACTGGCTGTTACGGCACATCCACCGTCTAACAGATAATGATAAAGTTGTCACTTTGCCAAAATAAAGTCAACTTTAAAGTTCCAAAATGTGAGAAGTATCCATGTTTTTCGAAACGTTTGTAATACAGTCTCAGAGAATCTAAGACTAGTCCCCCTCCAAATCTAAATAATTCTCTATCTTAACCGACATATCTAGAACATGAAAACCTCCATAAAATGGACACAAAGAAAATCTCTTTGACTTTAAATAAGTTGGAGATCATGGTCTACTCGGAGAGTTTGTCTAACAGGGAGATTTTTTTTAAAATTTTTTTTTATTTCAATAAAAAAGGAGGGAGATGATTGTACCACCTACAGGTAGCTATGGCTTTATTAACTCGTTCAAGACCCAAAGAGGAACCAAATCGATCATCCCACTTAACAGAAAAAGATGATCATCTGGACACTACCTCCATAAAGAGGACATAGAGAAAATCTCTTTGACTTTCAATAAGTGCTTAGCACTGAAAAGTATAGGCGCTATATAAATATTTTATTATTTATTATTATGATCATATCCTGGGCTGCACTACTGTTGTATACATTTTCTCATAGAAGATGCAATTCATTCATGTTTCCTTAACATTAAAAATATATTGTAGTCTGCATTGTATTAAAATATTAAGAGTAGCAATGGAGGTAGAACTACATAACTGGGCTGATAAAAAATAACCACATGTGCTGGGGAAGCATTATCTACCGTAAGTAAACAAGCTTACCTGTTTAAAATGATTTGCAGTTTTATCAATGCTTCTGATGTTGTCTCCTTAATTTTTCCTTCACCAGCACAATTATATGCATTTCCTTCATGAATATAAAGTCCTTTGAATGTCAAACACTCCTTTGAAGCTATCTCCTTGGCCAGTTCCAAACCTTTAGGATCATCATATGACACACCCGCTGAAACCGTTGTGGAAATATTTAAGTACTACTGAACTTCACACTGTCTACCAACAAAATTAATAAAAAACATAAAACTTTGTCAATTTTTTCCACATGCCTTGATGCAAATTAAGTCTGCACATATTACAAAAAGTGGAGACCTAAAGAATACAGAATTTGGTGATCAATAATGATTTTCATTTCTCAAACTCATTAATAATTCATAATTAAATCAGATTAAAAACTGCTCAGTTTTGCATCCTTAATTTCCCCCTCTAAAATCATTTTTTTGGGGAAGTAATATCAAGCATTCGACACAGTGTTTCATGTAATAGATCAAAAACGAGTGTGAGGTTTTCATCAGGGGTTCCAAACACCAAGAAACGGACGATCATTGTTTCGAGGTGTTTGGAACACAAGATGGAACACCTCGAAGTTCGTGAAGAACTGCTGCACGTTGCATTTTCAACTCTCTTCTAGATTGGTCCTTCATCTGGTGATGAAACACTACATCTCATGCTTGATATATTACCTGAAGAAACAAACACTGCCATTTGCATTTCAATTTCCTGACAGAATAATGGTGGATAATATTAGACTCAGGATTATCTTGTCAGTTCCTCTAAAACATAGGACTGATTGAGTCTAAACAATGAAGTGTTTACCATTTGGGTGATTGAATTGAGGCATTATAAATGATTCTCCACAAAAGCACATAATCCTTGTCAAGATTATGGCAGATCATTGTCATTGTCATCATTATTATTACAAATCATTACTGACAATTAACTTTAATTAATAATTTATTTCATTTTAACCAAAGGCTAATTATGTTCCTTTCAGGGTTACCCACTGTATTTTAGTTAAATGAGACCAAAAGGTAAGAGAAGCAATTGAACATGATCACATGATCAGGTTAACAAAAGATCACATTTGTTAAACAACTTCTCTTTATCAGTGTTACACTAGTTGTAGCTTTCGCTAAGTGCCAACGAAAGAAAAAGAATTTGCCTACATCACTGGTTTTAGTTCCAATGTTTATAAAAGCATTTCAGCTGCTGAGGCGAGAATTTCCAATATAAGCACTCCTCGTTCCTACATTTCTGCCATGCTCTTCGCCTTAAAATCACTCTTATTCTTCTGCTTTAAGACATTTTTGAACCTTAAACTTGTCAAGTTTCTGACAGCAAAAGGGAAATGACATTTATAGGTTAGCGCAGACTTGAAATAGCGAGTTGTAGTTCGTACAAGTACAGTAGTGTGGAAGAGAACAATGTCCGAACTTTGAAGGTTCGTTTGTTTACAACCAAGGTCATCAAAGTCACGTGAAACTACACGTGAAATCTAATGCCACTAAAATCCCCAGGGAATCTACACCTTACATTACAATTGCATAACACTTTTCACAGCACGATCAAGAATTTTTCTGCCTGCTGCAATACTTTGCATGGCATTAAGCTGGCGGCCTTACGAGTCGACCGTCTTCGCTCGGCTTGCTTATTGGCAATAAGAAATATATAGAGAACAGTGTGGAGAATATGCACACTGACATTTCTGGTTAACAGACACCTAACCCTGGATAATGGCTCTTTGTCCTGCTAAATCTATTTCTGTTCAAATCCTACACTTATTGTTTAAAAGGACTTACCTCGATTATAGCCACAGTTAACCTTCAGAAAAACTGACCATCTTATCCCTTGGGGAGGTTGGTTAGCTACCAATGAATCAAGCACTACATGATTATCAATTAGTACATGAAAGTTTTGAAGTCGAATCAACAGTTGGGAAGCCTGTGGTACTTTGTCAGGTGACAGTGGGTAGGCATAAGTGATGTCATCAAAGCCTCCATCAGCATAAAATTCTGCTTCTGCTAAAGTTGAAACTGAAAGGCACCTTTTTGTGCCACCAGTCATAAGTTCACCAGCTTGCCTGAAGCAAATGAAAAGAAAACAATCTTTGATTACAGTAGGTGATATTACAAATATCAAAGGTTGCTGACAAGCCTTACTTTTTGAATACAATAATATTGCATCAAATATAATATTTTAGAAAAATAAGCTTGAAAGAAAATCATAGGAAGCACTGGCATAGATCTCTTATCAGATCAGTAATAATTTAAAAGCTTATTATTGAAACTCTAGCTCCCCGAGCCCCACAACGTGACGTAGAATTTAACATTGGCAAAGAACACTTGAAAATATCAACTTGTTACAATCTGTCAAAACTGCATGGAACTTTCAACAATGAATTAGCAAGTTTATGTTTTTGGCTAAGATATTAATAAAATATCTAACAGTAAAGTGCAATGGAGTGATTTCATTGGTTTCCATCATGGTGTTCGCTCACATCTTACGAAGTGAAATGTAACAAAGTGATGGTTTTCAACTTTTGATTTCACATACTGGACCTCGAAGTTCTTATACTCTGTGACTGCATTTTATGTCCCAGCCAATACTTTATATTGTTCCTTGAATTGCATCAGCAGAATCTCTGGCTGGATTTAAAATTCTTTTGTCCAACTTCGGCCCAAGATATTAGAGAAAAGAATCACATTTACAGTTTACTGCAAACGCCGATTTGTACCATGTGACCAAGTTTCCCCTTAACTTGTCGTTCACTGTTTATTTTAACTATACAAATATTAGTAGGTTCACACCTGCTTCATCCACAAAATCATTTTGGAAAGTTTTTATCTGCTCCTTTCTTTTGGTCATTCATGTTAAATTACCGTTGCTGTCCCCACTTCCGAAAATGTGTGCGTGTTAAATCCCAGCTCATGACCGGGGTGGAACAGGCATCTTGTTAATTCCACCGCCCCCTGGGGACAGCATGTTGTGAAATGTGTCTTAAATCTCCTCATTGGCCGCATTAAATCCTTCCTATCTCCCGCTATGCTGTTGGGGTCACCATTGGTATCAGGTAACCTAGCCATTTCTCAAGGGTAAGAGGCGATCTATTTATGGCTATGGGCTCAAGTTATTTACCCATGCCTGTACCCCCCCCCCCCCCCCGGGGGATACTTAGGTTTATTTTTGCTGGGTATGTGTCGCTGGCCTCTCAGAGCCCCTACCCCATTATAGTCTATTCTGTGACCAATTATAGACCCCATCTTAGTCACTTTTGGGGAAATATGTAATTGTCGCGATCCCAACTTAGTCACTATTATTATGAATTGACCCATTTTTAGATTGAATGAAGAACACTTTACTTTTCATCTGCAGTACAAACATTCTGGTACGTTTGCTAACCATAAATATGAAGAACTATCTTAGCCCAAAAAATCTGAAATGTGCAACCCCATTCTAGTAACTCTATTGAAAATGCAACCCCATTATAGTCAATCCAGTCGTGAAAATGCGACCCCATCCAGCAGCACATCCCCATTAGCCTCTTTGGTTTGCCCCAGGATGGGGGGGGGGGGGCGGGCAACCCATGGGAATTAGACTTCGTAAAGCGCATGTGGGTGGGGATTTGACATCCACAACGGTCCCCGGGGTGGGAAATTTGACTCGAACGCCATCTTGAAAAGTGGAGAGGATCTGGGAATGAGTGAGTGGTCCGCCATCTTGGAAAATACCCAGAAGTCATTTGAGCGAGTTTCCCGCATCCAAGGATGGCTGAACGAAAGGTAAGGAGTATTGTGTTGCTTTTTTTAAAGCAAAAATGTTGTTTTTTATGCCCATCAGTGCTCTGTGTTTAAAGTTCTAATAACATAAGGTATTTTTCCTTCAGCTTTGAGAACAAATATTCGCACAAGAGCTCATTTAGATCAAAATTTACTTCCTACTTACCTGTCTTCAAAGGATGCCGCCCTGCCTCACGTTTTCGATACTCTCTGTGTTTATAGATTTGCTAGTATACTCCTTATGTTAAGTTACATCAAATTCTGGCCAATTGTGGACCTCATGTACAAACGTCAGTTGGATGAAAGCAATAAACTTGTTGTAAGTGCCTATCATTTCGTTTAACTTACTATGAAGGTCTGTGGTCCCCAGGGGTGGGAATTTGACTTACAATGGAGACCCAACGGTGGGGAAGTTGACATTTGAAAACCTAAAAATGTCAAATTTCCCGTGGGTTGCCCGGCCCCCCCATCCTGGGGCAAACCATTGATAGGTGCATAAGGAAGTACCCCTCCCCCCTCCCGGGGGACTGTACGTGACACGGATATGCTACTTTAAGACACAAAATTCTTCCTGCGTCATCCCACACTTAAATTTACGTGTTAGAGTCCCTCATTTTCCCACCCACACACCCTAATCAATAAAATAATGTTAATAGTCCATTTTCGAGTTCACTATGACTGCTGAACTAAAGAAGTGAAGAGGCATTTTTTACAGCCTTAGCCTCAATCTGAAGTAATATATTCACAAATTCCAACGAGAAAAAGAGCTGTTTATTACTGATCTGTCTATTGTGTATATTCAAACACTTGCTTGCCAGAAAATCTGAATATTTTACTTTACGTCGAGGCTAACCCTGTATGAATGTGTCGTTAATGTTTATATTCAGCGGTAATTTTTAATTCGAAACTGGACTATTGGCCGTTTACTTGCCACTTTCTAAGCTGTAGAAACTCATCATGCAATTTACAGCCACTCACAGTGTCCTGTGTGTCTTCATATTCGTTCTTAGTTGGACTCCAAGACTTTTGCACTTTTCAATCATGATTTTGCAGTTGTTTTTTACAGTTGCTAGGTCTACAAGAAAGGCAGGAGAGCGCAACTGAGAGACTTTCTGCATCGTGGATGAATGGATAGAAAATCTTTTTCTCAAATTACAAGGCGTTCCAAGCGAACCTCGCCCCAGGGCTTTTTCAAAGTACAGTTGGTGCCAAATGATTCACAGGACTCCCACGCTTCGTTGAGGTCTGCTGAAAAGCCGAGAAATAACAAAAATTTTAAACAATGACAAGTAAGGTGTTGTTTCTGGGCCGTTTCTTGACTACCTTTAAGCGTTTAGAGCGTCTTTTGATCATCTCTTTTCGGTCAATGATTTATAATTGTTACTTTTCTAAGCAGTCTGTGGGAAAACGAAGAGTCGAATGAAGACTGAAAAAATCCCGGTTGACACTCAAAGGTTGGCTGAAAATTTTAGAATCAGACATACGGCAGCGCAGAAGGTTGTAAGCATATGATTTC
Organism: Porites divaricata; assembly: GCA_038088405.1. NCBI lineage: Eukaryota > Metazoa > Cnidaria > Anthozoa > Scleractinia > Poritidae > Porites > Porites divaricata. The sequence continues at coordinate 10,025,992 of JBBMOI010000011.1, forward strand.
GAGGGCCCTGAATGCTACAACTATAGATGACTTGTAACGGGTAACGATGCGGGAACTCTAGCACAAACTTAAACTTGACTTCCGGGTCCTTTGAGAGAGGAGACTTCTGGAAGTTAATCTAGTCTCCCAATCGATCACTAGTCAGTAGCCTGTGATATTGCCTTCCCTATACAGTAAACACCCGCAAATAAGAACCTGTGGATTAAGAGCCTACTGGCAGAAATTTGCCACTTTACGAAAAGTAATATCCAAAAATACCAGAACCTGTTTTGCCAAGCAAGATGTATGGGTTGTTATGATAATGGCTCAGTCAATTCCAAGCGTGCCCATCCCCCCGGGCATTTGTCATCTTGTCGGTCCCGGCGGTGGGGAATTTGTCAGAAAACCTCTGCCCGGGGATGGGGTATTTGTCAATTCTTCAAAAATATGCCTTTAGAAAGCTTTAGTTATTTCCATAAAGAATTTTCAATGATTATGCTTTTAAGAGATATGTGTGGTTTTCGCTCCATCACTTCCCTATCCCACAGTATTTTTTGCATCCGTCTAAGAAATTGCTTAACGTTATCGTAATCAGTTCGCACATGGAGGAAAAACAATCAATGTATCGGTTGAAGAGTTTAATGAAAAAAACACTTTTTTTGTGCGTGAATGGTTGAGGCAGAAAGGCCAGGAAAAACTTTGCGAGATATTTGAAAGCTAATATAGACAATATAAACTTCGTGTATTGTACGGTCAATGCTGCGACAAATAATACGCTTACGGAGCGATTCCATTGTGATGAGAAAATACTCGTGTTAAGTCCCGTGCAACAACTCCCAACATTGTTGGATGTTACATGTTGCGTCCGTTTGCACACCCTGTTGCACGTCGCTGGATGTTGTTGCGCAAAGTTTGAAACCAATCAAACTTTTCAGCCAACAACTCCCAACATTTCTTTTGTTCCATGATCGCCGAAGCGTAGCGCAACAATGTTGGATCCGTTTGCACAGCTCTTCCAACATTGCTGGGGCCACGCACGCTTATTACGCATGGATTACAAAGACTTATTGGTTGTATTCTTCCCACGAGGTATTGCAGGTCCCAAACTTGTTGGGAGTTGTTGCATCCGTTAGCACACCACTGCCAATACGGACGCAACAACTCCCAACATTGTTGGCGCAACAATGTTGGAAGTTGTTAAGCTCATCGGTTGTTTGTTACTATTTTAAACGCCTTCGAAAAAAACAAAGGTATTATTAAAATTTTATGTGAACTAATGAAATAATCACAATGCCACGAACGTGAGACAAAGAAAAAATCTGAGTCCCCGAGAGGATTCGAACCTATGACCTCCTAACTGACCGGGCGGGCGGGCGGGCGCTCTATCCACTTGAGCATGTACGGAGAATTCGTGGAGAGCGAGGTCATAAACTATTGTAGGTTCATATTTTGTAGTTCTGTTATTGATATTAATCAGATGGATGTGATCTTTTTTGCAATAATGAAAACTAGCGGCTAGGGGCGATTTGCGTAAAGCACTTTACGCGTTTTGATCAGATTATTAGAGATTTCCCATAAATATGTTTTTTTCTGCTTATCTACTGGAAAATACAATTTTTTGTTGTCCCGGGGAGGGGCATTTGCACCCTATTTTAAGTCCCATTGTGGGGTTTTTGTATAAATGCCCGGCCCCACCGTGGGGCATTTGCAGCTTTGCCAAAACAAAATGACAAATGCCCGATAAATGCCTGGGGGGGGGGGGGGGGGATAGGCACGCTTGGAATTGATTGAGCCATAAACAATTTAACAAAGGAGTGCATGTAGCTTTCAGATTTTAAATTTTTGAATAGATCGTTTTCACTGTCACGCAACGAAAAAATAAATTGGAAACCATCCGGCGGAAGAAGCCAAGAAAATGAAATGTTATATAAGACTCATTTTTAAAGAATTTTTCCAAGTCTCAGGCAGGAGCCCACAGTTTCTGGATTATTTTCCGAAACGTTTCAAGCACCTTTGTAGAGCTTTGTATGGAGACGCCATATTGGTGCACAGTTTTGGTGCACCAATGTGGCCGCCGAAAATCAACAAAAACATCTGGAGTTCACTTTTTCTATAAAAGCTCCTTCTTTTCACTCGAGAACTAGTATACGTGCGCATAAAAATATCTTCTAATACTTGGAATGGTTATACTGCTGAAAAACAAGAGTAGGTACTTTTTTTTCAACGAGACAGCATTCCTATTTTGGTTTCACGCACTGTGAAAACTGGGAAGTTCAAATTGCTGTATTTTCGAAATGAAACATGCTACGGGAATAAAAACTTGTTCAAAGATTTACTTTTTGTTTATCTTCAACCTAGTGTAAATAAGAATAGGTAAAAACCTCGCTATTTTGACTTTACAATTTGATGACGTCACTGTGAAAGCCATCTATAACGAGAAAATACTATACCAAACGGTGTATAAATTCGATGATCAGTACTGTTATGGTTATAATAATACAATTGTGAATAAATACGAAATTCTTAACGGACAAAATCAGGTTTATTTATTTTTTGCAACTCTACAATCTCCTTCATAAGAATTAAGAACTTAATTAAGAAACTGCTTAGCCTAAATTGCCAATAACTACCCCAAAATACAAGAACCTGTCAGACTTCGAAAAAGGTAGGTTCTTACGTGCAAGTGTTATGCTACCTTTAAGACAATTGACGTGTAAATCCTATTCAGAATAAGGAGACCAGAATGACATACCCTGTCCAGCACCAAGTATCCAGTAAGCACACAGAAATAAAAACTGAAAAAATCGAGCACGACGGAATCTGAAAGAGTGTATAAATGTGCTTTTTTAACGTTATTTTCTATCGAAAATAAACAACACTGACATAAGCAAATAAGAACCTTGAACGATCGCAGTATTGGGCATTGACGTGAATGCTTCTAAACTCTTTTATTGTTCAACTTCATCTTTGTAAGCTCCGTATATCATTAAAATATATGGCTGATATTATATAATAAGGTTTGTAGTTTAGCCGGGAGAATGCACGTAACACGTAAGGCCCACACGATGCATGTAGAGGAAAGGGCGGTTTTGGATGGCCAATCATAGCCTGAATTTCATCCGATTACTTCGAGTCGTTATTACTCCCTCAGTAACGTCTGAAGAGGAGAAAACGACTCGAAGCAATTGGATGAATTTCAGGCTTGGCCAACCAAGCCATGGCGGAGAAATGATTGTCTCCCTGCAAGTCCATTGGCGTCTAACTTAGTTAAAAATAGATTCGTATCGATTTCAGCAACAAGCATAGCCTGATTTCAGTCCGATCTCCTTATTGACTGAAAGCATGAAAACCAGTTTAAATAAAATACGAGCTTTTAAAAGTAGCAAGGATTCTTCACTATCGCAGATTTTTAGCCTCCCGGCTTTAAAGTAATTTTAATCCTTATTACACCTGTTTCATCTTTGCAATTCTACAATTCAATAACTAAACAAATTCAACAACGTTACGAAACCACTTCTTTTTTTCCAATTAAGCACTTAAGGCATTTATTTCCATCCAGAGAATGGTAATAGCAGTATTTCAGTATGAACAAATGGTCACGGTAAATGTGAAGGAAGAGAAAACTTAAAAAATAAACAAATATTTTGGAGAATGGCCAAGCAAACTCTTCAGCTGCATCGGAGGGAACTTTTCGAACCCGTCATTATCAAGACTGCAAAAGAAAGTTTTTACTGGAAGATCAGGTAATTCTGAGTTCGCTCTGAAAGCAGGCAGGCTAGCTTTGTACCGGCTCACGTGGGAAATGACTGCTTCATAGCCCTCAGTTTTTCAATGCATGACTATGCGATTTTGTCCTTTTTTAGCTACCCAATGCAAGCCGCAAAAAAACCATTTACATGCAATTAACCGGAGGCGTTGAACACAACCTCTACAAAATAGAGAAATGTAATTGTTCGTGGAATGGAAGTAACGAGATAAAAGTAAAAAAAAAACTATAATCCTTTCGATGATAGCTGTTTTTTCTAACTTAGGTTCCTATTACCGGCTAATTTATGAAATATTTTAAGTCGAGAAAGGGGGAAAATAGTAAAAGGCCATAAGTATCAAGCTGTTGCCCCGAGCTAAGTATATATTCATAGAACTAATTACTGTAAGCTACAATAGCACAGGTATCAAGGTTCGTGCTATAGGAAGCATCGGAGCTAATTCAGGTAAGAGTTCTTAGTATAGCGATGCATGTTCGTCGCCATTAATGGCAAAAGTCTATTAAGTGAACTGGACTAAACTGGAACAATTTGGTGTAACAAAACTCGCTTAATTTATACAAAGTTCTTTGTTTAAACTGAAATTTTAGTCACTTCTAAAAGCTCGGTATTCAGATTCGCTTTCTTAAACAAACGAGAGACCTGATTGTACTTCTCTATTCGGCGACATAAAGTCCTTTTTAAAAGCTCCTTTTGGACTATCTAAACTTGATCGGGGCACAGGTATATCGAAAAATTAAAGTTGATCTGAGGAAATTTTGTTTCTTCCACTTCAATAAAAAACTAAAAAATTGACGTGTAAACCTATAGATCTTCGTTAGGGAGAGTATAAAGCAGGGGATAGTTAAACTTGAGAACTCTGAGAACAAAACCCACCTTGTTCAAAAATTCCAAAATGCCTCATTTATCAATTATTCAACACGTTAACACGTGAACTGAGGAATATAACACTTCTGAAGAAAAATTCATGCCTGGGGAATACTTTCAGAATTTAAACAATGGTTTTTCTTGTTGGTGTAGGAAAGTCCCTGTGATTTAAACACTCAAAATAATGCTCGAATACTTGAAGTGTGGGATATTTTACATGATTTGCGACGTTGTCGAACAAAGCCAACAAAGCAAACTGCAGACAGTGATATTTTGAACTTTGAATTTTAACTCTTTTAGCTCTTGGTCTGAATTTCAGCCCTCTCCTTGAGTCGCACTCCCGAGAGAGACGTCGTCTCTCTTTGGAGTTTGCGACTCAAAGAGATGGCTGAAATTCAGGCTTTTCAGGTCCCGAATTATGTAGAAATGTGATTTTCAAGAAATTGAATCAGCCCACCCAAGTTTTCAAATTCAAACAACCACCCTTGCAGCGAGTATTCTTCCACTGAAATGCCCGAGTGTTTACATTCACTTAATTAGCAAAAGGATTGGGTCTTTGTATGATGGATAGGTCTACTGCAAATATTTTCTATCTTAAACGATATCATGAAGGCCAAGAATTATTTCCCTGGTCCTCGAAAAAAAGGTCTTTTTACCGAATTAAGAGGAATAAGTGAAAAAATACAGCAATCTTATCACATAAATAGTACACTGTCGTTCTTTACTTTGTGTTTAGATGTTTTATTACATGCTTTATAGGAACTGAGTTTTTTTTATGTCGATGCATATTTCATTCCAGTTTCTACAACAGGGCCGTAGCCAGACTTCAGAAAAAGACGAGGCAAGTTTGAAGCGCCGAAGGCGTGAGCCGCTGGGGGGGGGGGGGGGGGGGGGTCAAAAGCAAAAGGCCAAAATCAAGACGAGGCAACTGCCTCGTCTTGCCTCATGCTAGCTACGGCCCTGCCCTAGCTTTGCATGAGGCTTGATTCGTTCGAGAATTTGATTGTGGCACTAACTCGGACATTTTTGGCGTTTTCAAAAAGGGTTTAACTTGAAAAAGATACGATATTTATTTCCTTTAAAGCAGCAGTATTAAAAGTCAGTTAGTTTAACATTTGATACAAATGTTTACACCTACGTTTTCCCAAGATATTATATAAATTAAATTACGTGCGATGATAAAGAGTCAGTCCAGCTCTCGATACAGCGGACCAAGGTGGACTCTCGGTGCATTTTCTTGAGGTCTTCGATAGAGTCAGCTGCATTTGTGGTGCCTGACGACACACTGCCATTGAACAGAGGAAAAGCCTGAAATAACATTAATTTTATCAAGTTGCACTTTTGTGTTATTTAATAAGCTGGGTAACGTAGTGTTGATATTTCCGTCTTAGATTCTGTAGTTGGTCTGCCTTTGGAAAGCTTTTTCCTATGTTTTTCAAAATGTTTGTAAAAGGAAATTGGCAACTTTTCTCTCCTTTTATCCGCAGCACCCTGGAAATAACTTCATGATAATTATTGCACGTTTGTGGAAGGCAATATTTTGCCTCTGCATTCTCCAAACCCAACTCTATAGCCATTTCCTTGGCAGTACCCCTTCATAATCACTTCATCTCCATCCTGAAGGAACTTTCTGGTGACACCTTCTCCCAGATCTAGTGGTTTAGTACCCTTCCAAGAAAGCTCCAGCATCGAACCGTAAGAATCCGGCGTCTGAAAATACAATGTAAACACATACAGTTATATGTCATGTGGCAAATTCAAGATATCTAACATGAATAAGCCATGGATGATTTTTTTTGCTTTCGAAACTACGAATACGAGTCAAGGAAAACTTGACCTGCCAGCGAATAAAGAGCCTCTAGTAAACTCACACACGACGTCATATGCTGGTAGAAGTTTGCTGTCGATTCTTGTTAGCGCTCCCAGAGGTTTCTTTCGGGGGACTCTGGTTTCCCTCTCCCCAAAGAACATTTGTAGAATTTTACTTCTGTTGGGGATATGGTAGACAAAGTACCAAAGAGTGGAAAGTGGATGTGTTCCTACTGAGTCAGCATATTATTTGTTCATTAATTAACTTTTTTATCATTTACTTATTTACTAATTATCTATTTACTTACTAATACATTTATAACAATGTTCGCTCATCCGACTGCTCTTAATTACCAACAACACGAAGGTGCTCTTCAGTAGTTTGATGTCAAAGGGGGAGGGGTAACGAAAGGAATTTAAGCGAAATGTCATGAACTATCACAATTACAAAGGGACTTTTTGATCGATTGAAAAAACATTTTAATTGACTGCCGTAAATCATTAAATTGCTGCATATAAAAAAACACCTCACCTCTCCGCTGATTGTACCAGACCCCATAAGATCCCCAGGGCGAACATTACACCCTGTCACTGTGTGGTGAACTAACTGCTGTTTAGGTGTCCAGTACATATTCTGTAAGAACAATAATTTAATGACAACACTGAACAATCAAACTATCCAGGTTCAAGCTAAGATTGCACTTGTTACTGTTCAATTTATTGCTACCAAATGCCTTCGAAAATTCCACAACGTACGGTTGCTCAAGTTGCATTCAAAATTTATGCTAATGACCTGGAAGCCTTGAGTTTTAGCCATTTGGGTCCTTAATTTGTCGGGTTATGACCAGCATCCTCTGATAAACACGTCACACTACGAAGTCTCTTTTCTTCAACGTTAGTGGACTGGTACGCAGGCGGACGGAGAGCGGCGAACGCGTGAGTGGCTGCGCGGACTGAGAAACAGGGGATAATGCTTGCAGTCTACTAGATTCTTGATTTGTCTACAATTCTAACAATGGCTTAGAAAATAACCTAACGTTACACAACAGGGATCCAGCAAACACAACCATATTTTTGGTCACTTTTTGAGCCGCAACCAACTAGATGGGTCAAGATTGACATGCAGTACACACATTTTATGTACCCTGTAATAAACCCCTTTTTTCCGGAAGCCAGCCTTGCTTGTTAGGAACTAATTAATACAGACAAAGTTTCCACTTCTATTAGAAATCACTTTAGTAACGGTATTACTATTTGTGATTGGAATTATAGTCGAACCTCTCTACCACCACCTCGGGGACAGAAGAAAGTCGCCGCTATGGAGAGGTAGCCGTTATGGGAAGGTAGGGGTGAACAATGACAAATATTTTTAGGAGAGTACAAAATGTTTATTGTGCTAAGTTTATGATTACTGTATCCCATAATGGTAATCTAATCATATATAATATATAGAATAAAATACACAAAGTACACAAGGCTCGCAACATTCGCCATAAGTGTTATCTCGCCTAGTTTCTAGGCCTCATTATTCCGCGCGCCCAAAGCGTTTCGGGTCACGTGGTCCATTCGCTTCGGATACATCACCAAAGTGATTTGACCGAGAGGGACTGGGAAAACATCGCACAGGGACTAAGGGACTAGTATATGACAACTTATGCTTACTGTTAATGCTTACTGCAGCAGAGTAAATGGAACACTATCAAAATATGACTGCCGCGATTAATCATCAACGCGCCACAAGGGTCAAATTTCGCGACCATTCTTGACTTTTCTTCAGTCGCTTAAAAACTGGCCGTTGTTGAGAGATTTTTGTTGAGGAGGTGCTGTAGAGAGGTTTAAACAAGAGTCAATGTATGGACCGTCCGCCGGGACAAAAACAATTGGGCCGTTGTGAAGAGGTCACCGTTAGTGGAGGTTCGACTGTAGCTTTTTCACAGAGGGAACAGAAAGTTCTCTTTATTTCTCACCTTAAAATTGGTGGCACAGATAGTTACAGGACGCTTGATATTTTCACCTGGGTAAACAAAAGTGAGCACTAGATATATGTACGTACGCTACTACTTCTATTTGGAAAAAAGTTGGTAAATAATGTCATAGAATAGTACCATATAAGGGTGAAGCGGGAACCGGAAGGCAGAGGGACCGGTATCATGCTTTTTAATACTCGTGACTGCAGAAAAGATCGCCGATGAAATGGCGAAATTGCTGCGGAAGCGTTCCTTCTCCCAGCGCGAAAACCAGGCTACAGTGCTCATATGTGTTCATATAGTGGGCAACCGATGTTGTCTTAGATGAATTGTTTGGTTAAAGCCGTCGAGGATTTCTTTCAGTGCGTACCTCGTAAAGATAGTAAGGTACAAATCGAGGCTGTGGATGAGATACCGGTATTCTAAGTAATTTTCTACATACAGTTTAGGGAAACTTCCAGGTTAACATCAAAAGTGTAAGGATCGGTGTGCTGGAGGTATGGCAGTGGGGTGGGTTCCTAAAATATTGGAGATAAAAATATATATTTTAAAACAAGTATACACCCTTTAAAGAATGCTTACTTCTAGTGCATGACCTAAACAAACCTAGCTCATTCATAAGAGTATTGCCTTATACGAAAACCGTACGTCTGGATGAAAAGAAGAAGTTTTTCAGGAGGAAGGAAAACTGGCCATGTTAAAGAGAACCAAAACCGCGTTAAAACCTTTACAACGTCGGGCTTGGTGCGCAAAATGTCTATGACGGTGCAAGAAGCGATCAAATATTAAATTGAGTGGGAAATAGTTCTCAACTTGTTGAATCTCAAATTGGCTACAGCAACAGGAATTATCAGAGCAATGCTTTTTATTTCCACATTGTTTATTTCTTCAGATTTAAACAAGGGGGGGGGGGGGGGGAGAAGAACATGTTCTCTGAAACAGATTTCAAGATCTTTAACTTTTAATATATTTCGTTAATATTTAGCGTACAACACATAAGATACGTACACAAAAGAAGATGACAGGCTCACCTGAACTGGATTTGCAATAGCAAAGTCTTGGAGTGCGTCCATTGTTACAACCCACGGCGAAATAGTAGTTGCAAAGTTTTTGGCGAGAAATGGACCCAAAGGAACATACTCCCACTTTTGTATATCACGAGCTGAAATGGGCAAAAAAGTTAATACCACGTGCAAAACACGCGCCTTTAGGATGTTACAATTCCCTAATATTTGTACCTTTGGGTCACCTATAACAAATAAATACATGCCTGCTTTCACTTCTCAGTTTTGGGGAGCCGTGCCTTATTACGCCACTTCTACGTCTCCCATAATGCACCTTATTTGCCCCTCCCCCCCCCCCCAACAAATTTTGCATAACCTTTGTTTTTCATTCCTCCTCGGTATTACACCAGTCCCAAGAGAAATTGAAAACAATGCTCATGCAAAATTTTAGGGGCAAATAGGGTGCATTAACGGAGATGTGCAAGTGGGGTATTCACGGTTCTACACTGAGGCACAAGGCTTTCCCCACACTATGGCTTTCATACTGGTGTGACAACGTCGTACCTATCTGGATACGTTTGGTCTTTCACGAGAACGATTTCAGACTATAATAAATGGTTAATTGCACGAACAGCACATTTACACATCACAGAGATACACCAGATTACGTGCATAGGTAAACAAATACGAGGCCGTAAAATGGACTGGCGACAAGTTCTGTAACGCCAGTAATTGCCAGTACAAATGTTTTACCAGTATCGAGGAAACAAACTAAACATTTGGAACGGGTGATAGATAAATATGTACGTAAAAAGTGATGAATTTCAAGCATACCTATATGCTGTAAATGAAGCAAAATTAGTTACACAAAGTTAACATTCCTGTCATTATACAGACTGTCTTGAGATGGCATTAACTTACCACTCCAGTCGTTCATGATAACCATTCCAAAAATGTGTTCTTGCGCCTGCAAATTTACAAATTAGAATCAACAGTTTGTTTATGCTCCTTACGTAACTCTATGTACAACGTTTTCCTAATGTAGTAGAATGTAATAGCATATGAAAATTTATAGAAAAGTGCAAATAACACTTGTCTAACCAGTGCAGATAAACACATATCCATTCATGCACAGACCTGCACTTTGGGGCAACAACCATTATATTTTTTGAAAGTAATCATGTGCGAGCCAGAGATGAGCCCGCGGACTATTCTAGGTGGTTAGCGGCAATTTTTGGTGTATAGCGGGGTTTCGAAAAATCTGTCCACATTCTTGGGATGCTTTTGTTTTTCCAACTAATATGCCTGGTATGTGGCCGCGAATTGGCCGCAAAGGCCCTGGTGTTGAGTGCAAGGTCCATGCTGACGTAAATAGTACAAGAATCTGTACATGATTGCACCATTAACGTTTTCAAGGTGCTGACGTTGCATTTTTCGCTGCATGCTAAGAAGTGCAATCCACTGAAGCAATAAGAAATCTGGAAATGCATTTTGCTAGGTTGAGAATTTAAAAGAAGAAAATAAGCACTTCAAACTACCTCTGCAGGATCTTATGCCCCTTGGAAACAAAAATACAGAAGTTGCATCAGGTACCTTTTCAATAGTTATTGGTTCTCCTAGATTATTTCCAGGACCACAAAAGAATGCCTGTTGACATAAAGAACAAAATCAGTCTACTTGTTAATCAATAAGAGCTCTAAGTAAAAGAACTACTGCATTTAAAGCTGTAATTCCCGCACGGTAAACTTAGTTGGGAGAGCGCCGGTCTGCCTAGCGAGAGCTCGTCAGTTCAAATCCCGAACGAACCAACCAGAAGAGTCTTTAAAAATTTAATAAAATCTCTCCAGCTAGGATTCAAGACCTTGTCTCAGCAAAGATGATCGCGGCCTTTTATTGTGCGGTGACGTTGTCGTATCTTGGTCAATTCGAAGGGAACGTACAAGAACCCCACACTAAAGTTCGAAAAGTGTAGGCTGAGACGTTTCCCGGTTGTGTGGTGTGAATGTGCCTTGCCCACATCATTCATATCATGATGGGCTGGGTGGGTAACAGTAAGCTGTGCCGCAAAAATAAACATATGGAGCGATTTTCGTATGACCTTGAAAAATGGTTTCGCTAAGTGTTCGTTATTTGTTTTATCAGCCAATGGATGAAAAGATCAAAACATGGACTCTTCGCTTTCCCGCCAAATAAAACCCTGACATGGAGAAGGCATTGTTCGATTAGCCAATCGTGTTGCAGCATGACGTCAAAGCGAAGTATCGATTGATTTCCAGAAAGTTCTCGGGCATGAAGTTTTTTCACCTGAGCGTTCGCTTACCAACCAAAAGCCACGCGCGTTTGTGTCCGTTCTATAAACCAATCAAATCGCTCTTTTTCCGTTTGTTGTTTCTGTTTTGTTCGCGCGTTTTCAGTTCAAGTTCAGACGAAAATCGCTCTAATCTAATGAGGATACGTCCCTGTGGACATTGGTTAACGCTGTAGATATGCTTAGCTATACGGCTAGTTTACAAATATCCCACGGGAAGAAAAAAGGCAAAAATTACTAAATACTACATGTAAGATTCTGGATTAATAATTAAAAACTCCTTTAACTGAAATTATGATTCAACAATAAAAGTTATTATAATCCCGCTAACAAACTCCTCAATTCCAGCCCAAGTAGGCAAATTATCGGGCAATGCATTCCAGTGTTTGGCGGAATAATAGAAAACACTTTAAGCCATATTTAGTGCTATTCACCCTGGGTATAGACAATACATTTACAACTCAAAGATTGTAATTACTCGTTCTTGCATTAAGAAAACACTTGCCAATTTGTAAGGCCAACGAGCTTCAGCAAGGAGAACGCTAACGTCCCGGACGTCGTGAATAGCAACCGGAAAAGTAGGGTCTGTCTCACACAACGAATCTGAATGCCTATATTTTGACTCCCGCTGTACGAATTTGACGAGTCAGTGCACTGAAGGAGACAAAATATCAACTTCCGGTTGTCATTCTTGCCATTCGGGACGTCAAAGTTCTCCTTGCTTAAGGTCCCTAATATATCATTTTGCCACGTGTCTGCATTTTTTTAATGCTTTAAGGCAATGAATATAATTATTAAATTTTTAGAAAATGCTAGATATTTTAAACGTTGTTTACACTGTATCTTCCAAAATCTATTCGGCATTTTTTAAAATCAATTTTAAGTAGTTTTGGATTTCTAAAAGGGTTCTTGGGAAGTACGATAATCAAAGAGAGCTACTTCCAAAAGAAAAACAAATATGTTTAAAATAAGAAGGCGATGAAAGGAATAATTAAATATCTATTTAGCATCTTATAGTTATTCTGTACTTGTATGTTATGTAATGACATACCATTTCAAGCTCAAAATCCAGTAATTTGCAGGGTCCAAAAACTGGAGGTTTTGCTGTAAACATTGAGATTAATTATTTAACTCACTGTGGTGTGTGCCTGATACTAATGTTTATATCTGTACCTGATTCGTAACCAAAACACTTAGACATACAGATTGGTCACAAAGTGTACAAGATTTGGAATGAAGATTAGTGCAGAGAAAAGAGATATTTAAGACAGCTTTTCTGTAGATAATCTGGAGAGAAACCCTAGCACTGAGTAGTTTTCACACTCAGTTGGAAATACAAACAATTGACCAAGGTCAGCGTAAGGAATAATGGTCTTCATACTTGTTGTTACACAAACAAGGTTAGCCAACAAGTCACAAGAAAGTTTAGTTCTGTAAATCATTTCCAGAATGTCTCAACATATTGTTATTCATACGTATCTTCTCAGCAATGTTTTAGTTTAAGTCATCATGTCATTTGGCCATTTCCTGTATGTTGTTACATTAACACAATAGGTCAGGAGTGATAGGGGATACTTGCAGTTAAGGTTAATCAAGTCTGACATGCAAACTTAACACTGCAATACTTACTGTCATCGGATCTGGTCTGTCCTAGAGGTCGTCTGACAGGAGTCCCGGATATCACAACTGAAGATGCTCTTCCATGATACCCCACAGGCAAATGAACCCTGTTATGATAAGCAAAAATACAGTTTTCAGCTCTGAACCCTAATTGTAATTTTGTTAATGCTAGGTGGATTACAATCAGTTGTCTGAGGAATGAGCAAATGTTCAACTTTCAACACAATACTGTCAAAAGTTAAACAATTATTTTGTTACTCTAAAATTTGTTAAAACTATCCCAAACCCTCTCTTTCAGGGAAAAATGTAATACTCTGTATATTTCATAATCTGTTCGCCTCGTCCTTCGGCTGCATGTTAGGAGGTAATTAAAGATATTGTTTGAGTGAGGCCTTTTTACTGCTGCAATTAAATATAAACATAGAAATTTGACCTGTGGCCAATCAATGGCAACATCAGGAATGATGAGATGATGATCCTGTAGATTAGCAAAAGCTTGGATTTTAATTTTATCCTTCATTACAGCAGTTAAAGGCCTCATTCGAACAATATGTTACTTTCTTTTATTTCACTATATCATTTATAGTTTCACAAATACCTTAAAACCCACACTTACCAGTTTGGCATTAGAGCATTTTCCTTTCCCCTAAACATTGTACCAACATTTGTTGCATGGTTTTTGGATGAATAAAAGTCAGTATAATCACCTGAAATACAACAGCACTGTAATCAGTTGGGAGAGTGAACATAAAGATCAGTAGAACTTCATAGTAATAATTTCAAATATAAGGTAAGGGGGTTGTAGGTGGGTTTGGTGGGATTGGATGAAACCTCATTGAAGACACTGCCCTTACTTTGGTCAACAGATAAGTATGAACTCCATGAAAATGCACTCTTATAACTGCTATAAAAATATTATAGAAAGCGGTAAATTGGTAAAAGCAGGTTATTTAAATTGTTAAAAAAAATAGCACATGTTTTGAAGAAGCCAAATGTTAGCAATTAGAAACGTTTGATGCTGACTACCCTCCTGCAAGGAAGAGGAAACTGCAGTTGTGATGGACAGGTTATGAAGTGTGTTCATTTAATTCAACAGCCAGAAACAGAATAGTGAGATAGGACGATTCCATAAAAAGACACAACTAAACAACAAAATAATGGGAAAGGTATTTAGAGAGTTGACTTCTTTCCCTTCAGTGCAAGTATCTAGCCTCTTATTTGCCATCTAGAGCATCTGATGGGGCTAACGAAAAAGTGCCAGCTGCAAAACCTGTGCCTCTCTGCCTGCCATGCCAGGGCAACTAAAACACTGCATCACAGAAATTGCACCTGGAGTACTAACTAACACCCAAGTTGATCAAAACATGCAGGTTTGGTCACCTCGTGCCCAGCAGAGTTTTGAATGAGAAAGCAGTGATATGAATTAAAAATTAATGAAGAAATTGTTTCAGCTATTGACAAGCTCCACATATATTGGGTTCTGCTGTACTTTAGATTTCCATTCAAGGCTTCAGCAGAGAATACATTAATTTCTTTATCAATGATTGACATGGATGGTCTCTTTGTTGCTGAGTACTACTGGCACCCGAGATGCCAGCCAATGAACTGGTAGGTTGACTTCCACCTACAAAATAAGTAGAAAACTCCATTTGTTTATCTCTTAAGTTCTTATATAAACATCATGCCATTTGGCTTCTGCAATTCCCCAAGTACATTCCATAGAGTCAGAGAAAGCTGTCAAGCATAGCTTACCTTGCATGTGAGATATACTTAACTTATTGTTATAGAAGGAGTCTTGTGGAGCATCTAGGAAGATCTGCACTTGTATATTGTCTTGACAGACTTCTGTCCTAAATTCAAGGTTAGAAGTGCAAAGCACCTGCAACTTGTATAAGAGTATAACTACACAAATGAAGCGTAGTGATACGGACAATGTGTATGGGACAGGACAATACTCTCAACAACAGAGAAAAGAAAAATGGTTGTTACTTAATTAGGTTCAACAAACATTTCATTCACAAAACCAGACGAGATGACAGTAATTTATCCACAGTAGAACCTAGCAGATCCACCTCTTTGCTGACATAACCAAGGGCCCATAATACTAGAGAGACCATGCAAAGTCCAGCCTTTCAAGCTGGAATCTCCATCATGGTCTGAACAACAATTCGCTACTCTGGCTTAAGGAATACATAAGCGGAACACTTTCTCAGTGCCAACCCAACCTACACTGGGTTTCTAAGGACACACAAAGAGACTTCTTTTTGTGCAACCAAAGAACCCAGTGGTCTCTGTAAAAGAAGGCCGGATCCCAGTTCGTGTATTTAATTGCCTTAACAAGCCCCTCAAAATTTACAGATGCAGCAGTCTGGGGGATCTCTACCAATTGGTCGGCAAGGAGGAATCATTCGAAGAAATCAGTGTGAGTGTGGGCGCAAGGTGGTACCTTCTAAGGCTCCCGAGGAAGATATGGTGAGGTAGGGTTGAAAGCTAATCATTGTGGGATAGTATTTGTTGAGGGCATTGACAGCAAAAGTTTCTCAGTGGAAGAGATGTTCGCTATTAACTGTGATTTGGTTCCAGATGAGGAAAAACGTTGGCATTGTGAGGCGTTGTCCACTTATCCTGACTGCATTTCAAAGGGGCTGTGGGATTTAGGTTCTGCAAAGGGAGAGAAACATACCATTGACACAGGCTCTGCCCAGCCAATCCAGGTACTCCCTCGAAGAGTTCCCTTTCATAAAAGTGAGGAGGTGCATCACCAAGTGGTAAAATGCTTGAAGCGCAGATTATAGAACCGTCCCATTCTCCTTGGTCCTCTCTGGTGGTTTTAGTGGCTAAACTGGACCTCCTTAGAGGTTATTGGCAGATCGATGTGGCAGAGCAAGATCGGGAGAAGACAGCCTTTACAACCTCAGATAGCCTTTACCAATGCACCTGCGTGTTTTATCATGGCTATGCACATTATCTTGAAGGGTCTATGCTGGTCAGAATGTCTAGGGTATATAGATGATAACAGGGCCATTTAAATGGGGGAAAATAAGACGCGTCTTAATTAGGATGCGTCCTAAATAAGACTTAAACTATCCCATATAAACGGCACATTTTGCTTGAAATTTAGCTAAGATGCGTCTTATCTAAGAACAGCCCCTAACACCTGTTCTTCAATAAGATGCATCTTTGCTAAGTCACACGTCTTAATGTGCTGTTTATACGGGATAGTTTGTGTCTTATTTAGGAATCATCTAATGAAAGATGCGACTTATTTTTCCTCGTATAAATGGCCCTATTATCGAGCTATTTTGAAAAAATAGCTCATATGTCAGTGGTGTGAGTATGTATCTATGTATCGTAAAAGTTTGTATCTTTGTATGTTGGGATGTTTGTTCCCGGAGCCAATAAGGTTGAAGGTACTAAGAGTTGATGCTTAGCAGCCAATGAAATCTTGGCATCTATTTAAACACGACATTGGTAAAGGTCGAACAAGGGCACTTTGAGACCGCCATCTTGATTCTTCACAATTTTTTCGTCTTTTATTACGGTGACAGATGTTTGGAAGCATTACATAAAATATCTTCATGATTCAAACACTGTGAAAAGTAATGCAGCTGTTTAAGGATTCATATTTTAGTGTGCATGCTGCTTCAAGACATTTGTGACCAATTCAGCTATCGCGAACGGTACAACGCACGTATTTATGAGTTGTGTTTTACCTGCTTCCAGTGCAGGTAGAGTATAAAAGATGATATATTTTCATAGCTCTTCCAATGAAACAACAATTGATATTTAGATATGAACTTTAATTCGAAAAGTATTCAGCGTATAAATTGTGGTTTTAGATGTTTGAAAGGCAGCTTATTTTTTTTGGAATTTGTTTCGAGTATTGTTAATCCTGTAAACAAGCTTTATTCTCTCGCTTACAAAGTTCAACAGACCTTAGCTTTTTCGTTCCCGCAATTAAGACATGAATAAGTGAACAACATGATACATCCTTCCTGGTTACTAAGTATAGTTATTAAAACGTATTTTATTTAGTAAAGATGCGTAACTTAAGTCGAAACGGTAGCGGTCATGGAATTAAAATTTGGAAGAAGCTAGTTGACAAAATAATTACATATTGTTTTAAAGAGTGGAATATATAACATGATATGAGTAGAAAGTTATTTCGGCAGTTTGATAATTTTCGTGGAAGTTAATAAATCTTAGGCTATATCAACCTTGAAGTTGCCTGAAGCATAATTTAATTGCAGATGTTGTAATGAATCCGAGCTGATTTTTTAAAATTGTTTGAAACAATTTTCTAGTAAACAATTTACGTTTTTTTACGTACGAATTGTAAAAGGGCCAAAGTCCAACATCTTCACGTGCAATTTGTGTGCATGAGTTATTTTTATAATTCTGTTTACTAGATTATGGTCTGATAACTCGAATTCCCTCACACACAACCCAGGAAAGGGGCAAAGTCCGCCACTTGCACGTGCGAACTGTTTGATTCTACATCTCATACAGACCGGCTTTTCACAGTAATAATAGTAACTTAAAGGTATGAAGACATCTTTAGTTTTGCAACTAGTGCCTACGCAAAGGCTCTTTTCTCTTAAGAAGAAATAACTTATAACCCTTCTAGAATTAAGTCGTCAGACTTAAAGACTGTTTCATTACAGCAGAATCGCACGTGACAACCTCGTGAATAATGATGATGTAACCATCTACAACAATGATGAAAATCGTGACATTTCTACGCTATTCGGTCTTCGGAGAACTTCATTATTTTAAGATATAATGAAGAAGCCTTGAAACCTTCGAGTCTTCCCTCTAAGCAACAATTGGTGAGTTGATATTCATAGTACTTTAACAATTTGTTTATTTTGCACCAGATGTCTCAAGGAAAGACAAAGAAAAGTGAATCGGTAGTATGAGGAACGAATCAGTTATGCGCAGCAGTTCTCGTTTTCATTAATGTACAGCAATACCCAATTTCGCACAAAACATAGCCTTAATTTAGGATTAAAACAGTAGATTGCCAATCACTGAAGCATTCAAAATAGCTCATGCACGTATAACGTGCCTATGTTTATCTTTGGCTGTACACTGCAGGAGCATAGGGAGAGACAGTCACGCTTAACAGAAGCAGGTCTGAAGATTAACCCAAAGAAATGCAAGCTTTTGCAGGAACAGGTTGTTGTTTTAGGTCATGTTGTCTAATGGGAGGGCATATCTACCGATCCAGAGAAAGTAAGAGTCAAAGTATTAATGGCTGTTGCCGGTTGATGAAAGTCAGCTGCAGCTGAGACCATTCCACGTGAATTTGTGCCCAAGCTATGCCCACATGGCATCCACCATGCATCGTGCTTGCCAAAAAGGGAACCGTTTTAGATGGACAGCTGAATGTGAAGAAGCCTTCCTGGATATTAAGCGCAAACCGAGGCTGTTGAATGCTCCCATCCTTGCTTTCCACCAGATGGGAGTACCTTTATCCTAGACAGTGATGCCAGTGACTGGGGTAGGGCGGTGTTGTCTGAGGTTCAAAGTGGGAAGGAATGTATGATAGCATATATGCTGCACATACACTTTCAAAGGCTGCCCTTGAGTGGGCAACAGAGCAGTTCCAGACATTCCTCTATGGTCAACATTTTTTGGCCAGGACTGTCCATAGTGCTTTACAATGGCTAAGAAACTTTAAAAATCCTAGAGGCCAGGTGGCTTGAACAACTTAGTTACTTTTACTTTGAGGTGGAACATTGTTCGGGTCAGTTGCATGGCAATGCAGATGGACTCCCTGGGATGCCGGATGCATCAGTTAAGGACCAGAGAGATGCCACCCTCATTCAGTCTGTGAGTATGGAACCGCTGACAAGGGACAGTTTATGTGTGACACAAAACCAAGATTCTGTCCTTTCGCAAGTTGAGATGTAGCTAATCTGGTGTGGGGCCCCTAGAGACGACGTGGATAGAGGAGGAGTGCAAACTGCTTACTAAGTTTTGCTCTGGCAAAGAAAGTGATGGATGAGTGCATATGCCGGTTTGGTTGTTTCAAGGGTTTACATTCTGATCAGGGAGCTAATGTGGAAGGAGCTGTATTCAGAGAACTGTGCAATTTTAGCGACGCACAGAAAACAAGGACAACACCTTACCATCCTCAAGGGGATGGGCAGGTGGAGAGACTGAACAAATCTCTGGTGAAGATCCTGTGTAAGATGATTTCTGATTATTGACGGGACTGGGCGGATTTAGTGCCAAAAGTGGTTCTTGCTTACAACACCAGTGTACATGAATCGACTAGATTTAACCCTTACCGCCTAATGTTTGGCAGGGAAGCTATTTTGCCATTGTATGCTATCCTGAAGTTCAAAAGCGTACCTTCCAAGGGTCGCCACAGACATACCCCGATTATGTTGTTCAGCAAAAACAGCAGTTGGAGGAGACAGAACAACTAGCAAGGAAGAACCTCAAGTGAGTGCAGAAATTTTGGAAAGCTTATATTACGCCACAAAGTGCCATGGTCAGCAGTTCCGTGTAAGAGACTGGGTGTAGTGTGGTATAAAAGCTGTGCCAGGATGAGAAGAAGGAAATTCTCAAGCCCTGGCATGGTCCTTCGAGTGTTGTGAAGGCCCTGTTTGATGTTACCTATCACATTGACGAGGAGAGGAGGAAACCAGGAAAACATCTTCCAAGGAAGGTGGTCCACTTCAATGAAACCATGCTTGAGAAACCCTCCTGGGCAGCCACCTCCATGCATGTGAAAGAAACACCTCCAGTAAAACCCTGCTGCTATTGGCACAGAGCTTTCCTATCCCTCTCAGGAGTGTGAAGGGATAGTGTACAGATGGGCTAGTCGTAAAGCCCCCTGGATGACGGGAAGAATTCTGCAAATGACTGATTCGAGATGCTTTTCTTTTTCAAGAAGTGGGTGGTAATATTTGGGTGTTCTTCCTCTCTAGCTTGGCCACTGCTTGTCAACTTTCCTGAATTTAGTCTAGTCATTGACAGAAACCATGCATAACAGTCAAATGAACTCAGGTTTGTCCATAAGAAAAACGCCTAAACCTTTGTCCAGGTTAGTTATTACCACGTCATTATAACGCTTCTTCATTTGTTGGATTGATCTTGCAATTGTTTTCAGTGGTTTAGGGCCTCTTTTCTCTACATAATTCAGTACTACTGAGAGGAGGGTAGCTGCCGCTAGTTATTTTTTGTCATAGCAAGCTTGGGCTCAAGTTTCCAATAATTATGTGCCTTTCTGAACGTCGCCTGGATCTCAGCAATGAAGATGCGAGGTTGAGGAATGGAAAATGTAACACCTCGGCTTAGCACAAGCTTGTCAAAGAATGTGAGACAGTACGATCATGACAGGTTCTGGCTGGTTCATCCACGTCGACATCTCAGACTGTGAAACAACTGAGCAATTTTTGATGAGTGGCCCTCTGCTATTTTCTAATAGGTCTTCTTACATAGCAGCACCATCGTCTTCACAATACATAGTTAATAGAAAAACAAGATGATCTGAAGAATTTCACTGGAGATCTCATTGATCTGCTACCGTAAAAATTCCGAAAATAAGCCCCGGGGCTTATATTTCTCAAAGGCCCTTTTTGAGGGGCTTATAATTATTATATATTCAGAGGGGCTTTTATACGGAGGGAAATTTGTGTTTTAAAATCAATTGGGCTAGCCTTTTATACGGTGTGAAATTTGTTTTAAAAATTGATTGGGCTAGCCTTATAGTTGGAAGGAAATTTACCATTTTTGCTTTGCCTTTCTTTGTATTTGAGGGCAATTTCCAAGTACAAGCCCCCCCAGGGGGGCCTCTATTTGGAGGGGCAATTTAACAGAGGGTTTTTTTGCATTACGAGTTTGGGGGGCTTATATTTGGAGGGGCTTATTTTCAGAATTTTACGGTACTTTTCTTTAGGTGATGTCTTTAAAGTGATCTGCTATGCAATTCTTCTGCGATGACATTTCTGGCAAACTGCTCAGAGGATCGTGTCCACTTTTTGATTTTGTTTCGTCTACCATGGCAAATTGCATTCATTCATTAGAGTTTGAGTGAACATACTTTTTACAGAAAACTGCGTTGAATGAGAAATTTCTGAGCCAAAACTATGGAGGGATATTTAACCCATTCGCCCCTGAACTGCCCGCAACCGCCCGTGCGGATCCACGTCCTTTCTAACCCTCGTGACGTCATCAGTTTTAACGGTCAAGGCCAACTTTGTCCGCTAACTTGTGCAGAGTGAAGAGATCTTTCAAACCATACCAGAATGGGCACAATTCAGTCAAGGATACCGGAGAAAACGGCAAAAAACCATGCAAGTTTGACCTGTAAATCTCCATGAAAATCTTGTTCCATATCCCACCTACCTTTCCTTTCACCTAATCCTAAGATCCTAAAAGCTTTCCTAAAAACTCTTCCCATCAAAATGAAACCTACTAAATGCCCAGCAAGAGAAAAAAAATGAGCAAGAAAAGCGAAAAAAGAGGGGAGGAGAGAAAGGGAAATTTTTCGAAATTTTGCTTTCTGCGCATGCCCGAACTTCGCAAGCTGATATTTTGCATGTGGATCAGAAGGCCATCAAGAGTATGACCGGTAAACGGGTTTGTGGTAAGTTTTAGCTGTTTATAGCATGACAGTGACCAGAAAACCACTCGACTAGCTTCAAAACACATTTTTTGGCAAAATCTCTAGGAGCGAATGGGTTAATCAGAGTACCAAGGTTTTTGAGAAAAATCCACTTTTCAGCATAAAACAACCAAATCTGTCTATTTCATGTAAAATCAGGCGAAAAAGTTGGTAAAAGGCGATTTTTAGGTTTTTTGATTAAAAAAGGTCGAATAATAAGTTGCTATCCAGTGGTAAAGTACAGTTGTAATTATTGAAGTATGAGAAAGCTACTACACCAGATGGGATATCACCAAAATTATCAAAACTCCCAGGACCCACTTTTGTAGCCACACTTATTTACCATCCTGTACACGCGCAGTTCCCATACGCGTGATTGCAGGGCTTATAGCAATCGGAAAGTGTCTTAAGACTAACTCCTGTGTGGAAGAAAGGTGATAATACGAAAATAGGAAATTATCCCCCATGCTTTGCAGTCTTTGCTTAGTGTCCCTTTCAAGACTTTAGAATCATCATTCATATGTTGCGGACTTAATTGTGAGTCATGTTTCCATAAAATAATAATGAAGATCTCCTCATGGACTATCTCTCTCCCATTTTTTAAGGGAAACTTGGAGAAGAGGTTAAGACTATCAATGGGCCCACCAAAAGTGAAGATCTACAAAGCTTCTCCTCTCCTCACCCACCTGACAGAAAATTGGTGACATGCAGTCGATAAAAGACTAGTTGTGCACATGATAATCAAAGACTTGATATTCAAAAATTCCTTTTGAAGCTAGCCAAATTCTTTCTTGCAACTATTTGGCCATAAAGGAGTGAAGCTGCCCACAACACTTTTTGTAAGTCAAGCACTAAGCTGCCTTCTGATCCTGATGCTAAATAGATGTATCAGCTTCCAAATTCAGGCATATGTCCATGTGTTTAAAAACTAGGGGTGATGAATGGTCCATTAAAATTTTTAACTGCTCACAAAATTTTACCTTTACTCGATTTGCTCGCAAAATTTAAATGAGTGCTCGCTTGCTCGTGCTCCTCAAATTTTTGCATTTGCTCGCAAGCTCGCAAAGCAAATTTTTTATTTCTGCTCGTGCTCGCAAAAAAATCGCAGTGCTCGGCATGCTCGCGAATGCTTGCAAAGACCATTCGTCACCCCTAAAACTGACACTGCACCCTCGACTTTTATCACGCCGATTTAACAATAGAACGGGAACTTCAGTTGACGACGGGAAAGCGTGTGGAAGCACTGAACTTGACTTCCCGTGCCCAATATACCACTTTGCCATTGGTCAAGCCAGCTGTTTGATTAGCGCATGCCATCATCAACTGACGTTCCTGTTCTGTTGCTAAATCAAGTCAAGTTTAACCGTTTTCTTGGGTTTTTCTCTGGCCAATTTGTAGGAATCAGCCTTATTCAGACTTGGTGTGAAAGACCTTTCTCCCTGCACAAGTTACATGTAGGTGTCAAAACTCTCAATCCATTACAAAGGATAAGGATTTAAAAATGGGCAGTTAAGGTGTAAATGGGTCGTTTTATAGCCTTTGGCTAAGTAACTTACAAAACCATACCAATCAGGGCTGGCAGATGCATTTCCACTTGACTTTGTGGTATAAGACACCTTTAAAAATGAAATGGGCAAAATTTTATGCATTAAGCATTATAGCTTAATTATATAAGGTACTTAATTACTTTAGGACAATTTTCACCTAATAAAATTAAATTTATCAGCTTATGACCTCAGTTTATACATACACCACTAATGATCTTACTGGTCACACTACAGTGACAAACCCTCTCTTCCATTAAGCTGCAGAGGCAAATAATTAACTCAATCTGGTTTTGCAGTGGAAGTTCACCTTTAGAACCCATGTGCAGACATTTAAAAAAAGAAAAATATTGACTGCATTCATAATTAACTCACAGTGAATGTGGAAAAACCATACTTTGTGTCATTAACAAGTTATAGGGTTGTCATAAGGGGTGAAAATTATTTTTAAAGATTCTCTAACAGTCATATTTGGAGACTTACATTTTATGTCCCAGTATACACGTACCTTGACTGAAGGTTAGAATTATCACGGAGAATTCCCTGAAATCAGTGAAAAGAAAAAGTCACAATTCCATACTCTTCGCAGGAAATTCACTAGCTTAACTTGCATTCCTGTTAAAAGGCTTGTTTAAAGAAAAACTGTCTACAAAGCCAATGAGGGAAGGGTGAGTCTCAGGAGTCTCAGGGAAGCAACTTGTCAGGGCTTCTGTTGTAAAGGGATGATGTGAATTTTCCTGCAATTATTAGTTCACATCACACATACAACTGCCTGATAATGTATCGGACTGCATAAGGAAAGCTGACATACAGTGTAACTGTTGATAAAAATGAATTATCTACAATGTAGACAAAAATTTTAATTTTAGTTGACTCAATGGTTTTACTGTTTGCGGAATCATCTCTCGAAAAATAGCAAATTAAACACTTCTTCACACAATTAGGTGCCACGCTATTAAAGCCAACCATGCAGCTCATCTGACGTATCAGCAGCACCACAAGTCACTAGTATTACGCTAGGCCAGCACAAAAAGAGCTAATAAATGGCTGTCTAGAAACGGAGACTATAGATACATGAACAACCAGAACTTAATGGCACTACTTTAAATCCAAAAAACAAGGAAGGCAAAAAATTAATGGGCAAGGCGGGTCAAGCAATGGTGGATGTTACCTAAGACACCCTGCACACTCGAGACTAAATTCCCAGCCATGTGTGAGAGAAATGTTTTCCACTTCTTTCATTCCTCAGCCAGCAGAAAACCATACTTGATAGACCTTTAATCCCGCATATGTGACCTCCTGGAAATGGGCCCGCAAAATTTCCTAATGTTATTCTCACCCCATCAGAAAGCCTTACCTGTGAAATCTACATATGCAAATATCAGCCTGCATCTTTGGCAAATCAGGTAAGAGCAGGACCACAAAGAAAGATGTTAGCTGACCAAAATTACATGTATTGACCACATTAAGGTCTCATTTTTTAAGTTATATGCTGACCACTTAATGATTTTCTATGGACTGAAGGCTCCAGTTCTAAGTTTTTTCCTGGAGGTATTGATCAGCACCCAGCTAGTATAGAGGAAACTCTTTAAGGCAGTTGCTATAATGGTGAAAATTGTGTGTTCGCAATAAACTTTTCAAGAAATGAACCCTGTTTCCTTTATATTTTATGTTAGTATAATTACATTGATGATTATCGAAAACAGAGCGCTGTGATTGGCTAGGAGCTTCGCTTTATCCCGCTGTAATCACCACGCGGTGATTATAGCATGGAAGGCTAGCAGTTTTCAAAATGGCAACCATATTTTTAGATGTTCCGGGGTTGGAAATTGATCATGCAATAATTTTATTTTCTCAAATAATCATCAATGTCATTATAGTAAAACAATAGTCGCCTCAGGAGACGTGAACATTTGCGAATAGTCACCTCGACTTTGTCTTGGTGACTATTCGCTGATATTCATGGCGCCTTCGGCGGCTAATTGTTAAATATTTTATATTTTTAAACTAGAAAAACATAATTATTACAATGGATAGGACTGATGATGATGTTGATCTAAAAAGGATTTCAGTGTTCAAATTTCTCTCACTTATAACTTTGTCTACAGTACAGGCCACGGGCATTGCAGCATTACACGCATGTTTCATGCGTGGAAATCCACCATAATTATTGCACGCAAATTCCGCGAAAAAAACACACGTGAAACACTTGTGTAAAAATATACACGAGAAAATACACGCAAATTAGGAAAATTTGCGTGTAAATTTTTACACGCAGATTGTTATAATTTGCGTGTATTAAGTTTTCAGCAAAGAGTGTTAAATCCTCGTCAAGGGTGAACAAGTAACACGCTGCATTTTTATCCTTTACACATGCTTCTATTTCCAGAAAATGCATGGGATCGAATAACTTTAAAAGCATCTATTTTTAACATACGGCGCGTCACAACTAACATGCAAATTCGGAGTGAAATTGTACCCAAGTTTAGTGAAGCATTGAAATTTGTAAGCAACAACTAAGGACATATCAGGAAGCTCAACGCTAATTCAGTGTATAATTCAGGCATATGTAAGAGAGAAACCTTGTGTGGTCTGTAAAATTTAGTACCGATCGTGCGAAATCAAACCTTCTGGTCCTCCCGATTGTTCGAACCCTCGCTAACTCAAACATCGCGCTTACTCAAGTCGATTTCCCCTGGAATTCCTTCACAGACTTCATACAGCTAGTTACTGTAATTTTACCCAAGCTAATTCGAAGTAATTTTTGTTGCCCTTCAAATCATTTCTCTACAATTTTACCCTCGATAACTCGAACCATGTTTTAAGCGCGTATTATGGACAAGTCTGAAAAAAAAAAAAGACCATTGTACTGAAGTCCAAGGGCCTGCTACGCAAGCTAAAACATTGAACTTATTTCAAAACAACAGTCGTGGCAAGTAACATGCATCCAAGTTTACATGTAAAATAGCACTTCAGCCAACAGCCAAGGAAATAGTTGAGTACAAAACATGACGTTCGCGATCGTAGCATGATCATAGTAAGAGAAAGTGTACAGAAAAATATTTTCTCTTTCACCGCGAAAAGACATTTTTCCATGTAGTGTCGGTTTCTAATTTTACATCAGCCACATTTTCTGTTGTAAAGAAATACACGCAACTTGCGTGTATTTTTGTAAGCAAAATCAGTCACCGTAAAAGTACACTCAAATTTGCGAGTAAAAAGTCTGCGTGTAAAAGCTCGTGTAAAAATTTACACGCGAGTTTTTTGCTTGGATTTTTCGTGGAAATCCGCCATATTGCACGCAATTTACGCGCGTGTAAGTGCTCCAATGCCCATGGCCTGTACTGTAGTTTGTCACTTGGGTAGTTTTTGACACAGAACATCAATGTATTTTATCTCCAAACAAGCGATAAATTATTCTAGACTAAAGAAAAGATTAAGAGATAATGATACTTATGATGATTTGACATGTATGAGTGTTTCAATAAAATGGCTGAAACATTATAGTTGGGGTATCAACCCATGGTGCGGTTGTCACTTCACCATTTGGGTCTGCTTTCATGTACTTTGATTTTTAAACTTCTTGATCAAAGTATTTTACTGTGATGTGCTTATTTGGAATCTTACCTCGTTACTAGACAAAATCCGCTGTAAAGTATCCCTTGTCTCTTTCCAAGCTTCCCTTCCAAGACCCATAAAAGCATTTAGAGTTGGCTATAAAGGGAGACAACTGAGCCTGTAAGTTTTTTATGTTACCGCATCAATCAGTTAAAGTTTACACAACAGGTTACAAACAATAAGGCATTTAGGATTTGGATATTATTATTCCCATATGGTGGGCAAGGCAAAGCAAGGCAGATAACATTCTGTGAGATCTGCATAATTCTTCAGATCATACAGAACCTAATTCCGATAACTGTTTTATCATTCGCGAACCCAAAATAATTCCTTTCCTCAACTGATGTTAAACAGGGGGGCATAAGGGGGTAAGAATACTGCAAAAATGCATAGAAATACGTATATAAATACTAAGAAAACCGCAAACCACATTGAAATACACCCCAAAATTTCTAAATACCGCAAACCGCTTGGTTTTTGTAAAACCACAATACCCCAACTTAAAATAAAAATTTCTGCAAAACCACACTAAAAATTGAGCAAAACCGCATCACCACAAACCCTTATGCCCCCCTCCTTAAAAGTTTCTATGTTCTTGTCTGTTTCTTGGCATGCTCAGGATATAAGGATATGTTTTTAGGCAGTTGTTCAGCTATTTCTTCTTCAAAAAATGTGTGAAATGTTTCTACTTCTCTACTAAATCAACACAACCTTGTCTCCAGAGCTTCTTAGTTACTGTCCCCTTTACTAACTATGACACCAAAAATTAAAATTTGAAAATTTGGTCAATGCTAGCTGGTTATGAAGAATTAGCAGTGGTATTTGAGCCAATCAGACATGGAGAAATACTTTAAATGAATGAATAAAGGTGAAAAAGGTAAAGGCACACATGAGCCAAAGGCTCAAAAGGCCAGAGCTTATCCCAGTTTCATTAGCACAAAGCACCTAGGAGTATTGCTACTCCCCCCTGGAAGGCACACTAGTCCATCGCAGGGTTACCCCCCCAGTCTGTTGCCGGTACCCATTTATTGCTGGTTTTCAGCTGACACCACAGCGGCCATGTTGGTGGACAAAAACAAAAGCATTTCCTCCTCTGGGAAAAAAACTCTTTTTTCCCACAAATTTTGCTAAAAATTTTTTATTCTTTTGTTTACCAACATGGCCACCTTAAAACTTGTCACATAGTTGAAAACCAGCAGTACACCTGGGTGAAGAGAGACAAAGTGGAGCAAAGTTCCTTGTCTAAGGAAACAACACAACGGGTGAGGCTTGAACCCTGGACCTCCAGATCCGCAGTTCGAGGTGTTAACCTCTCAGCCACACACGCCTCTACAAATGAATGAATAATAAAATTATAGTAAATAATAACTGTCATAAAACTTCAACTAACAAGACTAATTTTTATGGTACATTCACTCTGTTCAATATTTAAAAAAGGAACTGCAATTGTTACACACACCCACAAACCCACCCTCTAACACACCCACATATTTTAACTGCTTACTGAACTAATCATTCAGAGAGTGTTTATGCTCTTTTTTTATTTTCTCTTGTTAAAAATGATATCTTACCTCTTGAAGAACTGCTTTCCTTTGGGACATAACGGGACCAGTGAAAAATTCAGAAATTCCACACAAATCTAAGACATGTTCGCCTATTGCGACTCCAATGCGATGCCTTGGCTAAAAGATAATGGCATACATAGCAACACTTCAAGAGAAAATCGATTCCATTTTTAAAAAGACACCATTCAATGTACTCACATTAACAGATGTTGAAAACACTCCATATGGAAGATTTTGTAAAGGAAAATGACTATCTTGAGAGACTTGCAGGAAAGACATTTTCTTTCAAGAAAGCTTCGAGGTCACAGTACCACGTTGAAACAGTTCGAAAGAGGAAAGCTGGACCGAGAAAAGAGCAACACAGTTCATACGTCATTTAAACCCACCAAAACGTCCATCTCTTTTCTGGTCACCCCACACCCCGCAGGGCATCGCTTTCTTAAAAAAAGACATTATAATGAATCTTTTTCTTTGAAATCTGTCGTCGTAAATTACATTAATACCTCCAATCCGCGAGTTTTACTCTCTCATGCCAGCTGCCCGCGAGAGTTATTTGTATTACCGACTACTAAATCAAAACGCTGCGCCATTCTACTAAGGTTGGAACGTTCCATACCATATTACACCCCCCATATCAGGCCCCAGCCAAGCCCCAACCTACCATATCAGGCCCCGACCTACCATATCAGGCCTCATGTATATTAAGCTGGGTTGCCGGTAATTCACTTATATTTCGATTTTGTTTCTTTAAAAGTAATAGCCGTTTTCACAACTATCTTTCTTGACGGATAACGGCAGACAGTTAAGGTCAGACAGATTATTAGTCCCAAATTTAAGTAACCATTCCATTTTTTCACATCAAGACGACAAATTATTTATCTGACGCCATTTATCCGAACCATAAGCTCGTCTGTCGCGTGAAAGTGGCCAATAATAATGTCAAAAATAACAGGGGAATTTTTAAATGTGTTATTATTCTGTTAATGGGAAATATACATTGCACCAAAATGTATACCATATTAACAACCTAACTTTCATTGCTTGTATAGCAACATATACAGAGTGTCAGGTAGGGACGTGTCAAGGTAAAGCAAACAAAAAATCAAGGTCAGTCAGGGAATTTTGTACAAAGTCGTGAAAATCTCTTATTGATCGATATGTTCAAAATTATATTTTCCTTGCGCTCAAGATCCCATGTAAAAAAGGTAAAAACTTTGTAAATGAAGACAAGAATATTGGTAGCGTGGAATCATGTAACCTTTTAAGGGCCCAAGCAAATGTCAACGTGCATTGTTTATTCCACTTTAATCACCACATATCATTACAACTCTTTTGTGTCCTTTCCAAACTGTATTCAACGGAAAATGTAATTCCAACTTTCTAACGTATAATGCATAATTTGTTTCCGTCTCTATCAAACTCGGTTTTCATCCCCGTACTGATTAATACTGTTGTTAATCACGGTTCTTTTTTGTAATTTTTTCTTAAATAAGTATTGGTCTGTAATCTCTTGCCTCCCTGTACGTGAAGTGTGCATGATACTTGCATTCCGCCCCATCTTTGCATACTTTTATTGATCATCAACTGTCAGCTCTATGGACCTAGCGTGAAATGGACGATGGCCGGTAACCGGTCAAGGTTTTCAAAACACTAAATGACCGGCAGTCCTATATTGTCAGTAAATTTCACAAAATCGAAAAATTCCAGCTTATCTAAATTATCATATGTCGATTAAGAAGAGTCAAGCGATCCTGAAACGCTTTATAGATCTCAAGTTTAGCGTTTGGTTTACGCTGTGCTCAGAATACGAAACCTTATTTTGTGACACTTGGAACTTTTTTCAGGTCGACTGCAGGTCAAGATTGTCAAAACACTAAATGACCGGCAGTCTACCCTGCTAGCAGAGTCGCGTCGATTTTTCCTACATAAGTCGGGAGATGGGAAAGAGGAAAGAGGAAAGAGGAAAGAGAAAAGAGAAGCCGAAAAAAGTTCTAAGTTTCACAAAACATGGTTTCGTTTTCTGAGCCCAGCGTAAACCAAACGCTAGACTTGAGATCTATAAAGCGTTCCAGGATCGCTTGACTTTTCTTAATCGACATATGATTGTTTAGATTAGATGGATTTTATCGATTTGTCAAATTTTATTGAGAATATAGGACTGCCAGTCATTTAGTGTTTACAAACCTTGACCGGTTACCGGCCATATAGCTGCAGCGTTTAATTAACATTTCTTGAAATTGACTGAAATATGTCTTGCAAGGCACTATTTTTATATATCGTGTCTATGTATGATGAAAACATCATAAATCCGTTAGTGCCTCTTATGAAAATATTCTAAATTGTTATAAATCTAACTTTCTTAACATACGAGTAGCCTAGATGCCGTACATATAGCCAAGAATTTTTTTTATGTTAATATTCAATATATAGTTGTCAGTTCCTTTCTTTCTCACTTAACTGTTATTTTTAATTACTTTGTTTCATTTGTTATTATATTGATTGTTTTGGTACCGAGAACTTCGTGTCGAAGATAAAATCAATAGAGTTGTTGTTGTTGTTGTTCATATTATCATAGGAAGACCTTAGATAACAATGACCTCAACCAGGTCGTGCGTCCAGCCGTTTTAGTGAAGACAAGGATTTGGCTGCGGGCTCAGTCTCGCATGCTAAAAAAACCTGGTCTCGCTCACTCTTATTGAAGGATTTTTGAGCCCATAACACGGCCGAACCGGTAAGGGGACCGACAAGGGACCAACGTTATCAAATCGATTTTATTTGCTCCCGACGTCATTGCAATTCCGTTGAAATTAATGTTTCTCTCATCGGTTATCTGGTTAGCAGTGTACAGCGAGTGTAATTTATCATGCAAGAAGCACGTATTAAACCCAACCAAAAGGTTTCCACCACACGTTCCCCACTGACCCTAATAGCTTGTCACATAAATAAAGTACATTTTTCTTCGGTCACAAGGTTCAAACGAACTTAAAGCTACTTAAACCATGCACCTTTTTCTACAAAATTGTTAAGTCGAAAATAATTAGGGCCTCTCTAGTCTTTCAATTCTGGTCCGAGTAAAAAACGATTACAATCCTGTTAGCGCGGGGTATCAGAGTGACGTCCTCATCTACAAATTCAACCTAGAACAGAATACAAGTAGAGTGATAAAGTAGTCTTGAACTTTTATAGATACTAACACTTTCTTGCTTTTTTGGCAAAGCAACCACAAGGCAACTACTAAAAGCAACAACAACAAACAAAATATACAGAGAGAACAGAACAATGAATACTAGGCGTGACGCATGGCGCAATAACATCATTATTAAATAAACTTCTGGTTTCCCGCTCTCTCACTCGCTTTGCCATCTAAAACATTAAGAATTTTATTATTAATATTATTATAATCGTTATCATTAGTATTTTTATCATTAGTCTTGTTATAATTGTGGGGCCTTGATCGTCGGGGCTTAGAATGGGGGGCCTGATATTGTACGGGGCCTGTAATGGGGTGCCAGCTGGGGTTGCAAGGAACGTTCCAAACCCTGCTCGCGCGATTGGTCGCCTGTATTCAAGCGCCGTCGGGTCACGTGATTTTGTGTCTGAAGACATCCGTCTGGCTCGGAGTCCATCAAAATTGGTTGTGTCATGAAAATATTCGCCCATATAAAAATGCAGAAGCTCTCGTTGACCGTCATTTTACTAACTCTGTTGACAGTTCTGCGAATTGGTAAGTCGTATTCGAGCCCATATGAGCTGTTTTTTATTGTTTGTTTAGTTGTATGCGACGCACCTAACTGAATCTTCAGAGACACCAGGTTGTCTGAACACTTCTGCATCGAAGAATGTTGCGAATCCTTTTGGATTTCATTTTTGTGGCCAAATCCTAAAGTTTTTGATACAGAATTATTCTGTTCTCATTTCCCAGTTATGTAATTAATTTTATTTTCAGAATACGTTATGGATTTGATATTGGTATTATTGATTTTGTGTTACGAAAATCTTTAAAGCCTACACTGTACATGCTACGCCGTCCTTTTGTGCGAGAGCGTGCATGTTTTCCTCGACTTTCCTTGTGATTTTTTAACTTTTGGATTTTCAGGAAACTAAAATTAACAAACAGTTTCTCGCTCTGAAAATGATAATATGTTTTGGATGATTTGTGAAGAATTTTCGTCAGTTCAACTGAATAATAATGCGAGATTCTATAATAATTAAACTACAGCCGCTGTAGCATGAATATACATAGCTTTTCCACAGCAGCCTGGTTGACCAATAGTTTTCTAAATGCCTTTTATTTTCCTTTGAAAAGTAATGCAGTACGAGTGAAAGTTTTCAATTTTCTTAGGTTATGAATATTTTAATGCATAATAACTCACATGTATCAAACAGTAGTGTAATTCTTGTATAATTTTATAATCAATATGTGAGATTGTATTTCTGACAGACTGAAGTACAGACAAGACAGTTATCCTGCTAAGTGTCCTTTTTTTCTTTCGCAGTCATTTTTTATTGGCAAAGAAGAGAACCATTTATTGGGCAATTCCAGAAAATGTCCATACCCAACCACGGATGGCTTCCAAGTTTTAACCCCCCATAGCCTTCGGAAATTCCAAAATGCATTACCCCCCCATGCCCTCAGAATTCCGTAATCGTGAACCCCCCCTCCCCTTCAGAATTTCCGTTGTTTTTTGGAAGTATATTTTCGACTTAGCAACGCCTATATGTACAAACGAACATGAATTTATGCCTCCTCAAGACTGTGATCTGGCGGCGGAAGGGGACAAGCTTTCAGCGACAAGAAAGACCTACCGCTAGTGGCTAGACTGTGCAAACTTCTTTTTGAGTCTGAATTTGGCTATAAAAATAAACACCACTTGCGGTAATTTTACTCCTCTTTGTTTTCTTGTGCTGTTTTGACGTTTACAAAGCAAAATAGCTCAAATTCAGACTGTTAAAATCTTTTGGCGGTCAAATATACCGTCAAGTCTTGTTGTGTCGTTTTATACTTCATTTAGTGTGCACGAAAAGTGTTCTCATGCCTCATGTAGTGTACATGAAATGTATCATTGCTTTCGGAGTAGTTGTGGGTGCTAGCTCTCGCTAGATTTTTCTTGGCGGTGATAGAAGATTGCGAAGACCAGACCTCGTAAGATACATTTTCTGTTTTTATTCATGTGACAAGAAATTCATCAAGGTAAATGTGAAACCCACGTTTTACTATTCTCTTCTAGAAGTTATGAGTGTAAACACGTGTCTGATCTATCGATGCTTGTCTTCTGCTTCCGCAGTCATACGTTCGTGGTTTATTTACGAACTACAAAAGTTCACAACAATAGCGTTTTCAAGGAACTCACTCTACACTTTCTACTCCAGAAATCCCACCTGTGGAATTCACCCATGCCTTCGGATTTACAATCTTAAATACCCCCATGCCCTCAGAATTCCATAATCGTGAACCCCCCCCTCCCCTTCGGAAATCCTAAAAGCCGTCCGTGGTATGGTATGGATATTTTCTGGAATCGCCCATTCGAGAACATAGTTAGTTTTGAGCTTTATTGTAGTATACATTGCCGCATATTTTGCCTGCTGTAGAAAAAAATGGAAGTTCACTCAAATATGAGCTTAATTGCAAAAAGTGTAAGCCTGTTTAAGATAATGTGAAAATGGAATCTTAACTTTCACAACAAACACAGAATTTACGGAAAATTGAGACTTATTTAATAAAAAGATCACCTATGTGCCTAAAAGGATTTTTCTACATTGAGTGTAAATTACATGTAAAATTACGATGTCTAACAATTTTATGGAAATCCAGATGGGAATCCTGAGAGGAGGGGGGCTCAAGCAGTTTTGGAAATTCAGGTGGAACGGGGGGGGGGGGGGGGGGTCAAAAAAACTGTGCCTTCTGTCGTGGGGGTGTGGATTTTTTCTGGAATAACCCATTTTGAGAAAAACCATGAGTTCCATAAATCAGGATTCTCCTGCAGTTTTTCATGTACAATTCACTTGTTTTCAAAGGTAAACAAATATAAAAAGGAGGATACTTTATAATTGGATGTTCCTTGACATAGGCAACTTCAATTTCAGTCTTCCTGCCAGGCATTTCCGTGACTTTGTGAAATATTTTTACCTTTTTTGCTGTTAGTGAGAGTGTCTAGAAGCTCCATTTCAAAAATGGCTGAAAATTCTTTGATTATTCTAGTCTAATTTGATTATCTGAGTCTTCAATTATTGGAAACTGTGTTGAAAGTACATGTAAGAGATGAAAATCCCAGTTTAATGAACCTACTGAACTTGTTGTCTTATATACAGTCATATGACTGTGCATGATATAGAGATTTTCATCATACATGTACAATGTAGTGACTCAATAGGACCTAAATAGGCAAACTAAAATTAATTATTTTATATCACTGGAAGTCCTGCAATACAGTGTACTTTGGTCTTTCAGGAGCAACATAACTAATGTAAAAAACAGAAGAAATTTTACACAAGGCTCGCCATTTTATAGGGAAGGATTTATTATTAAGTCTGTATCACAGGTTACACAGGCTCTGATAGTACCACAGTACTGTTCCAGTAAAATTACAGGCATCTCGTGTCTCCTACCTTGTATTTTAGTATTATTTGGGCGGGGCCCCAAATAGAGTAATGCAAACCGGCTTGTTTTGACACAAATGTGCAATAGGCACGCAATACGTGCTAACTTAAACAAGGCAAGTAAACAAGCGAAGCGAGGCGAATGTCATGGAATGAATGGCATGTGGGAAAGAAAGCTCTGCTAACACATGGCACTTTATCCCACTTTTACGATCTCAAAAGTTAATCTAAATCTTAAGTATTTTTGCCTCATCGAAATTTGGAAGGCTGAAGTCCATGGATGAAATATATAAAAAATATTTGGAATATTAATGTCCGGTTTTGGTCACAATAAGATCACAAGCAACGAACCTTGAAACACAGAAACTCACAAAATGGATCGAAATCCACCAATCACAATTCACAAACAATGACCTTTTGAACCCGTTGAAGAAAACATTCGTTTCCTAAGAGGTCCGCTAAGATGATTGGCGTCTGACATTTTTTTGACGAGAGGATCGAAATGCACCAATCATAGAAAGACAGTTTTAATTGCATGTTTCCTAAGAGGCCATCTGAATTTGCTGTTTTTCTTTATTTTATGTCCATTTTCTTTTCCTTATTTTGTGATTGGTCGATTTTGTTAGGTCGAATGGATAATCCAATGATGGATGATTAGGATATCGTTTGATCCAAAATTTTTTGAAGCAGCAGTAAGAAACAGTTTGGCTGGTAACATTTGGCTGCGGCGTTTCGAGGAACGTGTTAATATAATGTTCAATCATGTTATCCCGGGTTAAACTTACAAATGCACACACTGTTCGTGGTAGGCCCACACTAAAAAATAACACTGAGTGTTTTTGGAATGGGCTGGTCCGCGAACTCAAAGAAAAACAAAGGAAATTATCAAGACATTATGACATCAAAGACTCGTGGATTCCATAGACGTAATAACAAATCGGAATATCAGGAGTGTACGTGTAAAATGGATAAGAGTTTTAACAGAGGAATGTTTGACAAGTTTGAGAGTCGCAAGATTTGTGTAGCTGGTTATCAGTTTTACACTAGTGATTTTGCATTGCGGAACACAACGAGTTGCCTGTGATAAAAATCTGTTCCGATGAAGGAAGAGAAAATTGTCAACTATTGAAAAAGGGACTGAGGCTTCTTTTGGAACTACTGTGATAACTGCAACAATTCTTTTTACTATTTCGATTTTGTTTAGCAGGGTGACGGTTAATGTACTTGTTTTTGTATTTCGTGTTGTGTTTTTTCATCTAATAGGGAGTTAAGATACGGCGACTACGGACTACGACTATGGTTAAACATGCTACTGCGCATGATCAAAACCACGTGACTGTTCATTTTTCCCGTGTAGTCCAGTGGCTATGGTGAGTTGTTGAGCTGTTTCGCGTAGTCGCGACTACGGAGAACATTTTGCTCGTATTTTGCCATCTCGGTAATTCAAGAATCTCGTCTTTTCGTAAAAAAGTTTTCAATTCACCTAATTTAAGTGAGAGGGAAGCGAAATATGTAAGTTGTGTCCAATTTCTGCTCAGACTTACGCTTTTATTCCACTCGAACCACTTTAGGTTGTGACTACATTTTTATCTAGAACTAATAAGCTCATATTTAAATTTAGCTGCTTGTACGCAAAATTCAGATTGAAGGCCGAGGAGAAGAGAAATCATGCAGGTAATTTACTTTCTCTTCGCACTTGAAAAGTTTCAATGTTTGCTCGAACTGATTAGTGTGTCTTTCTACTTGT
Source organism: Porites divaricata (assembly GCA_038088405.1). Lineage (NCBI taxonomy): Eukaryota > Metazoa > Cnidaria > Anthozoa > Scleractinia > Poritidae > Porites > Porites divaricata. The sequence goes on from JBBMOI010000011.1 coordinate 10,063,001, forward strand.
GTAACCTTTGTTTAAGCGAGTCTTTGCATTGCATTTGCTGAATGAAATGATGTAAACATCTTCGAAATAATCGAAACTCGCCATTTTAATACTTCAAACTACATCAGATCAGTAGTCGGAGAAGTCCATCTTCTAAATCTAATAAATGAGCTATTACTATTTCTGTCTATTTCTTTAGTATGTGACATAAGTTTTCATGGACGAAAAAAATAAAACCTGTGTAACCAAAACTTTGTTCACCAATTTCAACTGACGTAATTGCTTCCTTCAAGTATTGATATATTAAACAATATGTAAATAGTGCGAAAACAATAAAATCTGTAACGTGGAAGAATTTGTTCATTGTTCTAAAGATAAGATCACATGCAAAACTGACTTGCATTTTTGTGAACTGTGATGAAAACAAGAAATTCTTTGCGTGTTGTTTCCCTCTCCGCCTCTTCTCTCGTAGTCTACTTTCTGTAGTGCAATCTTAACGTTCTATGTTTGCACGACTCAACCCAGTGCTACAAACCAAGGACAACGCTCGTCCAGCCGTAGTTCGTAGTCCGTAGTCTGTAGTCTCCGTATCTTAAACTCCCTAAAATTGTGACGCGGTACATGTACGATGCTGAGCGAATGGATTTTGCATTATCAGCAAGTTTTGTGTTAGTGTTTTGATGGCAGCGAGGTGACAACAAGAAGGAAAATTGTGTTGTGGAGGAAATAAAAGATGTTGAATTGAGATCTCGTCGTGGGAAATTTATTTATGACAGACCTTACAATTCCATTGGTTTAAATCAGGTTAGTCAATTATATTTTCAGCAGGACAAATTACCATAAAATCTGGATTGTAATTCGAGGCTCGCGTTGTTTTCAAAATTTGCATAAATCGGGCGCTGCTAGGAAATATTAGGTTGCAAGCACTTAGAAATACTGTACCTTCAAAATGGCATAGCCTTTACTTGTTGTGCTATATTTTTCAAAACCATCGATTGATTCTAGCTCAAAAACTCTCAAAGCGGCAGTTTAAATGTTGAAGCCCGTGCTGGTTGAAATCGTCTCTTGTTTGTTTTCAAAAGATTTAGGATGGATCAAATCGACTTTGGATCGATTATTATTTTATCAGCTTATGGTATGAACGAAACGTTTTTCTTCTCGATAAAGTTCACTCCACAAATTTAGAAAGATTTATTTGACTTTTCATATGTGGAACGAACTGACTGTTTTATGGAACGAAATGATCGGTTACCGTGCTGCACCTAGCAGACTACCGATGAACAAATTAAAATCTTTGTTACAGAAAACACGGAAAGTGACACTTTTTGTATGGAAAAGTATTCGGAAAAATACACCATTGTCGTCTGAAATTCATTGTTACGTTAAAAATAGACTGAATAGAAAAGGTTTACTCGGGTTAATTTTGGCCAATTTAAGCTTTGTACTGATATAGAGATGAATCCAGGACCTTCAGTTTATCTAGATGCTACAAAAACAGTTAATGCTCCATACTGTCAAGGAAATGTTACAATATTTGGGGAAAATGCTGGACAACAATGTGTCGCAATGAGTCTGTGCGCTTTGATTTACTAAGCCTGTAAGATAACAAAGATTATAATTACTTCAGTCGAAAATATGACTCAAATATATGATTATATTCTAGTCTGTCACTGCTTGCAAGACAATCTATGTTAATGTTAACAGAATTGCCAGGAATGGTTACAGTGTTTGAGCAATTTTTTAACCTTGAATACAGTGACAGTTATACTTGTAACATCCATCACTACTGTATGTGCCACTCACAGGATGCTGCATTTGAAACACTCTTGGCACTAAACTACAACTCATTCATTTTAAAGGTGGCAATTATTGGTGCTGGTATCTACAGTATTGAGGCTGGGGATTTAATGTATTTGATTCTCATGCTAGAGATATGTATCATAACAGTCATAGTGATGCATAAATTAGTACAATATTTTCAGACTCTACATAGGAATGAGGATATATATGAACTTAAAGGTGTACATGTTGCCACCCTGGAACCTCATCTTTCCTCAAGCAATGTTGAACATTTTTAGTATATCAAATGTTAATAGTTACCAATTATGTTCCTGTAAACAGTGTTGCCCTATAGCAGTTTATGCAATGTGTTACTCTCTTATTAATCCTTGTGGATACTGGACTTAAAAAACTTTATTTGCCCTTGTTAGTAACCAGAATACACTGTACAATGTGATGGGTGTGAAAACACATCTGTCAGTATCAATGGAGCTGAGATAAACCTTATTCTCCGGGCTGTAACCACTTATGTCCTATGTTGCAATTTGGCTCCAAGCATGTCTGCATTGGAGATGTGCATATTTTCAAACATTGTCACGAAATGACACTATAATTTTTGTTGTGGATTGGGACATACTGTATAAGCTGTGTGGTTCAGCAAACAAGTGGAGTAAAGGATTTGTCCTCTTTGGTAAGATATGATGACAGTTCTTTAGCTGCAGTAAGGCATGTTCAAAGTATCCTACCCGTAGTACGACCACGCCCAAATACACGCTCCCACAGCGTCTTGTTGTATATAAAGTGAATTTTAACAAATTATCATGAAACTTCGTTGGAACATTAAGGAAAACAACAGCTAACTGCAGAGTAAGTTTCATTGATCTTTATGTAGTATTTCCTAGAATTTTTAGGATCGTATTTTTACCCCATACAAACACTGTAAGTTTACTGGAACGTTACTGTGATACAATTATAGTGCCTGGGTAACCTGTGTCTGTATTACCCATTGACATACCCTCACCTTATTTATGGTAATATTGACTAGGGGTAATAATATAGCAAGACAAGACTTATTCAATACAGTGTAAAGGGATGAATTTGTGGAACTCTATACCAGAAGAGTATATTTTATATACTCTACTATATTTTTGAAAACTGTATTTGCCAGCAAGTTAACAAGGCAAAGAACACTGCAGATAAACAACACTCACCTTGATTGTGGCCACTGTTGACAGCATTTGTAAGAAGCGACAAAAAATGTAAGGAAAAACTTCCAAAGCATTCAAAACAGTGATTCCGAGTGTTTACAGTTTATTCAAGTAGAAGCAAGGCCATTTTCAGGTCCACTTTAAGTCACTGGTATTTTCTGCATTTTACTCTGACTAAGTCATGCTCATTTGGATATATGGTTTGAAAGATCTCCTTCCCTTGCCCAAATTATGTGCACTTTAGTTGTCTATGAGTGTTAGAACTGATTACCTCTTGAGTGGTGCAAGGGATCTGGATCAGCATCATGTGTGATAACAGACAGTTCAGGGGCAGGGCTCAAAATACATGTAATGGCTGGTTAAGGGACAATGTCTGGCCAGAAATGGTGACTTTAAAATTGACCAGCCAAAGACTTCACTCACTGGTCATGTTGACAGTCACACATGCACTCTCGTGGCTGAGAAACAGCCAAATCCTCACTTGTAATAATATTTTAGACTCAGCCAAATCCTCACCTGTAAATCGTAGACTTTGTCTTTTTGTTTAAAAAACACGTGTACATTCACCTTCTCCAGTAGAAAATTACACGTAAGGGTAAGTTAACTTTTTTCCCAATAAAATTATTATTTTGACCAGTCAGAAACAAGACTTGACTGGGCAAAAATTTCTTTGGCCTGTTATTGTGTTCCGCCACGTACTGAAAATAATTTTGAGCCTTGAGGGATGAATGTGTTAAGATTGTTCGTGGCTGTTGGGCGTATTTTTGTATATTTTTTCACAGGGTATTGATATTATGATCTGTGTTATTTTGTAGTTGGTTGCAAGAGGATGCTGATTTGTAGATGTGAATATTGTGAGGACAGTAATTACACCTGTGTTACAGATGGAGCATGCATGGTCACTCTAGACAAAGTTGTTCAAACTGGAGAAATTATGCACATGAAGGGTTGTACTCCTTCAGATTTTGGTGACAAGCTTTCATGTTACAATCATCCTACAGCAACCAACGTTGCCCATTGTTGTTACTATAACATGTGTAACACAGACATTACTCTTACTTTTCCACCAGCCTCAATGACTTTGCCATTTAAATCAGTTGGAGGTAAATCACTATTTTCATGCTGTAAATAAGACAATTTAAACTTGCTTAAAACTACATGTAGGAGCTCTGAGGAGCTGCAGGACAGATAATATTTAAAAGCAACAGTCAGGAAAAATCAAGCAAAATCTTAATTATTTTCATGGCTAGAGTTAAAAAAAAGACAATTTCTTTCTTTTTTTTTGTCCATGGATACCTTTCAGGCAGATAAGAAACCTGACGTGGATTGTTCCCGCCAGAAGCCTTTTGTTTGTGAGAGAGATCAGTTTTCGACGTCAGAGTCTCAGACTGCCCTAATTTTTAACCTGAAATTCTCTAAGATCAAGTTTCCTCGCATTTGCAAATGCCGCATGGAGAAATTTGGACATTTTCTATGAACAGAAAAATTCTCTTTCTTTCACTAGAAGAAACTTTCAGGGTAGTAGTGAGGCACGAAATAATGTAAAAATGAGGGATAGCTTTTCAGGATAACAAAAGCTTAAGTTCAGTACTCACTTTCAAAGCCAATCTTTAACATGTGGTTTAACTCCAAATTCCCTTCATTCTATTTAAATCACACGTTTAAACATTATTTTGTTTAAAACATACCGGGGAATTGGCTTAATTAGGTTGTGGAAGGAAATGTCTGTAAGACACCATCAAATTTCGTGAATTTTCATGGTAGGCCAATTATTGTCTAAGGGCATCATTTTTCATATATCTTGTAGGTTTCCCCATTGCAAAATTGCTTTTTTTTTAACCAAAGAGTGAGGCAAAGAGGTGAAACTGGGTAAATTTCAGCCATTTTGAAACACTGAACTCTACCAGCCGGCGACTCTGTGTGACATATGTTCGCTGACTGCACGTGACATAACATAGGTTTGGAGAGACGTAGCTGTCAAAATGACTGTCACAGAATCAGGATAGTAAGGCAATGCAAGGGTAACATTTTGATGCCAACAGTGTTTTGAAGAATAAAATATCAGTTGTGCTTTAGTTCTGGTACTCACGTTTTATTGAAAAATAAGAACTTTAAATTGGCAGTGGTAATTTGCTAAGGATGACATAACAGGCAGATATATCACCTTGCTACATCACGAAACAATGAAATTTGGATCCGTTAAATTAGTTATTTTGGTCACGCTTCACTGTATTTACCAGACTTCGATGCTTTTGTTTGGAGGCTGCCTTGAGGAACCCAATCCAATTTTCAGGGATGTGTTAGATGAATGTCTAAATTTGTGACTAAACAAGGACTGAGAAAATTTGGAGCTATACCACATGAAGTATATTGCCCAAAAAACAACTACGAAATTAAAGTTTTGTTGCTGTAAAACTTGTTATTCATTTTTTAATTATGTCATGTCAAAGAGTCTTGATATTGCTTTGACAGTATCTTCTAGTGAAAGAAGAAGAGTTGTTCTATTGATGGAAAGTATTCAAATTTCTCCTTGCATCTTTGTTTGCAAACGCGAGGAGTGTTGATGTTATCAAATTTCGAGTTTGAAATAAGGCCATTTTGGGACACCAACCACGAAAACATACGGCATTTTCTTAACTTTTCTTGAAAATAAAAGGCTTTTTGCTAGAACATTAACACTTTAAAGCTATTTATGGACAAAAAAGAAGGAAATCGATCTTTCAACTCTTGTCACTTGATGCTTGATATTTCCTGACCATTGTTCTTTATATTAAGCCTTGAGGTAGTATTTCTTGCCCTTTTGCCAACTTGGGGAGAAAACATGCTGTGTTTGCTCAAAAAGGCACAACAACAACAACAACAAAAATCTTTATTTTTCCTTAATTCTACTTTTTACACTTAGCCTAGATGGTTTTCATGAGAATAAATAATAGTAGCAGGAGAAAGCTGTAAAATTACAGGAGAATAATTAAAAAATATTCATAGGTTATCGAATGCTATCGAACGCTAGCCAGAGAATTCTGTGTAGTAAGCAGAGAATTCTCCGATGCCTAATGAACAGCCTGAGGTAGCTTGTGCTAATCTTTGCGGGCCAGTCAATTAATGTGTAAGGAATAATTTTTTTCTTTTGTTTAGTAGGATAATTATCTATAATACAATGTATATAAAATATAGATACAGGTGCTGTTCAGAGTGTACAGTGTACGAAAGTTAAGGAGAGAAAGAATTTACAGTGTACAAAGAATTTGATTATAATTATTGTAAAGTTTATGGAAAAAGCTTGGGGCATTTTATACATGCACCATAGCACTTATGAAATTTTCCACCTTGTTGGTGCAGCACTCATTGGGATTGGTGTCTATTTGGAAGGTTGTCAATGGTACCCTATGTATAAAAAGATCAATGTGATCAAGTGAGTGGTATAGAATCACAAACGGAACATTGACACACTACCGGTTAAAAGTACATTACTTGCCCTCTCATGAGACATGAATGGTCCGATTCTTGTAGCACAGATTATAATGTTCGCATCGTGTGTCTCTTTAAGTTTCTTGGCTAATATTCTTGTGCAATGTAAAAAATCTGTTGTAAAGAAGTAAAGAATGATCAAGCTTAATGTAGACACCTGTCCAAATGTACAACAAACACTTTTTTTAATGTCAGTCACTCAGATATTGTTGAATTATTTTTAGGTTCTGAACAGGGTAATACCAGTGAAATGAGTACAATAGCTGTTGCTGCAGCTATTGCTGTTCCAATGTGTGTAATATGCGTTTTGATCATGGCTTTTATTTGGTGGTACCAAAGGAGACAGAGAGAGCAACAAGATGCACGAGATGCACAAGGAACACTACAACGTTTAGAGGATGAAGCAGTTATCCCACCAGGACAGACATTGAAGGAGTTAATGGACATGTCAACAGGTAGGTTGGTAACAGGCAAATAAAAAATTAATGTCGTCATTTATTCACAGCAGAAACTGAGGTGAAGAGTTCATTTTGCAATTTCTTTAGCTATGTATTTTGTGGGATCAATGGGCAACAAACTGTTCTGTACAAGAAAGAGTTATTTTTTTAATTTCTGGCTACCTGAAGGTTAGGAAGGCACTGTGATGTTCAAATGTGTCATTATAATAATAACGACTTATTGACGAGATCAAGCAAAACTAACTACGAGAGATCGACTGGAGAACTGACAATTTGACTAACAATAGACGACTGTTTAACTGTGACAATAGACGGATCGAAACGCACCAATTACTGATTACGAGTCTTTATAGCCAATAACATCACGGCTTAACTAACAGACGACCAATAACATCGTGACTTAATTGACCAATCAGATCAATAACCAGAGTATAATACCATCAACTGATGTGATACAACTCACTTTGACTCTGAAGATGACTACCGCACAGGTTGTCGAAACGTCAGTCACTGTCAACAACAACAGTCCTATTCAGGACTACGTTCACCCGGACGATCAAACTCAACCTACTTTTTAAATGACTCCTGGGTTCAAACCTTTCACACTATAATAATAACTGTTATTTCCTCAGTCACTGCAGGCCAAAGGCCAAGCTGTAACTTAGCGAGACCTTGATTGTCTAGGATATCACAAAAACCGAAACTGATGATTGTTTTCATTGTCCATTGTTTTGAGGAAAATAACAAACACACTGTTGCACTAGAAACCTAAACTGATAATGGTATTGGAAATCATGCATTGTGCACAACCTACAGAGTCGTCAATTATCTGCTATCAGATAACTAACTAATCTATAGGTTGTGCTGATTTCCATAATTAGCTGTAGGCACTTAGTGAGTGAGAAGGATTTATGTGTTTAAAAACTTCTAACCAGTTTGAAAATAATTATTTTAACCCATTCACTCCTGAAGATTTTGCCAAAAAACATGTTTTGAAGCTAGTCGAGTGGTTTTCTGGTCACTGTCATGCTATAAAGAGCTAAACTCACCACAAACCCGTTTACCGGTCGTACTCTTCACGGCCTTCTGATCCAGATGCAAAATATCAGCTTGCGAAGTTCGGGCATGTGCAGAAAGCAAAATTTCGAAAAATTTCTTTTTCTCTCCTCCCCCCTTTTTTCACTTTTCTTGCTCATTTTTTTTCTCTTGCTGGGCAAGATTTTCATGGAGATTTACAGGTCAATCTTGCATGGTTTTTTGCCGTTTTCTTCGGTGTCCTTGACTGAATTGTGCCCATTCTGGTATGGTTTGAAAGATCTCTTCACTCTGCACAAGTTAGCGGACAAAGTTGGCCTTGACCTTTAAAACTGATGACGTCACGAGGTTTAGAACGGACGTGGATCTGCACGGGCGGTTCAGGGGCAAATGGGTTAAACCAGTTTGAAAAATCTTAACTGGTTTGAAATATTCAAACTAAAGATTAAATTTGAACCACAACATATAGGCGCAAGCTGCTGCATGTACAGTAGGATGTCTTCTTGGGATTTCGCTTTCTGGATGAAACCCCTGCCAGGGTTGTTAAAAAGTTTTGAAGTAGAAGGCTGAGTTGTCAAAGTAAGCGGCCAGTCCATGGATATGTTATTTAAAAAACGCCATCTGTAAAGAACTGCCAAGCAGAGTAGCCAGCCAATACTAACCATGCAAGTAGGTGGCGATTTTTGCCGGCAGCTGGCTATTTTTAACAACCCTGCGTGCAGGGGCAATGAGCTTGTTGCTTGACTGATCTCTTCAGGAACACCTTCATCAGACAGACCGCTTTCTGTTTCAAGAATCATAAAGTATATGCCATGGACTGTGACAAACGGCTTAAATTGCAATCCTCACTTACTTCTAAGCCTGCGTGCAGCCGGTCCACGTATTCGTAAATATAGTCCGCTCTATACAGAAGGTTTAGAGCGTCTGCGACACAGGCAATTACTTCTGTGATAAAATAAAATTTGCACTTTCGAAACGTATGTGCACACAAAGTAAGAATCAAACAGCTGACAAAATTTGCCGCTTGTTTGTGCTTTTGAAGCGAAAATGTGACCTTTTCGATGTTTGCACCTGGCTAAACTTACCACCGATTGATGAAAAGTAAACCAACAAGAACAAATGGCCTGTAATGTAATTTTGCTGCAGTGCAGTGCTAATAGTTTCGCGTCTAAAAGTGACCACAAATAGGATAGTCTTGGAGAAGCCCACTTCAGAAATCAAGACTTTTGCTTTTAGAAATGTTATGTCGCAGTGAATTATAAAGTTGCAAATTGCGTGTTGAAGCAAGCAGTTTTAAATTACACTTGACATATTATATAAAAATAAAAATCTAATACTCAAGTCCTTGGACTGTACCTTCACCTTCCAACTAAACATGTTGAGGCACAAAATAGCTGTTTTTCCTGTCAACCTTGCAAAAATTAACAGAAACTGTCACCAAATGAATGACCATTTCCCCTCCTCCTCTCACCCAATGCTGTTTTAAAAGGTAACATCAGAATTAAACATTGTAGTTGTACATTAAACATGTAGTTTCTCAACCAAAACAACCCCATTGCAAAGGGTTTTGGGAGGGCAGCTTTCTTTTCATTTGGGCATCGTCCAAATAGAGTAATCGAGATTGCTCGGTTTGATTCAAAGATGCAATAGGCATGCAATCTTTGCGAACATAAATGAGTCAAGTAAACAAGCCAAGCAATGTGAACAGGGTAAAAAACACGTTGGGAAAAAGCTCTGCTAGCAGGGTACTTGATCCCACTTTTCCCAGCAGTGTGGGAACGAAGAAATTAAAAGCGATGAATGTGTTAAGCAACGCAGGGATAATTTTCAGTACTATTTTGGAGGAAAAGATAAACTTAGTCTGAAGCTTATGGCATTTTTTACGTCACTCGCTTAAGAGCCGGCTGGGTTTTTCAGAAATTTGGAAGTATTAAGTTGAGGGATTAAATCTGTCAAAATATTTGGAATTTAAAACAGGTTTGGATCATACCCAAAATAGTTACTTGGCTTAAAGCGAATACATGTAAGTTATCTCTCAATTTGAATAAAACTAACTTTATGATTTTTCATCTGAGGCAAAAGAAAATTAATGCTAATGTTCCTCTTGTTATGGAATACTATAATCAAGCAAGTCGTGGAGAGCAAATTCTTAGGTACTACAGTCTGTATCATTGATCAGCACCTTTCCTGGAAATCTCATTTTAGTTTTTGTTTCTAAAAAGATCTCAAAACCTGAGGGGATTATTGCAGAAGCTCGCTATTATCTATCATACAAATCGTTGCCAACCTTATATTACTCTCTAGTATATCCCTACCTAACACACTGTAATGTTACCTGGTCCTCCACCTATTGCTCTAAACTAAACTGTATTTACCTTTTGCAAAAGCGCATAGTGAGGCTTATATCAAAAGCTCACTATCTAGCAAATACCGCCCCATTATTTAGGAAACTTAAAAGTCCTTGACATATATAACATTAATTCTTTTTCTGTGCAACATTTATGTGTTCCTGTCACCATAATCTTTTGTCTAGTAGCTTTCGTAACCTCTTTTTACGTAGTAACCAGGTTCACCATTATGAAACTCGACTAGCCACATCAAGCAGTTCAGTATCCTTTATCGAGGACTAACAATCTGGAATTCTTTGCCAGTTACACTAACCAGCTCCTCTTTCATATTTGTTTTCTAAAATATCTGAAAAATTATCTCATTAATAATTGTTCTGTTGCTTAAGTTTTGAGTTTTCTGCACACTCTGCAATCAAGTAAGCCTTTGTAATATAGCTCAAGGAAGCCTGTTAATATAAGGTCCCAGCTTCTCTATTGTTTATTGTTTATTGTCATTTTTGCCATACACACAAAATAGAAAAATAGAAAAGAAAAGATAAGGCAAGGAAGCCCAAGAAAGCCAATAAGGCTTGTGAATAGGACCACCTTTTAAGATTATAATACCCAATAAATTAATAGTTTTATTACAATGCTGACATCGGCAATTTAACTCTAAGTACGCATAATAGAAAATAATCATTAATCATTAAAATAGGATAAAAATAGAAAAGCCTGAACGTGTAAGTGCAAAAGAAAAAAAAAAGGTGAGAAAAAATAATGCAAGAATAAACAAGAAAAAGAAAAAAAAAGCGAAAGAAGCGAAAAACTACGCACAAGCATTATAGGAGAACTAAAGTGTGCTTAAACCAAGAAAAAATGACTTAAGTTCAGAAGTGAACAAAGCAGTACTAGAGGCATTTAGAATTTCAGAGCTAAGGGAATGAAATATTTTCGGCCCTTGAAAAGGAAGTGAAAATTTCCTTACATTTGTCCTACAGCAGGGCAAAAGGAAGGAATTCTTGTTCCTAGTGTTATATGAATGTATGTCACAGTTAAGCAAAAACATGTCATTGAAACTATCAGGAAGCAGGCCGTTTTTATAAAGGAACATAACTTTACCTATTTGGAGTTTGATAATGTCTTCAAATTTTAGAATTCGTAAGCTTACAAAGATAGAATTGGCATGTGCATCAAAAGAACTCCTGGAAACTATTCTAATAACCCGTTTCTGAAGATTAATCAAATCAAACACTTGAGATTTAACTGATAAGTTGAGCCCCACACAGTCGCACAGTGATGTAAATAAGGATAAACTAAACTATAATAGAGAGTACATAAGGAGGTCTTATTAAGGAAAAAACTTGATTTGTAAAATAATGCCCACTGATTTTGAGACTTTTCTTGCTACGTTTTGTATTTGAGATTTCCAAGATAAGTGTTCATCAAGTATAACTCCCAAAAACAGAACTTCATTTACACGATCAATTTCAATACCATTAATTGGAAAATGTAAGTCCAGTTTTTGCTAGTTTTGTTTTGTTTTAAATAGAATAAAATTAGATTTTTTTTATGTTAATAGAAAGCTTATTAGCCTGAAACCAGCTTGACAGCTTCTTCAATTCATTATTCACAATTTCCATCAGTTGATTTGGGTCGTTATGCGAAAAAAATATATTGGTATCATCGGCGAAAAGTATGAAATCCAAGGCCTTTGACACATTACACAAGTCATTAATGTATAACAAAAACAATAAAGGTCCTAAATCGATCCTTGAGGCACGCCACATTTGATGTATTTAGAGGAAGAATTATAGCCATTGTACTGTACAAATTGAGTTCTACAAGAAAGATAACTTTTGAACCACTTTAATGCAACACCACGAACCCCATAAAACTCTAGTTTAGCAAGTAGGATATCATGGTTCACAGTGTCGAAGGCTTTGGATAGGTCAATAAATGGACCCAAGGTAACTTTTCCTTGATCAATTACATCTGAGAGTTTATCATATAATTGAATTAACGCATAGGCAGTAGAGTGATTTTTCCTAAAACCATACTGATTACTAGAAAGGATGTTAAATTTATTCAAGAAATTGATCAAACGATTATAAACAATCCTTTCTAGAATCTTAGAAAAAGCCGGCAAAACAGAAACTGGTCTATAATTGGTAAACAGAGAGAGATCACCTGTTTTAAATAAAGGAACAACTCGGGCTATCTTCATTTGATCGGGAACGGTACCAGAACTTAAAGATAAATTCGTTATGTACATTAATGGTTGGACAATTAAATCTATTATTTCTTTAATTACGTTCATAGTAATTTGGTCATAGCCTGCAGCAGTTCCTGCACGAAAACTAGCAGAAATTTCAATAATTTCCTGCTCAGTAGTTGGTTGTAGGTATAACGAATTCATAAATGCTCCAGAAAGAAAAGAACGGTGAGAAGTGAGACAAGGTGGAATTGAGTTCGCTTAATTAGGTCCGATATTTGTGAAGTATGCACAGAAATGGTCCGCGATCTGAGTTGGATCGGATATTTCGGGTTTACCTCGGTGTAAGAACCTGTGAACTTTTTCTTTGTTTTGTACCTTTTGTTTTTCTAGGTTTTATTGTGTTGACTACTTTTTCTTTGTTTTACGTCACCGGTGAGTTTAACAGGTTCTTTCACCGTGGATGAGCCGATATTTCCTTGTCATCAACATTAAACGTCGTTGGTAAATTACTCTTACTTTTTTTGTTATTAATTACTTCATTGAGTATAGTCCAAGTTGATTTCATATTTGATTAAAACTAATTAATTTATTTCTGTATTTTTTGTATTGATTTTTGCGGTCAGAAGAGGGATTACAGAGATAGCGCTTATATAAAATATTTTTCCTTTTTATGGATTTGAGAAGACCCTTGGACAACCAACTCTAGTTCAAATGACCATTTCTTGCCTTTACCTTTTTCAGAGGGAAGCACTTATTATATGAAGCAATATATTTGCTCAAAAAAGTTTCATAAGCGGAATTTGGGTCATTGTGTCCAGTAACGTCATCCCAATTAACAGTTTGAAGTTCGGCTTTAAATGCAGCCATATTGTTTGCATTTTGATCACGGAAGGTGACATAAATAATTTTACTTGTATTCTTACAATGATCAGATAATATTGTGAAAATAGGAAGATGGTCAGAAATGTCAGTAAACAGCAAACCACTAGCAGAACAATTGTTTGGGTCGTTTGCAAAGATATTATCAATTAGCGTAGCTGTGTTTGAGGTTATTCTTGTTGGCCGTGAGATCAATGGGAAAAACGATCTGGAAAACATTATGTCTAAAAATTCACCTGTTTTGTCATGAGACTGATGCTTCATTGAGTCTATATTCCAATCGGCCATAATATAGCACTTTTTATTCTCTTGAGAAATTCGAATCAGAAGCACCAATCAGAAGCCAGAACGGCGGCGACCGTTTGGAACTGGTCTGGTAAGACATTGTCCCCAGGGGCTCTTCTCCCCGTTCTCTACTTTTCTTCGTACCATATATTTTTCCGCCCGTTTAGACTTTTCCTCGTCCCCACTATCTGCCCCTGGGTCTCCGAGGATGTATTATTATGTGATGTGAGTGACAAACAAAACAAGCAGTCGCCAGTTTGATTTGAAACCCCTGAGAGTAGATAGTAGTATGGTGCAGACTTAGAAAATAGTTAAAACTGTCTCAAGAGTTTTGTGTGATTGTGTTTTATTTTGAAATACATTTTTAACTGAACATTGTTTTTTTTTTGGCAGGAAGTGGCTCTGGATTGCCTCTTTTAGTTCAACGGACGATAGCTAGACAAATTCATCTGGTGGGAGTCATTGGTAAAGGAAGATTTGGTGAAGTTTACAAAGGGCTGTGGAGGGGTCAGAGTGTTGCAGTCAAGATTTTCTCATCTCGAGATGAGTGCTCTTGGTTTCGTGAAGCAGAAATCTATCAGACAACCATGTTGCGGCATGAAAATTTGTTAGGTATGACAATGTATGTTCATTTGTATACTCTTACTGTTTTTCCTTTTTTAAATAATAATTATATACTTTCACTTGATTTGACCTGAGTGGAATGCTTTTAAACTAGTTAAAATTAAAAGAGGCTCAAATGTATTTATTAGAGGGTTGGTTATGTTTTTTAATTGTACAATGAAGAATGGTGGATCTTTATTTTCAAAAAAATGTTTTCTTTTTAAAACATCATGGAGGGTGAAACTTACCTGTAGACATCTTCTATTTTATCATTCTTGCTGTGTATTTGTTCCCTGCTTTCTAAACAAGTTAATCTTAACAAAGCTGCATTTACCAAAATTTCCTTTCAGTGTTAGCATTTTAGATTCCCATTATAGGAGAAAATATATCCGCCAAGTCCAGCATTTCCAAGCATACATTTTTCAGCTGCAATGAAAACCCTTGTGCTTTGTAATTATTTTATTCAAGTCTATCACATATACACAAGTAGTTTGCCACTTGGGGACAATAAGAAGAATAATATGAGCATACAGCTCTCTATATAGAATACTTCATGGAAAGTGCGTGCGTACGGTATTTGCACATGAGTTGTTGGCATATCAGAAATCAAACAAGTGAGCGCAGCAAATGAGTGAGATTTCTGATACAAAAACAGTGAGTGCATAAATACAGTGCAAAGCGCTTTCCATGTGGCATTGTGTGTATTATAATTGTACATATTGAGACATTCATCATTTTGCCAGCCTGTTATTTCAAATCTTCCCAAACTCCTAAAATGCCAAAATATGCTTCTACACTCTGTGAAATGACCATGAAAACAAAGTATGTTAAGCTTAGTACAGTGAAACCTCTATTAAGCCGACCCCCAATTAAGCGGACACCCTCTATTAAACAGACACTAAACTGGGTCTCAAAATTAACGTCTCATATTTCCCTTTATAACAAACCCCTATTCAGCGGCACCTCTATTAAGGAGACACAGACACTAAAATAAATTATTGTATTTGGCTAATTTCTATTGTTTAAGACCTCTGTTAAACGGACTTCGGACCAAATTGACAATAGTAGTATTGGATTACATCCTTGAAATACGTACTGTAGTCAAAATAAATCAATACATTTAGCTGTCAGTAAACTGTGGATTAAACCGATATCCAGCCAAGATTGTCATCCGCGATCAATGTTCAGCTAAATGTCTTGCACAAAGTACAGAAGTTTATCATAGTACAGAGTAACAATTGAATGTTAACTAATCGTTAGCAAAACATTGCATAACTTTTACAAACCTCTATTAAGCGGATATTTGGGAAGGTCCTGAAGGTGTCTACTTAATAGAGGTTTCAATGTAGTAAGAAACGCTTGCTAAAGTAGTACAGCTGTATTTACTTTTTTTCTGAATGTACAAATAAGAATAAACCATTTCGAGTAAATTGACCTGTTTGAATATAAATAGAAGCTAGGTTAGAGGCAAAAAGTGGGCGGAATTGCTTTTCATTGAAATTCATAGACCTAATGAAAAGGTATTCTAATCGGGACGTTAAACTGTCCTCCCAACCAGAATGTGCAGAATTTTGTTGGCAGCATAGATCACCTTATTAAAATAAGAACTGTTACCTAATGGGTGACTTTAATTTGAATTTGTTGAGGCATTATTATACGCGACTTACACTACTGGCAAATTTGAAGATGTGATGTTTTCCAGATCGTTTGTTCTACTGATAACAACGCCAACTAGACTCACCTCGCAGATAGCCACCCTAACCAATAATATTTTTACAAATAATTTTGATGACATTGCTAAGTCTGGTCTTCTAGTAACTGACGTTTCTGATCAACTCCCTATATTTTCATTAGTTCATTCAGCACAATCTAAGACTTTAACCAATTACCGATAGATCTCGTGCCGTGAAATAAACCCTGTCATAACACTGATAAATTTGAAGATGAATTGAACAACATTAACTGGTTGAAACCACCCAGTTTTAATGATCCTCTTCAAGTTTATGTAAGATTCCTGGAAACGTTTTCTATTTTGAGTATAACAAACTTGATGTTTCCTATTAAAAAGAAAAAGGGCACGACGTCAAGCTGTTAAGAAACTTTGGATAACTGCAGGCCTCCTAAAATCTATAAAGAAAAACAACATATTGTATAGGCAGTTTCTCAAAAACCCAACTCATGAACATGAACAGCTCTATAAGAAGTATAAAAACAAATTGAATCATTTATTAAGAATCTCAAAACGTTTATACTACGAAAACAAATTAATTAGGTAATTAAATCCAGTGCTAAAGGTACATGGAGAATACTCAATGAGGTACTTAATCGAAGAAAAAATTCTTCTGATCTTCCTTCTTCGTTTATTATTGGCAATGTTGTGAGTGACGCCCCGACTGAAATTGCTAACAAATTCTCCTATTGTTTCTCCAATATTGACCCTAAACTTGCTGAAAAAATTCCTGACTCGAATGACACTTACACACGCTTTTTACCACCAAATGTTTCTTGATCCCGCGTTTAGCCAGGAAATAATCAATATTTTTGGCATTTTTCTTGATCTTTCCAAGGCTTTTGACACAATTAATCATGAAATTCTATAAGAAAAACTCTGCGGGACTGCTCTAGATTGGTGAAAAGTTAACTTTCTAACAGAAAACAATTTGTTCAATACAACAGACATTGATGTGAAGTATATGAAATAATTCATTTTGAACTGCGGTCGTAGATGAAAGTGAAGAATGATCATCGCAGTTCAAAATGAATTATTTCATATACTTCACATCATTTCACTCCTCACGGGAGATATGAACTCAATAAATTGACCTCGCTCCCAATGTGTGGCTTCATAGCTCAGTTGGTAGAGCAACGCACCGGCAACGCGGAGGTCACGGGTTCGAATCCCGCTGAAGCCCTGATTTTTTTCAGGCTTCTTCTTTCCAATTGCTTAAATTGGAAAATTTACTGCGATGATCATTCTTCACTTTCAACAACAGTCATTGTTCTTCTACCCAATGTGTTCATTGTAGGGACCCACAAGGTTCCATTCTTGGACCTTTGTTGCTTTTGATTTACAGTATGTTAATGATATTTATGATGTGTCAAAAGAATTGGAATTTATTTTATTTGCCGATGATACTTATGTCTTCCTTGGTTTAAAAAGCGATTAAAGATTTTGTAGAATTGCTTACAGTTAGAGTTCAGGTTATTGCACACCTTTTGCCAATATGACCTAATTGATTTGCGTCTTAACTTTGTAGCCTCATTGCGCCTCTCTTCGTTCAGGTCTCAATCCATCTAGGTTGAGATCCCCAACAACTATAACAAAATTTTTTTAAAGTGAAGCAAAGGTGCAGATGTCGTTTAGTTCCTTCTCTAACCTGAGTAGTATTGCTCACCGATAGATTTTGGGGGTCTGTAGATTCCCACTACTTGTGCATCGTATTTTCCAAATTTGGCTTCAACGATTAATGGTTCAATAGTTAAAAATTTACGGTGAAGTGGTAATTTCTTGGATGGTATTCTCCGAGATATAAATACCATAATACCAACCCACCCTTGGTACGGTCACTACGGTAGATGCCATAGCCACTGATTTGGAAATGAGCTGTAGGATAAGATGCATCAGTTTTTCTTTTTTTTTAAGAAAGAAGACTTGTGCTTTAAATTCTTTCATAAGCTTTTTCACTTCCTCAAATTTATTTTGGATTCCATTGATGTTCAAAATGCATTACAATAATCTCTCGGTCATCATCGTTCCTTGATTTAATAACTTCAGGGAAGGAATTCGCACTGGTGTTTGACAAGTTCGACGTGTTCAGTGTCTGTACATAATATTCGCCTTCGTCCGACAAAATTGCTGCATCAGCAAAAGGTAGGGCGGTTAGAAAACATGCTGGGCAAATCCAGTTGAACTGATCCGTTTGCTGGAGGTGTTTGTACTCCCTGAGCTTCACTTGATACCTTGTTTTTTTCGTATTATTGTTACTCTACCTTCACCGTTCAGTTAAATTAACTTTTGTAATTTAATAGGGAAAGCCCACGTTGTATAAGCCTCATGGTTTCTTTGGGCTTTCCTGCCATTTCCTGACAATTCTTGTCATCGATTTCTATAAAATAAGTAAACTAAACTGGACTAAATAAACTTAGCCTAGCGTTTAAATTTTAAATTTGAACAGTATTTTGTGCAGACTGCTTTTTATGGTCTCAATATTGTCTTTAAACGTGCAGATACAAAACTAGAGTTCCCTTACGTTTTTGAGCTATTTTGAAAAAATAGCTCATATGTCAGTGGTGTAAGCGTATGTATCTTTGTGGCTCTGTGGCTTTGTGGCTTTGTGGCTTTGTATGTTGGGATGTTTGTTGCAAGAGCCAATAAGGTTGAAGGTACTATGAGTTGATGCTCAGGAACCAATGAGATCTTGGCATCCATTTAAACATGGCATTGGTAAAGGTCGAACAAGGGCACTTTGAGACCGCCATCTTGATCCTTCACAATTTTTTCGTCTTTTATTACGGGTACAGGTGTTTGGAAGCATTACATAAAATATCTTCATGATTCAAACGCTATGAACAGTGATGCAGCTGTTGAAGGGTTCATATCATTTCTACCTAATTCGGCCATCGGTACAACGCACGTCAGTATGAGTTCTGTTTCACCTGCTACAACTGGGTAAAGTATAAAAGATCATATATTTTCAAATCTCTTCCAATGAAGCAATAATTGATATTTAGATATAGACTTCAATTCGAAAGCATGCGCCCTATAAAATGTGGTTTTAGAAGTTTAAAAGGCAGGACTTTTTTTCTGAAAGCTGTATCGAGTATTGTTAATCCCGTAAACAAGCTTTAAAAATATTATTCTCTCGCTTACAAAGTTCAACCGACCTTTTTCGTTCTATTTAGTAAAGATGCGTGACTTATGTACAAATAGTAGCGTTAAAGAATAAAATTGGAAGAAGCTAGTTGACACAATAATTAGATACTGTTAAATTCAGTGGAGTAACATGATATAAGTAGAAATATATTTCGGCAGTTTGATAATTTTCTTGGAAGTAAATAAATGATAGGCTATCAACCTTGACATTGCATGAAACATAATTTAATTGCAGATGTTGTAATAAAGCCGAGGTGATTTCTTAAAATCGTTTGAGAAAATTTTGTAGTAAAACAATTTGCCTTTTTTTTACGTACGAATTGTAAAAGGGCGAAAGACCAACATCTTCACGTGCAAATTGTGTAGGTGAGTTATTTTTATAATTCTGTTTACTAGATTACTGTGTGATAACTCGAATTTCCTCACGTACGAACGACGAAAGGGGGCAAAGTCCAACACTTTCACGTGCCAGCTGTGTGACTGTACATCTCATGCAGATTGGCTTTTCACAATAACAATAGTAACTCGGATGTATGAAGACCTGTTTCGTTTAGTAACCAATGCCTTAAAAAAAGCTCTTGTCTTTTAAGAAGCAATGGCTTTTAAAACATGACGAAATAAGTTATCGGAGTTAAAGACTGTTTCACAAATGTTAATAGATGTTAGGTTATCAACCTTGACGTTGGATGAAACATAATTTAATTGCAGATGTTATAATGAAGCCGAGGTGATTTCTTAAAATCGTTTGAGAAAATTTTGTAGTAAAACAATTTGCCTTTTTTTTACGTACGAATTGTAAAAGGGCGAAAGACCAACATCTTCACGTGCAAATTGTGTAGGTGAGTTATTTTTAGAATTCTGTTTACTAGTTTACTGTGTGATAACTCGAATTCCCTCACGTACGAACGACGAAAGGGGGCAAAGTCCAACACTTTCACGTGCCAGCTGTGTGACTGTACATCTCATGCAGATTGGCTTTTCACAATGATAAATAGTAACTTGGACGTATGAAGACCTGTTTCCTTTTGAAACCAAATCCTTAAAAAAGGCTCTTGTCTTCTGAGAAGAAGAAATAAGTTGTCGGAGTTAAAGACTGTTTCACTGAGTAGAATCGCACGTGAAAACCTCGTGAATTATGATGATGCAACCATCTATCACAGTGATAAAAATCCTGGTATTTCGTAACTATTCAGTATTCGATGAGTCACATTTTGGCTTAAGAAACTCTGAGGAAACCTTAGAGTTTTCCTTCTAATCAACGTTTGGTGAGTAGAAATTTATTTCACTTAAACGATTTGTTTAACTTGCACCAGATGTAACAGGGAAAGACAGAAGAAATTGAATATATAGCTTGAAGATCGATTCAGCTGAGCGTTTCGAGTTTTCATTTATGTACCGCAATACGCAATTTCGCACAAAAACCCAATCTACATTTAGGATGAAAGAGGTAGATTCATCACTTTTGGTAAGGTTACATCGAAGCATTAAAGTTACACTGAAGCATTCAAAATAGCTTATGCACGTTTAACGTGCCTATGTTTTACTGAGGGAATATGTCATAGGATTTCAAAGTTGCATGGATTTAGTACATTTTTTGTGATAATGCAGGTTTAAGTAGTTGCTGACACATGTATCTCCATCGTCTTTATACCTACAAGAAAATTAATAACATTTTTTCCTAAAGGCCCACCGTTCCTCATTAAAGATGCCAAAAATCATCGAAATCTGTTAATAATAAAAAGTTTCAGGCCACCTTAACCTTGCATTTTGGACCGCTGACCTGTTCTCTATTTTAAAACACTCTGCTTTTGCGTTACAATAAACTTTAGTTGTGCAGCCCTCCAGGAAGGACTTTATATATTCGCAAGAGCATTTGAAACGATAACTCAGTTATGGAATTTTGTTTAGGGAGGCGGGAAGGGGCCAAACAGGGCTATTAGGGAAATAAAATACATACATCTTACTAGTGAGAACGTACTGTTCATGAACAGGATAGTGCAAAGAGAAGCCACGGACTATTTGTCTTGAAACACTAACAAGTTAGAACCATAGTAATATGCAGCTGACACAGAGTTTACTGACAATACAAATTAATGTTGTTCAAAGATGCTTGGAAAGTAACGTTTTAATTAATAGTGTTAAATTAATTATCCTCTCAGGCTTTGTAGCAGCTGATAATAAAGATAATGGTGCGTGGACCCAGCTGTGGCTTGTAACTGACTACATGGAGAGAGGGTCTTTGTATGACTACCTTCAGGTTGTTACTTTGAATGTTGAGGCAATGCTTAAGTTATGTGTCTCTATTGCGAGTGGATTAGCACATCTCCATATAGAGATTGTTAGTACCCAGGGTAAACCTGCGATTGCACATCGGGACTTGAAAAGCAAGAACATTCTTGTGAAGAGAAATGGTAAGGAGGTGGATTTAATAACTTCAACAAGTCATTATCAAAAGGATATCACAATATAAACTGAATGGCAGGTGCCCAGAGAAACAGTTTTGTTTCTTTAGACCCCTCAGAAAGCAAAACTAACTGGTTTCCCAAGAGACCTGACATTAATTTTTTTGCCTTATTCCTAGGCTTTCACTTCAAAAGTAGCAAAGCATAAGTAGAGCGAATCAAAACAATGATGGTACTTGTAAGAACAAAAATTTGATTTTTAAAATCGCCAAATGGATGATATTCCTTTCTTTCTTAACTTTACTTAGGAGGTGTTCTTTGCATCTTTTTCCTCCACTAGCTGCTGTTTCTCTTCTGGGATAACTTGGAAATTTGTTGCTTTTTAGTTTAAGGTTTTTATGGGTGGTTTTTTGTTTTCATTCACGAGGGTGAAAACTGGCAGTGTTTTTTTTTCCCGCCTTCTGTCACGTCACTTTCCACCATGCTTTGGTCACGTGATGTTGTATCCTGAGGGGGATACAATTGCTCAAAATGAACGTATCAAGATCGGGATACATTTGATTTTAGTCAAGGAAGTCCCTATTTAGTTGAGTGAAAGCCTACATCTGTAGGAATATAGGAATATCTGTTTTTTTATTTTAGATGGCTCCAAGCCATGGAAAGGTTACCTTTTTTATAACTAACTACCTCATGACATAGTTAACCGACTAGCTAATAACACTGATAAGCAGACTGTCCCAGGAGCACACTGATTCTTAACATCTCATTGTTATGAGATTTTGAAAACTCTTAGTGTTCCATTCATCTCAAAATATTTTTTTTACATTTTAAGTATGACTGGACTACCAGCAATTTGACTAACAATAAACGACTGTTAAACTGTGACAAAAGACAGATCGAAACGCCCAATGGACATTTCGAGTCTTCATAGCCATCAGCATCATGGCTTAAGTGACAGTCAATCGTGACTTAATTGACCAATCAGGTGAAAAACCAGTGACAGTTTAATACCATCGTCTGACGTTATGCAACTCACATTGACCCTGAAGATGACTACCACGCGGGTTGTTGGAACGTCAGTCACTGTCAACAACAGTCCTATTCAGGACTATGTTCACCTGGACGATCATCCTCAACCTACTTATATAAAGTATGATAATTATGCTGAGATTAGTGACTGACTGGCTAAACATCCTATTTATGATTTTAGTCCATGTTCAGCTGCCTGGAGTAACTGCTCTCTCTGTCTCCTCTTTAAACTCCTTTGTCTTCAGAGGAATACTGGAGAGTGATTTCTGACTTTCCTCATGCCTCTTTTTTCTTATATGCTCCTAAATACAGTGAATTCCTTTTGCTTTGTTAAGTACAGGAAACGTGTTTTCTTCGTTGTGTGCTCCCAAATGCCTCAAAAGAGTATTACTTTAGACCATCTTACTGTAGGGCCGTTTTTATTACTAATTTTAAAGGTGCCATGCCCATAGGGCAACTCAGGGGAATGCACTTTACTGGTCTATACTGTCACTAAACTTTTCAGTTCTTCTCCTTCTCTACTGCAACCTAATTCTGTTGAAATGCTATCGTTTTTTCCCTTGCATTTGTAAGTTTAAATTAATTATGTGGACAAGTTTATATTGAAGAAGCAAAACTGAGTTCAGAGTACCTAACATTTTGTACACTTGTGCTCATTTCACTTTATTCATAACTTACAATGTAATAACTAGATTTGCTATACGTTTTGCATTGAGTAGTGGCAGAAACTCATAAGGGGTTTTCAACCCCTTATGGGTTTCTGGTAGTGGTCAAGCAATTTCTTGGAAATAATTATTTGAAGGAAGGAATGTCAAACTACAGTTTACATGTATCAGTATGACAAAGAGAATTTGTTTCCTTGTTTGGTAGGGACATGTTGTATAGGTGATTTGGGACTTGCTGTGCGTCACAACTCAGCTAATGATACAGTGGATGTGCCACATGGCAACAAAGTTGGCACTAAACGTTACATGGCACCAGAGTTTCTTGAAGACAACTTTCATGTGCGACATTTCGATGCCTACAAGCGTGGTGATGTGTATGCCTTTGGTCTTGTATTGTGGGAGATAGCTAGGAGGTGTGTGTCAGGAGGCACCTGTGATGAATATCAATTACCGTACTATGACAGAGTTCCATCGGATCCCAGCGTTGAAGACATGAGGAAAGTGGTTTGTATCGAAAATTTCAGGCCAGTTGTTCCTGCCAGATGGAGTCAAGATCAGGTACTTTATTTTAACTGACATTTATCAGCTTCTTGTACAACTTCCTGTCGGTATTGTGAATCTTAGACAATAAATTGTATTATTACTTAATTGCCGCAAAATGTGACCTTCTTTGAATAAAAACAAAATTTCAGATTTTGTACACTTTATCAGAAAGACCTGTTAAATGATGAACTTCTGACGAGTGACAAACCAAGTGACTAATGTCCCAAACTATCGCCATCTTTCACCAGTGACCTCCCATAGCTATTAATTTTAATCAGAGGGATTGTTTATTTACTCAAGAGTTGCATAAGCCAACAGCTGTACTAAAGAGAAGGCAAGGTTTTTTTACTTCAGAGGCAATGCAGACAATTGGTAGTTTTTATTGTTATTATTGCACTTCAATCTATGAAAAACAAAGGGGACAAAAGGTTGAAGAAGAAGTGGGAGAAAAGATGAAAAGACTACAGCTTTGTAAAACAATCAATATTCACTTTACACCTTTTTTGTCTTAAATACTTCATCAAAGACGGTGCCACATTTCTGAAGTTAATTTTAAAAATAAAGATTTTGATGTACAGTGGAGACCCGCCTTACGACCACCTCGGTAATACGGTCGCCTCGTTAATACGGCCAACAGCCACATTTTAAAGTCCCAAACAGTAGAATCTTTTATAATTTCACCCCGTTAATGAGGCCACTCGTTCGAAATTTAGAAAATTAAAAATTTAATGCTTGAGCCTGATCTTGTATTGTTTTTTGAACTAAGGTATACGTAAAATGCATTTGTGGCGGTTTAATAGCCGACTTTTAGAAGTGTTATTTTTACTTAAGGAAAGTTTGAAGTAGTTTTTACAATTACCGTACGTGAATTTACATTCCCGGTGTTTGTTAAAGAGAACAGTTGTTCAAAAAGTGGGAATGCGATATATGGTGTATTTGTTGTTACAGCCCTTAAGTCATGAACTTTGACCCTGCCCCCAGTAATACGGCCAAATATTTTTACCCATTGTATATTTGTGAGGCTAGACACTCTTAATAAACTTAGATAACTCAGCACTCTCTTGGTAAATAAGTTCAATATGTGCTTGTGTATACCAGTAAGGGCTGCCAATTTAAAAATTATTCAGTGCCATGAACTTAACGCTCACCCGCCGATACATGTAATGATTGTTATTATGGACATTGTGTCAATACACTTGATTCCGTTATTCTCGCACTTACACACTGCATGTAAATTTGTTTTTGATCTGAGATGGTAAGTCTTCATACAACTGTTATCATTTCCCATATTCAGCGCATTTTTTTGTCATATGAACTCCATCACCAGGAACCGCGTCTTTCTCTTGCGTATTCCTCCATTTTATGCAGTTTCTCCACGAGAAGACTCACAACTGTTACTCTTGCTCTACAGGCACTGCAGTCTGTTTCAAAGGTTATGAAGGAATGTTGGTATGGAAACAGTGCTGCACGACTAACAGCCTTGAGAATCAAAAAGACTCTGACAGCTCTCTGTCAGGCTCATGATGTGGATATCATGGTGTAATAATCCTGCTAGCATATGGAAATCACAACCTAAATATTCTGCAAGCAGATAATTGAAATCATGCTCGAAGCATCCTCCTGGCATGTGGATATCTTGCTTAAATGATCTTCCTACAGTGTACAGTCATGTAGCATGCGGATATCCTGTCCAAGTATCCTCTTGGCAAGTGAATGTTTTGTACATGTGGATTACAGGCAACAAACATTGTATCTACACGAACAACGTGGGCATGTACCACACTACTGCTAAAGGTACAATGAAGAAGCTAGCACCACCAGTAAGACACTGTACAGCACATTTCTCGTACTAATCTAGGTGAAAAACAGACCCCAATGTTTGGGGCAGTTCATTCAAACAAAGTTCTTTTCGAATATTATTAGCCACACATGGACCCTTGCCATTCACCTTCCCCCAAACACTTTGTCGTTACATTTAGTTTATTCACTAAATTGAAATGTGTTCCTCAATTATTAGTACATATCAAAACCATTAGATATCATATCCCTTTCATAAGTAGGTGTAATGCGATTGTCCGGAAGAGTGTAGTCCAGAATAGGACTGCCGTCGACAATGTCTGACATTGCGACAGCCTGTGCCGAAGTCATACTCAGAGTGAAACTCAAAGTGACGTGGTGTTATTGACTGCTTGTTAGCCAATTACATCACTGCTTTACCGGCAGACGACCAATAAAATCGCCATTTACTTGACTAATCAGGTCAATAAAAAAAGGCAAATACTATCAACTGATGTTGCACAACACACTTTGTCTCAGATGATATTGTGAAATGTCTGCAGTAGTCATATTTAGCACTACAGTCGCCACACCGTTCACCTACTTTTGACTCGGCTCCTGGGCTCAAGCCATTTTCAAATCCCAGCCAGCTGGGTTATTGGGCAAAGTGGATGGAACAAAGAAAACTTGTTTATGAAATTCAGGAGAAAAATAGATAATTAGTTTCAAGTCCTCTCTGGAACTTGTGTTGGTAACCAGATGTCAAGAAGGGCATCATTTATTGGGCTGGTGCCAGCATTTTATGTATCATATGTTCTTAACAGAGTACTTTAAGTACAGTACTTTTTTCGTTGGTCTACGGAACAGCATAGAGTTTTTTCTTAAGGGACACTAAAAGTGTTGAAGTGTACTTATGTTATGATGGTAGATTTGTGGTCAAAAATTAAGGTTTTTTTTTCTTGTATGAAGTTATTTTTTTTATGTCGATTGTAGTTGACTATTATATTATTGCTGCTACTAAAAGCATTTTTTGAAATAAAGTTTAATTATTTATTGCAGAAACCAATTAACTAGTTTCCAGTAATAATGTCCGATTATTATTGCAAAACCTGATCCTGTTATTTTAGTATTTTCGGTTGTTTTTTCCTTTTCTTCCAAGAAATATTTTTCTGAATGCGACTACTCCATTGTCTTCCCCTGTAATTAACTAACTCGACCCTTTCAGAGCAGCGAACTTCGCCAAAAAAAAACTTAAATGAGCTAAAAAATAAGAATTTTTTAATTACTATCTTTACCGATAAAACATAAAAGATTTTTGACCCAGGCTCAGTTTAGCCTACGAATGATGCAGCCGTCGCTCCTCAGACGGCTGTATCTCAGGAAAAGGTCAGTAGTTACGTTAACTAATGATGGTACACATCCTTGTTCACGTTTCCACTTACTTTAAACTCTTAAATGAAATCCCATTTGATAAAGCAAGATAATCACACGCCTCAGAAGTTTGGCCACGGTTGTGAGTAAGGCACGTATTATTCGAAAATGGCTGACCCATGATGGTAATTGAAACGAAAGTAACTGGCCTTAGATTTTTAAGACAAACGAAAAAGAGAGAAGGAAAGTAGATGTGGGGTCTTTGGAAAAGTATCCGATAATTGCTGGTGAGCAATATGGTGGACGGCTACGTTTTCCAGCCGTCCCACCATCGACGCTAAAATTGTTGACGATGGTAGCAAATATCACTTTCGAGCAGGTGAAAAATCTTTAAACCGGGAGCTTGCTCCTGTAAATGTAAAATTGGAGGAACTATCTAACCAACTGAATGAAATAGATGCAAGGGTAAAGTTTTTGAAAGACACTGAACATTGACGGGCTATTGAACAAGATAAAGAGCACGAATGAAAATGTTACTAGCCATTCGTCGGACATGGCAAACATTAAAATGAACATGAAGAGAGTGGAGAAACGTGCTACTGATGAATGAACGAATGAATGAATGAAGCTTCATTTAATCTCGGGTTTGATGAGGTTGATTAGACCTCTAGCAAAAATGTGCTGATAAGCCCGAGAAATAAAATATAATAATAATAAGGAAAAAAAGGGAAATGCAAAAACTTATTTACAGTATAAAGCCTAAAATTACGTGATGTAGCTATTTACATTAGAGCAGTAGAAAACGTTTTCCGTGTTTACATAGCCTGATATAAACACGAGAGGGAATGGGAGAATTCGAGACAGTTGCATAACTGTCGAGAATTCTGCAAACACAGGAAAAAAGTTTTCTATTGCTTCTATAAAATAACATTACCGAGAAAAAAACTCAGAAACTCTTTGTTGTGGCACTGATTAAAACAGAAATTCTTACCAGTCCCAAAGTCTTGTACGCGAAGTCTTACACGCGTAATCAGTTCTTGTTTTGCAAAAAGATGCTTTCCAAAATACAGATTTTTCCAGGGCCGTAGCCAGAGTTCAGTACAAGACGAGGCAAGCTTCGAGCGCCCAAGGCGCGAGCCGCTAGGGGGGTCTGGGGGCATGCCCCCCCCCCCCCCCCGGCAGAAAATTTTGAAATATGCTCTCGTAAGCATTTTCTGTGGCATTTTTCTTCAGAAAAGTCAATCTTGGGCAAGTGTAGAAGTTCCGGCTTTTTTATTGCTTAGCGATACTGGTGCCAAGTTAATGACTATCTGCATTTTAAAACATTTGAAAATCCGCTTCTCACAGTTCACATGAAACAAATTAACCTCATTAAAATGCTTTTCCCCTCAATTCATTCCCCTTATATTAGCTGGATCCAATTTTTTTCTGGAGATTTTTTTCTCAATTAAACGTTTCTTCAAAAAGAATGTCAGGTTAAGCGAAAAAATTGACACAGCTTGTTTGTAAAGATTTTCCAAGTTTCAGCCGACGGCGAAGGAATGGGTAAATAAAGCAACCTTGTCGAGTTTTGAACTCAAAAAAGTTTTCAAATTTTTGCTTACGTGATTAGCGCGCGAAAAGCAAAACATCTTGATGTCACAACCATGTTTACATACTCTCATGCAAACACGACTCTCGGCCAATCAGAGCGCGCGTACTATCTTTGCTATTTTATAAAATAGAATATAGATATTATTGAGAATTAGCTAGAACCTTAGCTGGCGGTCCACCACTTTTTTAAAAGCTGACAATGTACTTAGGGATCTTATGTTTAAGGTTAAGAGAAAGATACATCTGTTTGAAGAGATCACTCAATACCTGATGCGAGAGTGCCTAGAGATAACCGGAGCCTCTGGCAAACATCAATTGGCAGCTTTATAGGAGTCTTATAAGAGTGCCATTACTGAAAGGGGAATGACCACCTATAAGGAACACGCGCCGCGTTAACTCATCATGAAGTTTACCCTCCGCGGTGTCAGAAACAAATTCTGTTGTAACAAAAAAAATTAGCGATGAACAAGGCAAAAGATCTGCCAAAACTTCAACCTGTCATCCCAGGCCGATGTATTCATCTCTGAGTCACTCACTCCATTCAAGAAAAAGCTCTTCGGTAATGTCAACAAAGTGAAAAAGAAACTTAAATGGAAGTAAAACTGGACATATAATGGTAGGAACCTTAACGCTGGATCATTGTATGTAAAAAGTATAAAAGTTCACAAAGTAGAGCACATTTTGGCCATTCAAGTAATCGTCCTTAATGCCTTTAGAATATTTATTTTAACTTGTTTTATTTTTGAAATGAAGAAATGATCGTCGCAGTTAACGCAATTTATGCAATTGCATAGAGAAGCCTGAAAAAAATTCAGGACTTCAACAGGGTTCGAACCCGTGACCTCGCGATTTTACCGGTGCGATGCTCTACCAACTGAGGCCCGTTTCAAACGTCGTGCTACTGCCGTGCCGAACTCAATTGATCGAATTAAATTCGACTTTAGCACGGCAGTAGCTCGACTTGGTTTCAAACGTCGTGCTACCGCCGTGCCGAACTCAATTCATAAATTACAAATGCATTAGAATACATTTTAAAGTTTCCTGAACCGTTTCTTTATTATTGTTTTGTTTTCGGCAACAGCCCTTCTATTCGATTGAATTAAATTCGACGTCTGAAACCAAGTCGTGCTAGTGTCGTGCTGCAGTCGAGCTACAGTCGAGCCAGCTTAGCACGGCAGTAGCACGACGTTTGAAACAGGCCTGAGCAACTTCTCAGTTGGTAGAGCATCGCACCGGTAAAATCGCGAGGTCACGGGTTCAAACCCCGTTGAAGTCCTGAATTTTTTTCAGGCTTCTCTACACAATTGCATAAATTGCGTTAACTGCGACGATTTCATTTCATTTTATTTCCGCAGTTCACATATGATTCATTTCATATATCATTAACACTTGTTTTATTTTTGTTATGGATTTGTTTTAATCATTTCGAATTGAACCCATAATGTCAGGGGCACCCAACGTCAATTTTCGGAAAATATCTGTTCGGGAGGCGATTTGAGATCTAGAATTTTCGGAACTTTTTTTGTAAAATTTCTTGCTTTCCTACCTCACCTAGGATTTTCGAACATCTGAAAAATGTTATAATTGCCCATTTTTAACGGATTTTTACCCTAAAAAGGCCACCTAGAATTTTCGGGAGCCTTTTTTCTGGCCTGAAATTTTCGAAAAGGTAAGTTTTAATCCCCATAATTTTCTTGCCTGCGTCGCAGACGCTCTAAACCTTCTGTTTTGTTCGAATCCCGCAGAGTCGCAAGCACATATGTCGGCGTTTTTGATTGGCTAGTTTCTTAATAGCTCGTGACAAGCGGCGGATTGAGCTTGTGATAGTGTGGAACGTGACCTAGAGTCAGCTTGAACAATAGAGGTTTTTCTTGCTCTCTTTTTGCGTGGTTTACGCAGTGTTTTTGCCGCTTTGAGTCTCACATTTAGATGTTATAAAGCTGGTCTGTTCTACATATTGAGTAATTAGTTACTATTGTTTCGGCAAATGTTTTCAGACAGGATGTGATCACGGATCCCGGTCACGGATGCAGTTTCTTTTACTTCTGTTCAAGCCTTAAGCTTTGTTATTGTGGCTAAATAACCTTAGTCTCTTTGGTTTTCTTCTAAATGCCTGGGTCTGAATAGCTAAATGTGTGTATTTTTTTTTGGCCGTGAATATCATGATTTCCTTCTTTGTTTTGACGCTAGAACTACTCTTTCATTGTTTACTGTAAACGGACTATATTTACGAATAGGTGGGCCGGCTGCAACGCAGGCTATAATTTTCGGAGCACTAGACTTACAGCTAGGAAATCCGAACAGATGAAAAATTTTTAGGGGATAAAAATGTGCCTATATCTACCGTTTAAATACTAAAATACATTTAACAATGCTCTGTTTAAGTGGTTTTGAACTATGTTCTCGTTGGGTGCCCCTGTAATGTGCTCTCTGAACTACCATTCTTCACTTCGGATACCCAAAAGTTTCTTAAGATTACTGGAGGTTGCTTACACCAGTGGTTTCAATCTGTTATGGAGTCTGATCACTAAAAAATGGAGTAGAATTGTCTCAAAGACAATTTATCCAATCGTATGCAGGCAGACTGTAATAACACGCACACACTTGAATTTAGTTCGACACGGCATAAGCACAACGTTTGAATCACTGCCAGAGTCTTGTAGCACCGCAGACCTTGTCGAACTTTATTGACCTTCCAAACAAAATTCAAAACTTTGATTCAGACGTCGTGCTTTTGTCGGCACGGTAGAACTGGGCCTTACTTAGGGCGCCAATATACCTGGTCGGCAACCCCCTTGTCCACTGCACCCAAGCTCTATTTCCATGAACTGTATTCAGTTGTGCACAGTTCAACAGTGATATGGGAATTCTATCTTCTCCTATTTGTTCTCTTATTATTTCCAGTATGGTAGTTGTGAGTTGCCCTTTAGCCTTACACTTCGCATTTCAAACCTTTCCAAGCGTTTGCTGATCCAGTTCTCCAAGATCCAAAGTTGGTTTGCCAAATTGAACCCGCAGCTCGCTTTCGCTTTTACTGTTCTTTTCCTTTATCCTTTTAAGTGCCGGAATATCGCATCCAAGTCCGCAAACGTTGGTTCTCTTTGACTGGCATCCATTCGAATTTCAATAATTTGAAACTGATGGGATTTGTGTCGTTGCGACACTCTAGTAGCGTTCCTTATTCGTCCTTTTGAACCAATTGCTAGAAGCCATCTCTTTATCACATTTGTACGCTCAGTTGGGTATAAGTACGAACTGAATGAATAGAAATGATTTTCTTCCTTTTCATGTACTAGCAACGCTTCTTGATTGGACAAAATACCCTAAAAATAATCACACTCATTAAATCGAATTCTCTCTTCCCCTCACAGCAAACTGATTCATTTGTACATGCAACTTTTTTTGTTTAGTAAAACCGTCAGTAAAATAAATGGAAAATGTTTTAAAAAGAGCACATATTAAAAGAATCCTTAATGGTGTCCAGTTTAATGATTCTTACCGTGGAGTAAATTTTTCCTAAGCTGTTTATTGCAATGTATTTCTTTGTCTTCAAACTTTTCAGCTTCACTAAGCTTGGACCGTGAGACTGAATTCGAAAGAGACCTGAAAATAAAGATTAGATTCAAGTAAGTCCTTTTTTTCGAAAACCGCAGCTGCCTGGTCACGTTTTCTTAAACTCAACGGAATCAAAATTGGACTAGTTGTTCTGCTTCCCTCCTAAATACATTGAAAACACTTTTTAGGTCAGCCAAAGTAGTGTTAGATCTCTAGAAATTCATTCTAAGCCGCGCTACGGAATTTGTATCTGCTCCGTCATCCTAAGGCAAGATAATCATTTTCGAAATTACATTTACATTATTTTCAAAATTTTTGGATGCCATTTTATGCTTCACGAAGGGGAGAACTTTTCTGGTTCCTTTCTTATCATATTTTCGAATCTGGAAAATGTTAGGTTTCTACGAAATATTGCTTCACCTTGGGAGGGAAAAGTGAAAAATTAAAAACCAGAAAGTTGTAGGAAATTTGTCACATATTACTTCAAAAATCGTGCATCTAGAAAAGTTTAGCCGTCCTCAAGCTATAGAATCTTTAAGGCCGTGTCTGCTTCTTGGAACAGATATTTTACAAAAAAACAGTCACAGGGTTCCCATGGTTTTGAATGGCTAGGAACTAGAACATGACGCATTTACTGAACTATAAAATACGAGTGATGCAAACAGTAAATGAGCAGTTAGGTGAGGTGTTTCGCCCTTTTTTAACACTCTTTACGAGCTACGGTAAAGGCAAATGCTAGCTCAGTCTCCCCACCTTATGGAGCAAGCTACTTGAGCGTTTGACGTGCAATCGAATGAAGCTCTGGTAGATCGTTCCTCCCTAAGTTTCTTCTCTTTTCCTCCTGTAAATCCGGGCGAGCCTCTGCCACAGTTCGTCAGTCAAGTACCTTCCATTTTCGATGTTTTGAAGCAGGAACTCAAAAGTCTCAAAACGAAATAAAATATTGGAGCCAAAATCTCGATGCAAAAAAAAACGTCAATGATTTTAGCCCTACTGTCAGTGTGACTGCTTGGTATTTATAACTTGGTCGTAGGGGACTTCATTTATGAGGACGTGCTGTTGGGCTTTAAAAGGGCCACAACGTATCTTTTTCATGTGTGCGTTAATACTATGTAATAAGTTTACTGGCACATACCAAAGATTTTTGTGAGAGAGTTATTCCAAGTACCAGCCACAGTGCCATTTGCAAACGCGACCAGATTTATTCCTTTTCTGTTAACCAAGCGAATATCCACCCATGCTGATGGCGTTATTATGCTAAATTTCTTGTCTTTATCTTTCTTTGTCGTTGGAAAGGTTTTACTGTGTGTCGTACTTGAGGCTACTGTACTGGCGTAGTTCACAGGGGCTTTTGTCGTTGAGAGCAGGGAATTTAGAACCATTACCGAGATAAGAAGCTTAACGAAAATAAATACTGGTCAATATATAACACGTTTTCCTTTCTTTCTGATTGCTAAGTTTTCATTTCGCTTAAGATTATTATTTATTAATATTGCCAGATTAAGCCCTCTTTACGTGAATGATCTAGTTGTGAGATGAGGTTCATTGTGGTGTCTGGGTCTGAAGATTACTTTTCTGACCACAAAATACTTTATAGAAGTGCTCATCCAGTTTACGACATTCATGTAATATATCAAGCATGAGATGCAGTGTTTCATCACCAGATGCCGAAACACCGAAAAGAGAGTTGAAAATACGACGAGCAGCGGAGTATTTTCGACCAACTTCGAGGTATTTCATCTGATGATGAAACACTGTGTCGAATGCTTGATATTACTTCTCAAACAAAATGATTTTAGAAAGCTAAATTAACGATGCAAAAATGAGCAGTTTTTCATCTGATTTCCAAACACTCCGTGATAAAACATTAATTTCCTTTGTATTTTCTTAATGAAAATTATCAATGAGTTTGATAATGGAAAAATCACAGTTATCTGCTAATCAAGTGTCGGTTTAAAGAATAGATGGATCTCAGTCTGAATCTAATATAAAGGATGCAGACAATCAGGTCAATCAGGGAGACAGAATTAAAAGGAGTCTTAGTCGGTGAAAGCGTGGAAAAACTGTCTTATTCAGCCATGTCCAGCAATCGTATCAGAAATAAAAGAAGGGATGATTTGGAAATTAATACCACTTCAACGATCGTAGAATAGAATTCAGTTTCTTTCTTAATCCTATCCGCTGCCTTAAAGAATCAAGCGTGTTGTAACATTATGACCGGCTTTGTTACACTGCAAACTACATTGCTACTTTAAAGATTCTGTTACACTCGGAAACCTTTATGCAGTGGTCCATTCTCATTTCAGCTAAAGTTTTCAGCGTGTAAGCTATTATTCTGGTGTGCAATCATTGAAATTGTGACAGAAAAAGCATCGTCTCCCATAGAGATTATAACCATCTCATGCTGAGATTCGATCCCATCAAATTCATCTTTCGGTTTGATAATTGTGTTTCTCGGACACTATCTCCAAATGACATGCAGCTTACCTAATGATCCCTGCTAAATATATCATCGGAGTACGTTGAATGAATATTCGTCAAATCAACGGGTTTTTAATTCATTTGCCGAATTGGAATAAAGCTTATTGTCGTGGTTTCCTTTGATCCCGTCGACTCACCTTACTTCGGTAAATCGTTATAAACTCGACATATACTCTTAAATTAGATGGATAGTGGTATTCATGGATGTAGGTTGCATACACCAGGATCTCACAAGAGCAACTAAACAGACTGAAGCATCATAGAGTCTGTAGTCATACGAACCTGAAGTGCGTTCACCACAAATCCTATCTCCAGAGTTTGAGCACTTGCAGATCTTGAAAGCTCTCTGTCACGCATGCCGACTCCTTCTTTTGGGGCTAATTCATCTTTTAAGAGCCTGAACATCCATAATATATGTTCTTTCACTGTGAACAAAAGTAAATTCGATCGGAAGAGAATTCTTTACTTACCGGTGAGGCCATCTATAAGCCAACAGCGGAAAGATCCCAGAAATGTCGCTTGAACAAAATTCGGATGCTTCAGCTCTCACGCAGGCGGAGTTTTCAACAACAGGTGGTCTTAAGTGATTTCTTCTCCTCTCATCGACAGAGACAGCTTCTAGAACTCTCCCGCGGTCCGCCTGCATCTTCCATCCAGCAGTTAGTTGCTACACTTTGTGATTTACTACTAAATTAAAACCCAACAATATTTAGAAAAATAAAAGTATGTTAGTTAAATCGATGTGAAGTTATCAGCTTCATAACTGTATGTTTCAGCTTCACCTGACAGTTATCACTTAATTTAACGTTACGTTGGTTCCACAGTTCTATCAACTTTATGAAACAAAAACGATTCCAGCATATTTTAAAGTAGAGCTTATTTTTGATAGGAGGGCGCAAATTTGTCTTCTGTGAGCCCGGTTTGTGGGCCTCTGAGTAAACACTGGTAAAGGCATTTTTGTAGACTAATCTGTTTGTATATGATATGCTGGGAGGTATTACAGCTATGGCAAACAAGGACAGCGAGTATCAGTGTGCGATACAAGCAGCATAGGTGGTGTAATGATGCTATCATCTTACAAATTTTCATGTTTAAATTTGCTCAACTAGGAAACTGTGCACTGGGGTCAACTCCCTAAGAAAGGGGTACCTTTTTCAGTTCTTACATGGGTATACAAAGTGTAGGGACATCTTGTGTTGAAGTATTTGGAAAGATAACGAAATTTGTAATTTACGCATTTAAAAGGGCCTTTTATTAATTGAAAATAATTCTAGGCTACGCACCTTATGGTTGAACAGTGGAATCTCAATATACCGAAGTCCTCGCTATAACCGGAACGATTTTCTTTACCCCAGTAATAATAAAATCATAATGAAAAAGGACATGAACAAATTTTTCGAGTCGCTTAACCCTTCGTTATATCGAGGTTCCACTGTAATAATAAAATATATGGAAAAGAACCTAGATATAACGAAATCTCGTTATAGCGAACAATTTTTGCTTTCTTTATGAGATTGAATTTCCTTACACTTCTCATTTACTAAGGTGTTCAATGTTGTACAGTCTTTTTATTATTATTTCTCTTAACTCCTGTAAAAAGAGTTTATATATCTACGTGAACAAAGGACAGGATGAAAACTTAATAGCTCATCGACTCTCTCTTTTCCATAGTTTCAATAAATTAAAAATTATAATGTTGAATAACTGATCTGCAAAAAAGATAATATTTATGGCCAAAAGTGTGGATGATAGTCAGGTCAGTTTTTGTTTGTTTTGATTGTGATATTCGCTACTCAGCTCTTGAAGGGCGTAGGAAACAAATTAAACCCACAGGGTGCATCCTTGGGACAATGCAACCTTTTAGGGCCGGCACACCGTGCTGAGGGTTTTCATTCTTTTACGCTTTTAAAATTCTTTTCAGCTGTGCTTTCTTATGTCACACCATAAACTATATCAATTTTGCCGCAATATTTCCAGATGTGCTAACAGTCAGTGTTTTTAATTTTGATATTAACAATTTTCCCTTGCTTCAAATTGTTCTCTGCAGGACTGCATAACTTGCTTAACTGGCTACGAAGAATGATCAATAGGAAATCACTACAGCAGTGAAAGAGTAATTTTTTCTATTACTTACCCCGCAGATGGAGTGGACTAGAGCAACTTCTGTTTAGTGAACTGTAGAACATTCACTAGGATGAGTATTGGCTCTTAGTAATTCGAAGGCTGGAATCGACAGTCTGTTGCTTTAGTTCCGCTGTTGAACTGCTACACGTATTACGGAGAAGCTTGTTTTATGTTCCCATAGGTAGACTAAATAATATATACTGGTCATGTCATCTGAAATTTCTATATGACGTCAGTTCCTTTCTATTGTTGTAATTGATACAGATTTTTATGGCCATCTCTGCCTGATATCCTACCCGGCGTCCTGACTCGTCCAGTTCGCATAACGCGCACGTCGGTAGCAGGGGATGATGCCAAGGGAAAATAAAGTCTGGGTGTGGACAAAACCTGGGCCTAGGCCCATGGGCCACCCTATGGGCTACCCCCAGAAAAACGAAAAATAAAAAATATATATAAATGTCCGAAATATCAAAATGAAAATAAGAAATGAAATAAGTAAAATGAAAAATTTAAGTAAGGAAAAATAATAATAATCATAAAAAATAAAATAAAATAATTGAAGCTAATTACATCTTAATCTATCAAATATTAATAAAAATAAAATTTCATTAACATTATCTAATTTTATTAACTTGTTGTTTTTTTTAAACATAAAAAAAAGTTAGGGTTAGGTTAGGGTCGTATGCACCCCAACTTCTGAAAAAGATCCTCAGTGGTACCCCTGTACCCAAACATTGGCCAAGTATGAAGCGGGGGAAGAGAAGGTGGAAAAGCTCACGTTAGGATTATAATCCAAATGAATATCCTCATTGCTGGCCCTGTTTTATATGATTGATGTTCATTAGTGAATTAGTGAACCGAACACCTTATAGCAATCGATCACCTGACCTTTCTTTGTAAATTCCTTAGGGTTAATTAAGGGAGAGTGGTGTGTTTGGCATAAAAAAAGAACATTAAAACAGCACTCGTGTTTGTCACGTAAACCCCTGTGTAGTTAGAGAGAGACATCAAAAGTTACTGGTGGCATTTCTGTTGTTGAAGAGACAACCGTTTACCTAAAAACCCATAAAACGGACATAAATCGGCCCGTGGACTACACAGGAGAGACGTAACACACATTTTAAGTAAGGTAAGCTGTTTTTATTGAAATCCTTCATTTTCATAGGTTACGGAAATGATAGGTTTTCTTCCTCTACAAATCCTTATATTTCAAATGTTACACAACAATGCCGATATTCGCCGATGCTAATTATTCGGGCTTGAGCTACCTGTGGTCTAGCCTCCCCGCAGACGTCCTGTGGGGTTTGTTTTTGTTCGTCACGCATTCATGTGGGGAGAAATGAACGCGTGACGAACAAAAACAAACCCTACAGGACGTCTGCGGGGAGGCTACCTGTGGTCCAGTCTGTTAATCAATCCTTGAATTCGCTCTTTATCGAAAATACCATGCATGGATGACAGACATTGCAACACTGCGCACACATGTAATAGTTCTTATTGCTGAAAGGTCCTGAAAAATATACTTGTTTTTGTTGTTTTCTTGTTGTCCCTGGGAACTCAAAGCCATAATCAAGTAAAAAAAGAATTTACCAGTACAGTGCTTCTAGATATCATACCACATGGGGCGTTTGAACCGTGAACCGGGGCCTGTAGTCGATTTCCGATTATTAAAGATAAATCAATACATTTAGCAGTCAAAAAGCTGTAAATTAGACCGATATCTGGCCGTATGATTGTCATCCACGTTCAAAGTTCACCTTAAAGTCTCGCAAAAAGTACAGCACAGCTTCCTTAGCTTCCTTAACAACTAGGAACTTTATCACAGTTCAGAGTAACAGTTGAATGTTAATCGTTCACAAACATTGCGCAATTTTTACAACCTCTATTAAGCGGACACTTGGGAAGGTCCCGAAGGTGTCCGCTTAATAGAGGTTTCACTGTATTTCTCATTGAACCGGCTCTTCCTAGTAGCACGCGGGGATCGCAGGGTGTGATGGGGAGGAGGAAAGCGAGGGCGAGAGACTCTATGGGTGTGGACAAAACCTGGGCCTGGGCCCATGAGCTAGCCCATGGGCCACCCTATGGGCCACCCTATGGGCTACCCCCAGAAAAACGAAAATATCAAAATAAAAATAAGAAATAAACAATTATTATTGTTATTTATTATTTATTGGTAATAATTAATGTGGGATGAGGTATAGTTGAGTTAGGGTTAGGGTTATTACTATATGAACTCTGTCAGATATATTTGTCACTTATTGGTACCATTGACAAAAACCAGATCACAGCAAATTTGAGTACGTACAGTGCCTTGGCTAGCACTATCCACCGGATAAATCTCTATCCAGCGGATAGCGTAATTGATTTCTGTAATACTTATCCGCTGGATAGTGATTTATCCTGTGGATCGATAGCGCTATCCAACGTTTGAACAACCGGGGCCAGGACGTATTTTTCGAGGACATAATCCAATACTACGTACTATTTTCAATTCAGTTCGGTGTCCAGGTTATAACGATAGAAATTCGCCAAATACAATTTATTTTAGTGTCCGCTGAATCCGGGG
This sequence comes from Porites divaricata, assembly GCA_038088405.1. Taxonomy (NCBI): domain Eukaryota; kingdom Metazoa; phylum Cnidaria; class Anthozoa; order Scleractinia; family Poritidae; genus Porites; species Porites divaricata. The sequence goes on from JBBMOI010000011.1 coordinate 10,102,215, forward strand.
GCTCGTTATATAAAGCGAAATATAAGACGTGAATTTCGGGACCCGGCTTAGCTTGTAGTGTCCGCTTTATAATATAATTGGGGGTCCGCTTAATAGAGGTTTCACTGTAACTGGGTAAGAGTCAGCCGCCCCTTGTCTTAATTAGTTAAACAGTTCGAAAAGGGTACTTGACGTAGGCCGGGTCGGTGACATGGTCCAACTGTTATCATTGGTCTGGGTGGGCTAGGCACAGGTGAGATCAAACATGGACTAAAATGTCTATACATGCTGACGGCTGATCTAACCCCAGTGGCTGCAAAAGAGGAAAAACCTATGCGTCGTCTGATAGTCAGCAACAAATCAAGTACGAAATTCACGTAATCATCGATAGAGTCAGCTCGGCCTATTCCTTCGACTCAGAGCGCACTAAAGTAAGAGAAAAGGAAGGTGAGAACGTTCAACATACACTAATCTCATGCACAAATTAAGGATGAGGCTCTGAGCCAGAGATTTTTGCATTTTTAGAGCTTTAGCTGTAAAAATAGAAGTTGTTCTTGCATTCGCCTGTAACAGGTGAAGTAAGACGTAAAGAGGTCTAATCTTCATATAGAGACATCAGATAAATCGGCAGATTGTGCCGGGATTTTCAGTTTTTTTTTCTCTTTGATCAGAATCTTTTCACCTAATTATGGCAAGATACCCGATAATCTGTCAACTATTGCACCTGAGATACGGTCTGTTCCAAGCACCAAAGGATTAACCTGACACTCTTTCTCCCTCGCAGCCGTTTTTTGGATGTTGCGTGACATCCAAAAAACGGCTGCGAGGGAGACTAAGCCAAGTCAAGTAGGCCTCTGAGCTATTAGTGCCTTTATATCTGTTTATATTTTGGCTGGGTTGTTGCTATTGTTCTTTTTTCCTTTTCTACTCTTTAAATCAAAACTACTAACCACACTTAAAAGGTAACAAGCATAGGACTTCCTACAACAGCACAAACTTCCTACTACGCCCAACTATTCGCCCAACTACGCGCAACTACGCGTTGGCTCGGAACCGGAAATAGATAACATGATACCAGAAGCTAGCTACCAGACTTTTCTCGGTCTGAACAGTACAGCGAAAAGCGATATAAAGCACTAAGAGCTTTAAGTTCTGCATATTTTGTGTCGTTGTTATGAAAAATACGTAAAGTAGTCTCTCTTTGTTGATGTTTGGAGACAGATATGCCTTTTGGCATATGTACGAAACCTTCAAAAGATGACTTAGCAAAAGAAATTTCCGTGCGTGTTGAAATACCGAACCAATCATATATAGAAGTTGCATTAAACAAAGACGCTCTCGGTCTGGAATGTTTGGAAAACGTCGCTAAACATCTTGGTCTTCCGCAGGTAAGAATTTAACTAAAAAAAACGTGTGATGAATAAACTTGTTACTTTAAAGAGTGACTAGACAGTATTTAAGAGAAGTAGCAAAATTTTTCTTGTGTAGTGGAAAACAAAGAGAATCACAGTTGGAAAGGGCTGTTATAGTTGCTGGGAGGACTTTCAACTCGAATGATTTCGCGATCGTGCTCTAGCTCATAGTGGATTTAGAACTACATACCGAAAGTCGGGGTTTGATTAGTTACATTTACGGTAATTTCAGATTATTTGAAGGGTCATCCATCCTTAATTTCAAGGACTTGTAACATATTGTGTTATGTGCAGTAGTCCACTAAACTTGATGAAAAATTTGTGGAGATGAGAAACATGCCGACCGAGTTTTATATTAATCGGCTTTTTTTCGTGCCGATGCGATGGATCATCAGTGAATGTTTACACGCTTGTCGTGCATCTTCGCATAGTTAACTATTATCTGCAGTGACTGTTGTACATAAACATCATGTGTTTTCGTATTTGTGTTATATATGCACAAACTTCGGATTAATGCAAACTCAGGTAAATGCAAGGATCGTTCGCTGAAGATGATTGAGTACTTAAGTATTGGTCAAGTTCTAATCAATAACATTTTATAGTTAACTTAAGCTATTTATGGCCAAGTGAAGCAAGAATGTGGCCAATATACCCCCAAAATTAAAGATGTTAAAAAAGACAGCTAACAGGCAGGGGACAAAAACACGGAAAGCAAAAGAAGTTGATTGCTCATTAGTGGGAACCTAGGCCTGTTGTCCCAGATTAAATAAATACTTAACTTGACAATTAAGCTTAATTAAATTAGCACTTATAGACTCTTTCATTTTTTTTTTTGCCAACTACTGTCATGATTCAGTTCATGACAATCCATTGGCGCTGCTGGAAAAAAAGTGCATTTGCTTTAGAAATGTTGTTAAAAATAGGGGTTGAGAAGGCAAAGATTTGCTCTGCCAAATTGCAGAATTCTAGGGCCGTTTGTGAGAATTCCATGACTTTGTTCCACTCCATAGTGTAAACAACACTATGATACTAAATTACAGGAACTTGATTTGATATTCTGCATTATCTCAGTCTCTACAGAACAGAGTGAAACTTACATATGTTCTTTAAAAGGGTTTTTAACCTAGTTTATCAAAGTAGGGATAGTCCTTTAACTACAGCTTGTGTGAGAGTGTTTAAAGTAGATACAGTAACTTATAACCAGGGGCACCCAAAGACTGTTTTCCAAAAAATTAGCAAGGGTCAACGGTTAATTAATGTAATGATCAATATTACATGTTGTGTTGTTTACATTTGGGTATAAATTAATAATGCTAGCTTTCAAAGACCTGGCATTTTTAAAAACATCATGCACTTTAATTTCATTCAATATGCAGATTGAACACTATGGTTTGTCTTACAAAACCAAGCAAGGACATGAATGGTGGTTAGTTCTGGAAAAACCCATCAGGAAGCAGCTGGAAAGGAATGCAGCCATTGGACTATATAATGCTGAACTTAAATTTAAGGTCCACTTTTTTGTGGCTGACTCCTCTTGGATAAGACTTCAGGTCAATTCTACCAGGTAAACATACACTTACTAAAATTGCTCAGGGCATGGTGCAAAACAGGCATAATTATTAACTAAGTTAACAATTATTGTCAATTTTTCTGGAAAAGAAATTGTCCATTGGTGTTCTGTTTGAACTACAAAACAACCTCTCTACTTTGATGACAGCAATAACAACATGTTTTGTCATGATGATCTCCCACATCATGTCCAGGCCTGAACAACAGGACAGATCTAGACGCTTGTGAAGGACATTTAAATTGAGTCCAAGAACAATACCTCTGAATCATTCTGCTGTTTTCTTTTGCTGGCTTAATTACAAGAAAAATCTTTGGCTTTTTAATTACATCCATGTATCTGCATGCTCATTGTAATTGAATTATCTTGACAGACCATCTGATAGGGTGTGATAAAAAATCACTGAAATTGTGCGATATTTTCCGGTTAGATTGTGCGATAAGACAGGACTGAATTTAGCTTTTTTTTACGAATTATGCGATTTTCCTCAAATTGTGCAATCGGATGCAATTTGAGGTCAATTGTGCATAATTGCACCATCGCGTAATATCAGATGGCCTGTCTTGAATAGGTCATTTCTAAGGTAAGGTACTTGGTAAGATCAAAATGAAATTCAGGTTAATTAACAAATCGACAACAAATTTCCATGGTCTCAGTATCCAGGTTGGAAACCTTGGTAAGATCTTGACAAGATCTTGGTGAAATCATGGCAAGATCTTTGGAAGATCATGGAAGATCTTGACAAGATCCCGCCAAGATTTCGTGTAAAGCTTTAGAAAAAAAATTATGTAGGATGATCCAAGATATTATCAAGATCTTGCTTGTGTCTTGTCAAGAACTTGCTAAAATCAACTTTTTCAAGATTTTAACAGGATCTTGGTAGAATCTTGCCAAGATCCTGCCATGGATTTTAGCAAGATCAAGACTTGCCAAGATCTTGACAAGATCATCAAAGATCTTCCATGATCAGACAAGATCTTAACAAGGTTCTCAACCTGGGTATACTCTTAATGACCATAGAATTGACGTCAAAGCGTTCCAAACGTTTGTTTCACTGCAAACTTTTGAACATTTGGACATCTTTCTATGGTCGAGAAGAGTACAGACAAGGGGAAATTTATTTATTTTTATTATAAACATTATTTATACAGAAATTCCAGTTCAGCATAGCTGGTTTAAATGGAGATCTGTGCAAAAGAAAACGAATAAATAATAATATATAGAAATAAAAGCAATAAGTCATTCAAAGAGCTCATGAAGGTGGAAAACTAACTAAAATGATTTAGATATTTCTTGACTTTCAGTTTAAAACTAGTGAGACACTGATCATGGCGTAAGTTACGAGGAAGAGTGTTCCAGGATTTGGCGGCATTGTACTTAAAAGATGTTTGAAATTTAGTAGTCCTGGCAAGGGGCAGGCGGATAAGGTCTTTGTTCCTAGTGTCGTAGTTATGGATCTGCTCCGAGGAGTGGAAGTCGTCTAATAGATAAACAGGAGCCAAGCCATTGATACACTTATAGACCTGTATGCACTTCTGGTGTTCTCTGCGGCATTGTAGGGATGGCCATTTCAATGTTTGCTGTATATCAGTATCGGTAGCCTTGCGACCCGCAATTATTCCTGCAGCTCGCTTGAGAAGACAGTCAAGGTAGTTCTTATTTCCCTGACTGCAACCATCCCACCCAACGCAACAATAATCGAATAACGGTAGTACCATAGCATTAAACAGATGTTGATGTTGATTTGCTTTCTACAATAACTTGGACAGTTTTGATATCCATTTCAGTTGAAGTTTCTCAGAAAATCATGAGTGCAAGACAAAAACAAATTGCACTACCATCAATCACATCAGTTCCATGGTGTGTACTCTTATCAAACATATATAGTTCTCTTCACGAATCGATCAGTGCATGAGAAATTACTCAGTTTTGGTAAAAAATGCAGTTTTAACCTAGGTTTTTTTCATATTTCTTTATTCACCAATATTTGATCTTTTTAGGAGGCTTTACTACTTGCAACTAAAGAGTAAGATTCTTGAAGGCAGCCTCTCATGTGAAAAGGACACTGCTGTTTTACTTGCATCATACTCTGCTCAAGGTGAGAATGTTTCTCAGATCCCTGGTGACTGAGTCAATACTTGTGTAGTTCTACATGTATTTACATGCATGTACATCATTCCCATGTACTGCAGCTGCAACCTTCCATGTACCCTTATTCATTTACACCATGCAACCAACCTTAACTTTTTCCCACTATTAAAAAATATATTTATAAAATTAATTATAAACAGGTGGCCAGAGAAACATTGTCATATTATATTCTCACCTTTAAAATGTTAATTGTGTTTAGCGGAGCTTGGTGACTATGAAGCTGAGAAATTCAGTAGCTACATTGAAGATCAAAGCCTTTTCCCTTTTGTAAGTTTTCAAATGTAGTAATGTAGTTTCATTGATAGTAACATACACTGTAATGTTATTTACTACATGCATGTAACAAAATGAATAGAGAATAAAAGTGTTACAGTGACGACTTGTAGCACGATACACATGTACATTAGCGGTTGCTCAAATATATTTTCCTATATCTTTGCAAGCTAATGACGGATTTCGTTTAATATTTCTACCTTACTTTAACAAGGATCGTAGTTAAGTGGTATGTTAAAAAAATACCATTTGGAAGAACCTAGAAACAAAAAAATCTTGAAGATGCAAGAAAATAGTTACAAAATCAGCGTGTAACACGTAACAGCTAATTTGCATGAAATAGTAACTGTTAAAAAAGTAAAGTTTCACCCTTAACACAATCTCATTATGAAAATTCAAGAGAGCAGAAATATTAAATAGGAAAAAACGACATCATACGCAAAATTACAGTTCTCTGCATGTATTTTTCAAATAATGAGAATCATAATTCTAGGGACGGTTGCCATTAAGCGCCTGTGTATTGCTTAAGGTCCAACAGCACTCTATGCCTTACAAACATAAGGCTAGCGACTTCCATACACACCTAAAAAAGAAGATAATTTGTCTGAGTAAAGTTCATAACATTGTTTACCATCGAGTAAGAAAGGTTTTTAAAGATTACTCACGTTGATGAAGAAATAAAGAATTTTCTTGTTCGGAAACTAAACTGTTGTGTACCGGTACTTTTGATGTGTGAAATTAAATAAAATTAACTTACCCAAAAGAAAACCTGTCTCTCAGCCTCTAGTTAACAACGGTTGCTGATACACAGCTGCAACACAGTTCAGTTACTGGTCTTCAAATTCTGCTAAGTTTTTTTGTCTTCAGTAGGCTTAAAACGAAGAAATTCTACAAATGGTGAATCGGAAACATATTTCCAGTTGGACGCCATGTTCTAAGCATACCAATTGAATTACCACCACGCTTGCAGCAGAAAACCTCCCAAATGAAACTTAAATTTTCAAGCCTTTTCCAGCCGAAATCCACAAGAAACATTGAAGGAGTCCTGTGTAACCTCTCCTTAGTATCTGGGGGGTGTTTTTATAACAAATCAGGGGTAAAAAGTGGGAAAACATGAAGTAAAAATAGAGGGAACGTCACAATTGCGTTACACAATATAGCACGAGGTTGGTCAAGTGTTGAATTCCGAGATGAATACTGAAAAGAAAGCCTTTCAAATGCTGAAAAGATGAAAATGTGGAGGGAAGAAAAGATCAAGAAAAAAAGAGGCAGACAAAAAGCACTACGAGCTTAATCGTGAACGTAAGATTGCCAAAGTCAAGGAAAATAGAGATCACAAAAAGATGCCCTATGTTACACTGATGTACATGTGTATCGTTCTACAAGTCTGATGCAAAACTCATTTGCACTGACCTGCCTTTCTCTTATGTAGGGCTAATGAATGGTTCATTAAAATTGTTAACTGCTCGGAAAATTTTACCTTTGCTCGATTTGCTCACAAAATTTAAATGAGTGCTCGCTTGCTCGTGCTCCCCAAATTTTTGCAGTTGCTCGCAAGCTGGCTTTCTTGTCAGTATTGCTGGTTTTCAGTGTCGAGAAACTCATAAACACTAAAGTAATACTTTTTCTAATACACGAACTGTTTAGATAGCAAACTTTCCTGAAATAAGTCATTTTTTCAACCTACATGACTGCTCTCTTGGCCTTCATGTAAACGCCACGTCACGCAAAAGCTTAGAAATTCAAGTGTACTCTAACACAAAACCGAGAACCCTTTTGAAGCGAAAATTTGTATGCAAATTAGTTTTCAGCTGCTGTAATACATCGTGAAAGTAAAATCTCGGTAGGATCGATAGTTTTTTAGTTTGAATTTTAATGACATCATGTGAAAACCAACAATTGCTTGAGTAAATCCTTCTTTGGGTTAAAGTAAATGTAATTCTGTATGGTGCTTAAAATTCCAATAAATATGGCTATCAAGTTCAGTGGAAATGAACGCGATAGATGACAACGATAGCTACATATGGTCATATATGGTTTTTCTTCTTGTGACTTTTTCTTTCTGATCCATACGAATACGTGCATGATGAAGTGAAGCGAAAATGAGATGTCATTTGGCATCAAACACGACTGTAATTGGTTAGATCTCGATAAGGTGTCACTCAAAGAACTTCAAAGAACTTGGCGCACTCTAAATTAAAACCCCATTTTAAAATATTTTCTGTTTTATTCTAAAGAAGAGGATTTCCATAATTATGGATTGCTGCAAGCGGAAAATATAAAAAGTCAGGCTCGCTGCTTTATCTCTCGCTTTATCTCTGCCCATGCTCGCAAAAAAATTGCAGTGCTCGGCATGCTCGCAAATGCTCGCAAAGACCATTCGTCACCCCTTTATGTCATTTCTTGGCTTTTGTAATTGACACCACAAATATCCAAACTCCCTTTTAGTTTATATTTCCACCAAGCTTCCTCTTTGTAATAATAATGTTATAGAATAGTAGCTGAGAGGGCTGTCACATATGCAAAGCTGGTGGAATTGTTATGGTGAGCATGTGACAGTTTTGGCAGAGCATGAAACCGCCTTGGCATGAGAAAATTTCATCTGCCAGATAACATAACTTTTTTTAATGCCGCTCACTTTTTAATAACCACTTTGTTGAAAACAATAGTTATGTTAATAAACAATAGTTAGGGTGTAATGAAAAAACCCACATGGATTGAATAAATTACCAGCGTGCAGGGGTTGTGTATAAAACAAAAAAATAATTGTTTTGGCACAGAAGCGACCAAAACAAGAATGAGTGTCAAGTAAAGTTTCATTTAATAGTTTTGTGTAAATTATTATAATATGCATGTAATCTACAGTTTTGTAAAGTCAAATTTGGGGATTTGCTTAATAGTAGTATACATTGTACATGTAATATGTTTCAACAGAAAACCTGTTTCAACATACAGTAAAGAAACTGTGGTGGATTTTTAGTCGTTGAAACCTTGCAATTTAGTAACTCATGTGTATTTATTCATTCATAATACTTTTCAGTGGTGAAACAATGATAGAACTTGTACCAAAACCAGGCAGCAAATCCAAAGTGTCTCCCCCCCCATTCTCCATGTTCTATAGAACAATCCCGCCAGCCAGACAGGTGAAATTCACTAAAGCAAAAATTTTTATTTTGCCCTCTGAACAGTTGATTAGTGTTGGAAAATGTGTTTATGTGTATGATATGCTTTACAGCAGACAATTGATCCCGTTTGCAGTGAAACCAGTGAGATGTTTACATTCCACACCATGTATATGAGCAGCCTATTCAGGACCGGGAGTCATGTGTAGTTCAAATTTCAACTTTCGAGCTGTAACTGACTGGAATTATGTTGTTTGTCTGCAAATACATTGTGTGTAACTGTCAGCAATTTTTTTACTGCAGAATGTTGCTGTTAACCATTCAAGGGATATCCTTGAACAGCAGGTACCAATTTATAGTGTCTTATACATGTATTATTTTTGTATTGTCTATAGTGTCGATAACTTATTTCCTCCAGAGAGTTATAACATGTATGATGTTGACTTTTTCTTAGTGGTGATTCGCTGCCAAATTTGTTGTATCGCACTATGCGTTTTGCAAACTTCAAAGCAAGTTTGGGTTTTTCTGTTCTGTCAATTATCTGACCTCTCAGGAAACACATTTCCTCCAAAGAGTTATAACATGTATGGGATGTCGACTTTTCTTCTTAGTGGTGATTCCCTGCCAAATTTGTATCGCGCTATGCGTTTTGCGAACTTTAAAGCAAGTTTGGGTTTTTCTATTCTGTCAATTATCTGACCTCTCAGGAAACACATTTCCTCCAAAGAGTTATAACATGTATGGGATGTTGACTTTTCTTCTTAGTGGTGATTCCCTGCCAAATTTGTATCGCGCTATGCGTTTTGCAAACTTCAAAGCAAGTTTGGGTTAGCAGACCTCTCAGGAAACACATGTTTACCTGAACGAGTTCAAAAGGTCTTGATTTGTGATTTGTGATAGGTGAATTTCGATTTGTTTGGTTTGTTTTGGTTTTCTTGTGATCATCCTGTTTCGGGCTATAATCAAGTAGTTTGCTTTAAAGATTTTTCCATTACTTCTTAACATAGCTCTTATGTTTTTTGGTGAGATTGTTGAGGGCCTAATGAAAAGATCATTCCGTGAGTAGCCCAGTCTTTCATCAAACAGCAAGATATCTAGGTCTTTGAATAGAAGCCACGATGGAGTGTCTCATTTTATTGTCCAGGAGACTGGCTCATCTTTTCCGCAATTTGATAATATCTTGGATGTGCCTTTTGTTTCTGGGTCCCCAGACAACCACTCCATAGTCCAGTATTGGCTGGATTGATTTCTAATAAACCATAACTTATCATCCTATCTTATCATCCTTCGGTTTGGTAAAGCAGCCAACCATGGCATTGTGCTTGAAATGACGACACCACACTCTGAGACCTGAAATTATATCAATATAGATGCTAAACCAATATTTTTCTTGTACTCAGCATATTTAGTTGCTACTTAATACCAATTTGCCATTCAATATTATTAGAAACATCATTCTGTGACACGAGATTATTTTGAACAAACCTTGTTTGTAGTGAGAGATGTTGAGTTTCCATTCGCAAACAAGTGCAAATTACAGCTAGTTAACTTGAACCTTTTACTTTGAAACCACAACGTATTTTTACTCATGCAGACCTTTTGATTCTCAATTAAGGATGGATTAGCAAATTTTAAACAACTTATAAATTGGTCCTACTGGAAAAAGGGGCATTTGCAATCCCACTCCAGCTGATGTGTTCGTGTCAATTGGGAATTCAGGAAAGGAGCCACCAACAGCTCTAGGTCTTGGCAAATTGGAATAGTTGTCATAACACTGACGTTTGCCTCCGTTAGAGAGAGATGGTTAACTACACGCGGAACCCTGTGTTCAGTTTATTAGTTGAAACTATTGCAGGACAGTTAATTCTCTTAAGTGAATGAAAGAACTAATTTGCCCTCTCCCTATTTTGGACAGTATGTTGCCTGGCTGCATACAAGGAGTCTACAAGGGACACCCTAAAGCCCTCATTTCTCCTTGAGCATTCTGTCCCTTTAATATGGATTGATGACATTATATGCCTTATATACATTACATGAATTAGGGTTCGTATCCAAGGTCCTTGGTTTGTGCTACTGTTGGGGGTTGTGCACGTTGTGCACATTCCAGTTCTTGGGAATTCAGTGAACTCTACTTACCGGTAGTCTGTTTCCAAAATCAATTGAATATCGCGTTGTATTTTAGTCTTAATTAGCATTATTTCTTTATTGACTTTCAGGTCGTAAATTTATATCAGCAGCACAGGTGAGGTTAATAGCAGTCATTGGTGGAAATATTTTTGAAAAATATGTGGAAAAAAGTAGCAGCTGATTGCTTTTTTTATAAATTATTTCTACTGTGAAATGTAGGTTGATTAGCATTTTGTGATACATGCAGAAATTAGAATAAGTCAAGAGGGTATTAGTAAACCACCAGGAGCTTCCAAGTGTTGCGAGAACACAGAACTCTTTCTGTCTTCTAAGCTGCATTACTCATAAGTACTGACCTCTCCTGATAAATTTCTTCTGAGCTGATGTCTTTAAGCTCCCATTTTTATTTGTCTTGTAATGTTATGCGTGCATCTGACATTAGGGGCATGACAAGAGAGGAAGCAGAATTAGAGTTTGTTATCATTAGTCAGAAGATGGATGGATTTGGGGATGAATACTACCCTGCTAAGGTATCTACAGTTAATGTTTATTTTGGTTCCAATCAGGTGTCTCATTACCAACCATACAGGCATATAATTTCTGTTGGACAATTTTGCCAGCTTGGAAATTTTTTTTTCAATTTGCAACTGTCCCAGACATTCATCATTATATTGAGTTTCATCATGTAAGTTCAAGTCCAAACTTGATTGACAGGTTCCTGTCCGATAAAAATCATGTTACTGATATTAAACTGGCGTCAGTCTTAGAGGTCTTGATGTGTACTCGTACACTGGAGGGAGACGTTTTGGAGTCAATAGCAATATCTGAAATGCCGAGATGACGATCTGGGACAAAACCTGCTTAGTTGGGAACCGTAAATTCCGCTGACCGTAAAAAGCCAAAACAAGCCAAGGCAGTCATACCGAGCTAGATCCAAAGACTTGTAAACGATGGACAGAATAGAGTCCGTAACTCCCAAAAGTCAGCATGTGAACCACAGCCTCATTGTCAGTTCAATGTTTCCGGAACCACTGAGGACCCGATATGAAGGTGCTGCCACAACAGGGAAGACATATTTATATGCAATCGGCTGTTTAGCCTGACACGGAAACCAAGCACCACTGCCCTTGAAAGTAGGCCCCGAAGCCCAAGGAGCCGGCAGCATGGGAGGTGACCTTTAAATCTATGGAAGTCGACATCCAGGATAAAGTCAAAGCTAACCCCGTGCCAGATGGTGAGAAATTTGTGCCACTACTGTAAATCCAAATGGAGCTGCCGATACAGATGAATAGGGTGGTCTCTCCTTCGGAAACAGCAAAGAAGGTTAATCATGCGCCGCAAGAAGGAGTGTAATTCTCGCCACACAACTCTAGCAGCATGGTGAAGATGACCGATGAGCGATTACAACTGCTGCCTCGTACGCCATCTTTGACTAAGCTAGGAGTGGATGAGACCCTTCAAGGCTGCCAGTTTGTCTGCAGGAAGGCGGGCTATCTGCTGCTCCGAATTCAAGTCGATACCCAGAACAACCATACAAGTGCAATTTGCTCGGATGGCGTGGTAGACCCAGAGAGGGACAAACCGAAACTGCTATGGACAAATTTCTTGTACATTGGTCTGGCTGAGCAGGGCCTGCTGTGGTGAATTCAACCAAGTAGTACAAAGGTCGGAAAGATTGTGCATATTCAGGAGTATCTATTCTGTCATATCTGCAACTGCCATATCGGCAACATCGAACTTAGTCATCAGTGCTCCTGGACCATACTTAGAAACCATCCTTATGATTTCATCCACTTTGATGTAATGCATTGTGAACTCCTCGGAACTTATGCCATTATTAAGCAGTAGAAAACGTTTTCCGTGTTTGCATATCCTGATATTAACACTCGAGGGGTTGGGAGAATTCTCGACAGTTATGCAAACCCTCGACTTCGTCTCGGGTTTGCATAACTGTCGAGAATTCTCCCAACCCCTTGAGTGTTTATATCAGGATATGCAAACACAGGGAAAAAGTTTTCTATTGCTTTTATAAAATAACTTTCCTCAGAAAAAAGCAAAACTCTTTTGTTTAAAGCATTGATTAAAAGAGAAATTCTTACCAATCGCGAAGTCTTGTACACGAAGCTTGTACGCGTAATCAGTCTTTGTTTTGCAAAAATGATGCTTTCCAAGATACGGGTCTTTCTCGCCTAGAATGTCAGCGTAAGCGAAAAAAAATTGGCAGACCTTCTTTGTAACGATTTTCCAAGTTTCAACCGACGAAGGAATGGGTAAATAAAGTAAACTTGTCGAGTCTTGAACTCGAAAACTTTTTCAAATTCGTGCTTGCTTGATTAGCGCGTGAAAAACAAAACATCTTGACGTCAAAACCATGTTTACATACTCTCATGCAAACACTCCTCTCGGCCAATCAGAGCGCGCGTACTATCTTAGTTATTTTATAGTTCACGCTAGCACTCGCGGGAGACGAGAGATCCACAATCATACGCCATTTCCCCGGCTGGCCTTTCTTAGGAATGACCCCAAAACTACGTATGTGTAAACTGGGAAAGGGAGGGAAGAAAAGGGGCATGCCACCCGACAGCGAGCTATCTCATGCGCTGAATACTCGTCAATAACCTTACAATGTTGAGTAGCTGAGAGTTTGGTCTGACTCGCAGTCTTAAAATTGCGCATGCGCTGAAACCCCAGCCTAAAGCCATAATGAAGACCATTCAGGACATGAAACTGCGTGAGGATGAGGCTGCCTGACCAAATCGCGGGATGAAACGGACACCTTGAGAGAGCTCGTGACAGAAACTGGATGCAAGGCCGAAAACCCTAAAGGGGACAAAATACCTCAAACAAAGCGTAATAAAAATAAAGCTTAACCATTTTTGACACAAACTGTAGTCGAACGACAAGGAGAAGGAAAACCTAACTGCAAATCGTTCATCGTGCCCAAGGACGAGCCAGAGCACAGGCTACAACGATGGGCAATACACGGAATAAGGGGCCGTGCACCGCTCCTATTCCACGACTTGCAGCTCTCCACAAAGGAAAAGAAGGAGCCAGGAGGTTCATGACGGGTTTACGATTGCGCCGATGAGACGCGAACAGCAGCCTCAGCAGCATGAGAATTGAACAACTGAACGTTCATGGCCGACCAGTCGGTCAGTTTTGACGTTGCTGCGTGGTCGCGGAAAGCATGATCATACGCAAGCCATACTGGTCCGCTTTAATGGCTATAAGTGCGGAGAATAAGTAGTTGATACTGGATCAAATCCAGTATCAACTACTTAAACAAACGGGGTGGGCGACATTGTCGGAGCAGCGAACGTCGAAACAAACGATGGAATAACAACTGGGCCTACCTTGAGGCGGGTTTGGTCCCTGAAAGCCAGCGCCAGACGCCAAGAAACTCGTCGCGGACAAATCCAAGGCCGAGGAAACATCCCCAGCGTCGCCGGGAATCGAGAACGAGGATGAAGCTTGCGACGACTGACAGACCTCTGGGTCACTCCAACGAGCTCGCTCGGCAGTCATCGCCTCCTGTACCGACCGTGGAATAAGAGCGACGATCTCTGGGGAAGGTGTGGTACCCGGCGCTGCTGCAGCAGAATCATTAACAGATCATGACGTTGTTGCAGCACCAGACTCCGAAGGCGCTTAAGCAGCCGCATCCAAGGAAAACAGCGCCGATTGTAGGCTGTTGTTCGTTGAACGAGAGGAAGTTATACAATCAAAAAACCGGAAAAAGGATAACACGCGCGGGTAGCAAAACAGACTAACGAGCACAAGCAATGAAAAGCAACGTGAACGTAACAATTTGGGTTGACTTCAGCCTAGAAGCTGTAAATCCAAAAAGCCCCTACGAAGCCATAGGGCGCCTCAGAAAATGACAAGCAAGAGTCTGCTGGCCAGCATTGTCTCGAGTTTAACTTAGCCCAAATTTCATTTAGCCACATTTGAAAAAGGGTTTGTGAAGTGTTTTAGTGATTGTTGTTCTGTTTGTTATAATTAGGACAAAGACATACTAGTTGGTGCATCTTTTTTTGGAATTGTTGTTCGACATCCACATGGCATACCCCCAGTGTACTTCAGGTGAGTGTAAAGAAAAAAACATGGTTGTCATGCACAGATGCAAAATGAACTTGTAGACTGGAAATGGTGAGATTTGTTTTCACAATTAAAGGAAATTATGACGCTTTCTGCTTTCGTTAGGCAGCTGTTGTTAAAAGATCAGCATCGTACACATGGACTCTAAGTCAGCTCTGGACTGATTGGATTAAAAATAGTCAGAGTACAATTATACCTTACTAATGTTATGCAAAAAAGTCAGTGTGGTTACTGTGGATAACATTATTACAATAAAACATGAAGGCATTGTATCAAATAATATTTGAAACTTTGTAAATACCGTTAGAGAACATAATTATTATGAATGGACACTAAAATGTGATGTACACTAAGAAAAAGCAACGCAATACATTAGAAGATTGGAAGTTATTTCTTGACTAACATGAGCATTAAGTTAAATATAGAAATTTGCTATAAATAATACTATAAGTAGAGATTATTCCATGGAAAGTGCGCTCGAATGATTTTATTCACGAGTTGCCATCCATCAAAAAAACGAACGAGTGAATAAAAATCGTTCAAGCACTCTCCATGGT